>VTGB01000046.1:87995-817728 GCA_013403855.1 Calonectria honghensis
CCCCCAAAAAAAAAAAAAAACACATTTGCCATTTACTACCAATTTTCTACTTAAAATCATGTGATTCACACTCTACCCATCCCTTACCCTACATGCGACATGTCGCCACGGCTCTGGGCAGCTCAACGGCTGAGATCATTTTCCTGCTGTTCCAGGAGGCATGGCGACGCCATCAACCCTGAAATTCGGGGCTTTAATTGTGTCCTCCATCGTAATGGTGGATGAGTCCATGCGATAGCTCCACTCAGATACAGAGAACAGGGAAGCGATATCATTGTGCCCACTACAAAGATCAATCGCTGACCCTGGGAAAAATGATCGAACAGTGAGATTTCCCTCCGTACTTCACACGATCGCATATGTGCACAGCCCGACAAGCCGCCTGCCTCACCCCCAGCAAAACCTAAATGCCTTGCTTGCTACAGGCGATAGGAAGTCTATTTGTTAGCTTTGCGTAGGCGCTTAAAAGCACTGGCCCAATAAATCCAGGTAGTCCTACATCGAGAGTGCCTATATTTTTTCCGTCTCGGCAGAAGAGTGGTGGAGTCTTCTTGGAGGCGGGGTTGGGTTGCTGGTTGGTGCCGATAACAATATCTTTTGGCCTTCCGACCTTTCACACTAGGCCGTATTTGGAATAGATCATTATATTTGATGCGACCGGGCTCCATATCCCATGGCTATGTGACAATCTCAATGGGAATCTCTTGCCTAATGCGGTATTCTTTGTCGGCACATTTTCTATCGCTATTTGTTTCTCGCCGCCCATTAGCCTATCAGTCGTCAGCACTCTCATATATAGAAATATGACAGTTAATTCAAATGCGACGGCTCGTATCAAATCTGGAACGGCGCAGGATCTTAGCAACCGTGCGGTCCAAAGATACACCTGGCCCCATCTTTCCCCCGGATGGAGTCAACTTATTTTCGCCCCCTTGATAATAGGCGAGATATTGTTATATCAGCGCCATCCATGAAAGAGGCAACCGTGATGCATCAGGCGTCGGATCGGCCCAATATCCCATTCCTCGCTGTTGTGTATACCTCATCGGTAATCCCCAGTCCTTGCAAGCAGACTATCCCGGCCTGAACAGGATTGCCGCGAGGCCTATTCTCTCGTTCATTCTTTTCTCAGCAGAACCCCATCGACTCGGGCAACGAGTACCTTATCAAGTGCCCTGAGGTTCTTTTGTCCCCCACCTTCCTGTCTCTGCTGCTACTAAACGGACTCCGGCAGAACTAGGTCGCTGACAACCAGGACTACTCAGCTGTTGTTCACTCACCAGTAAGTTGTTACCAAAGATAGCTGCCGCAGACGTCGCTCAAAGCCTAGTGCGTCAAATCAACCAAGGTTCTCTCAATAACCTCAACGAGTAGAGTAACTCATCGTCCAATGGTGTCCCGAGCGAGCCCTCCAAGGGCAAGTCCCACGCTGGTTGGGCATCGGTCTTCGTTCGAGTCATTCGCGGCTACTCCGAGCCAAGCGACCACCTAATACGGCTCATCGACCTAGCTGCTGCCGCTAGTGCGGGTTCTGCCATGCCGCTCATGTCTCTAGTCTTCGGGTCCTCCGTAGACAAGTTCAACTCGTTCGAGGCTGCTAGTGAATCAGCTGTATCAAAGCCCCCCCCCGGGCAATGCCCAGCATGTTGTCTACATCTTCATCGGACGATAGTTTTTAGTTTATATCCATACGACTTCTTTTGGAATCCCAGGTATTAGAGTCACGAGGGCATTTCGTCAGGACCTAATCAAGTCGTTGCTATGACAAGATGTCGCATCTATTGATTCATGTTCTTTTGGTTACGTGGCGACAACCATTTCAACCAATGCAGATCTCGTCGAGCATGATATGGCGGAAAAGATCATGACATTGACCCAATCAGTCTGCATCTTCATTGCCACTGTTGCTGTAGCCTTTTCCCCACAATGCGCCCTCACACTGGTCAATGGTACAACTGTTCCAGCTCTGTTGATTGGAATTTATTTTACATTTGGAGTAATTGAGTTTTAATCACTTCGGGCTGTTTTACTCAGATATTTAGATACCTTGCTCGCGATCTCAGATGCCAAAATTGAGACTAAGATTCTTGAAATTCACACCCATGCCGGCGGTTTGGTCGAAGAAGCATTGATTACGATGCTGCCAAAGTCCCAGGCCGCGACGGGGAGAAGGGCTATCATGGAAGCTGCGGGGTAAGTGATCAACGAGTGCAAGGTAATAACATAGGAAGAGGTGCACTTAGGGGTCAATACCAGGAAACTTTGGTCAATGTGATTAGCAAAGAGGAAAGAGGACTATCTAGACTATCAATAAAGGCACAATACTTATACATCTTAATCTCTCGCTAAATATTACCCAATATACTTCTTCCAATACCTTCCTTTGGGCTTTCCGATGGTTTATTAATGCTATTTAGGAAATAGTTTATTGGTGTAGGTAGACAATATCATTGGTCACCTACAAGCGAGGGTTTGCTTGTACTGTAAATCGCTGGTTGGGCTATTGGCCTGTGCGTTAAGCCGAACTATGAAATGCTGTGTGCTGGAACAACAGTATTCCAGCTACTGGGATTCACACTGGGCTTCACAGATGCAAATGGTCACCGCGTATGGCCCAGAAAAGAGATTGAGCCAAAGGTATGACATTAATCCGGTCGCAGCTCAGAAGCTGGGTCTCAAGAAAAGACCAATGATTGGTGTACAATATATTGTTGGATTCTTTACAACATATTGTGCCTACTCCCTGACATGGTATTGTGACATCAAACTTCTCAATCGCGGTGATCTCAACACTGGAGGCGATTTCGCAGTGTAAGCCACCCCCTTCTAAAACCGCGAATCAAATCAATATAATTATTTTGGCAGTGTCTTACTTGCTGTTCGTCTGGCTACTCAAGCAGCAGCCGATGTTGCCCCTGGCTTCAGCGGTTTCACAAAAACACTTGCTGCTGCTAGATATATGTTTGACATCATCGATCGCCAATCAAATATAGATTTTTTTGGCAAAGATAGGGCTCAAACTAACTGATCCGACCGGAACAGTTGAGCTACACCGGGTCACATTTTCTTATCCTGCTCGTCCAGATACCAAGGTGTTACAGAATATGAGCCTCTACTACGAAGCCGAGAAGACAACAGCACTTGTGGGAGCATCTGGGTTGTGCAAGAGCGCTATTGTCGGCTTAATTGAGCGGTGGTTTGACCCAGACTCTCGATCTATCCACTTCAGCGGCCACGCCGCTCAAGACATAAACTTTCGCTGGTTACACAGCCAGATTGAGCTTTTCCAGCAAGAGCCCGTTTTGTTTAGCGACATCATTTATAAAAACGTCGCTCATGGCCTCTACGGCACGGATATGGACGATCTATCACCGGCGGAGAGGCGTGACCTGGTGCGACAAGCCTGCATTCAATCTAACACAGACGACTTCATCCAGGCGCTTCCTGAGGATTATGACACTGATGTCGGGGAGAGCGTTAGATCACTCAGCAGTGGACAAAAACAGCGCATAGCGATAGCGCGAAGCGTCATTGGTAACCCTCGAATTCTTCTCTTAGATGAAGCCACCTCGGACCTTGACCCCACCGCGGAGAAAAACGTCCAGGCCACACTAGACAACGTCTCAAATTCTCGCACCATCATCATGATTCCCCCCAAATTGGCGATCGTCCGGAAAGCTGACAAGATTGTGGTTCTTAACCGAGGAGAGGTCGTTGCACAAGGTTCTCACTGTGCACTACTAGCCCAGAAGGAGAATGTAGCTCAACTGACCATTGACCCCCCTGCTCAGGCGACCGCACTAGAACTGCTGACCTGACCTGACCATGCTATAGGGTATGTTTAATCTCGGTTAGTGGGGCTCAAATTATGCTACAGCAGCCTTCCACTATAGCTTACAGCAGCCTTTAACTGTAGCTTATAGTAGTCTTTTACTATATCTTATAAACTTTATAAGGGTTAGGGTTGGGGTTAGGGTATCAATGTAAGCAATAATGAAAGGCTGCTATAAGCTGCTGTAAGCTATAGTGGAAGGCTGCTGTAGGCTGTAGTGAAAGGCTGCCGTAGGCTGCAGTGGAGGGCTGCTATAGGCTGTAGCATAATTTGAGCCCCACTAACCGAGATTAATCATACCCCATAGCAATGGTCAGGTCAGGTCAGCAATTTTTAGTGCAGTCGCCTGAGTAGGGGGGGTCAATGGTCAGTTGACATGTAGTCTCGCCTAGAAGGGTGCATACTACACTACAAACTTGTGACTGCGCAAAATCTAGACACCAAAAAGATGACGGTGACAGCGTTCAGCATTGTTCTTGTAATATTTCTATTGACATCACACCTAAGGGGAACTCAACAGAAGGGGAATTCGAGATGTCAAAGTGTCACTATTAAGCAAAGAAGCGAGGAAGTCAGCAAGATAGAGGAACAAGACGTCTCTAGAAAGCCTTCACTCTTTCGCTGCGCCATAACTATCCTCAAAGAGCAAGACAACTCTGGCCCCTCTACCTTGGCGGTTTCATTTCATCCATAGCCAGTGGCGCTACCTTTCCGTCGCAAGCAATAATGTTTGACCGAAGAGTCCCCACTCTTCAGATAGAGCCTGGAAATTGTCTAATAGGCCGAGGCAATTTCTGGGCTCTTATGTACTTTACCTTCAGCCTTGGTGTGCTTTTCCCGTACATGGGTATTGGTTTCTTTCGGATGGCACCTGCCTTCCATGCAACTCGTTTTTACAGACGAGAATACTTAGAATCAATGCTTTGACAGGATATTGGACTTTTTGATATGAAGGGAGATACCGCAGCAGAAATGACCAGCCGCTTGTCCCGGAATCCTCAGGGACTATAGTCTATGCTTTCCACAAATGTCGGCCTCATTGTCCTGGTGTTTGCCAATCCCCCGGCAGTTGCATACTAGCTATTGCCGTTGGCTGGCAGCTTAGTCTGGTTGCCGTTGCTGCCGGCGTGCCATTCATCTTCAGTGTCGGCTTCTTTCGAATGCGCCTGGAAATGACCAACTATGCTCGTGTCAGCCAGACATACTTGGAGTCGACGCGATTTTCTTCGGAAGCAGTTGGCGCCATCCGTACCGTTTCAAGCTTGACTCTGGTGAGCCCGGTAATTGAAGGTTACCGAAAACGTCTGGACTCGTCGATTGAGCTTGAGACGCGACACAAGCTAGTAGGCATGTTTCTCCTCGCAGCGACCAAGAGTGTTGACCTTGCCGTATCGGCGCTTACCTTCTGGTACGGCGGCAAACTACTGTCCGAGGGAACATATGACGTTGCCACACAGAGACTTCTGGTTCCTCTCGGGGCCGCTGTTTCTATAACTGTTACGCAGAGCCTATTCCAGAGGCCCAACAGATTCTGCCATCGAACCAACACATCGTTGAGTGCGCCGCCTGGGTTTGAAAACCATGGATGCCACGATTCGGTCCATTTTCCTTCGATGCGCAGAGCAAATGTGAGATGTGCATACTTGTATTGAACCTTCTGTCCGGATCATCCGAGGTTGCGCAGCGTGTAATGCAAGTGCAATGCGAACGCATACTGTGAACCTTCTGCGAGAGGTTGCGAACACGAGCCCCTCAGCACGCCCGAATCTTGTTTGAAGTAGATCAGCCTTTTCATTGTCAAGAAATCGAATTCAAGCGTGTGGGTGCACAGCTTATCCATTGAAATCCAGTCATCTGATGCATCTGCAAAGGTGATATCCATTGTTGCCCATAGGCGATCATATAATTAAATAAAACTCGATGTTGCTATACTCATTTTAAGCCGGGATAGCCGGGGGCTTTTCTTCCCCTTTAGCCCTTCCAGCTCCCCAAGGGCCGTATGCACGGCACGCATCTGTCCACCTTCAGGGAGGCTCGCCAAGTATCGTCTCAGGACGGTGGTGGTGGTGTTTGGGCTGTTGCCCTTAGCCATGACTCGCTGGTTCGTTGGTTAGGCGCTGTGGTTTAGACCCTAGGGAGATCTGCTTACCTTGTGTGAGCTGAGATGCGGTTGCGGTTGTTTGTGTAATGAGTGTTCTTAGAGGTTGCGGGCCTGCTGTTGGCTAGTTAACTGTTGGTCACGATGTTGCCCTTACTGAGAGATCTCGATGTCGCGTTGAGGATCAAAAAGATCCTTCATCTTGGCGGTCCTTTGGGCTTTTTATCCCTTCGTTGCCGCCAAGAAGGTGTAGAGCCATCTCCCATTCTAGAAGTGAAGTTTCCGCAAACTCTGGTTCTGTCGATTTTTGCCTTCCTTCTTACCTTGCTGTCTTGATTGGGTGAAGACCTTCATTGGTCTTCTACACTGCATCCTGATAACCTCATCGTACAACCTCTGTGGTCACGGGCAACGCATGCATCTTGAGAGGTTGACGGTTTAGAGCCTGCAATAGCTTCTGTTGACTCAGACGGTATTCTAGACTTTACGATCACTGTCAAAGGCGGTGAGGTAGAGCCTTCATTGTTTTGGCCTCTGGCTGCAATTTCCTATTCACTCCTTCCAAAGAGGTTGCCCTCCTAAGTAGAGGATAAAAAAACACTAGTCGATTTACACGAATTTGAAGAATGCATATCTACCCCCCACCCCTTTACGCCCTGGAATATGAAAGGGTCAATACCTAATCTGGGCAGAATGTTCAATGTTGCAAAATGAGGGAACAGACAAAAATTAGTGATCAAGTGACATTCATGTACTAACCTATCTTGGATGCGGGGAACCCAGGATTTGTGACCTGATCCTGACTGCGCGTTATCTCCCGCGTTATCTCGGTCGGGTCAGTTCCCAGCTAGTCATAATCCCGGTGGATCCAAGGCATGGTTTTGATAACATGGTACATTGATAACGCCCCCCACTATGGGGGGTTGCGTGTGCTCTCACTACTAAGCCTGCGGACGTGATCCGGCCGACTCTTAGATATGCCCAAATGGGGAAGTGAGCATCTACATGGCAGGTAGGGGTAGTAGTACAATGTGTTTGAATGCCTTCCCATGTCACGGCTGAGCATGTTGGCAAACAACATCCATTTCGTGATTATTTTATCAACACCAGTGCCGCACCGTGACTATCGCTGACCGGCGTGACTCAACGTGCGGAAAAATGGCGGACAAAGCATTGGGCACTGAGGACAAGCCTGTCCCCGACATTGAAACGACAAACAAATCCTTCCCGGACGATGTGTTGGAGGGCACAGTCGATGCCGCGACGGAATATTCGGACGAGTACTACAGAAAGCTTTTATGGAAGATTGATCTCTGGCTTTTGCCATTGATGTGGCTTTGTTATGGCACCCAGCAGACGGACAAAACGTCCCTCAGCGTGCAGGCTGTTTTCGGTATCCGAGAAGACACTGGGCTTGTTGGCGAGCAATATAACTGGCTGAGCACCATATTTTACCTCTCCTACATGGTATGTGAGGGCCCTGGAAATTGGCTGATGCAAAAATGCAACACGGGCAAGTTCTTGTCCGTCGTCATGGTCTTATGGGGTGTCGTCGTTCTCTGCATCGCCTTTGCCAAGAATTTTGCGCATTTGATGATTCTCCGAACGCTCCAAGGGGCGTTAGAATGCACTATCTCTCCAACATTCATGCTCATCACCGGTGCATGGTATACTTCGCAGGAACATACCTTCCGATCGTTGATCTGGGGTACTTCCAATGCTGGAATGAATATTCTGGCGGGATTGAGCATGTACGGAATCGGACTTCATGCAGAGAAACACCCTGGAGGTTTGGCTGCTGTGAGTGGCTCTGCTTAGTTTCACGCAAAAATGCACGCTAACTCGGGCATTTAGTGGAAAGGAATTTCCTTCTTACTCGGAGCATTGACAATTACTTGTGGAATTTTAGTTTGGTTCATATTGGGGACTCCCAGAGAAGTGCGCTGGCTGAACGAAAACGAAAAGCGTGCTGCAATTGCTCGCGTTGTTGCAAACCAGACCGGATCCGATCGTGAAAAGCGAGCAGATTTCAAGAAGGAGCAATTTTGGGCAACTTTCAAAGGTCAGTTTGATTCAGGAAATTATCATATTCGAGTAATTACTAACAAGATGGCCGAAATAGACCCTCAAACGTACTTTTTCTTCTTTGTTACGATCATCAATGCTTTGCCTAATGGTGCCAACACGACATTTTCGAAACTGATCTGGACCTCGTTTGGATTTACGGCCTTGGAGACTCTTATCAAAGGATCCACACCCTATTACTGCTTAAGCATCGTTTGGTTTTTGTTTGTGGGCTTTGTCACCCTGAAAAAGCCAAACCTCCGATGTAAGTTATAAAAAGACATCAGAAATTCCTATACTTATAACAAACAGTTCTCATGATGATGTTTTCATTGGTACCCGCGTTTACGGGTATGATGGCATTGGCTTTCCTTCCCCAGGATAGAATGAAATGGACAAGATGGGGCATGTATATGATGCAAGTCCTGGGCTCCCTCCCAGGATTGAGTAAGCTAATCGAAGTAAATTCTCTATTATCGGCTGACCTAATTATAGTGATCTGGACCTTCCTCCCATCCAACGTGGCTGGTCGAACTAAGAAGACTGTTACTGCAACGATTCTCTTCATCGCTTACTGCGTAGGCAACGCAGTTGGAGCTCAGATGTTTGTGGCATCAGATGCACCAAAGTATACCCGGGGAATCACTGCCTGCGGAATCCTTTACTGTGTTGAGTTTTGTAGCATGGCTGTATGGAGATTCTATTGTAAGCTATTCGCGCATGTTTGTAATCGCAATTGGCTAACGGAAAGATTTAGATATCTGGGAGAACAGGAGACGTGATAGCTTAGTTAGGGAACAGGGCATCTCTAAAGAGGAGAGTGAGAGACTTGGAAAGCTGAATGCAGAGTCAGACATGACAGATCGAGAGAATATTCACTTCCGGTATAAATACTAGATACCTTTATCAGGATGACATACGCGATTTAGGTACAGGAAAGGTTGAGGCAGAAGGATTGTTCAATAAACTTTCAGCTGTTGTTGAGGAATATCGTCGCATCCCCATAGTGGTCATCATTGAAGTTCTCTATGGCCTCTATTGTGTCTTATTCGAGGTTAGTAGGCGCTGTTGAACTGAACTTGTGCATGGAGGTGTGTGTGTTTTCTACCCTACCACAAGAATTCGTCAAATTGGCCACCCTTAACGCGTCTCGCCCAGTTTAGCGTTTTTTATGGTCAACCCGCAACAACAGTTACGCCCTAGGTTAACCACCTACTTATCAAACCAAGAGTCGCCGGCGCAAGTCTGGCTCGGTCACACTCCTAGGCTCAACAGGACGCCCAATATATCTATAGAGAGCCGTTCCAAAGGAGTGTCGCGCTTCTTGCAAACCATTCCTGCCCAGTGTAGCCCGTCTGAGGGTTTGCTTACAAAGGCTTCGTGCATATATCGTTTCCTTTGTTATCAACAGGGCACAATTCGGTTTTCAATACAACAGAAAGAGTTTGCTCTGAATTCTGCAACAGCATCGGCAAGGATACTCTGTAATCTCTAGCTTACGGTTGCGGTTGTTGGGCTTGATCTTTGAGCTAGCCTCACGATCAGTCTAGGCATCTGTGACTATGTGATAGTGCACCGGTATGCCAAGTCTCAAATGTCTTTTGGATAGGCATAATACACATACGATCGATTTATAATTGCTTCAGGCATCCTATTTTGATGGATGTCGTTCACACTGGCGATTCCCATTTATGTCCTTTCCATATTTGTATGTCGAGACCCGTAATCAAGGATGACATAGCCCATCACCCCTAACTCCTGCTTTGAATTTTTATTGATTGAAGTTTATTAGGTCAATTACTAATGCCCGACGAATGACATAAAGTTGCGAGACCTCGATCACAATTTTGATCGGAATGGGGAGGGCTGAAGTCCCAGGCTCATGTACATTGAATCGTTCAACAACTGAGTGATTTGATTTGATTACATTGTGTAACTGTCATTATTTACGAGGCGAGGTTTGTATCATGCTGTGTTGCCTGCGAAAATGTCACTGATATGAAGGAGTTCATCCCACCGCTCATCCCCCTCAATCTGAATTGTCCCCTGAGGTGTTGCCACTTTTATTTCTTCAATCGCTTCAGTGCCGAATTTATAAGATTTGTCGTCGTTTACAAAGGCCACAAGAATTTGGACCCAATCCTCCATAAGTTTTCTCTCATCTGGAGTGGGGCCATAGCAAATTAAGAAGCTTTCATTGTCAGTTCATTTCCAGTCTTGAAAGTATTGATGGGACTTTGTGCTACGTACTTCCAGAAGGGCTTATCCATTGCATGCGCAACACCAAATGAAATTGGGGCTATCTTTTCATTAATGAAGGATAATCTATAGGCAATTTTATAACGCCAAATATCATCGACCTTCACCCCATTTTCTGAAAGATGCTTGACCAATGCTCTCGAGGGTGCAAGAACTTGTCCATCGGAGATTATGCTACCTGATGACGTGTCTCAGTACTCAAGTCTGTAAGGTTCAAGGGAAAAGACACTCAATTCAGATATAACTTACCAAATAGCTTCTTCCATTCAGCCACGTTTGTAGATTTCGGGAGCTTGTAACATTGCAATGCTCTGTCAGTGACTACAGGAGCATAATAATTCATCACTTGATGCCTTAATGCCTCGAAGTTTGGCTTCTCTGGGCTGTTGTAAGTCGAATATAAAGTTTCTTCATTAGCTACTTCACCAATAAGAATCTTGTATTTTCTGGCTCTAAATTCCTCAGAAAACCCTTTGCTTTGGAGATACTCAATCATGCCGGGTTGGATGAAGATACCATCAGTAACAGGCCTGAAAGTGTGGTTTTGTAGTTTTTCGATGGCCTTCACTAAACGTTGAGCATCAACCCGACGTAGAGCCCTAAGCTTCTCCGAGCTTGATTGGGTCTGATCAATGTTGAAGTGGTGACACAACTCGTCAAACTGGGTTTGCGCATCTTCAACAGACTTGGGCTGTGCTGGTATGGCATTTGAGTCCATAAATATGCGCCTATAGGTGGAAGACCTGGGCCCTGGTTTCCGGAATTCGTAGAGCATCTGGGCTTCGACACTGTAAGCTCCGGCGCTCCGGCCCGCGAGGGTGATATTATCTGGATCGCCACCAAACATTGCAATATTTCCCTGGACCCACTCCGCTGCCATGCGCTGATCCCATAGTCCAAAATTTCCGCCAGAGTCTCCTTCACTTTCTTCCAAGAGGTCATGGCCAGCAAGGAAACCAAAGACATTCAATCTGTAGCCGATTGCGACAACGATCGCATTGAGACCGCCAGTCGAAATCAGTTCGGATGGATCCATTCCAGGCTCTTGCGAGGGATCACCCATCTGAAACCAACCTCCGTGCAGCCATAGCATCACAGGCCACTTTTTTGTCTCATCGCTGCCAATGGGCGTCCAAATGTTGACAAAGAGGCAGTCCTCACTGTAGGCGCCGGAACCACCTTCGGCATCCCCTACATGAAAAGCCTTTTGTGGACAGACTGACTTGAATTTGGTTGCATCAAATGGGCTCCCATTAGAATCACCATAACTGTACGACTCGGGCAGCGGCTTAGGCTTGCGCCAGCGATTTTCGCCCGTCGGTGGCAACGCATATGGAATGCCTGCATATCGTCGCGCCTTATTGTCGAATTGAATGCCACGAATTGAGCCTTTTCTGCCCAAGTCCAGTTCAAAAGGTGCCTCATTGTAAGAAATTGTGTTACCCATAGTGATGAGAGCTGTGTTTTCCTGCTAACGTTCCCTAGACGAAGAACCAGGTGAAAACCTGAATAATACCAAAGAACGATTGTTGATTTTTTTGTTTCAAACACACCTACACGGGAATCGATGGTTTTTGCGAAAATAGCTGCCGTCGGAGATCCGTTGAATCAGCTGTTTGTTGTCATTTGTTTCGGTCAGCCATAGTTTCGTGAGGCCCACCCCCCACAGATAAGCTCACGGGCGGATCTCCGGCCGATGCCGACGCCACCATCTCCATTTCGAGGGAGAAAAATAGGCATGACTCATGACAACAAGAAGATGTCAGAAAAGTACCGAAATAAAGTAGCGGCGCAATTTCAGGCTATTAACTGTACTTGATACTTCTTTTATTCGGATTCAGATTGGAAATAAGCCAATACAATCTTGGAGTATCGGCAACATGGGCAGCCTCGAACACAAACTTGGGCCAGTAGACCATTCTCATCATATCAATGCCAAGAGCAAGGCTCGCCATCCTTCCCCTCTCAAGGATATCATCAAATTCATGGGCTATGATGGAATGATTAGTCTGGCCGGCGGTGAGTGTGGCCTAATGCGTTGAATGCGCTGAGTTAATTATCATCAGGTCTCCCGCACCCGTCATTGTTTCCGATTGAACGCGCTAAGTTTGATTGCCTCAGGCCATCCGCCTCCTTGACAGGAAATGGACCCGCACCGGAATTGGTAAACCTGGACCTCGGGAGAGGTTGCTCTCCAGGGGACCTTGATCTTACTCAATTTCTTCAGTATGGTATGCAATCTCCAAATCGGCAATGTGTAAGAGATTTAATGTCTAATTTTTTATAGGTTCTGGAGCTGGTAATCGGGAGCTAATCCGAGTGGCCAAGGAGCTCACCGAACTTGTTCATTCACCGCCTTGTTATTTCGAGTGTCTTTTGCATCCAGGAAACACAAATGGTTGGTCAAAGGTAGTGGGTTTGCTCTGCGAGGACAATGACTACGTCATTGTGGAAGAATTCACTTACCCTTCAGCTCAAGCACTTTGGATCCCTCTTGGGATCAAAGCAGCACCTGTATCAGCCGATTCAGAAGGCATCTTGGCAGATGGCCTTCGCAGCCGATTACAGAATTGGGACGAAAGCTTTATGGGAGCTAGACGTCCAAGAGTGTAAAACAAATTGGACTGTTCTTCCATCATTCTCATGCTAATCCTTTCCAGGCTTTACTTGGTATCAGTCGGATCCAACCCAACTGGAATAAGCATCTCGGCGCGAAGACGCAAAGAAATCTACGATATTTGTGTCGAGTTTGGTATTTTCCCTGGACCGGCTATTTTTAGCATTCCTGACAGCTTTTAGATTTGATCATAGTCGAGGATGACCCGTATTATTTTCTTCAATACCCAGGTTACTCGCCATCTTCTGGTGAACTGACCTTCCAACCCAAGTCAACAGCAGACTTTCTCAGATCTCTAGTGCCTTCATTTTTGTCCATGGATACCCAAGGTCGTGTGATACGCCTGGAATCATTTTCCAAGACTATCTTCCCTGGCCTTCGCCTGGGCTATTTTGTGGCCAATGCGGTGTTTACCGAGAGACTCCTCCGAGCCACTGAAGTGGAAACACAAGACCCGGCCGGTCTCAGCCAAGCATTTGTACTTGCACTGCTCCAAAAATGGGGTAACGATGGATATCTCCAATGGCTTCACAGCCTGCAATTCCAATATCAAACAAGAAGAAACTGGATGCTAGACGCTTTTCACGAAAACTTTACTGTTATTCCTGCGGCGAAATCGGAAATAACGAGTGCGCAAGGTCTTGTCGCATGTATTGCAAAGAACTCTGGAACTGGGCTGCGTCCTGTATTCAGTTTTGTGGATCCTGGTGCTGGCATGTTTGTTTGGTCAAAATTTTATTTTGAAGGTGTGAAGAGATTCACGCAGCTAGAGAGAGAATCACCCGAAGACCCCGAACAAGCGCTCGCGCAAGAGTTGTGGAAGGAAATGGCAGCAGAATTGGTTCTCTTAACACCGGGATCATATTACCATGCTTGGCAGGGACCAGACAAGGTCACAACCAAAGCCCGAGAAGCTGATCCTCGCACAGCATATTTTCGGTTCTCATTTGCCACCCCGACAGTAAGTGACGCAAACAATTGAATTTTCGAATAGCACTAATTTTGAATGTCTTTTCAGCAAGAAGAAATTCATGAGGGGGTCAGGCGGCTTAGGAAGGTGGTCGGAAGATATTGGGACTAGTTTTCCGGCTCTTACACATGACGCATGCCTCGCTCCATTGTAAAATTGACAAACTCGACATGATTAGAACCAGAACCACAAAATATTCATCGACGCTACCTGGTGGTGCATTTATCTGGTGTTTTGCTCGTTGAAATGAACGCTGTACCTAGAGAATTTTGGAAAATTGGAAAATTACGCCGCCGCTTGTCCCTCATCGGTTTTTTGTTTAGGAAGAGGCAGGTGGGATTTTCTGGAGAGGGGAAGTCAATATGGAATCCGCGGATACCGAATTGCGCTAGGGTTATTTCCGATGAAACCTTGTAAACCCACTGACTAGATTAATCGCTCGATGGTACTAACGAAATGGAGAATGAACGTGTTTCCAACCAATCGGACGAATCGGAAACTGGGTTGATGCAGTCTTGGCTTTGCCTCTAATTATCTAGACCCAGCACGCATCGGCACTTTGGTTATTTGCTCAACAACTTCTGTGAAAACCAAGACCCTTCTTTCTACACCACCATTATGACAGTATGCCCCATAATTATGAAAGAGTCCGGAAATCAAGACGTAGGCTACTGATGATCTTGTAGGTATTCTATCCCACCGGGGCGCGCCACATTGCTGCATGAGCAATCCTAGATGTAAAGGAGTGTGGTAGATTGATCACATACCGCGGACGATTCCGCCCAAAACTTAGAGTTGTAGTTCCTTAGGATTTAATGCTTGTTTTCATCTTTCAGCCGAGGTGACAGGGGTCATCACATGAGACGCTTTGATTGCGAGCTATTCAAACTTTGGCTTTGTATGAGTAATATGAAGGACAACGCTGTAATTTTACATCCAGCCTGAGTATGAATAAAATGAGTAAGAGCTGCTGTATGGAGACCAGCTAACGTCTGCATAGAAAAATGACATCTTTAGCGAGTTAAATTCCCACAAGGTCTTCTACTTGGCTTATTCGTCCGCGAGGACGACATAATTACCTCGTCGCAGCATGGACCTCGATTCACCAGCTCTCGAACCACCCGAGGGAATCACACCAAATTTCGATGACCCTGCTAATCGAAATGGACTGGCAAAGTTCGTAATTGTGCTTTGCTGCATATTTACGACTGCATGCGTTCTTCTTCGAATGTATGGAAGAGTAATTCTATCAAGAAAGTTCCAAATTGAAGAGGGTATGTACATAGCTAACAATAGACAAGCAAGGAGGGCTATTTGCTAATTCAGTTTTGTCCAGCTCTTGCCATCGCCGGTTACGTATGATATCTACTAAAATAACTGAAAGCTGATTCTAACAAGCTCTGTTTGAAGGGTTGTTTCTGGGGATGCGTTTGGGCCATGATTGAATTCCAAGACACGCCAGGGTATTATGTACACCAATGGAATATCCACCTACGAAAATTAGTGAGGACTCAATATGTATGCTTGTCCCCAAAAGCCTTTCTCAGATATAACAGCTAATTGAGCATAGTTGGTACTCATTTTCTCTAGCTGCTTCTCGGTCGTTCTACCCTCTCTCAAGACCGCCATTCTCGTAGAGTGGTGTCGCATATTCATTCCAAACAATAAGAGGAAGAGTCCATTCTTTTGGACCAGTGCTGTGGTTATATTCTTCCAAGTACTTGCTAGTGTTGCGATCATTTTGGCGTTGCACACACATTGCACGCCATACAAGAGTATATGGTATATTGCTATGGAAAGTGAATGTTGGGATATATATTCATTTCAAGTCATTGTAGCAGCTGTTCATATGGCAGGCGATATCGCCATCCTGCTCCTTCCCCAGCAAAGAATATGGAGACTGAAGATGTCGTCACGGAGAAAGTTAGGTCTATCCATTGTCTTTGGATTGGGCTTAGTGTGAGTAAATCTCCACCAAATAGCACCGCTTCTATTTAGTCAGTGCACTGTTTGTTGAATTTTAACTGACGGAGGTTGATTCTCGAAAGCGCTTGCGTCGCTGCAGGTGCCAGATTAGCCACAACTATCATCAATAAGGAGAATATGGACAATACTTACACGATTTCAAAATTGGTTTTATGGGCTGCAGTAGAGATGTCGTGCGGATTCTTCGTATTCTGCATACCTTGTCTCCCCAACATTTTCAAGGAAATGGCAAAATCAAAATGGATCAAGGGTAAATTGGGTATTAAAACCACTGATTCCGGTTCACGCTCGACGGAACTTGAGACCTTTGGGGGCAGCAATAGTGCTGCAAAAATTGGGAGGACACCGACGAAGTCTTATGCCAAGCTGGATGAAGAGGCCTACCACTTGGAAACATCAGCGGGTTCCGAATCCCAGGAACACTTACAGCAAAATGAACAATCACAAATCCCGAATAGCTTGACTGTGGTTTGTACCACGAAAATTTCGGTTGTCCATGAGGATCATACTATGGCTGGGTGCGGTACTAGCAGTGAAGCGTTTACGCAGTCGCGCGACGATTTGCGCCCAGCCTAAATCAATTATGACGCGATACGAATCAAGAATTTACTTTTTCACCATACAGTAGCCAACTATAATTTTTGCCTCCAGCAAGGTTGAATTGTGTCACAATTGAGTGCGTCGGACTAGATCCGAGTATATGTGCGTACTGATCAAGTTAACCCTACCTATGTGAATAGTTCGCCTAAATTTACTAGGATATAGTATTTTCGGACTCAAAGGGAAAATGTTGGTAGCACTATTGCTATTTACTAAGGGGGGTGAACATTGTTGATTGATTCTATCTAGAGCTAGCGAGTAGGGGTTGGGGTGTTCAGCTTGTGGGCCGCACAACTTATTTACTGACTAAGGCAGCTGCGTCCACGGTCGCGGTCGCATTCATGGGTTCCAACAATTATCCCGATATCTTAAATCAGTATTCTGCGAGATAGTTAATAAGAAGGAAAATCAGCTTCTTCAGGATTATTCCCATTGATCCAGCAGGAGTTGGAGGAAATTGCGCAATGTGCTCTAGTGGTGCTCTAGCCAGTCCGCAACTTACGTGAGCCCGGTCAGCCCACCTCACTAGCATAGCCATGATTATTGTAACGCCGATGGGGCAACGCCCACCTTTAGCCATAGGTTAGCCGAGGTTTCACCACTTGGAATACAGAGACTGTTACCTTATTGGCCTACCTAGCTGCACCAATCGATGTGAGACCTCATTACAATTATGCTGACATAGCAAAGCCACTTCCCACAACCCAAACGGCGTTTAGCAAACGCCCAAATGCACACACGTCCCCGTAGCCCCGTCAGCATCTCCAAAGCACATCAAATAATGCCGATAAAAAGGATACAATGTTTCTCATCATTAATACGATCTGCTTATGGTCTTATTGAATCGATGAGTAATTTTCTCAACATTGTACCCACAGCCTTGCTTCGTCACTCAGTGCGCGGATTTCTCTTACCAACTAGTTATTGCTCCCAAATGTCTAGCAAGGTTGACCTAGAACCATACAAAGAACCCTACAAGGAGTTTGTCGGTTGGTCTAGGTCGGTTCTTGTTTGGTCACAGGAAGGTCCCCGGACGGGGACCCATTTGGGGTCTTGCGTGTACGCACGATCTTCTTGGTGTGACTTGATTGACTTAACTTGTCTAAACTAAGAGAGGGGGTGCTACGAAGGGTTTTGTAGATTCTCTCGACTTTGTAACACGGGAAGGCTGCTGCCTTAGGCTGCAGCTACCGCAGAAGCTGCAGCGAAGTAATTGCCTGAGTCAACCATTTCCCACAGAGTTTCTTATGCTCTTTCATGACCAGATTATTTATGGCAATTTATTAAACTCGTTTAATAACGCAAGCATTGCCTGGGGAGCGCCTGTTGACAATGCCCCACACGTTCCAGGCGAAGCTTATGCAACAAAAAACAAGCCCAAAGGATTGAGATCCTTTATATCTCCCATGACACATAACACCCATCCTTTAGATTTGAACACAATGAAGTACACAATACCTTGAGCAGTGCCAACCATCAATCTCAGTACCCTCAAGAGCCAACTGTCCTCCTGAAAGCTTTCTCCCAATGGTAACGGAGAAGACCTTAACCTTGGTTATGAGGACATGTTACATAACCACTGTGCACGGATGAAAATGCGTTCTATTCCTGATGCTGTCAATAAAACTCCAGAGTTGCATAGCAGATCTTCAATCAGCAAAGTAGACCGTGACGATTAGCTTTCAAATTAGACCCCAGCCCGATACATAACAGATTCTCTTGAGCTCATTGCGTAATCTTGTACCATAGACAATCTAATAAAAAGTACTTATTTCCGCACTACTTTGAATCGGCCGAGTGTGCCTCCAATGGAGTAGTGTCACGAACCACAAACACAGCCATGAGTATACTCACGTCTATAACGTACACACATAATGTTGATGTTAGCTGAACGTAGCGAGAGCCTGCTGCCCTCTTCATTACACAACCCAAGCTTCAGGATGTTGACATTATTTTGCCCTGCCTTTACATTAGTGTCAATATTGGCATCCACGTTATTACTTCTTTCTGTCTTTGTCGTCATTGTCTCCACAAAACAAAAATCCACGATTACCACCACAGAGTTATCGCATCATGACAGATGCAGCGGAAACAGTACCAGCAAACGGCTCAATGGTTTGATATATCAAAATACAGTTGGAAAAGGGGTGGGTCAGATACTGGGGAGCGAGCACAAAACGGGCATGCCGAATTGGAGCTAATGTCAATGCCGTATTGATGGCCGGATAAATAAGATGAAAAAATAGTCATTTGCATTTTTTATAGTATCTAAATGCCCTTGACCATGTATTGATTGAGGTTGTTTGGAAATTCGAGTTTCGTATTCATTGTAATATACTCCTGCATGACCATGTGTTGTCATCGTAACGAAGCGACGATCTGAACCAGGGCGCTAATTGCAAACCATGATGGCCAAATTTGGCGTACATACCGCTTGATCCACTGTGAAACCCCGCGCGAATCCCAGTAGCCGGAATACCGTTGTTCCGGCACACAGCGTTTCACGGTTCAACCTGACGCACGGGCCAATAGCCCGACAAGCAATTCAATGTATGATCAAACCCTTGCTTGTAGGTGACTAACAATACTATTTACCTATACCAACAAACTATTTCCTAAATAGCATTGATAAACTGTTAAGAAGGCTGAAGGAAGGTACTGTAAGGAGTAGGTTGGGTAATGTTTAGCGAGTGGTTGAGATGTATTAGTATTGTGCCTTTATTGGTAGTCTAGATAGCCCTCTTTCCTCTTCATTAATCACATTGACTAAAGTTCCCTGGTGTTGACCCCTAAGTGTATCTCTTCCTGGCTTGTTACCTTGCACTCGTTGATCACTCACCCCACAGCTTGCATCGCGGCGTTTCTCCCCGTCACGGCCTGGGGCTAACACCCACATTTAGCTACCCTAAAGCTACGAAATGTACCCACCACGGCGGCATAACGATATTGCGGATCATTTCGTGCGGTCCCTATTTCCCAAATATTAAAGTTTCTTTTGACAAAAGGTTCAAACTGAGCGCCTAAAACCGGTAATTTCCACTTGCAATGACGGCGTGAGATAGAGCCTTCATTGTTTACACATGCATTGTTTGGCTTCTGGCTGCAATTTACTGTTCACTTCTGCGAGAGAGGTTGCCCTCCCAAGGAGAGGATAAAAAGGACTAGTTGATGTGCAGGTTGTGGCGATTTTACTACTGTATGCATGGCGCTTTTTATAAAAACATTCGGCGGAGCCCCTAAATTGGGCAAATTTTCCGCAAGCGCAAGATATTCCTATGATGATGCAGTTTCGTTTGTAGCTTGGCCTCGTTTTAGCTCTACCAATTGCAGGCAGCATTTCACGGGTTACAGGTGTTACAGGTACAGACCTACCCCTGTGCTTCGTAAGTGTTACACTTCATCAGCTCGCTGCCACTACGAATTGTATTGGAAACACTTGATGTTAGCAACTCTTGCCTGTTAGCTAATATGATTCGGTCTAGCCCTCCACAAGAACTAGCTGTCAATATCTTGTAGATGCAAACAAGAGAATGATTTTGAGGGCACTTTTTCACCATGCTTCTCTGAGTCATGTACCCTCAAGGAAGCCCTTTCGGCTCTCAAAATCACGTCAATCATTTGCGGAGTCCTAGACCGAAACATATCCGTTAGCATTCGAATTTACGTTGTCGCTATCATCGTGCTTTCTTCTCATATCATTGGGGCTAGACTCATTTTGAAGTAGAAGCCTCTTGACGGGGAGATCGGCTGGGATGACTGGATCATTTTCATTGCCGTCGCAAGTCCCAAACGAGTGTGAGTATTGACCAGATTGTCACACTAGATGCAGCCATCGGCCAGTATTCAGTGACTTCATAATTGCACCATGGCAATCTGCTCGATGCTAATTTGACTATAACTGCATACTGGGGATTGGGAAGAGATACTTGGAAAGTTTCATTCGAAGACCAAGATAAAATATTCAAGGTGCGACACACAACTTCCATTGCTTGCTTTACTATAAAAGTCCCACAATGACTATATAAAAGGCCTTTTATGCTTCTGCTATAGGATACAAACTTGGTAATATGTTTGTCCGGATGTCCATCTTGTGTTTCTACGTCCGCATCTTCCGCAACACCAGGAGGTTCCGCACAGTGGTCTATATAGCCATTGCCGCAAATATTGCTAGAAGAATTGCCTTGGCTATTGCAGATGCCTTCCAGTGTAAGTCTATTTCGTATTTTTGGGATGGCTGGGATGGTGAGCACAAAGGCGCATGCCTTCACATTAGCAACATCACTTGGGCCCATTCCATCCTCAATATTATCCTGGATGTAGTCACGCTCGGTATGGATATGTGGATGGTTAAAAGGCTTAACATGAAAGTGCAAAGGAAGTTTTCTGTCATCGGAACTTTTGTTCTTGGATCGGCGTCAATTACCTATTGTGCTGCGCGATTCGGCTGCCCCATTTGATACTAATCGTTGGTCTTCTCAACAGAATCACGATAGTCACCATTTTGCGATTGCGAGCTGTTCCCTCTCTGTCTAACACTCGCAATCACACTTGGGGGGTCGGACCCTTGGCCTATTGGTCTGGTATTGAAATGGCATCAGGCCTCATCTGCGTCTGCTTGCCTGCCCTAAAAAGGTTGCGACACCTGCGGCGGCACCCAGAAAAACCCACCAACAACTACACCTACAGCTCAATTGGCTACTCGAGCAATTCCAACCACCCTATGCATTCGCGGTTCACGGGTTTGTACCAACGGCGTGTGCGAGCGGACAGAGACATACGCATCGACAACTTTGAGCTTGGCTAGAAACAAAGTACTAGAGCAAAGACGAACTTGATAACCTGGTTCACCCCAAGAGCAAGAATTGTGTTTAGGCTTTGGTTGATCATATGTCATGGAAACAGTTCTAGTTTTATAGTGGAGGTCATGAGAATAAGTTGCTAGCGTGATATTCGGTGGAATGTATGCCAAGAACAGCGTGTTGTCAAAGTAATGAAATGAAGGAAGTAATAGGTAGATAGCAAAGCCACTCGCACCTAACAAAGGAGTTGATGGCTGACTGATAGAATATGGCGGCTTGGTTGCTGGGCCGGCGCAAAAGAGCATAATCTTCAAACACACTACAGTCAAAAGATATCATAGGTTAATCGGAACAGAGTAATTAAATGATTTCTTATGATGAAGACTGAAAAATAGGACTAAATTAAAAATCAGGTGTTGAGCCAAAGCTAATGAGACTTCCTAATGTTCTAGCTACCAGCCTTGTCGCACTGTTACACTCACAGCTAGCTCAGCCACAAAAGCCACTTGGGATTGCACAGACCACAACCCAGTAGATCAAATGACTTTAGCTTCGCTTGGCCTTCTATTGTGAATAGAAGCCATAAGCCTATTCAGCTCATTCAGCTCATTCAGCTTTCATAGCTCTATCGGGCGCCTCCGGCCGCCCTCAGTTAGATATAGCTATATAATACCTAGATAGAGCCCCTCAATAAACAGACAAGAGCTTCAATGTAGCCTGCATCCCCTCATAGCTAGTGATAAGCCTGTACCACCAAGTGTCGCGTTGAATCCGGACTAACAAATCCACCAATCAACTGGGGAGGGATCTTTAGTTCGAGCCCAGATTGTATCGAACATAGAAAGCATATGACGGTGGTGGGAATATCTGATCATAACAACCATAAAGACCAAGGCTGACGGAGCAACAATAGCTATGAGGGACATATATGAACTGTCGTTGCATGAACAGGCGCTTTTTTACGTACGTGTAATAATAACTATTTCACAGCCCAGATCGACAATATATCAGTAGCAAGGTCTTACAAGCTTCAACTGTTATAATAGAAGCATGCAATGAGGGGTTGAATTTAATATTCTTTTATGGAAGTTGGAATTGGAAGGAATAACGGGTGCATGTGGCACCTTGTGCCACATACGCCGGAGGCCGGAGGCAAATTTGTCCGCCTCTGTGACCTTTAACAAACACCAAACATTACTATATCTAGCCTAGAAGAGGGGAACCTCTTGGAATCGTTGAGGAAAGCACGACCACACTGACTGTATAGCAGCTGCAGCTCGTGACCTTCTCCTCCGAATATCCGGATTCCACCCAAAATGGATGATGTATAGTAGAATTTATTCTGTAGGTCAAAGAAAATATTGAGCTGTGGGAAATGGTAAACTCAGGCAATTACCTCGCTGCAGCCCAAGGCAGCAGCCTTCCCGTGTTACACAGTTGAGGGGATCTATAAAACCCTCCATAGTCCCCCCTCTCTTACCCTAGACAAGTAAATCAACTCACAAAATCAAGAAGATCATACGTAAAAGAGACCCTAACGGGGTCCCCGTACGGTGGCCTTCCTGTGACCAAACAAGAACCGACCTAGCCTACCGGCATGGACTCAATAGAAGCAGAGAAACGTTTGTTTATGACAGCGTTTATTTGTGACCGTACTATACGTGATATCTAATATAATTTTAGAAAGAAGATTTAGCTGCATTTCTCCCAATTTTCAACGTCCCTCCTGCGCTTTGACATTTCTTCGTATTCTAGTAGGTCGTGTATGCATCCTTCATCACAATCGGCCTGATCGGCCCCACATAGTTGGTGCAGCGCAACGAAGCACAGGAGCAGAAACAAGCGAGAAATGTAACCTAAAACTCACGAACCCTGGTCCATGAAACAAAAGTACGCACAGTGGGGGCTATTTGTGAACTGTCATCAGACCATCAGGCATGGGTGTCCAGAATATTTGTGGAAACTAGATCTGTAGCCTGTAGATGAACCTTGCCAAGATACTAGGCATACAAAATCCAGAGAGAGGAGCCATTGGCCTGCCAGCCGACATAGGGATTGCTCATGATAACCGCCGAGAGGCCTATTGGGTTATATTTTCTTGGCAGCTGATGTTTGCGTCAGCTCTGCTCAGGCCTGGGATCTATGTGGGGAATATGGTACCAACACGTTGGTGGAGACAATCTTGGCAGTGTTTGTGCGCTATGCATATAAACTGTGAAATAACAAATCGAGCGGTATGCTGCCTTTTTCGATGCATTATAATATGTAAGACGCTGAGTCGTTGAACCACGATTTGAGCCCTGCAAATGACGCCGCCTCCCCGTCATGTTGCCACAACTCAAGGATGAAGGGGCCGATCCTTTAAAAATGACTGATGGAATCCCGGGCATCTCCTGAATTCCACAAAGTTGACGCAATCCGTAGTAATTTCTGCGCCACCGTGATGCATTGGCCAGTCTTGCGTTTCTACCAGTTAGCTCCCGCACGTTCGAAATGCTTAATCTTACCCGAGCGCCGAATTACGGTTATCAATTTACCATGTAGTGGCGGATGAAGGGCAATACCAGTTAAATTAAATGATACCCAAACATCCTACCTAGGCCATCGTCCTATTCTCGGACTCGACTGTTCGTTTATTCACTTAACCACTCCGGCGGCCAATTCAACCATCTTTATCATTCTACAGTTTATGAAGAGAAATGAAATTTGCTTTAGTTTAGTGATAAGTAGAAATATAATTGCATCATATTTGCATAAGTACTTAGAAACAACTAAAGCACATTATATTTCAAGCTGAATAAAAGCAAATGGTGGAGAACATGAATGTCCAAAAGTGTTTGACACAAGCAATTTCCTCAAATCATGCAGCATGCCAGTGTAGTTGAATATTTCATGCTTCAAGATGAAGGAGCAGTTGCCTTCAGTGTCAGCAAGATACCACCTGCAGTGTTCTCATCCCACTTCAAAGCATAGACGCCCTCAACATCAGAGGGAACGGCAAACCAGTTCGACTCCACAGTTCCATCGCTCGCTGTGACGAAGACAACAGTCCCATAGGAGGTGAAGGAATCAGTGATAACATTTGCAGTATCATTGTCGATCAACGTGACTTCGCGAGATAAAGATGAGGTAGATGGAATGGCAAACTTGTATCCTTCCCAAGTCGGCAGTTCCGTCTCAGTGGTATTGGGCGACGCAAACCAGGCATTCGCCGCCGGAGTGACTGGAATAATTGTTAGAGAAGAAATATAACTCGGGTGCCGAAACTTACAGATCACAGGAGCAGCTTCATCATCGTTGGCCAATTTATAATCACCAATAAAAGCCTCGCCTGTATCAAGTAGAAGATATCAGCCACGTATATATTTCATAAAGGATTGGAGTAATAACCTCCAGCTGAGAAGATTGACAGACCGCCGATACCCTCTCCGTATCCGTAGACTTGAAACGAATCTGGCAAGGCACGGGGAATTGAGTTGGCCAAGGCGGCCACCGGTCCAAGTATAGTTGGTAAAAAGATAGCTACCGTAAAACGCATATTTGAAATGGGTGGACTTCGAATTTTGGCAGAAGAGCGTTTGTGGTAAAAGAATGCGAAAATGAGGAATCAATGGGCTGATTGATCTCGGGGGTGGGTGGGCTAGAACGTGGGTTTATGAAGAATGCTACGCGGTATATATCGGCTGCATGAGGCATATTGGAATTATTAATGACACATGATTGCAACGATACAAAGAGGAAAGTAGAATCACAAGCCTGAATCATCTGGTGTCAAATATGGCCGAGGGAGCCGAGGGCATCCTAAAAGCCGGGCGCTTAAGATGCAACATGAGATTATCTTGTTTCAAACTAGGCGATAATTGGATTAGATTAGGAACAATATTGAATGCAGCCGTAGTATTGATCCTTCCCCAGATAGAGCTGCAGATAGAGCTTGCTAAGAACCAACATGTGCGCCCAGGGCTGCGTCATCTATCCTTGTTCACTCATAACGCTAGCGCAGGATTTCGATAGCGCCATCTGCACAACCCACTTGCCGCCACTGTGGGTCATGCGATGTTGCGGTCCAGCTTCACCAACGTGCAGCTTTTAGTTCAGCTTGGTGGATTTGTAGCGATAGTTCCTACATCAGTGAATATTCCTATCATCTTGGCGACAGAGCCAGCCGCGTCAGCGTCAGTTGATGCCAGAATCGCAACGCTTACGCCTGAGTCTTGCATCATGCACATTCCATTATTAGAAAAAAGACTCACGAGGACATAGTCGAACTGCCAGATGGAGAGTGCGGCTGAACAATACGCCATCAAGAACGGCATGTGGGAGGTATACCTCCTGATTGATGTTGGATGGCCGAGAGAAAAATACGTAGATTCGAAAGTTCGCTATAAAGGTGTGTCGTGGCTCTTGGCTTCTGATGATCCCAACCACTATCAACAAACTTTATACCACTTCCCTTTGCCTTGAATTCTTTTTCTTTTTGACGAGAATGTTTAAGGCTCTTCTTTTGGCTGGCAGTTTTGTTGCCGGCCTGGCTGCATCTGTTCCTGATACGAGAGTCATTGCAAGAGATTCACACCGGCGCGCCAATTCTAATACGACAGTCTGTCAAGGCAATACGGCTTCAAATCGCTCTAAATGGTGCGATTATGATATCAACACAGACTACATGGTGCAGCCAGTCGATACTGGTGTAATTCGAGAGTATTGGCTTGAAGTGAGTGATGTTACCGTTTCTCCCGATGGCATCGCGCGGACAGCAATGGCTGTAAATGGATCCATTCCTGGTCCAACTCTGTTTGCCGACTGGGGTGATACCGTCAAGGTTCATCTCAAGAATTCCCTTACGACCTCACTGAATGGAACCGGTATTCATTTTCATGGGATGCGGCAAAATCATACCAATGCAAATGATGGCGTCCCATCCATTACCCAATGTCCACTCGGTGTGGGAGACACAATGACCTATACCTGGAAGGCCGAGCAGTACGGCTCCAGTTGGTACCACTCCCACTTTGCCCTCCAGGCATATCAAGGTGTTTTTGGTGGTATCCTTGTCAATGGTCCAGCTTCAGCCAACTACGATGAAGATCTGGGCCATGTGTTTATGAATGATTGGGATCACCAAACCGTTGATGAGCTATACTCTATTGCTCAAACCGTTGGTCCTCCTCAGCTAGCCAATGGACTCATCAACGGTACCAACGTCTACGGACTTGATGGGGACTCTTCACAGACTGGTTCTCGATTTAATGTACAATTTGAGGAAGGAAAGTCGTATCGAATGAGGTTGGTAAATGCCGCAGTGGATACACATTGGAAGTTCTCTATCGATAATCACACAATGACCGTTATTTCTGCGGATCTTATTCCCGTTCAGCCATATGAAGCGTCATACGTCAATATAGGCATGGGTATGTGACCAGAAGTCTCATTCTAGACTCGTCTAACAAAACCACAGGGCAACGATACGACATTATTGTTACTGCTAACCAAGCCTCTGTTGCTAGCAACTTTTGGATGCGTGCAATTCCCCAATCAGCATGTTCTGATGTTGAAAACCCAGAAAACATAAAAGGCATAGTCTCCTATGGTGATAGTCCCGCACTTCCAACTACAATAGGACACGATTTCGTTGATGATTGTGTCGATGAGACTGAAAATCTCATCCCAGTCGTATCTAAACAGGTAGATACAGCTGATTGGAGAGATCTGTCTACTGCATCAGTTGGCAGAAATAGCGCCGGTTTATTCAAGTGGTACCTCAATAGCACTACTTTGCTGACAGATTGGCAATACCCGACCCTTCAATCTCTAGTGAACGGGACGGATGATTTTGACACGTGGGAGGAACGGGAGGCTATTATCGAAGTCGCGCAGGCAAATCAATGGGTTTACTTTGTTGTGGCTACGGACCTCGGCGTTCCACACCCGATTCATCTTCACGGCCATGATTTCTTTGTACTTGCACAGGGAACCGGGTCATACAATTCCTCTGTGGGACTTAACCTCAACAACCCACCCAGGCGTGATACAGCCATGCTTCCTGCCTCGGGATACTTGGTCATGGCTTGGGAGACAGACAACCCAGGGGTGTGGCTGATGCATTGTCACATTGGATGGCACGCATCTGAAGGATTTGCGGTGCAGTTTATTGAACGTCAGGACGAGATTTCATCTTCGGCTGTCACTGCATTTGACAAGGAACAGATCGATGATGTTTGTGCTGATTGGTACACGCACAAGACGGAGCACTCGATTCATCAGGAAGACTCCGGAATTTAGCCGAGGGTTCTTCATTTCGAAGTCTGATGAATTGGTGGAGTTTTATCGCACTGTATTTGATAGTGTTTTCGAATCTCACTGTCACAGGACATAACCTCAATTAGCACACTCTTGGCCCCACCGGAAATACGTACATAGTTTAATCTTGAATAGTGATTTCAGTATACAATGATGAATGTACTGTGAAAATTGTCAAACGGGGCAAAGCGAGTCTACGAAGGAGGTACCCCTGAATCACGAACCAAATCGAATTACCTAGTTGAGTGATGCCTTGGCAATCTGGCAGCCTTTATCTGATCATACAAGCGAATACGAGCGCCCCACACTATGATCGAACTTGTGGAATTTACTGGCTATGTAAGTCGAATAAAAAAGGAAAAGTTCTGGAATACCGAATTGTGCCGTTGATAGGCTAATTTTCGCCACCAGCTTCTTCTGTAGCAAGTTAATCTGGAATCGGAGACCGAGATGAATCAAGGGCCGAGTTGCACATCATTGCAAGCAAAATTTAAAAGTATTTGGCAGTTGGCTTTAACAGGAAGGGCTTGTGTCCCAAAGACTCGAAAAGCCTGATTCTTGAGGATCAATACTAAACAGATCCGGAATCGGGATCTGAAATAATGCAAACGCTTGGGAATCCCGCCACTCAGCTACTGAACCTGACGCATTTCCTGTTGAGCTATTTAAAATTTGTTCAATAATGGCTCTGCCTCTGGATGCCCCTGACCAAGTGGCCTCCAAATCTTTCAAAAACTGAACACACTTCTGAATGTCTGTGTCTGATTTTAGAATCGCTCGGTCCTGCATCCACAGTCTATGTTTAAATTTGTCAGGTGGTGTTATACACTGTGCAAGACTGAATAACTTACAGTGCGAGGCCTGATATTGTTAAATGATGGACACAGAATGCGAGATAATGAGAAGGAGGAACTAGATCTCTAACCAACTCAACAGCATTAATACAGCTGCGCGCGGCACTGATACACTGTTTCTGAGGCTCTAGTTGGTCAAATTCCATGTTAACTCTGTCTCCCGAAAACGTTCTACATGAAGGTATTAGTACCACGAATTGGGACATGATATAAATGATGTGAGAGCTACCTGTAAAGGCTGAGGAGTGATCCTGCGTGAACGATGAACATGATTACACACATGGTCAAATTGGGTCCACGATCGAGGGTACTAGGTTGAGATTAGTGTTATGTTTCCCAGTGAGAAGATAAATCAGAATAGTGTACTTGGCAGAAAACCGTATGTCATCGGGGAGACTACTGAGCCACTCATCTAAGGACGTTTGGATGATATCAACTAATCTCATTGCTCGCCTAGTTCCTTCGGGAGTACCGAGGCTTGCCATTCGAGAAGGGGACTGTAAACTTTGTATCTTCCCTGATATTTGACAAAGGCGAGCAAAGGCAAGAAATCCTGAAAGGGGAAGTGCGGATACTGGACGCTTGATAAATCTTTCGGGTTGGCTACAAGCCATTTCAAGCTCCTCATCAGCTGCTGGGAGGGGTAAAGCACAACGACAATCCGTATCATTTGCCGCCATGGGTCTTCCAAGACAGATTGAAGTCACTCTAGATGTTCGGAATATGTTAGGCGATTTAGGATGAGACAGATTCGGTCTACGCACCTGTCGAGACAGTAAACACTCCACCAGATTCGCCGCGATATTTCGCTTTTCAAAAAGGCTATCCTGGATCCTTTTACAGAATCATCAGATACTTGGGTCTGGACGCAGGTATGAGAAGTAGGCTTAAGAGAAAATAAACAGGGGAATAAATCTTACCAATTCACTGATATGAATGCCAAGATCCTGCGCTGCTCTAACTGCCTGTCCTGCAAAATTCCAACTCGAGGACAAGGTATTCCAACCGGCACAGCACATCGACAACAAGCCCAGACACTGCACGCGCTCAAGATTCGCCTCGCCTGTTGTCGAAAAATGCAAGAGCAGGGCATTTTCGTAGTAGTCTAACCCGGAAAAGCTAGGTGAATTCCGATCTGAGGGAATCAAGCTCGACGCGCAAGCACACACAGCAAAGAACACAGAAAGAAAACTTTTGTCGCGTATCTGTTTTCCTTGAGTAGAGCTTATAATCTTATACTGTTCCATAAATCGGGGTTTGTATAGAATGGGAAAAGTGTAGTGAAACTGCTCAAAGTAGAGCCCAAT
Organism: Calonectria honghensis; assembly: GCA_013403855.1. Lineage (NCBI taxonomy): Eukaryota > Fungi > Ascomycota > Sordariomycetes > Hypocreales > Nectriaceae > Calonectria > Calonectria honghensis. The sequence goes on from VTGB01000046.1 coordinate 117,682, forward strand.
GAGCATGTCGGAGACGTATCGAGGCGGTAGGCTTAGTTGTTCAGGTTTGGGTAGATGAGGCAGCTCGCGCCATCTTTTGCCTTGGACGAAAAGGGGAATTTCGAGTGAACATGATTTATCGGCGTTGGTATGGGGGTGCTCTTCGGAGTTACCAATCGTTGGGGAATTTGACGGGTGAGATTGTGCTGGAGTCAGGCTTTGTACAGCCTCTACAAGTAGCTTATTGGTTGCACCTCCGATAAATCTTTTGATTACTGTTAGTGCATGATACTAGTTATAACATGAGAAGGCTCGGGAACCTCAGGCTTCCATATGAATCAGGGACGAGAGACCCGAATTTTCCGACAGTTGGGTCGTAGCAAATGTCAAAGCTGAGAGCTTCATCGGCAAGCTCATCATCGTTTAATTCGTCGTTATATTGTGGGTTCAGTGCAGATTCAACAATGGCATGCCCAGGTTGGAGGTCAATTGCGAATTCGGAGGTGTTATCTGCGTCAGTGGGTTCCACATCGGACAGGGCTCGCTTAGAACAGGTTGACTCAGGTAGCGTTTTCAAGCTGTGGGCAACTTTCTCAAGCTCCAATACTGTTGAACTGGCTAGGGTAGGGGAACCGTCTCCAGGAAGGTTCCCAATAGCACTTGTGAGTTGCCCGGTGAGAACTTCCAGTCTGCCACACAATGTGTCTAGCTGTTGTATTCGCGCCTCAAATATCATGGCATAGCTGCAATTGGTCAGCAATGGCGACATCCGGGGTGCATATTGGTTGGTGGGTCACATACTTTCGACTACTAGACGCATTGTCATTGCTGCCTGGGTATTCGCAGGTTGCCTCTCGCGAACTGCAGTTGTGGCACGGGTTGTTGCCGTCGCATTTGACCTAGACTTTGTTCAACATGAATCCGATTGAGTGGTTGCTGCACACCAGTGCGCAGCGCTGATGAGAGGACAAGCACTGGTAATCACGCACCTTCTTACGCCTGCAAGCCACACAGGCTTGCCAAACACGGGACGTCAGGCCGTCTCCTGCATCTCTAGCCATTTTGACCGCAGATCAACCACCGGGCCAATGATTGATGGTTTTATGCGGCAGCTTAGAAGACAAGTGAGAATTCCAGTTCCTCGGCCAGTCTGAAGCGATCTCACAATGCAAACTCACTTGGCAAGACACGCCGTGTCGGGAGATGACCTGGCTCGGGGTCACATCTGAAAGCCGAGCGCGGACCACAACATCACATGGCAAAATGGTTTAGCGTCATCGCCTCTTATCGGTGCCCCTCCCAGATAGCGTGCGACCAAGCCCATGATGTATTGACTCGACAGGGCATTTCATGTATGCTTATTTGAAATTGAAACTGAATTCAGTATATTTTTCTTTGCCATAGTAATGCGATAGCTTCCTAATAAGTTGATGGTTGAGTCAAGTTGTCCGACTTGGCAACTGGAGCTCTTTTTCCTGCAGTGGATGAGAAAGACATTGGCGGTTTCGAACAAAATCGCCACACCATTCAATATTTCACCTCTCCGTATTCCCGCTCAATTTGAGAACACCTCTCGTTGATTTTGAATGGACAATGACCATTTTTAATGCCCATTCATCTTATCTTGGGAAACTGAATGGTTACGTAAACGGTGCTTAGAGGATCTGACCCACATTGATAGCGCGTGCTCGGGAACAGAGCTCGGTCCGAGCTCCGGCCGATCTTATCAATGCCAAAGACTTGTGTCTGCAAAGTAACCCGTCAGGGGTGCCTTCTTGGGATTAGGTGTGGCTGCCAGTTCTTAAATATCAGATGTATGCATGGCAACCCTAAGATGATGTATTTCCAAGGCTTCGAAGAACTCTAAAACGTCAAGGAATAAGTTTAATAGCCATGTCAACCCAGATTGCATCACCAGTCATCAATTCCTCTGGAAAGACACGTCTATGTCAGTCTCTCGAGAGGGCGAAGCAACGCCAAGGGCCCAGCACCGGGCAGTGGCTTGAATTTCCTGGGTATACATTGGCAAGGACAATCGCTCCTTTGGGACAGGATGTTGGTGTTCCCAGATCACTCCTGAACTGCTTGGAGAAAAATGCATTAACGAAAAGGTAACTTAGTGGGTTTTGATAGATTGCGAACATGGAAACATTGACGACCATAACATGTATCTGCAAATTGGAGCAATATCATCAAGTGGAGTGTCGCCAATCGTCAGAGTGCCTGTTGGCGAACCATGGGTGATTAAGCGTGCGCTAGATGCGGGTGCTCACGCAATCATGGTCCCCATGTGCGAGACCAAAGATCAGGCAGAGGAAATTGTCCGAGCGGTGAAATACCCATCAATACAATATCCCAATGGAGTTCGTGGTGCTGGCGCCATGTTTGCGCCGGCAGCATTCAATCTCACAGGTAGAGACTATCTGCTCAACGCAAATGACAACGTCATGATCTGCGTGCAAATAGAATCTCGCAAAGCCGTAGAGAATGTGGAAGAAATTGCGCAAGTTGAAGGGATCGGTAGGTTTTTGTGAACAGCCCGTGTTCCACTCTTGTGCTAATGTGTAGTTGCAGATATGCTCTTTATTGGTCCCAACGACCTTGCTTCCTCGTTAGGATATGTTGCATTTGATCATGCATCTATACCAGAAGTTCAACAAGCCACTCAAAAGGTCTTAAAGGCCACATTAAGAGCCGGGAAATACGCAGGGCATTTTGCATTGAGCGCAGAAGCTGGTGAGTGGTGGTTTCTGATATCATCACGTGCCCATGATGCTAACGATTGACTCTTGCAATAGCTGCACAAAAATATCACCAAGGGTTTCACTTTGTCAATTGCGGTGCGGATATAGTCGCCTTGACTGCTTGGATGTCAACAGAGATGGGCAAATTAAAACAGCTCGTTCAAGAGCAAACAGGATCTACTGCGAATGGCGTTCAGGTTCCAGAGGAGGCAGAGGTCAAGGTTCGTGATGTCAAGAAACCTGAAATCTATGGCTCGTAAATAATGGGTGCTAAAACGATGAACTCGTTGTGTTCAGGCGAGGGATAATAAGTAAAAATGATCCCAGCCAGATTCAAGGTTTGGCGGGGTTGATGCAATTGAAACGCACGGCCAGCTCCCCTCTTCCCTCTTCCCTCCTCCGCTCGGTCCGTGATTGTGCGATGCGCCGGTGGCGCAAACTCAAAATACAAGGTCTAATATAAAGGAGATGTGGTCTGAGACGTCGTATTCATGGCAAACCTCCGATACGAGATCCCCAGTACTCGCGTTAGGGGATGGAGATGAGTCCTCTGGTGTCGCGTCGCGCACCCTTGGCAGCGTCAAGGACACTGCAAGCCGACACAAAGAGAATGCCCGGCACTCGATTGTCAAGATTTTCGGTATTAAGTCGGTTCTTAAACGGCTTCCTCGGCTAACTACCCCACACCAGGAATGCGGACAGCTGGCCGTTGTGGGGACCCGGTGCCCGCGTTTTGGCTTTGACACGGGACACCTCCTCACCGTAGGTTCCGAGGCCTTCTAACCCAGGCCGCAGTGCTACAACCGTGTGTCCTTGCAGGCGTGCCATCTTGTTCTTCCAATTGAGTTTGGAGGATAGTGGACGTCAAAGCCTGTGGCTTGCTGACAGGATGCGTGGAAATCAACTCGAGGACGCCCATGCCGTCATTCACCGCATCGTGCATGGGCGTTTTAAGTCGGGGGTCCCACCAGCAGCATGAATTCTTAAGCATTAGTCAGGGTGCGAGCCGTTAGACTTGGCCAAGGAGGGGCTTGGATGCGGGGCTGGCGGGCTCAGGATGGTGCTGTGACGATCAGCGCTGCTGACAATTGCTTACGAGTGGCTGCACCCAAGATTCCCTTGACATAATTGAGGTGGGAAAGAGTTGCATTCCTTTGCCGTTTGCGCGTCCCGACATCTCAACTGTTTGTGGGGACCCCCGGTCCTGAAGTATCCACAACGCCTTTTCCAGCCATCCCCCACATTCCGCCGGCATGACATCCAATTAACTTCGTTAACTTCGTGATCTTGCGCCTGCGATGCCTGCTGTCAATGTTGGATGGATCTGTAAATGATACGAGCCAAGCATGCGGCTGCAACTCAATCTTGGTGACATTTAGCATCTCCATCGCCGAACATATAAGTGTCTCTCTTGTTCAATCGATTCCATCCTTTGCTCTCCCAACCATTTCCAGATTCGCAAAGACAGCCTCGGATACCACACCGAGCACACCCAGTTCAAAGGCATTTCAAATCACAAAGACAGCGCAATATGCAAACAAAGGGGGCCGATCATGTCGATGTGCTCATCGTGGGAGCAGGTCCAGCAGGGCTTATGATGGCTGCTTGGATGGCCAAGTGCGGCATCAAAACACGTATTGTGGACAAGAGGGGCACCAAAGTAGGTATCCCGAACGCCCTATCGCTAACAGCCACTAAAGAATTATAGATCTTCAATGGTCAGGCGGATGGCTTGCAGTGCCGCACTCTGGAGATCTTCGACTCGTTTGGGTTTGCCGATAGGGTGTGGAAGGAGTCAAACCACATGCTGGAGATTTGCCTCTGGAACCCCAACAAGGATGGCGTCATTCAAAGATCATCGCGCATCCCCGACACTATCCCCGGCATCAGTCGTTTCCAGCAAGTCGTTTTACACCAAGGCCGGATTGAGAGATTTTTCCTTGACGCCATCAGGGATTTCAGCAATGGTGAGGTCGCTGTCGAACGTGGTGTCTTGCCCACAGACCTGCAAATCGATACTGCCTCCGTCGAAGACCCAGAAGCGTATCCCGTCACTGTCACTCTCCGACACCTTTCTGAAGAGGAGGCCACACCCAAGCAGGCTGCTACGGCGGCCAACGGCACTTCTATACAGGATGGCCTCTTCCGCAGCAACTTGGCCGCCGACGATACCGCTGACATGCTCAAGGCAGCCGATCTCAACGCAAAAGCCAACACTACTGAGGTTATCAAAGCGAAATACGTTCTCGGATCGGACGGCGCTCATTCATGGGTCCGTAAATCGATTGGTTTGAAGTTGGAGGGAGAATCCACTGACTATATTTGGGGGGTGCTTGACATTGTCCCCATCACCGACTTTCCCGACATCCGCATGCGTTGTGCTATCCACTCGGCGGAATCCGGAAGCATCATGGTTATCCCACGCGAGAACAAGCTAGTTCGTCTATATATCCAACTTACCACCACGGAGAAGACTGGAGACCAAGAATCTCGACATGACCGTTCCAGCATCACGCCAGAGGTGATTCTCAAGTCGGCTCAGAAGATTATTGCCCCTTATAAGCTCGACTACAAAAAGTTGGACTGGTGGACAGCGTATCAGATTGGCCAACGTGTTGGGTCCAATTTTGGAGTTCATGATAGGGTGTTCTTGGCTGGAGATGCTGTACACACACACAGGTTTGTCATGTCATAGACACCTAATCCCTGAGAAAGATGCTGACACGCTGAACCAACAGTCCCAAGGCAGGCCAGGGTATGAACGTTAGCATGTGCGATAGTAAGATGATTTTCACCCTCATTCGGGATTCTGTGCTGACTTTTATGTAGCCTACAACCTTGGATGGAAGATTGCCAGCGTGGTCAAGGGCCTTGCCGATAGATCCATTCTCAAAACATATGAAACCGAGCGCAAGGCTGTTGCTCATGAGCTGATCGATTTCGATCACAAATTCTCCCGACTCTTCTCTGGCCGCCCAGCCAAAGACATTATGGACGAGGAGGGTATCAGCATGGAAGAATTCAAAGATGCCTTCTCCAAAGGAAATATGTTCGCAAGCGGAACTGGTATGGGTCTTCAGCATTTAACCTCTACTTTCTACCTGACTATTCTAACACTGGAACTAGCCGTGGACTACAGTAATAGCGTCATTGTTCGAAAGCCCAACGAGTCCAAACAAGGAACAGAAGTGGTGAGCATTCAAACCTTGGCCACGGGACTCAAGATTGGCCAAAGAATTCCCAGTGTGAATGTACTGAACCAATCGGACGCTCGCCCGTGGCACCTTCACGAACGGCTGCCAAGCACTGGAGCTTGGAGACTTATTCTCTTTCCAGGAGACGTTAGCAAGGAGAAGCAGAAGAAAAGACTGGATAGTCTGTCCAAGGAACTAGCCAGTCCTACATCATTTCTCAAACGTTTCACACCAAGCGGGTCTCGTTATGACTCTGTCATTGATGTCCTGACAGTTCACGCAGCAAAGCGCTGGGACGTGACTATCCTGGACTTCCATGAAGTCCTCCGACCGTATGACGAGTTAGAAGGTTGGGACTACAACAAGATATTTGTCGATGAAGAATCCTATCACGAGGGCCATGGCGAAATCTACAGGAACTTTGGTATTGACCCTGCTGAGGGATGCGCAGTTATTGCACGACCAGATCAGTACTTGTCCTATGTTGGAAAGCTTGATGACTACAAATCGCTAGATGAGTTCTTCTCGGGATTTTTGCGACCCCAAAATGTCTCATGAGTTCCCAGATTATTCACAAATACAAATAGAATATGGGCTAGATCTCTCACGGACCTTGGTTCTTCCAGGCCCAACCTCTGAAAATCCGACCTTTATGGTCCTCCACGACGCGCCCGTGAAAGGCTTGACCACAGGTGTTCACAGGCATCAACAGGCCGCAGCAGGTTGACTCGCCCCAGTTTCAAGGTCCGAGAACCCTTTCGACATAAACAGCTGATCGCAGTTGCGTCATTTTGGTCACTGTCGAAAGGCTGCACAGAACTCTTATTGTTGTTATTGTTATTTTGTGGGATTTTATAAACTGCCAGTTATGTCATTTTAGGAAGAGAGGTTGCCGCCATCAATTGAGAATATATTAAATAGAGTCCGATCTAAGGGAGACGCCACGTGGTGTTATAATGACAAACCCAATGAGGGGCTTGCGCAGGGCTTACGAGCGCAGTTCACCGTCTTCATATTCGTTCTTGTTTATTATAACAATTCCAGTAATTTTCTCCCAAGAAACCTCTCATATTGGAGATGCGCGGTATGCATTCCTTGATTGTTCAGCGGATTTCACGACCTTGCAAGTGGGTACGTACCCTAGAGTGCCTAAAGCGGCGACCAACGCTAACCCATTCCGCCAAAAAATGTTTGTCCAGCGCTTAGTGGGGTGAGAATTTGTAAAATTTGCAAGATCAAAATCAACCATTCAATGTCAGAACAGGTCGTGTCTAATATGTCCTTTCTGCCAAGCTCATTTGACAAACTTGAAGAATACACAGAAAATGTTGTTGGATTTCTCAATTCTCCTTTGGTTCGCCAGATTAGCGGAGGAATACACGTCAATGATGCGATAATACACGATGCCTGGGGGGCGTTGCCTCAAGAATGGACAGCCTTTTGGGATTCTCTCCCAGATCACCGTATTGCTCAGGATGATCTTATAAAAAGTATTGATGAAGCAAACAATAGGATCGAGAATGAAAACGCAGCACAATATCTTCAACCTCGACCCCAATCCTTGACAGATTGGTTACAAAAGCTCAACTCTCTCACTGTTCCGCGTACTCGACGGGTAGGCCTCAGGATTGAGCTGCCAGAAACACTCAAAACGCGAATGAATACAAAGAAAGTAGCGGAAGTCTCAAATGCTGTAGCATACATCGGAAACATTTGTGAGACAAACGGCATCAATCACGTCATCGACATGGGGTCCGGGCAAGGGTACCTCTCCAACTCATTGGCTTTGCTCTTTCCATCCATGCGAGTTCTCGCTATTGACGGTAGCGAATCCCAAATAGCTGGTTCCAGAGCCTTCGCCGCTTCCTTGAGCATCCCTGAGGATAGACTCCGCCACCTGGTTCGTTATATTGATGGGGATGATTCACTTATAGTGGAGATGGAGACATGGGCGCGTGGACAAAGATGTATGTTGGTGGGCCTTCATGCTTGCGGACAATTGTCGGAGCACATGATCAGATATTTCACAACTACGCCATCTATCACATGCCTGGGGGCGATTGGCTGCTGCTATAACCATATCGTCCCGAAATCAGTCACTTGCCCAAATGGATTCCCAATCAGCACGAGGCTAAGGAACATGAGCGTGACGCTTAGTCCGACGGCGCTCATGATAGGGTGTCAGGCACCAAATAATTGGCAAAAGACGGATTTGACCAGGGATGAATCCATATACACAAATAGGCGCTTCTATCGGACCGTTTTAGAAAAGCTGTTTCATGACAAGGGAATATCATTCGACTCAGAAAATAGACCTATTTGGGGCACCAGGAAAGGAGACATGGTCAACTTCCAGAAGTTTGCGACGAGGGCCATGCAATGTCTCAGTATCGGCCAGGAAAACATATCAGGAGAGGAAATGCTTGAATACGAAACTCGGTATCAGGGCTACAAAGGAAAAATAGCTATCTTGTGGACACTTAGTATCATATGCTGCAAACTGGTCGAGAGCATTATCGCCATTGATAGATATTGGTTTCTTGTTGAACAGGGAATGGCTAATGTCGACATTATCACGATATTTGATTACAGGATTTCACCAAGAAACCTGATGATAGTAGGTAGGAGATAGCATGAAATAGTAGTATCTCAACTTCCCCCCCGATTTCGGGGCGGCGTCGGAAACTCGCAATCCCTCCTTCCTTTATGAATATCGTCTGATAGTTCACCGCAATCTCCCTTCCTAGTGCTAAAGTATGCCTGCAATGGCAGTGATGAGAAGCCTGAACAGTTGAGTGGTACAAACCTCACTCGGGATGGTGGAATGTCATTTAGGTTACAGCAACAAATTTCTCACCGCTGGCAACTTTAAGAGTCTACTCTAAAGCTCATGAGGCCTTCTATTGCATATTTATATAATTGACGAAGTTTGACGGAACAAAGAGAGACAATAAGGAAATGGCTTGGATCCATTGATCATGCGTGAGTACGCAGCCAGTTTCGACGAATATTGGGTACGTCATGTGATGAGGATAGTGCCTCCGAAGGGGTTTCAGGGACGGATGAGACGCGAGACGTATCTTGAGAGTCTGATAGCTGCATGGCGGGGCTAAATTGCCACTTCTAAAAATAAAAGAGTGGATTTTCGCGTTTGGTGTTCGTTTCAAACAATTGCCTAGATCATTGCACGATTGTTTGACCTTAGTCACATTTTAGTTAGTGCCGCAAATTAATTGAATATAATCATCCTGTGTCTCGCTCAGCAAGTCGGTCTTATTGGGAAAGAAACCAACTACAAACAATTACATTACACAACAATCAATCATGATTGACGGCGACGAAACTACATACAGCTTTGCAACTTTCATCGGTGCTTTGTTTCTCCTCGAGCTCGGGGCAGACAGGTTTGTTGATTATACCGCCATTGTTACAAGACAAACCGAAATCCCCGACACGATAATCGCGTTGCTGACGGCTAGCGCACAATGGGAAGAGGTATACTTAAAATAATAGAGTTGTCGCATTTACCCAGCTAACAATTATATCCATTGTAGCTTGTCGTGATCATATCCTCTCTTGTATTGGGTCGCCCTTCATTGGCAGTAGGCAACATTGTCGGCTCTGCGATATCGAATATACTTGGTGCTTTCGCGCTTGGCCTATTATCTTACCAGAAAGGGAATCTAGTGCATTTTGATAGAAGTTCCCGAATCTATTCCTTTCTTTTACTGGCGGTCACTAGTTTCATTACGCCCATCATATATTTTCCTCACAGAACAATCTGGCTAGTTTGCGGCATCATCTTGATCACTTCTTTCGCTGTGTATACTGCTTCTATAACGTGGGCCATCAGCAAAGGTAGCCTTACGGCTCTGGAAGACACAGATGATGACAGTAGCACAGCTTCAGCGAGAACATCCATCAATGGACAAAAACGAGAGAACCAGGAGACGGACCCTTTAATGCAGAACCGGAGTAATTCGGCGCACGCACCCGGTCCTCAAAAAGACAGACGTGGGCGACACAGCGTAAGACACCATGTGTCGTACCTAGGATTTGGCTTCTTGGCCATCTGCTTAGCAGGGTATATTTTGTCTCATGCCGCCATCAATATCATGGGCGCAATTGGTATTTCTGATGTGCTTTTTGGCGTCATAATCCTTGCCATAGCTACCTCATTTCCCGAGAAATTTGTGGCTGTGATGAGCGGCCACAGAGGACATATTGGTATTCTTGTGGCTAATACTGTGGGCAGTAATGTTTTTCTTCTCTCACTTTGCCTGGGAATTATTATGGTTGATACCTCTGAGGGACTTGATAGTGGGAATGTGAGCATGTTTGAGCTGGCCGTACTGTGGGGCTCAACTTTGGTCTTTACGTCAATCGTCTGGTTCGGTAGTAGATTCGCTTGGTGGACTGGAGCCACAATGTTGGCTGGTTACATTGCGTTCATTATCTTGGAGTTTACGGTTATGAACAAGATCACCGAAACGCCGTGATAGCCAGCAACGTCGACATCAATGAGAGTATTTTGAATAACCAGTTGCAATGAAAAACAATTCTAGTATTGTGGCCCAATGTATCGAGGTTATGTTCAAATCAAGAGAAACCACTACGAATGCTATTGTATCATAAACTACAACGTTCGCGAGTGTCTCATAAAAGCAAAGTTAAACTTTGGTTCAAGAGTAGATCCAGCATATTCTGACTGAAAATGTGAGCTATAAAGCATCGCTAGGGTTCCCTACTCTTGATGCCTCCGCGCAAAACGTTGCACTTTTTCAAGATCACGTGAATGATATTTTGCTCAATTGTATCATCATGGTCAAAGCAAGAATGCGATCAATATTAAATAGCACCCATTATTTTCACAACTATCCGCGGACGTTAGTAAATTAATTTTAAGATTGTCGGTGGACTAGGTCCGGCTGTTTGGGTCACAAGAAGGTCCCGGGCGGGACCTTCAGTGGGTCTAGTGCACGTATGGTCTTCATGCTTGTTGTGTTTTGATTGTGATTGTCTAGCCTAAAAGAGGGGAAGTTATGGAGGGTTTTGTAGTTCCTCTTGGTTGTGTAACTAGGCCAGGTCGTTGCCTTAGGCTGCGAGGGCTGCAGCTGCCACAGCAGCGACAGCGGGGTAATTGCCTGAGTCGACCATATTCCGACAGAGATTTTTTAAAAAGATTTTAGAATTGCTTGCCAGCTGCATTCTGAAAAAGCTTCATGATGTCCCGGATATGTCAATATGTACTGGTCATGTTTCATCGTCACTTAATATTCGAATATCTTCTGCAGCACAAGCCGCCCTGACCATCGAAGTCACTGCTGACCAGAGACTATGTGACAACACTGCTCCAGACTTTTTAACCTCGGTTTTCGTTGTCATCTCCTCTCCATTCATAGGTTACGACTTCGCTGGCCTTTTCCGTCAAACCCTAGTGTACCCAACCAAGATAGCTTAGCTAGCCTGAGAAAGAAACCCCGCAGGTTTTTATACGACGTATCCTGGGTACAATACTCTCATTAGAAGACGAATACTTGATCCTCTAACTTGCTCACAGGTCTGGCCTTGCCATACCCGAGGCTTGATGTCGCGTTCTTCATCGCGGCAATCATAGGAGGAGGGCCGCATAACAAAATTTTGATGTCGGAAGAAGGACTTGGGAATAGTGACTACGGCGAGTTAAATAAGATCATGAGAGCAAGTTGAAAGTTTTCTTACCTTGATCATTTCCGGCGTCACAAAACCTACCCCACCAGTCCATCCTTTTGGAGCCTGATTTACAACATAGTGGATGCGAATTCGATCATCCTTTGCCGCAATCTCATCCAATACATCTTTGAGAAAGATATCCTCCGGAGTGACATTAGCGAAAATGAAGTCAACTTCAGTATTGTCTCCCTGGCGACGCCCACGTGAGATGGCCTGTATCACCTGCAGCATGGGCGTGAGGCCGGTTCCTCCCGCGATCATGCCAAAGTGTCGAACCATGTTGGGAGAATATTTAAAGGCACCTTTGGGGCCACGCACGCGAATTCTGTCCCCATTTTTCAGGGCAGCAATGTGTTGCGATATATTGCCTTGGGGGTATGTCTTGATGAGAAGGTCAAAATAGCCCGGTTGCTCATCACCAGTCAGGGGTGTATACGAGCGCACAATCTCTTTTATAGACTTATCATGTTGCCGAAGAAATGCACCAATCGAAATGTGCTGGCCAATAGGCAGCCCAAGGATAGAATCTGAGGTTGGGAGTTTGAAGCGGTACCTGGAACAAAAGTTAGTCGATATCTCACATTGAAGCTCGGGATTAGAATCACCTTGCCACATTCTGCGATAGAACTGTTTTTTTTACCAGCTCAAATTCTTGGAAAGTATCTGGCTTCAACACAGGCCCTTGGCGAGGCTTGACTTTGGCTATATTTTCAAGTGTGTGAGCTGCTTGTCATTTACCAAATCGGATTATTCACGTACCGATAGAGTACCACAAATAGTATCCGATCACAATGGGCAGAAATGCGATCAAATATTTTTCGCGGATTAACTGAAATAAAGTGTTCAGTGAAAAAGTGGAATATGTACCATGCGAAGAGGCCATTGCTATCTTTCTTCAAATTTGTGTAGCAATTCAACAAAATGTTTGACAAGATTGGCCACCGTAAATCTCAGGATACTTGTAATGTTGAACCTCATGTTTGTATTGAAATATCATCATTATAGTCATGATAGATGTACCCGGACCTTACTCTTAGTAGCAAGTTCTTTGACCATTGAAACAACAGATCAGCAAGTTTCAATCTACGGCTCCCGAGTGCCCCACCCATTACTTGGCGTGCTGTTGGCGTGGCTCTGCATGCCCCGCTTCTCCAAGCTTATCGACGCGCGAGGTTTGGGCTATCAAATGTCTAGATGAGGTTTAGCTCGTAGTCATAGCGTTTCACACCACCCTCACCTTGGTCTGACTTTGCTATGGATTGCATTTGTGCGGGGATCATGGTTGTGTTAGGTAAGGCCTGGACTCTGAGTAAATATTACGCAGGCTCCGGCCGGCAGACCCGGTTTGCCTTTTAGAACCATTATCCTCGCCAATTCATCCAGAATTGTGGCAAATTGCGTCGCAAAACATTATGGGCCATTCTCTTCCGATGGATGACCAAATCGTAACAACTATTGGCATCTTAGGCCTTGCCCTTGCTGGCACGATTGCCTATCTTGTCCTCGCATCAGGCCGAACCCGGAGTGGAGATAATTTAGAAATATCACAAGTAAGTCATCAGGGACAAAACCACATTAGTCAATTACATGAAATCTCACCAATACATACAGCTCTACGTATACCCAGTCAAAGGAATTCGTGGATGTTCCTTGAGGAAGGCTTACCTGGGACCCTATGGTGTCATTGGAGACAGGACTTTCTGTATCCAAAAGGTTATCCGTGACGAGATCGGAGTCAAATACGAGACCATGTTCATTGGATATTACCTCCAGTTGGCTCTCTTTCAGGCTTCGGTCGATTATAGCGATGATCCCAGATCTGGAGAAATCGAGATTGAGTGGAAGGGACGCGGGACTAAATTTGACGTAGCACAAGACGTCAAAACATCCGATAAGATTCGATTTCCTTTGCAGCCGTCAACAATTGGGAAAACAAAGATTGAGGTCGACCTTCACACTAGCAAGACCGACGCATATGATATGGGCGATGAGCTTTCTCAGTGGTTTGTTGAACGCCTTGGTTTCGAAGTGAAATTGGTCTACATCGGTGATGGTTCGAGGCCCGTCCTAGGATCATTCGCGCCGAATAGTCCGGCTGGTTTGAAATCTTCACGAATGTTGACACGCCTCAAAGCGATGGTTCCTTTCTTGGCCCTGCCGGCCGAGCGACTTGCATTTAACGATATCGCACACTATCTCGTTGTCACGGAGGAATCCAACGAACAGGTAACTTCGAGATTGACTGATGGATTGAAAATGGACGTGACAAAATTCCGCCCTAACATTGTGGTCAAAGGAGCATCCAACCCATATGCAGAGGACTATTGGGGCGAATTAACCTTCTCTGGCGGCATCACGATGCCTCTTACGGCGAATTGCTATCGCTGCCAGAGCATCACTGTAGACTATGATACTGGCGCCACTGCCACAGATGACCGAGGGATGGCATGGAAGAAGCTCAACAAAGACAGGAGAGTAGACAAAGGTGCTAAATATAGCCCTGTGTTCGGTCGATACGGATATTGCTTTGGAAACGCGGTTGGCTGCACACTGCAAATCGGGCAGGGCGCCAAAGTAACCCACGTGAATCCAAATAGAACCACATTTGGTAAGCCAAGCAGCGTGTCCGCGGCTTCACAATCACTGACGAGCCTATTAGATTGGCCAAGTCTTACGACTTTTGGTGTCACGCAAACTAAAAAGTAAAAACGATAAGGGCCGAGGAAGAAGAAACCAAAAAAGAGGGAAATGGGTTTGGGAACTAAAAATACTGGAACTGCTCATCAGGAATAATTTTTTTTGTCATCAGACATCCTCGCTCATTGCTTTTCAGTTATGTGACTTGTGTCCTAGTCTTACTATCATGTTGCAAATATCACCCAGGGTGCATTCGCCTTTCGCTCCTCGATTCTTGCTGTGGGGTTCGCTGTGCAGGGAGCCAAAAGCGGGGCAGATACGGAAGACCATAGCTCAGACACCTTGGAGGGTTTTAGTAACACTTGACACCGCTACATTCCCCGCACCACCCACATCACGGCAACACTGGTCAACATTTTGACCATCTTGAGTGCCCAAAATAGGCCATGGGGGCAATTAAATTTAGGAATACGAAGATATCAAAACGGAATTGATGTCAAGGGGGGAGTTTTGCCAACCTTTTCCGTTTTTGGCCGCTGTTGATCCGGCTGCCTCTCTGAGTTGCTGCACTGCGGCGGCAGGAAAAGGTCCGATCCTCACACCCCCACAGTGTTTGTGACACGAAATTACAGCATGGCGTATGTCGCTCCCAGTCACTACACGAATCAGCAGCAGGATAAATTGGCCCCATAGGTCCCAATTGTCTCGGCCATAAAACTGCACCAAGCTAATGCAGATATATGACATCATATGTGAGACGGGAGATTGGCTGTTCCGCGCCACATCCGGAGGCGATCAGCGTCGACTTCTGATCTCGCTCGCCTCATTTACTGTGGTGCCATGACCAGTTTTGAGAATTCGTCACTTATTGGAGCCGGCGAGGACTGTCCGTTTATAGACAATGGTTGTGACTGGAGCGAAATAGCTGTTTTGACTCACTGCTTTGGTTGATCAGCATTTGGTCACATTGAAGCTCTCCACGGAATCATAAGATTACAGGAATCCGCCCTACCCTATTATTGAGCTAAAACGTTCATTACAGTGCATCTAGATGCTAGCCTCCTATGCACGTTTCAGGAGATGCGACAACGAATCGCTCTCGCCATTCCAAACGCAGTACAGCACGACAGCACTCCCGTCTCTTGCCCCGCTCCCCCACAGCGGGACAGTATTGGGATGTGACCAGCTGCAAGTATTGGCAGCTATCACGGCACAGAGGGTGGATCATCGCATTGAGGCTTGGCCGCTGCGAGTGGATTCCTAGTTCAGGCTTGGTCTCAGACTGGCTACTTGCGAGATAAAGTGGAACCGCCCACCAGGACAACAACATCGCAGTGCATCAACAGGGGGGTCTCCATTTTCGCAGACTGGATTTGACCCCCTACAGAAAGGTTCCTGGTCAAGAGGACCCTCTCGTGTCACGGTTACTGGCAAAATGGAATCTCGGAGGGTGAATTTAAAAAGAAGAGGTGCTATTCCCATTTCTACTCATTGCTCGTTTTGCTGTTGTCGCACTTTGGTCAATAGGTCATTTAGAGGGAATTGAAAGAGCCTTGATTCCTTCCATCTAGGGAGCAGTCAACTACATGTTTTATAGCTACTAAGAGCCTAGGTTAGTTGTGGCGTTACGACAACGCATTGAGGCCTTTGAGGTCATTGAGGCCTAGACCCACTGGTCTCCACAGCGGTTTGTGCAGCACCTAATATCAGACTCTGTGCCGTGTCGTGGGACTTTGCACAGAGTCTACCGCAGGCCTCAGATCAGCCACCTGCTACGAGGACGACGCAATGTGTGACATGTCTCAGCTAAGTGGTCGGTATAAATATTCCAGATATCTCCGAAAGGAAAATATTTCTGGCAAACCATCACTCTCGAATCAATTCCACTCTTCAAACTCTGTCAACATTTCCATCCATTATACATCTCCTCAGTCAACCAAACAAAATGGCCACTCAGTTCTTCAACTACCCCGGCACCGAGGAATCCTCCGAATTATACCACTATTCACAGGCCGTTAGGATTGGTAACTTGGTCAAGACCTCTGGCCAAGGCGGCTGGGATGAACAAGGCAAAATCGCAACGGATTTGGGGGAACAAATCTTGGTAGCCTTTCGCAACGCTGAAAAGGCAATTCAATCTGTGGATCCTTCTCTGTCCTTTGAGAATATCCACTCTATTCGATCATACCACTTGGATATGGACGCAAGCTTTGAGACTATGGTTGCTACCATCAAGAAATTGTTCCCCAACCACCGCCCCATCTGGACCTGCGTTCAAATCGGAAAGTTGGGACAAGAAGGGATGCAGGTGGAGATCGAAGTTGAGGCTTCAATTCCCTAAAGTGGCGTTGATAATTTGCAAGATGGCGGAATTTGCGACGGACGTTGACAAAAAGTTATTTTTTTTAGGATAATGAATCCGATGGAATGAGTAAGAAAGTAATCCATGCCATTTTCTTTACTCCATTTCAATCGTCCAGATGTTCAGTTCAAAGCTAGATGTACGGATCGTAGTCCACCTTACCCGACATCATTCTGTGGAGAAGCGGCTATCTTATCGGAGTGCTTGATCAGCATCGATTACAAACGGCCTCAGTGGTCATTACACTTTCCCTTTTTGGCATTTTAATCTAGTTGGTATACGCCAAGGGGGATTTTCTATTCGATGAATGCGGATTGATGACTGAGTAGTGAATATAAATTTGATAAAGATACCAAGTTGCGCAGACCCGCATCCAGAGAATGCCAAGTTCTAACTTTTACCAAACTTACACAATGATGACGAAATTCACAAGTGAGCAGGTTGCCAAGGGCTCGAATGAAAAAGAAGGCCTCATCATCATTGACAAGCTTGTCTACGACATCACCAATTACATGGATAAGCATCCGTGCGTCCCCGCTAGTACCCCAGTGAGCTACAGGTTATGCTAATTTGGTGATCCAATAGAGGGGGCGATGACATTCTTGCAGAGGTCTTAGGCCAGGATGCCAGTGAAGCATTCCACGATGTCGGCCACAGCACGGAGGCAATGGAGGAGCTGAAGAGCCTCCAGGTTGGAGAATTGGAACCGACACAGATGGTGAGTGTGCCTGAGTGGGGCGGAAGCGAACGCCTCATGTAGCCTTTGACTAATTTCGCTACCGCAGGTTGCCACCAAGGAAGTGGCCCGAAAATCCCCTGTTTCTTTTTTTGCTTTGCTGTCGGCCGCGGGCGTGGTAGCGCTGTCATTAGGGGCTGTGCTTTTCCGACACCAAGTGGAGAATCCCCTGGGTCACAAGTTTAGCGAGTAGCATCAGTTGCTGATAAGCAAAGTTGGATTGAATAGAAACACCCATATTGGGGCCCTTTTTTCTTTCCCGTCTTGACCTGCTGTCACAAGCCAACGCGCCTCAATTTTTCCGCTTCTCGCATCGTAATTACGTAGTGCAATCACGAATCCAATGCGACACAGGTGCGGGGAGTGTGGCGCTCGGCAACTGGCCCAATTTCTTACTGGATTGGGAAGTATTTCAACATGTGGATCGGAGTTCCCCTCAATCCGCGACTGAGGGGCAACGAGCTGATTAGAGGTCTATCAATCTTCCTAAACCGGCGCTGGGCACCGATACCATCGCGCATATTAAACCGTTGCCTGCCACCACTGCATGGCCAGATAAACACATCCTCCTCATTCCCAGCTTTTGCGACAACCCCGCAAAGAGTAACAATGGCTGCGCTCCAGGTCGAACTCCAAGCCCCCAACGGGCGATTGATCACCCTGCCTACGGGCCTCTTCATCAACAACGAGTTTGTCGCAGCTACCTCCGGCAGCAAGATTACCAGCATTAACCCCAGGTATGGCACCCAAAGATGCGCCTCGGAGATTTATATTGCCTAGTCTAACCTTTTTTCTTTCTTTCCTCCACAGCGACGAGTCCGAGATCGCCTCGGTGGAGGCTGCCTCGGCTGCCGATGTTGACACCGCAGTGAAGGCCGCCCGAGCGGCCTTTAACTCTCCGGAGTGGGCCGGCATCTCCAACACCGAGCGCGGCGCTCTCATGTTCAAGCTGGCAGATATTATCGATGAGCACAAGGAGACGCTGGCCACCCTGGAGACTTGGGACAATGGCAAGCCTTACAGCGTTGCGCTCAACGAGGATCTCGGAGAGGTCAGTTCCACTCTCCGATACTACGCCGGCTGGGCCGACAAGATCCACGGCCAGACGATTCCGACCACTCCCGAAAAGTTCGCCTACACTCTCAAGCAACCCATTGGTGTCTGTGGCCAGATCATTCCCTGGAACTACCCTCTCGCCATGGCTGCGTGGAAGCTCGGCCCCGCATTGGCCTGCGGAAACACCATCGTCATGAAGCCCGCCGAGCAAACACCCTTGTCCATTCTCTACCTGGCCTCACTCATTCCCAAAGCCGGATTTCCTCCGGGTGTCATCAACGTCGTCAACGGCTTCGGCCGAGAGGCTGGCCAGGCTTTGGTCGAGCACCCCGACGTGGACAAGGTTGCATTTACCGGATCCACTGTCACTGGCAAGGCAGTCATGAAGTCAGCCAGCGCCAGCATGAAGAACATTACTCTCGAGACTGGAGGAAAGTCGCCTCTCCTCGTCTTCAAGGATGCCGATCTCGATCAGGCTGCCAAGTGGGGCCACGCTGGCATTATGAGCAACCAGGGCCAGATTTGCACCGCAACATCTCGAATTCTCGTTCAGCAGGACATTTTTGATGATTACGTCACCCGCTTCCAAAAGGTTCTTGCTGAGCACAAGGTCGGAAACCCCTTTGACGAGGACACCTTCCAGGGCCCTCAAGTCACCAAGGCGCAATTCGAGAGGATCCTGGGCTACATTGAGGCTGGAAAGGCCGACGGCGCCAAGCTGGTGACTGGCGGTGTCGCTTATAAGAACGTCGGTGAAGGAAAGGGCTTCTTTGTTGAGCCCACCGTGTTCTCGGATGTCAAGGAGAACATGCGAATCTTCCAGGAAGAGGTTTTTGGCCCCTTCGTCTCCATTACTCCCTTCACCACTGAGGAGGAAGCTATCAGGCTCGCCAACAGCACCTCGTATGGTCTTGGTTCTGCCGTATTCACCAAGGATATCCAGCGGGCACACCGCGTAGCGGGAAGACTGCAGGCCGGTATGGTCTGGATTAACAGCTCAAACGATTCTGATTTCAGGGTTCCGTTCGGTGGTGTGAAGCAGAGCGGCATTGGCCGAGAGCTGGGAGAGGCTGGTCTTGCTGCCTACACTCAAACAAAGGCGGTCCACGTGAACATGGGGCTTATGCTGTGAATGAGTTTAGGGATAGTTCAAATAAATAACATTTAATTCATGACAAATTAATCATCGCATCATATCTGAAATAAACAGGATAGCAGTGAACCTTGCCCAGCCGCAACTTGAACTCCCTCCATAACGTACATATCCACCAATATCCAGGGTATTGTGATCGAATCGAACGCCTCCAAGTTTTCCATCCTTACAAATACCCAACCAAAAGGTACAGAGTCACATAAAAGAAACTGCCAAAAAGAGACATAACTACAGAATAATAGCTTGGGGGTTCAGTTCAGCAAACATTTCGGCCCACGTCATGTTGGGATTATTTGATTTCCAGACGGCCTCCAACGCCAAGCTTACCGCGTGCGTAGATGCAAAGCGTATTTCGTCAAATATAATGGTCACCATGTTCCTAACACCCTTCTGTTGCTTAGAGTCCTGGGCATGTGCTCCTGCGATGCATAGTGGGAGGACTATGCAGTTGATGACTTTAGATGGCCTCTTGATACCGAATATGCAATCCAGGCAAGACTGTGTGTGCTGTTGCACTAGTGGGTGATGGATAGGAAGACCACATATTGATCTGTAGAGATAAATGAGCGCGACGTGCTGAAAACTCCTGATCAGGGCATAGGCATGGGTCGCCTCCAGATCCTTCTCCGCTTCCGGCGATTCGGACACCGCAGAGTCCAGATCTTGTATCGCAAGCGGGGCGTAAATCGGTTGAAGGGAAATTTCGAATTGGCGAATCCTATTAATGCAGAATTCTTCGCGCATTGCTGCCACCGAATCTAGATAGAAGGCCATGGTTGAAATTTCTCGAAAAACGCTGGATAGCGAATGCCTGCCCATAGAATCCTGACCCCACCAAACAGGCCCTTGGTCGACTGAATCCCACACGCTGGGGGAAAAAGATGGCGTCTGGCCCTTGAGCATGGCTGTTGCCAAATCTGCGGATGCAAACTCGGAAAGAAGCAGGTGTAGAGGATCTGATTTTGTGCGCAACACCGATTCCATCCCCCCCAATCGGTTGACTATGGCTAAAACTCCGTCTCGATGGCTGGAAGTGGAAGCTGAGGCTTCGCCGCATTCCAGGAAGCCATCGTGAAAGTAGAGCAGCAGCACGGCAAATAAGAGAGTTTGAAGCGGGCCGTCGCCTTTTGAGCAGCAATCGTCCACCTCAACGCGCAATGCAGCCAAGCACTCGAGGCGCTTTACATTCAAAACACTGCGGCTGTTGCGCCCATCTTGTAGCCAGCGGTGAGCATCTGCCAGGACGCATGTCGCAAGCAGAACGACGCGGTGTTCCAGCGCGACGAGGATTGGGGGTGTGCAGGGTTCGGAAGCCGTCGTCAGCAGTGGCCAGAATCGCCCGTGAAAGTAGTCGAGGGCTCTTTTCTCGTAGACGGCAAGCGAAGAAGCCAGCTGCTCATTGCGGCTCGTGATGTGGTAGATGGGAGGGACGGTAACGGCTGGCCGTGTGCTCCAGCGGATCAATCGGGTGCTGTAGTCGCAAGTTGCGCCGACCAGGCCGCATCGCATGCACACGGGCTTGGTTAGATCACACTTGATGCGACGTTTCTTGCAGGCCCAGCATGAGCCTTCGACGACGCGCACTCTCTGGGCTTTGGGCATGATCGATTTCGGCCTCGACGAAGACGGTGACAGATGCGGTTGAGATTGGTCGCCTTGGCCTGTTGCCGCGAGAATAGAGTGGAGCAGGGGTTTTGGGGGTAAGATAACATGGGTCTGATGTTGTTATCATGGTCGAGGCTGACAGTCTAGTCTATCTCGGCTTTGATAGAGATGCGGGGGAGGCGGGGGAGGCGGGGTGAGTTAGCACACAAGTCCAGAGCATTGACAGTCAGTCGTCGTGCGTGGCATCATCCCTGTCCTCTCTTATCGCCAATTTCTCCACCTGGGTTTGGGCAATCTACTTTCCATCTTGGGCCTAGAGTGCCAGGATGATGGCACCATTACCCTATCGGCGATGGTATGGGGCGCCCGCGTCTCCAGGCCAGTTCAACGAACCGCCACGCCGGAAGCTTGAGGCCTGCACTATTTTCAAGCATGCTTAGTTCCAAGCGGTCTATATAGTTTGCGGCACTATAATGCATGGTTCTTGGGTCGCCGGAACATGCGGACCCCTTGCTTGATGCCATCATGACTACTCGATACACGGCCCGTAAGGACTCTGGAGTAGGGAAGGCCCCAATTGACATTGAAATCTAAATTTAATTATATTGAGTAACACAATTTCCCACTGCATCACCCTTGCGCGGAAAAGGCCTTCATTTGGTTCAGGTATCAGTGCGCAGAGAGCCCATACTTCTCAACCAGCTTCCAATAAGAGGGCGCAGTCATTCGTCGAATGGGCTTCCCGAAAAAAATCATCACAAAACAAAAGCACCAGAATGCCAGCCCCAAGATAGCAATTAGAATGAATGAATCACGCAGTCCGAGATTCTCGATCATAGGAACAACTGCATAGCTAAAGGCAAAGCCTGGAACCCATTAGCATGATGATTGAGGGATGTGGAGGATTGGACCTACCCATAACGTTGCGAATGAGAATAGCCGAAACCAAGCCCTCGCCTGCAACCTCCTTGTAACTGTCGAGAATGTAGGTGAAGGCGAGGCTTGATCCAATCGGCAGCGTGATTGAAATCAGTAGTAGGCCAAACACGATGCCCACCCAATGAATACTTTCCGATGCGCCAACCCCGTAAAGAAGACATCCAGCAGGGTGGGCAACAGCGGCAACAGCACACATCCAAAGACGATACTCAGGCTTCATCACACCGTCCTTTTGGCGTGCAATTTTGATCGTCATGATATCTGACATCCATCCCGAGAGAGTGCATCCAATAGTGACCCCGATGACGCAGGCCAGGTATGTCAATCCAACAGTGTTGACGCTGAAATTGTATGGCTCGTTGCTGAGAATGAGAGCCAAAGAGCCCCCGACAACATTGTACCAGGATAGAATGCCGCCAACCAGAACACCAGCAAACACTACGCCGGGGAATTGATACAGCAAGAAGGGGAGAAACCAGGCCTTGAAGGTATTGGGTTGGCTGGGATGGCGGTAGCCCCACAGCTTCAGCTTCTCGGTATAGGTCTTGACTTGGACCGTGGCGTGTCCATCAATCGACCGAGTCGCACTTGGCTCATCGGGGTTTGAGTCATTCTGGGCGTCCTTTTCCGCACAGCCTAGCTCTGTATCGGCAGCCGGCTTGGATCTATCTTGCACGCCCACAATCTCATCAAAACTGTTGGGCCTGTAGAACATGGTTTCTTCAAAGAAGAACAAGGTAACCACGAAGACAGCTGCTCCGATGATGGCCATGATGTATTGAATCCAGCGCCAACCAAGCGCATCAGCAACGAAGCCGGATGCTACCGGAGCAAGGAAGGCACCACACCACAGCGTCCAACAATAAATTCCCATGTAGAATCCTCGGTCGTGCGCGAAGAAAACATCGCCAATGACGACTTCGATCAAGGTTTCCATGGGGGAAGAGACGACGCCAAGGATAATTCTGTTAATGTAAAACTCTCCCGTGTTCTTGACGTAGGCAGACCAAACCGTGACGACTGTGGTGAGCAGCATGGAGATGACCAGAGTCGAGCGTCTTCCATAGTTCAGTGCCAGAGTTTGGGTGATCAAGGTGCCCCAGCCAAGGAATAGATATAATAGGCCATTACCGGTGCTCAGGTTGGCCACTGAGATGCCGGTATCCTCTTCTATCATCACGTAAGCCGGGGACAGCCCCGAGACCATGGCCGCAATGAAGAAGCACCAAGCCATGGCACACGATACATTGATCAATTTCCTTGATTGACTCCATCGCAATGGGTCATCTGGGTGATCGCTTGGTTGTGGAACGAGGACGATGTCTTTGTGGGCTTTACCGTGTTTAACATCGAGGGTGCCCTGCGTGTCAACCAGTTGAATCGTACCCGGGATGCGAATATGGACTGTCATGTTGAATCGTATGAAAAGAAGAACGGAATTTATTTTGCACGATATTCAAAGAAGCCGTCGAATTTAAATGAAAGGAATGAAATGCCAAACTGTCCTTGTTATTAATGCTTTTTCCAGACGGGGGATTGATAGGTGAAGTGTCAACGACTGGAACGGCTGGACCGGGTTGGTGGATGCGCCTTGCGGTGTCCCGCGTGACAGGGTTTCATGGCTAACCGTTATGTGGTAAGTCGATAGGCAAGCGCGAGTTCTGATATGGCGTGGTCTGGTCCGTGCCTGATGGCTGGGTCCATGGCCAAGCCTGCGGGGCCGTTGGCTTGAGCCACCTGGGACGGACACGAAGGTATGCTATGCGGTCTGTGTTGATCGATTAAGGCAAGCATACTGACCAGATTTGTGGAGAATCAAGGATAAAGTGTATTCTTGCAGGTGTTTGGTCCGACATTATTTCTGTGATCCTGATTTTGTGCACTTGCCATGCATGAGTGCAACAAGATTTAGGCCTTGAATTTAGTCCTTGCCTCCCACCAATCCGCCGTCGGTCATCAAACAGACTTTGAAACAGTTGCCAGCCAGTTTAGCCAGCCAGCTACAGTAGCTAGTCTCGCTCCCCAAGAAACTTGAATATTCCCGGAAACCCGTAGTATGATGCTGACCCACACACTCTGTAGCCTTAGTTATAACGCTCT
Source organism: Calonectria honghensis (assembly GCA_013403855.1). Lineage (NCBI taxonomy): Eukaryota > Fungi > Ascomycota > Sordariomycetes > Hypocreales > Nectriaceae > Calonectria > Calonectria honghensis. The sequence goes on from VTGB01000046.1 coordinate 141,899, forward strand.
TCGCGTCATCCAAGACTTTTGATCCAGTATCATGCTTGAGGATCCATACTAGTGTCTTTATTTCGATTCCACGGATACCTAAGCCATGATGATATTTCTGGTCTCGGATTGGCCCATTTCCTGCTAGAAATTGGAAGACGGGAGGCACAATCTTATCAAACCACGCCACTTGACCAAGAGGAAGGTTCGAAGCAAATGGGGGCTCAATCTTGGAGAGTGCTCGTAAGATACTGAAAAGTCCTCATATCTGTTCCCTTCACGCGCCGGCCAATTCAGTGCAAGAAAGTTTCCATCAGCAAGAACTGATGGCCTGCAACACATGTGATGGAGTCGTTAAGGCCAGTGACCCCGACTCGCAGCTTTAAAGGTTTCTCCAAGATTGGCTTTCTTTTTGATACCCGTCGTTGTCTTGCAAGGCACACCTTCGCCATATCCCCAGCATAACTGAGTGCGTATAGATTAGATGGTTCGCCGCCAGAGAGCCCGCTGTTTTAAAGCACAGCCTTTGCGGAAGCACAACTTGCTACAATTATACAGGAGATCGAGTTTATATCATGCTTAATTGACTTAGATTCCGTGTTCTAATGTTCTGGATCAGATTGGATTACGTAGATCGAGCCAATTTCCATAGAGAAGATACACCGAGGCCCGCTTCATAAATAACTCCTGGTCAACATTTCCGAGGTCGACAATCAAGCCCAAACACCAATGTCACAACCAGAGCACACCTCAAAACAAGAAAGCACTTTGGCCACTAACTTGAAATTTTGAACGAAACCACGTCCAAAGCCTTGGGGGACGATGTATGGTGTAACCCAAGGTCTTTGACGAAGACAGAGCACGCAAACGACCTCCTCATCCCAAGCTTCGTCCTGTTTCTCCCACGAAGCCAAAATGTCACGAATTGTGGGTCAAACAACCCTCTAAGATAGAAACCGAAATATTGGTTGCCTTATTGGCCCCTCCATAATCCCGCCCAGGTCGGCGAAATCCGGTAGCCTCGCCAGGCTATGCATGACCCTAGTGCATATTTTCTGCGCTATTAAGAACTCAGAGATAAGATCTTTCTAGCCTGTTCTCATTTCATGAATTCATGACGTGATGCTGATGCCGATCTCACTCAATCAGAAATGGATGCGGATAAACATGGAGCTGAATGAAGTGGCCACCACTTCACCAGTTACTGTACAAACTGCACGTTGGATGAGATGAAATGCAGGAAAGGCTTTTCCCACCAGCTTCAATACCCAATCAGGCTTTCGGTCAAATCCCAGCAGCGCATTCTATTGGGTGGAATGGAAGCCGAACGGAAAAGGTGGTGTGTGAATGTTTCATACACAGGCTGAATATGAATGCAAGACCTACCAACATTCGCCAAACCATTTTCTGCCACGTCATCTAGTCCCCATCCCTGCTTCCCTGAGTTTGATCTATTGATAAGCGATTGTAGTCACGTCCGCGCTCGGTCTACCAATTTGCAAGGAGTACACCACTGTCACCATCGATGATAAATCAGAAACACTTGAACTTGTTCTATTTTGTCCATCCACTTTTTACTGATCATCATTGCTTCGTGCATTGCATTGGTATCTTTATGCAAACAAAGATAGAAAAAAATAATGTTGGTGGACTAGATGTGACCATTGCTACTCATCAATCCAAGAAAAGCCTGCAGACTGTGTACGCGACAACGCTAACAACAACCCTCGCTAACGTTGTAAACCATACCAATTGCGCGGAAGACATAGCTGATAATGGCTGCTTCCAAATTATCCACGATGGGACTACGGAAGAAAATCAATGTGCCAGCGCAATTGATTGGCGAGGCAGCAGCCAGCGACAGAAATGATCTTATAGTCTAGTTCTGGTTTTTTATATGAATGAATGGTTACTTTTACTGCCTAATATAATGGACTTATAGGAGATTGAGGCAGATTTTGAAATACTTTATCTATATACTCCCACCTTGTAATTATGATTTCTGCCGATGCCTCAGTTATCTTCTGTGGCCTTTTGTGAAATCATTTCACTGTCTAGTGCTTTTCAGACTCTATTGGCTAGGACGGACTGTCTAAGCATTGTTATCGTGTTCAATCCTAAGTAAATCCTTATACCGCAGAAGAATAACTATTACGTCCTGAGACTTGAACTTCGTCTGGCCTGCTTGGCATGCCGTCAATGAGTAGGAACCCCCAAGTAACTCTTTGCGCGACTGTTATTATATGCAGGTAAAAGGGAAGTATGCAGTGCAAGCATTGGTTTTAGGCAGGTCAAGAAGATTTAAACCAAAGGACGGGAATCAGTGTAGAGCAAGCACCCAAATCAAAATAGAAATCGCGGGCTTGGTTAACTAGGCGTGTGCCCTGACCCAAAAGCTGATATCACGAAGTGCGCATTGATCTTGTTTCAGCCCCTTGGTTTGAAAATAGCTCACCAGCAGCAAGCCTTGACCCTTGTAAGGCAGCCGGTCAGCAGGCAGATCTTGGCCCCCTGCCTGCATGCACACCATCACATGTCAGCACATCTTCAGCTCGACATATTTTCGATCACGCGTGCTGTGCCCAGAGCGCCACTCCCAAAAATAGCATTGGTGGCCAAGGGGATGAGAACCGTGGAAGATGGGCACCCCGCAGCCCTGTGCTGATTTTTCAAGGACGGCAAGTTTGCTCGAGCTACCAATCCAACTCTAGTCAGCCAAACCACGATCGCTTTTGCATGTTTGCAGAGATGCAAAGAGTTAGACGAAACCACAACAACTAATACCACTCATCAATATCACCATGTCCTCTCTGTACGAACAACTCCGCGATGCGGTGGATACTTGTGTCATTACGAAAAACCCATTTCTTCCGTTGAATATTGTCTTCGACGCAATCACGACCAGGAAAATAAGAGATATTATGCCACTAATGGAGAGGCTACGCCTACGATTGCTCAACCGCGACTTTGACATGCAAATCCAGAAAGCGCGGAAAGTCATTGCAATTCTTGCACTCCTTGACAGGCTCGATAAAAATTCCCTCCGAAGTGTGATAGCCAATGGGCTTATAGATGAACATCTTCCCCTCCGGAAGAACGGCCAGCAACTAGTATCCCAGCATCTAGGAAAGGGCCTTTCCTTCCCAAGTCTAGGTCAAGGTGATATCGACACCTTTATCAAGAAACAGTGGCTTGTTATTACGCCTGACATTAATCTTGAAGCCGGATTCGCAACGAACATTCTTCTAGAGGAAGATTGCCCATTACCCTTCGTATCGGTCGAAAGAGTCGATAGTACCGTGTTTAGCAAGGTCTACAAGGCTGAATTCAGATCTGTCTTGGTAAGATGGGAGCAAATATTGACAATTCGGCTGAGGCTAATATCCCTTGAAGAATGATCCAACAAGGTCTAAGTCCCAAGTAATTGCTGTCAAGAAGTTCATTCGACCCGAACACGCACGGGAAACAGACTACAGCAAGGAAAAAGAAATTCTGGACGAGATTCAATCTCAAGGCCTAGATAACAACCATCTAGTGAGACATTTGGCTGTGTGCGATCGTATACAGTGCATAATATTTCCTTGGGCTAATGGCGGAAATCTGGAGTCATTCTGGGCCAGAACAGTTCGAAACGACGCAACGTCAGAAATTTTGCTGTGGTCACTCAAACAGCTTGCTGGTCTCGCCCACGCTCTCGCCGACCTGCATCGTCTCAATATTCGGCACGGAGACCTCAAGCCATCAAATATACTGCATTTTGATGGTGGTCAGAATGACTTTGGCATTCTCAAAATTGCAGACGTCGGTGTCTCCAGAGTGCACCAACAAGATACAAAGTTCAGGCTGGGTCCGACGATCACCAGAGCTTCAACCTTGATCTATGAAGGCCCTGAGGCCAACGATAGAAACAAGAACAGGGCGCCTCGATCACGCAAGTTCGACTGTTGGTCTATGGGCTGCATCATGCTTGAATTTGTCATTTGGATGCTATATGACTACAACGCTGTTGGAAGCTTTAAGCAAGCTCGACAGTGTGCCGACAACAGCTACTATGAAGCTCTGCCAATCAGTATCTCGGAAGAGGTTGCATGGCAGGACACGATGAGAAGATATCCAAAGGTAGATGAGGCTATTGACTATCTTAGAAATGATGAGAGGTGTGGCGGTGCTGCCCTTGAGAAGCTCATAAATATAGCCGATCTAAAGCTTCTCAAAATAGACCCAGATGATCGCTGTCTGGCTATGGAATTGCATGCGGAGCTTGCAGGGCTATTGAAAAACTGTCAGGAGAAGAAGATGGAACTGATTAAGCCTAGGCAATGCCCCATTGTCCCTGAGATATTTTCAACCCCTTCAGAGATAACTATATCTGCCAAGGTCCAACACACTTACGACACGTCAATAAAACTGTGAGCACCGAAGGTCCTTATCCTCTGCAGATTTGGTCCAGTCGATCTTCAAGACTTCAATGCTGCGTTATAAGGAATGCGACCAGATGTGACTTCAAACGACCTTATATCGAGTCCATCGTTTCGACTTGGTACGCAGCAGCCCAATTCTCTTTTCATTACTAGGTTCACATGATAGCGGATGGCAAATTCAAACTTTGACCTTGCATTCCCACAGAACAGATCTACCCCTCGCTTGGTACTCTTTAAGACGTGTCGATTGAGTTAGCTAACAATTCCCTCTGCCCAGCTCACTAACTCGGAATGGGGGAGGCCGATAAGCTCCCTCACAATAGCTCCAGTCACCGATTTCGCCCATCCCTTGAGAAACCAACAAGTTGTCTCTGCATATTTGAGCAAAACACAATAATGAGCAAGGACTACGATGGCCATTGGATTCCGCTGCCTCGCTAGATCAAGATATTTGTTTGATACTTTCATTTTCCATAAGAAAGCGGCTCTTAATTCCACGGATGCCGAAACGGAGTAATTTTGGTGTGTGGAAAGGATGCTTTCGACCAATGACTTCGCAGCGTCGCTAATTATTTCAATATCGTCATTCTCTTCAATTGATTGATGAGTAGATAGCCAAGGATCCAAAGCAGTCAATTGGTCAATCAGGATTTGAAGGTGATCCAGGGTTGGGATAGGTCCGGCTTTTTCTGGAAAGAGTCCTTTCAGAGGACCCTCGCGCAAATCACGATCCGAAGTTTTGAGCATCATGGATATACCATCAATAAGGCTAAATATGTCGATGAGACCTTCAAATGGCGAAAATGCGCTATTGTGAATTTCACAGCTCGGGAAAGTAGCAAAGGCGGAAATTATTAGGAATATTGAGCTTGCATATAAAGCGTGACAGTTAGTCGACGTGAGAGTTCCACTTAATGCAGCTCGTATCCCCGTGATAGCCCTGTCCTGATGTTGAGAGGCTCGGAGAGAGTAAAAGTGGCAGCGTTCCGGTTCCAAGTAAGCGAGGTGAAACCCCGAAAAGGCCAAAATTTGATGCAGTAAGAAAGAATGTCGCATGCCTTCTCGAGGTACGTCGTATTGAAGAGTGTGGTGTACCTCGCCCCAAAAAGTAAAAGAGCAATGTGAGACGACAGTATAGTGGTGAAGTAGCTCGAGATCTTGTGCCCAGTCTTCCATGCTTCCGCGTTGGACATGATGGAAAAAATTGGAGAAATATGGTATGGGATCCAGGTGAGTAGAAGTCTTGCCTTCTGGAGTGGAAAATCGCTCGACATCAGAAGTTGAGTCTCGAGATGAGGAGGCATCGGCAACTTCTTGCGAACCCTGTAACCAAGGAGTAAATATGTGCAACGTATCGAAACTCAAAAGTTATACTTACTCTGGATTGAAGGCTTAAGTTGAAGCTATCACTGAGGCCAGATGCATGGAGACTCTCCTGTGGGCTCGGGATGGAGCCGCGAGGTTGCAAACTACACCACACCTTGTGCCTAAGACAGGCGCTGCAAGGAATTGCTTCATCACACTATTTACCGTGACTTTAGCAACAAGAAAAAACGATCAAACACTTCTGCATGCATTTACACAGACGTACCTTTACTCTCCTTTTCTTGCATCGCTGACAGCCTGTACGTGACTTGGTGTGACCCAGACGTTTCATAATGGAGGCAGGATACGAATTCACACAAAATTTCATGCAATGAAACCCCTGGTGGACTTGAGGAAAGGCTGTATTTTAGTGTAACGCGAGGAAGCAAATTGAGAACGACGAAGACAGTATTCAAAAGGACAAGGCGAGAGGCAAAGACGTGGCGGAGCAAATTTAGGTTACGCTGCGACGTAGATCTGTGCACTCAACGCCCTGTCCAAGCCCCGAACCAGTCCTAAAATGGCCAAACGCCTCGTTTAAAATGAAATCATGCGTCTTTTGGCTCAGCCTTTAGTCCGCAACAAGCGCTTCCATCCAATCTTGTTGGATGCATATTCATTCATTTCTTATACATGGAAGGATGTAAGACTATTTACAGAATAATCACCTCGCATGTAGGTTAATAGATGTCCACCTTTCAGACCTCTCTCTCCGCCCCAAATTCAAATAATTGCGCCATCAATTATCTAGCACAACATTCTTGTGGGCTCCATTAATTTTCATAATAATCCATATTTTTACTCTGCCTGCTACAATTCATCAGTGTCTATCAGTTGAAGGAGACCATTGTCGCTGGTGAGAACTTGAAGAATAAAACTCTTCATCGGGGTTCTAAAGGAGGGGTTTTATGGATATTTTCGGTGTTCATGAATTGAATTAAACGCAAAGATGTAATATAACTCCCCACTATCAAAGCGAATCGTCATCAATGCCCGAAAAATCGGATGGCTGGATTGATGGTACCATGAATCGCCCATCACTGAAAATCGTTGCCTAAGGAACATAGCTCCTTAATTTGTGGGGGTGCGAGGTATACGAACCCGAGAACGAGATGATGCCATGCCCCACCTTGTCGGTTGTTACCAATGAAAACATCAAACCTTATTGGCTTCTGATTTGCGATCCTTGTTTGGAAATTGCTCTAAATTATTAGCCCCCTCCATCGTGTGGCCTCAACGCATGCACAGGCAACCAGCCGAAACGGCCGACACGCAATACGAGCGCCCAGTCTATTCAAATCACGTGACCTTTCATGCTATCTTGAGTGCTTGGTGTGTCAGACGGGTTCTTGGCAGGTGACTGCGCCGAAGCAAAGTAAAGCAAACAAGTCCACTCTGGCCATGCCAATGTCCACGCGAGAACGAGAACGAGGAGACTTGACTTTGGCTCACAAGGAGGCAAAGAAATTAATGAGCGTTGAGAAGAAAAAAAGGCTCTCTGTAGAATCCGTTCTCTGCAATCTATATATAATATCTATATGCCGTACCTTACTCGATATCCTACCAATCTACAAAGCTTCTTGACACCACCAGACCACTGAACTTGTTCCCCAGAAGAAAAGATGCGCTATACCACGTTTTCACTCATTTTCGCCACTCCAGCGCTTGCCGCCAGGCCATTTCTCAATGAAGTAGACACTGGGTGAGTAATTCTTCTTGATATCTGAAATTCGGCTGGGCTGACTTGTATCTCAGAATAGAGAATGCCCTGGAGTTTCCTAAAAATGGATCATTACCTCCCCTGCGTCGTGTCGTGAGTATTCCGGACTTTGACTACTGGGCAAGAAAGACAATGGATGGCGCATTATATGCATATGTCAGTCAAGGCGCCGGCAGCGAAGCAGCGTATCGAAATAATCTCGAAGCCTACAGCCAATTCCGATTCCGACCCCGTGTGATGGTCAATATCACGGGGATTGACTCCAGCCTGAAGTATATATCTATTCCCATCAGCGGTCAACGTTTCATTCGCTGATCAAACCAGAACATCAATCCTCGGTCATGAGTTTGACAACCCATTCTTCATAAGCCCATTTGCCCAGGCAGGGCTTGCGCACCAAGGAGCAGAGGGAAATCTCGTCGAGGCGGCTTCCGAACATAATATTTTGTACATTGTCAGGCCATCCACAACCCACCAATACTTTCTATAGCTAACAGTACCCAAGGCATCTCAAACTTCCACTCTGTCATTGGAGGAAATCTCAGCTAAGAAGGCCGATGGGCAAATAATTTGGCAACAGGTGTGTTATGCTAAAATCTCAGACCCAGCATTCAACTAACTTCATCACAGCTGTCAATTTCGAGTTTGGGGGATGAAACTCCTCAGGAGGCGTTCGCTAGGTTCGAACGTGCAGGCATGAAAGCCATCGTACTAACTGTCGACTCTCCTGGAGACCGGACTGCCTATCGACCGTTCCGATTGCTTTCGGACCCCAGCGTGAGCCGCGATACTCGATACACTTTCATGTCATGGGATTATTACAAAGAGCTTCAGGCGATGACCTCACTCCCGATAGTTCTTAAGGGGATACAGACCGTCGAGGATGCTCGAATGGCCATCGAGGTCGGCGCTCCTGCAATCTTTCTGTCCAACCATGGCGGACGTACTCTCGACTTCGCGCCTTCGCCTCTCGAAATTGCCTGGGAAATTTACCAGGAGGACCCCGCAATCTTCAGTGAAATTGAAGTTTACGCTGATGGCGGAGTTCGTTACGGCACGGATGTCATGAAGCTTCTGGCACTCGGTGTCAGAGCGGTTGGTCTCGGGCGACCCTTTATGTATGCTAACCTATTCGGTGTTGAGGGGGTGTCTCGGGCCATTGATCTTCTTGAGAAAGAGGTGACGAGCGCCGGAGCCAATCTCGGTCTCCCTGACATTGGCCAGGTCAATGCAACTTATGTAAGTACAGGCCTATTCTATGGGATAGGAACTTAACTAATTTACTCTCAGCTGAAACTCACATCGACCCAATGGAACAACTAAGCTACAACAGCAGCGGGACACACCATACCGCTAGTTTCTAAGGTCTGCCTTTAGACGGATGGGCAACAGCCTATTTTCTTACAATATTTACATTTCGAGCACTATTAGTGCATAATTTACTGCCTATGTACATTAAAATTCCATTCAACCTCATGGATGGTATTTATGCTGTAGATCATATCCTCAAACCACTGTCGAAAGGCGGCGGTATTATTTTAGCATTCTATCGTTTGGTTCATGTGAGCTTTCGTGAGATGTGTAGTTTTTTTATTAATGCGAGTGCATTACAAGGCCTACGTACCCTAGCCTCAAAAGTAACTTGACAGTAAAGTGTTTTCATCTGAACACGTATAATGGCATGTGACGATGAAGGTTTTAACACAACCAACGGTAGTGTTAACAACAGCGTTGTAGTTTTCACTCGGTTAGGTGAAAAGCTTCCTTATCGACTAGTATTTTTTATCCTCTACTTAGGAGAGCAACCTCTCTGGGAGAAGTGAATAGTATATTGCAGCTAGAGGCCAAAACAATCCATGTGTAAACAATGAAGGCTCTATCCCGCCTTTTACAGTGACCGTAAAGTCTAGAATACCTGGTGTGTTCCTGAACCTTGTTGCCTCGCCGTCTGAGTCAACGGAAGCTATTGCGGGCTCTAAATCGTCAAGCTTTTCAAGATGCGTGTATTGCCCACAAAGGTACACAGCAACGTAAGAAGGAAGGCAGAAATCAACAGAACCAAAGTTCGCGAAAGCTTCACTTCTTGAATCGGAGATGACTCTACACCTTGCCGGCCGCCGCAACGAAGGGATAAAAAGCCCAACGGACCGCCAAGATGAAACATCTTTTCAATCCTCAACGCGCCATCGACATCTCTGAGTAAGAGCCCCTCAACAACATCGTGATCAACAGCTAACGGGCGGCAGGTCTACCAATCAAAACACTCATCTTCATCGCGCATCACAGCACTCAAACGTCTCTCCTGCCCCCCCACCCCTACCAGTCATGGCTAAAGGCGAAAGCCCAAATGCTACTACAACCCTTGTACAACGGTACAAGGCAACTCTCTCGGAAAGGCAAGAGAGAGAGAGCATGGCTGCGGAACGAGCCATCAGGGAGCTACATCGGGTTCCAAGAACCCCAGCCTCTCCCGCTCTACAAAGGAGGCCATCGCGAAGGCGATGCAGCTCGCAGAGGAGCAGGACCCCCTGGGTCTCAGCCGCATGTAGAAATACATACGGTGGTGAACAGTGCGGAGGCAGTTTAGCCTCCGTGCCCAGGAGGGAAGCTTCCTTATGCAGGCCCACAACACCAGCTAGAACAAAGGCTCCAAGGAAATATAGAAGTCTGAATGCCTTCGGGCCCACAACACCAGCCAGAACAAAGGCTCCAAGGACACGCAGAAGTCTGAATGCCTTCAGGTGATCGGAGAAGGGTCTGAAAACCTAGATATTCGACCAAAAGGTTGCCTGAGAAGATGGATAAAAAGAGCAAATTTCGCTTGGGGGATGAAAATCTCAACCCAGATCTTCTTCCAATATCTCTCTTCGATTCATCGAAACAGTCTCTGCGATCAACGTCTACGTACGCACTAGACCTCTCATCGCAACAACCTGCGTTTACACCAACAGCTGGTTGTATTAGAGGCAGCCTGCTTAGCCCTTGCACTCCAGGTCAAAGCAACGAACGCTTCGCAACAGCTTCGCACACACCCTCGCGCTCTTATTTATCGACACCCACGACCGCCTTCTTCCTCCAAAATAGAAGGCCAAGGTAGCTAGACCGACCAGCTCAAGGACACCCTGGTCTCTGTACTGGTTAAGGCCGCGGAGAAAGTGGTCTCTAAGCTTCTCGACAAGCTCATTGATTGGACCTTTAAATGGATACCAATAGGATCCAAAAAGGCATGGGAAATGGCCAAAGAGAAGGCCCCCATTGCCTATTATAATATCAAGGATTTGATATCAACAACACGGGGATTTGAAAGCTACAGTACGTCAGCTAGTTCCTTCAGGGCGAGAGAGGCTAGGTCAGGATATCAGACAGCCTAATCCAGCCCTCTTGTTGGTGGGTGTTTTATCTCTCCGAACCCAGGGGCTTTCGTGCGATGTGATAGAAATTTAGAATGACGTACTAGTGGCACTTTGTTAAGAATTGATCAAATACATTCCCGTTCTCCACCAAGCATTGCTATTTGGCAATAAGAGAACCATCAATGCGTCTTTTATACTAATCAAAATCTTCACAAATTATGTCGACATCAGAACCAAAGACACTCATCAATTTTGCCACTCTTTGTCTCACTTCTCTCATCAATGTCTGTGGGCCACAACTTGCGACAAGAACCTTTTGCTGGCTCTTGTGTGACTCCATTGCTTGTTCGATCGCAGCATCAATATCCAGCTTGCTGAATCTGATATTGGGTATATTGTTCAACAAATCTCCAAGATTACTGATGCGCGGAACTTGGCAAAGCAAGGGAGAGATTTCGCTATGGGTCGCATTATAACCTTGGCACTCTCTTATCATAGTAGGACTGGGCTCCAGGAGAATCGTTGAAGGAGCGAATTCCTGTTGCCCAGTAATGTGTAACTTTAAACAGATTCTAGGGCTTTGTCCGAGTGCGTAAATCTCTTTAATAAACCAAGAAAGATGCTCTGGGGCTCGTAGTTAGCAATGTCCTTGGAGAGGCCACCTTCTCGCAAAGCTCACCTATACTCTTGGTGGCCCAAATGAATTCAATGGTTGGACTTGTATGAGACTCTAGGTGACCCAAAAGATGTTTCAGAAGGCCAAGTGTAAATGTCACACCGCTTCCTCCAGCAATGAACACGATTTTATCGTACTTGATCATATCAGGGACCGAGCCGTATGGACCGTCAACAGCAGCCCACACAGTACGGTTTGGATTAGCTATCGCGAAATCATACACGTCCTTCGTAAAACCATTGTACCTTTTCATCACAAGCTCCATGCCTGATGAACCATTTGAGAGTATGGTAAAGGGATGTGTCTGATATAAGCGTATCCCAGGGATCCACACTACGCAATGTGTACCTGGAACAGCTCCGGCAAGCGGCTTTTTCAAAACGAGCCTCACTCCACCGTCTGGTAAGCTTTGCAGGGTCGCATTGTTGTTGATGCCATTCATAATGAATCTGACTCCGCGAATGATTCGATCTGCTATCCACATGGTCGCGACGATTGCCATGACTTTGGGCATATTCTTTGTCCAATCGGGTCGATGTAGGTCCAAAAGGATCACCGTCGCCAAGAACCCAATAATGTGACAAATATAAAACACTTCATATTCCACGTTTTTCAAAACACCCAGAAAAAGAAGCAGCATGAAAGCGGCGGCAATGAGCCCTTGAACATTACCTCCACCTTTGATGAGTTCATGCCAACGACCTTGTTTGCCGAAGTAGATTGTATAGAACACAGCGTGAAGAACAGTTAAAAATGCGACAGTGTAACCCACGATCTTGTGTAGTGAGTTGAGGCGGTTATGTGAGGTTGACACCGAAAAAGTCAGGGGAGTGTTCTTGAGGCTTAAGAACACACATAGCGCTGTATTGGCGGTTGCCATCCTACGTCTCTATCAGTACTCTGTCTCCACAACTCTGAAATGCACGACATACCAACCAAATCTGGACGCAAGAAAATTTATTTTAGAAGTGTCGGTAATGTTGAAACAGAGGGAAACGTTGATGATGAGGTAAATAAGAAATAGCATGGCATGTCCAATAGTCGGAAAGCCCGGTGGACCAGCACGATTAACATAGCCCCTCAGCTGCCTTGATCCCAGTCAGCAACTTCGTTTGGTCCAGTATTGTTAGGCAATCATACCGCGATGTAGCAGAAACGAGATGGATATGCGGGATGCCTTGGAAACGTGATCTAGCGGCACATTTATGAAGTCGATGATATATGACGAATACCAAAATAATACCGAACAGACAAACGGCGTATACTTTTAACGCTTTCTCATTCAGAAGCTGCTTGATGCTCGGGGGCTTCCGAGGCGCAATCATTTTGGCGCGGTTTCATGAATTGGAATGTGAATGAGAATCAAACGAGTCCAAGGGTGAGGCCGTGTGCATGAAGCGTCGGTTTCGAAGCACGGAGGGAGCAAATATCGTGTCCCTAGGTCAAACCGCTCCGCACACAGCCAGAAAAACCGCTGACTTGTCAGGAGCGGCTCAAACGGGACACGAATAATTAATAGCTCTGCGAAAGTCAGACATGGCCCGCTTCAAAGTCCCCACCCTTCCTAAAATTATGCAGGGCCCACTGGATATCAATCTGATAATCTTGGGCAGCAGCACCCATTTTTAAAGCAAACATCAACGCTGCGCAGATAATGGGCCGCTAGCTATGCGCTCAATTACACAAATTCGGTTACATCTAGCTCCTCCCAACCTCGAACAAAAAAGGCGGACATTTTTTGATCTCGCGGCAAAGTTGGTGTTTGGATCAGATTGATAAGCCACCCTGTGGGGCAAGAAAAAGCAAGATGCGTAATCCATGCATCAGGGGCTGTCGTCGTTGCCCAGAAGTGGTACTGTTGCCCGACGCATGTTTTTAGGTAGCACCTGGTCGGCCCGCTTCCGATCTCGGTTCTGGGAGAAGCACATCTCTCATGAGTCGTGCCTGGTAATTAAGGCGTCATGTGGGCCCAGACGGCCACTATGCAATTGGACCAGGCGGTGTTCCACAGTTATTTACATCTACATGTGCTTTTTTTTCACTGTGCGGTATTCGCGCCACTCATCAGCTCCATGAGCCTCGGCCGAAACAATGACGTGCAGGCGACACTATCCCAATAACCGCCGACCCTGAACCAGTTAACCATTTATATTTCAGTATGGACTAAAGACCCGGATGCATCCCTCAACAAATTATCCAAAGTAGGCATCTCGACACAAAGATGCAGTTACTACCAATCAACCACGTTGGGCAGTGTTGTAATGTCCCCAACATAGATCCTCTTCTTCTACAGTCTACTCATATATGACCTGGAGACTATCGTGGATACAGAAACTGCTCCGTTTGATGCAGATACAAATCCCATCCATGCCGCTAGAATACCAGTACTCCCGATACATGACTTGACAGAATCTTGGCCTTCTGCCCACAGCATTCTTATTTATTCCCATGAGTTCAGTTAACATCTTGAACTAGAGGTAGTGTTGATATTATGTAGGCGCAAGGCTCATGTTAAATGGATTGTAATGTCTATGTTCACTACTCATTGTTTCCAGTGGCCACTCCCCAGAAATACCCACACCAACTACCAAGCACCAGACAAACCAAGCTCACAAAGCATGCCAGTGAAATCTTCTTGTTTCTCCCCCCATTCTCCTCATAAAATCGCTCCTTCCTCTCGTTCAAAATATGTCCACGAGCAATGCGCATCTTCCGTGTCCATTGCAGATGCCCGAGGTCCACTGACCGCCAAGCTATGAAGGCGAGCAACAGAGACACAGCCACTGAGCAACCGGCAAGAATAGTGTATACAATGGTCACATTGTCGTATGAGTTGTTGTCAGCGTCCTGGATTCGTCCAGTGATCACTCGAACGATGATATTCATGCTAAAAGATGTTAGTTTTTAAACCCAGCACGAGAGGCCACGACATCTCACGCATTATTCAGTGTAATTTTGATAGCATAGGCTGAACCAAACACTGTGTGATCCCACATGGCTGTTCGGGTGCCATCAACGATTGTGGTGGGGCCGAAGCAATACGCAAAGGCAAAAACACCAAATGATGCTGCAGTGCCCTTGACAGCGGAAGAAAAAGTGAGCAGCAGCATTGAAGTAAACATTCCAATGCCACAAAAGACCACTTGTTCAAAATTAGACCTTGGTTAATGATCTGGTTCCCGGGAACGTCACTCACAAACAGAAATGCGGTTTCCGTAAAGATCAAGAAAAATTCCCAGAAGTGGAACGACGAAGAATCCTAAGACATCACGTCAATACCAAGCCGATACCTAGCCATGGCTCCGTACTGGAAACTTACCGGAATATTGAAGAACCGAACTGTACCAGCCTGCGGCTATTGAATCGGTGCCAAATCTTTGCTCGGCAAGCTCGGTGGCGTTTTGAAGATATACAATAGCTGTACTTGTCTCAAAGAGTGAAAATGCCATAATGCACCAAAAAGACCATGGCAGCTCCAAGACCTTTTTCATTTCAAATTTCTTGGTCTTCTCGGTAAGCCTTTCGCCTGTTGCGGGATCATCGACGCCTGAAAATCGGCGGTTGGCCACCTTGGTGAACCAGTAGAACACACCCGTCATTACATTGGTGAAGATATTCATGAACACGGCCACCCAGAATACCCAAGCAAAGTCTCCAGTTTTTTTTGCAATAATATTGGCAGATGACTTGCCAGCGAATGCACCAATCTTACCAATGCCAAGTTCGAATCCCAGAGTGGATGCAAACCCATTGCCAGGCGCAAACCACGATGAGAAAACCTTGTATTGTGCAACTTGGGTGGCGATATCGCCGAGGGCCCTGATAACTCTCCCAGCCACCATGAACTTGTACGAACGAGTCTCGGCCGCTGCGGCAACGAGGATTGAACCAACAGAGTAAATGGCATTCCCGTATAGCATGGCACCTGAACGTGGCATTAGTGACGTACCAAGAGCGGAATGAGATACTAACCGGCGCCTCCAACTCTATCGGTCACGATTCCGCTGAGGAGCATCAGTGCAGTGACCATAAAGTCCTCGCTTGCTTCCAACAAGGAGAACTGGGTGTTGTTGATTTTCATCTCCTTCTTGATAGTGCTCTTCATGGCCGCTGTGATACCAGAACTCCACTGAGACCCGAATCCAATGAGAGTAACAAGAACAATGGAGGCAAGTTTCCAGCTCAATGGCGCTGTTGGGAGCTCGTCTCGGCTTGAGTCCGTGGAGGTGTTGGAGGGCTCAACCTTGATCATGACGGTCTCGGTTTCTGCCTTCGCCCCAGGGATGTGTTCCGAGACCTCAGTCTCAGAACTGGGGAGAGGGCCCAGTCCAGTCATGGTCGGATTCGCTCTGAAAAGCTGGAAAAGAGTATGCTCTTGAAAGTACCGACGCGGGGAAAATGGGTTTTCCGGATGTCTTTTTCTTTGAAGCGACATGGATGAAGTCAGGAACCGGTGGCTTTTTATGCAAAATTAGAAATCCGTGACACTCTTCAGCACGACGCCCCCCATCTGACCATTGACTCTTGGCAGCACTCGGGTGGGACCTGTGCATGTTCGGTAAAATATCAGATTGATAAGATGCCAAGTGGATCTTGCGCCCTCGTGGTAAAGTGTGTCCCGCCCAATGCAGTTCGGGAGAAGGCCTGCATGCTCGCGCCAAACAAAACCCTTCAATTCCTGCTGTCAACCATGCGCAAGAGGCTCGCGCGTTTTCTATGGGGCCCGGAATCCGAAGCTATGTCCGAAACAAGGCCAAAATTTGCGCACACTGCCCATGTCCACCGAAATCCAAGCACGAGCCTCTGAACTCACTTGCTTTCTCCACCACCCACTCATTCGCCGCGTTCGTTGCTCGGCTGAATCCCGGCGAGCATGGTCAGAACGGTGAGGGAATTACGCAAGCCTGCCAGCTGATGAAGTGCACTACTGATTAGATTGATAACAGGGATCGAATGCAAGGAGGATCGGCCAAACGGGAGAGGCGCCACTGATCAATTGCCAGGTGGATCAGGGTGCGCGCGCTAACATTGAGTGGTCAACTGCAGATGATCTCTCGGGCAAGGCCAGCCAATCCATTAAAAGCGCCACCCAAGTCTGATGCCAAACTTCTTCTCATCCCATGGAAAATCAGATACAACAACTCCAGCTGGCTGTTTTTAGCACCACTTTGACAAATCGACATGCCGCATCCATCATCCACCGTGTCGTCTGAGAACACGCCTCTGCTCTCTCAATCCGATCCTCACAGCGGACATGCAGAACTTCAGCAGCCATCACGTGAAGTCGCTGATGAAGAATGCGACAAGAAGGAATTGGCTCCCGTCTCATGGGCATCATTGCCCGAGAAAGGTCAGTTGGCGATCATGGTCTTTGCACGACTGGCCGAGCCGCTGAGCGAACGATCGCTCACATCGTACCTCTTCTACCAACTAAGATGGTTCGACCCGTCGTTGGGTGCCGCTGAGATCGCGAAGCAAGCTGGCCAAATCACAGCAATCTTTGCCGCAGCTCAGTGTCTCACGTCCATGTGGTGGGGGCACGCAGCCGACAGTGCCTTTTTCGGGCGGAAGCGCGTCCTGCTCATTGGCCTGTTGGGTACATCTCTGTCTGCTCTTGGAATGGGATTTTCGACATCGCTGCATACCGCATTCTTCTTTCGCTTTGTCGCCGGGGCTCTCAACGGCAACATTGGCGTTCTGAGAACCATGGTTTCTGAAGTAATTGTCGACAAGAGGTGCGCCAGCTGCTTCAAATCCTGCTGACCGTCCCATTTGACAGCTAATCCGGCTTCTAGGTACCAATCACGCGCATTTCTGTTGCTGCCAATGTGTTTCAACGTTGGTGTCATAATTGGGCCTTTGATGAGTGGGTTTCTCGCAGATCCTGTAAGATCACTCCCATCGATTTTTGGTCCGGGGTCCTTCCTTGGGGGAGCGGACGGTGTAGAATGGATGAGAAGATTCCCATATGCTCTGCCAAACTTGGTATGCGCCAGTATTCTTCTCACCGCAGCACTTGCCATTCTTTTAGGACTTGACGAAACACACCCTCTAGTGCGGCATCGACCAGATCATGGCCGACGAATCGGCAGGCTTCTCTTTGCGAAATTAACAAGAAGACAAGAACAACATCATTCTTACGAACCTCTCATCACCCAACAGACGGCTCCTTTACTAGCTGCTCCACGATCGGGCGAGATGGAACAATCGCGTTCACAAATTTTACTTGAGAATAAGCCTCCATTCAAAGCCATATTCACGAAAAATGTCACCTTAACGCTGCTTCAACACTTCTTTAAGGCAATTCATGGATCAGCTTTCAATGCTGTCTTTTTCGTACTGCTACCAACCCCCCGGGCGGATAACACCCATGCGACGCTCCCATTTTGGTTCACTGGGGGTCTTGGACTATCCAGCAAAAAGGTTGGTTTGGTAAATACCATTATTGGAGTAATAGGTATACCTCTTCAAATTTTCGTGTACCCCCGAGTAAACGCACGCTTGGGGGTTCTAACATCATATCGCCTCTTTCTGCCCCTCAGTATTTTGGCATATTGCATGATTCCTTATCTCATTTTGCTTCCGAACAGAGATGGCCCAGTGTGGGTCTGCCTTACAATCCTCTTATCTTTGCACGTTATTTCGAGGGTATTCATCACTCCGGCTACAATGATTTTGGTAAACGAATCTTCGCCCAGTCCTACACTACTCGGCACCGTTCATGGATTTGCATCGAGCATCTCAAGCGGCGCTCGCATATTTGGACCGACTCTTGGTGGCGCCGTATTGAGTTGGGGCTTGGATCACAACATTGTTGGCACTCCGCTATGGGCTATGTCGATCGTGGCAGCCGCAAATTGGTTCATACTTTTCCATATCAAAGATGCAACGAAAGCCCGTTGAAGGGGCCATTTCGATTAGTCATTCAATATAATCACTAAGGTAGAAGAATACCTATTGTCATTAGTTTAAACAGTGTTCGAATGCACCACACGCGATCATTTCTTTATCCTTCTTTCTTATTTTTAGTCTGTTAGACTTATATTTAAGCTATTAGATATACATAGCATGCAAGAGGTTCTTGCACGCATCTCGGGGTCCCTCGTATCTCCGTATTCTCCCTGCCGCTGCACAAATAATTGTGCGGGCCGCCCCCACACACTATCCCTGCAGTCTCACACGACCCACCAAGTCCGCTCTCACCGTGAGCAAAAATCCATGAAAATTTTCTTCTAGGCCGGGATCCATCCCCCCGAATTTTAGCTCTTCACCGTGAGAAAAACAGGTGGGCCAAATCCTTGCAGGCCGTGGTTTCTTCAGAGCACAGCGACAGCGGGAGGAAGCTGATGGTGTCGCTGGTACGTACTTGACCAATCCAAATGGCCTCATAAAAAACTAATACACACTGCGATACCGGCAGGCGGCGTTATTATGTCCAGTACCGCACAAATCTGACAAATTATGAACCCGTCCTGATCTTCATTTTTATTTATGAGTGGGAGAACGCGACGCGTTCGGGGTTCGTGTTGACGATGAGACTGTGACCCCGAAAACTGCGCTATTTCATCAGCAACACAGTTGAGTGATACTACAACAAAGTATAGTTGGAATTGTCTAATTTCTACTTGTCTTGAAATTCATGCTCTTAGTTTATTGATTTGGCTCAAGGAGTCGGAAGCGTCGCAGCAGAAAATTCCAAACCGGACTCCAGGGTAGGCCTACCTTCCGGGTCATGTAAGATTTTCCACATTTAATTTTCGAGATAAAATCATACCATGCAATCAGTGAGAAATGATGGAATGAAAGGCTCATTTATACCGTTAGGATAAGAAAGCTTTCAGAGACATTTAGAGCAATGCAATGAGTTGTATCAAATTGCCGATGCCAGCCGACTCTATGATGACAGATGTTTAGATTTGTGTTCAGCTGCAAGGGTGAGATAAGCTCTCAAACAATGCCAGACGTAGTATATAAGTAGATTTATGCACGCAATGCCATTTTTATTTCCTCCTATTATGCAAGTAGTAGTTCAAAACTAAGTTATTCATGTTGTCTTATCCAGTGCACACTTAGTTAATTTCATTGCTCAATGGGGGCTTACTTCCAGTAGAGAAAATAATTGCATAGAAGAAGGCACTACCATCTATAAAATATAAGATGCTATTTTCTTCCAATTTAGAAAAGAAAAGTGGCGAGTAGAAATATTGACAAATTTTGATCTTGCTGGTATTTACAGAAGATATACAAACTAAGAGAGTAGAGTATGACATTCCAACGCTTTGATTGGCTGAATGGTTCAATTTTTTGGATTCTAGATTTGAGAGGACTGGGGAGTGGCGTCTTATTTAATACTACAGCAGCCCTTCTTTGACTAGCTGGAAGACTCGCCAAAGTTTAAACACGCCCAAGGGGCTCGGTCGGATCTGAGTCCGGAGATGCTATGATTAATTCCGCTGAATTAGTTCGAGCCACCTCCTTATCGTTGTCAGCCTCCTTGGGCAATTTGCAGGGATTTGTAATCGAGGCCCAAGCGAGGACGCTGTTGATCCAGCACCAAAATCCCAAATGGCTGATTATTGTCTGCCTGCATGTTCTTCAGCGTGACTGCACCCAGAGATGAGAAATTATCCTCGGTAGCTAAGACCTGCAATATTCCTGATTTTCTCTTGGAAAGGAGAAGTCATATGAGAGAATGATAGGGGACGAAAGCATTTTAATGCACGGTAGCTCAAGTATACACAAAAGTCGTCTCTCATTGACGCGATGAATTTTGCGATAAATTTGTCCAAGGATCATGACCCGGGATTTCCGTCCGATTCATCGCGCACAGGCATCCCGCTCGAGCATCTTGATCAGATCGAGCCAGTGGCTGCCTACCGGATTGGATGCTACCGATTAGCTTCAGTTCCCCGGGCCTTTGTTGTTAGCGTGGGGCGGAGGCCGGAATTGGTCCAAAACTTGAATGGACGCAGCCTGAAATAGCGCGCTTTAGTCCAGAAGCTACAGGTCAAAGATGCGCCTGGGCCTGTCGCTAGGTGAGTTGTGGCCTCTGTACTGGTGTCAGGGGGTCAGTAATCCTCCATTGGATGCCGCTTGGACGTGTCATTGCTATCTGACATGACGGTTCTTCGTAAAACGCCACCCCAGGAACCGTCCCAGCCTAGGCCAATCCACTGAGCCTCAATAAATATCGTTGGAGAGAAAATCCCTTTCGCTCCTACACTACACCTCTTGTTTGGCCTTTTGACTCCATACCATGCGTTTCCCTTTGGACCTCTGGGCTTCCGTGGCTCTCTGTCTTGTCGCAGTTCCAAGTGTGCAGTCGACTCCGGATCTTTCCGCCCTGCCCAAATGCGGTGTAGGCACAGAAAACACAAAAGGTCATTTGCATAGCTGACAGTTCTTCCAAGATCCAATGCTTCGAGTCCTCAATTTCTAAATCGGCTTGTTTGCCTACAAATACGACATGCATCTGTACGACAGAATCACTTCAGAATGAGTTGGGTGCTTGCGTCACCAAGGTTTGCAGTGTCAAAGAGGCTCTTTGTATGTTTTAATGCTCGTAGTTGTCAGCCAATTACTGACCCTGTTTAGCTGTCAAGAATGCAACTGTTGCGCTTTGTGACTTACCTATTAGAAATAAAGAACCGCAATACAGAGCAGTTCTTATTTCGTTCCAAATCATCGCAGGCGCTTTCGTTGTGCAAAGATTCGCTTTCAAGATTTATGCAAAGCTAAGAATGGAGATGGACGATTGGTTTGCGCTTCTTTGTGTCGCGGGTAGTATCCCAATTACCATATTGGGTGCCATAGGTCTTCTTCCTAATGGGCTTGGCCGCGACGTGTGGACAGTGTCACCGGATAGGATTTATGAATTTGGCAAGTATTTCTACTTATCTGAAGCTGTCTATTTCACCGATGTCATGCTACTCAAGCTGGCGATGTTGTTTTTCTTTCTGAGAATTTTCCCAACGAAATCGGTCCGTCGCTTGATCTGGGGCACCATTGTCTTCAACATTCTTTTTGGAATAATCTTTGTTTTCGTCGCTATATTTCAGTGTAAACCTATCAGCTTCTTCTGGAAGATGTGGGATGGAGAACACACAGGTTCGTGCCTGAACGTCAATGCCATCGGATGGTCCAACGCCTCGATTAGCATTGCATTGGATGGGTGGATGCTCGCAATTCCGCTGTTTCAGTTGAAGTCATTGAATCTCGATTGGAAAAAGAAGATTGGAGTTTCAGCAATGTTCTCAGTGGGATTTTTGTGAGTTAGTTATCCTGGATGATCTGGCCGGCTCGCTGACGTACCGTGGTGTCTCGATTGTGAGCATTCTTCGACTCCATAGCTTGGTTAAGTTCGGGGCCGGATCAAAGAACCCGACATGGGAATTTTACGACAGTGGATTGTGGTCGACCATTGAAATTCAAGTCGGTATAATTTGCAACTGCCTTCCTTCGTTTCGCCTTTTGTTGGTGCGGTTGTTCCCTCGGGCTTTTGGGACAAGCGGAGCCTACTCAAATGAATACAATAAAAACGCTCCTCGAACACGGACAAACAAGAGCATTCAGCTGCGATCGACAGACGAATCAAGTACTCACAACCCTTACCACCACCAAGGGGGTATTGTTTACAGCAAATCCTACACCGTGGAGTACGCAGAGAACGATGAGATTGAATTAGTTCGTGTCAAGGATTTGGATCGCAAAAGCGCAAAGTCCTCACAAAATTCTTTCTAGCTCCTAAAGCTCAAAGTGTTGTCTCATTGATTTTACTAAAATGAGACTATGCACTATTTTTTCGATCTCATAAAATCGTGCTCAGGTAATGGCGAAGCGACTCAGTTGAATGTAAGTTCCTCACAATACGCCTTCGAGGACTGCTTGGAATGCTGACAGTCATAGATGGAAATTTTATCTCCGGTTGGAGAATGCTCAATCGCCAACTAATTCGCATCGAAAAGTTGATATCAATCGGCAGAAGGGACTTCGGAGCTTGCGATAGAACTTACGAATAATTAACAGCTGAATAAAAATGATTACCATGTGCCTTCGATGGGGATCATGTATCGGGGCTTGTGCGCTCAAGTTGCTAGGAAATAGATAGACTAAGGAACAGGGCTGTGGCCACTGACCGTACCGGCATCGCACGGTGGCAATCCTAGTATATAGCCGAGAACAGAGGGATGGGATTTACTTGACAGGCTAGAAAAATTTGGGTTTGAACTAGAAACAGAGTCCACGGCTGCAGATCCTCGCATTGATTTGCTATTTGGGGAATTGTCGCATGTTTGCGGGGATGATGAGACAGCTGGGGAAACGGGAAGCAAAATTATTCGGCATTCCGTACACCGCCCGCATTCCGCGGCCTCCATGACCCGTCAGTTCCACAAATATTCGACCCGGGCCGCATCCCTTCATATACCCAGACCTATAAGAGGCATTCATTCTAAACGTACGGGAATAAGAGGTTAATATTCGGTCTTCGGATAACTGGGAAAATGCCGACCAGCTTTCCGAAAACAGCTACATCTACTGAGATGCCACAACTGTGACTGTCTATTCGGGCTGGATGAATTGTTTTGACAAAAAACACCTTCGTTCGACACAATGTTCATAGCTCAGCCATTCGTGTTGGGCTGCGGCTGTGCCGCTTTGTTTCTCCTTGCCGTTATCAGGGTGAGTCTAAGCACTGCGCAATCCCATTGAATCCCCATGTGACTGACACCAGCTTGATAGTTGGTATTCAGGGCGTCGAGGAGCCCAATTCGATCTGTCCCAGGGCCATGGTACACTCATTTTACCCACTATGTTATTAAATTCAACACCCTGATCGGCCGACGAATGCACTACGTCCATCGTCTCCATGAGACGTACGGCCCCATTGTACGCATATCCCCAAAGCAAGTAGCTGTAGCAGATCCCGATGGCTTTGCTGCAATTCATCGCATCGGGGCTGGTTTTGTCAAAACACAATGGTACGAGGATTTTCTTGGAGGAGCCAACAACGTGGGAGGGATCGGCGTTGGAATTTTTGCCATGATCAATCCCAAGGAACATGCCCAAAGAAGAAAGCTCTTTGCTCGAGCATTTTCGGTAGCTTCCCTGCGTGAAAATTGCGAGGAAGTTGTCAGGGAAAAGATTGACAGGGCAGTTGCACGGATACATGCAGAAGCATCAACCGGCGTGGCAGACATTTTCAAGTGGTGGATGCTCATGACTTCGGATGTCATTGGGCAATTGGCATTTGGGGAATCCTTCGAATTACTCGAGGCTGGCAAGGTGAATTATGTATTCCATTTCGCGAAGCCTTGGACTAACAAATGCAGAAAAACGAGTACATTCAAGTATTGGAAACTGCGGCACTGGGCATGACGCTTCAGTATGAACTACCATGGCTATACCAGCTTTGTCGATATATTCCACTCAAATCAGTGCAGTGTTTGATGAATGCGGCGAGCCTCGTAAATGCCTATGGTGGCCGCGCTGTAGCCAACCTGCACCGCCACAGCGACAACAGAGCAAACCTCTTTTCCAACATGCTCGCCGAAACAGAGTCTTCAGGAAAATCTTTACTGTCAGACGAGAGTGTTCGACGAGAAGCGAGCAACTTGATCGTGGCTGGAGCTGATACTACATCTAATACTCTCACATATGTTATCTGGTCCATACTTAAGCGGCCCAAGCTCCAAGCTCGGGTAGAGGCGGAGCTGGCTACAATTGGCGATGTTTTCAACGACGCGACATTGGAAAAACTACCATTGCTCAACGCAGTCATTGAAGAAAATTTGCGTCTCTATGGCGCGGTTCCTTCCAATCTACCACGAGTTGTTCCACCAGGTGGGATTACTGCTGGCGGGCACTTTATACCAGGTGGCTTCGAGGTTGAAACACAGGCATACACACTGCACAGAGACCCGAACGTCTTCCCGGATCCCCTCACGTAAGTATTGGTAGTTTATGGGTTAGAAAATCATGAAACTAATTGGTTTAGGTTTGACGAGACACGATGGCTTGACCCGAGTGCACTAACGCCAATGCAGAAGACTCTTTTTTGCCCTTTTGGTGCTGGTACTCGGGTTTGCATAGGTCTTCACTTGGCCCGGATGGAGGTTCGGCTTGGCGCTGCTGTGCTCCTGAAGAAATGCCCAGGCCTGAAGCTTACTGAGGCTATGGATGATTCTATGATGGAAATGTACAACTTCTTTCTGGCTGGACCCGTCGGGAAGCGCTGTGAAGTAACAATGTTGTAAATCGGGAAAAAGTCTTGCAAGAGGAAAATCTAGGCCTTAGAATTGAGGGCTAAGCAGCTTCCCCTGACCAACGCCACGTTTTTAACAGGGAGATCCATCTCCTAAAACAGGCCCTCTGATTCAGCTCAACGCTCTCCTCTCTTAAATTATACTATTTTCATCATGTGGTTCAAAAGATTTACAAACTAAGCTTATATCCGTAATTACGTCAGATATTCAGGCCCACAGGAGACGGCCACGCGACATTGGTGGGAAAAATATTTTGGTGCTAACAGCAATATTTCGTTTTGTACACTAGCAGGGCCGCCCCTCAGAGTTCGTTTGATGAGGCTCGGGTCATTCATGACCTGGGTAAATTATGTAAATAAACCCGTCCTTGTCTGCTTTGGTGATGTGGCGGTGGCGCAGCAGTCTGTCAGCCCTATCGTCGGGCTCCATTTTGGGGGAGAAAGACCCAGTAAAATAAAGTCCGCTGATCTGAGCCACTCGCCAAGACAATTTCGTATTCCCGCCGCAGTGGTCGCCGTTCATTCTCGGTAGAACTAGGGACGCCTAAGATGCTCAAGCAAGCGAATTGGCGGAGGCGGAGTCGTGATGAAAATAGCACTCCCATCAATTGGATGCTTACTTCACAACTCCGCCATGCAATGAACGCTAATCGCGCAATGGACGTGAGAACTAAACTGCACATGACGGTCAACGCCGCGAGTAATCGGGCTTTGATGGGGTTTCCGTCACGATTGAGCATGGTATGTCAAAAAAGCAGCTCCAAAGTTGATATCGTTCAAATATTTAAAACAGCTTCGAATTCCGTAACCGAATTCATTTGCATCCACATCTTCATCTACATCCTCCTCTACATCCTCCTCTTCATGGTTATTTGCATCGACCCATCTGCTCTATCGAATCGAACAATCTAATCATATCTCACTGGCAAAGTCTTGAACTTAATCTACTATTTCCTTAATATTCTCGATATTTTCGGTCTTATTTCCTTTTCTCTTCCATACAATTTCAACATGCGCTACTCTTACACTCTCCTTGCCTTTGCTGTGACAGCTCTGGCACTCCCTACCACCAAGCCCACAGACGATGGTTCATGGTCACCGGGAAAATATGAAGGCAAGGGCACCCCGTTTGACGATGGGAAGTGGTCTCCCGAAAAATACGACTCCAAGGCAAAGCGGGAGGACGATGGCACCTGGCGACCTGGCAAGTACGAGGGCAAAGGCACGCCGTTCGACGATGGAAAGTGGTCCCCAGAGAAGTACCACAAGAGAGAAGATGACGGCAAATGGCACCCTGGCAAATACGAGGGCGAGGGAACGCCATTTGACGATGGAAAGTGGACTTCTAAAAAATATGACACAAAAATGAAGCGGGAAGATGATGGATCCTGGCAGCCTGGCAAATACGAGGGCGAAGGAACCGGTTTTGATGATGGAAAATGGTCTCCCGAAAAGTACGACAAGAAGCCTGCGTCAAAGCGAGAGGACGATGGCAAATGGCACCCTGGTAAATATGAAGGCAAGGGAACCCCATTTGACGACGGCAAGTGGACTCCCGAAAAATATGACAAGTCTGGATCAAAGAGAGGGGATGATGGAAAATGGCACTCTGGCAAGTACGAGGGTGAGGGAACTCCTTTTGATGACGGAGAGTGGACTCCGGAGAAGTACGACAAGAAGTCCGAGTCCAAGAGAGAGGATGACGGTAAATGGTACCCTGGCAAGTACGAAGGAGAGGGAACACCATTTGACGACGGCAAGTGGAAGTCTGAAGATTGCGAATAAGTCGTTTGTTTTGTGGTCGCTCAGCAAATGGCATGAGGGGTTTGGTTATGGGCGTTTGCATTATTAAGGGGGTTACTCTGCATTTTTTGCAGCTCTAATAATTATTTTTCTCCGTTACACAGATCCAGTTCTTTACATAGCATAGACCATAGATGATATATTCTAATATTTTCGAAAATTTCGTTTCCGATTCTTTACGTGTAACCACCCGCTTTCACGAAAATAATGGTTGCATTACTCAACTAAATCAGATGATCCGCAGCGGGGAAACGGAGATTGGTTGAATTCCGCTCACGTGGAAACCTCCCCACCTCAATAATAATCCCTCGTATGGAGCGGTACAACGGAGACTTCGGTAAGACCTAGCTTCCTTATTCCTCTAAAGCTCCAATAGTTAGCATCATTGTATCCTGAACTCAAGTCGTATTAGTCTCTGGATCTGCACCTTTGATGATGGACAGGAGTAGCAAAATTGTTGTCATTGGGGCGGGTGTCTTCGGTCTTTCGGTTGCACACCAATTATCCTCAGAAGGCTATCACAACATAACTGTTTTGGACAGACACACTCCGCCAGTAAGATATATCCGATACATCTGGAGACGATTTAGATAACATTGCAAAGGTTCCAGATGGATCCAGTACCGATATTTCTCGTGTTGTCCGCTTTGACTACGCCGACGAGGACTACTTGAACATCGCGCACGACGCGTATACAAAATGGAAAGACAGTCCTAAATACAATGGCATATTCTTTCCGTCGTCGTATATTCTCACTCGCTCAGAAAAGTCTGAGAGCGACGGTTGGGTTGACAAGACGACGGCGCAGTTAACTAAAAAGGGACTACCTTGGACAAGACTTGATGACGCAGAGGTGACTAGGCAAAAGTTCCCCGTGCTGAGCGGAAAACTAGCAACACCTCACTTCATTGGCTATTACAACGAGCAAGCGGGCTGGGTGGATGCTGGTAAAGCGATCAGCCAACTGCGTGATGAATGCCTAGAGGCCGGTGTGTCGCTGGTCTGTGGCCAAGGTGGGATTGTGATTGGCTTTGACACTGATGCAAATGGTACAATCACGAGTGTACGAACCGCAGATCATAATATGATGCAAGGCGACCACTTTATCCTCACTGCTGGAGCGTGGGCTTCTGGCCTGGTTCCCATGTATAACTCAGTCTTGTCGACGGCCCAGGTTGTTGGGTATACTCAATTGTCTGAGCCAGAGAGGTTGAAATACAAGGACTTGCCAATTTATGCTAACTTCTCCACTGGCTGGTTCAACTTTCCTCCCCATAAAGACAACAATATGTTGAAAATGGCAGTCCATGGCTGGGGCTACACTAGAGAGCCTACGAAAGAAGAGTCTGCCATTACACACTCGTCAAGCTCTTCCACGCCGCCTTTGGCCCCCCGAGAAGAACGACCCAGTTTCGTACCCTCAGATGGTGAGAAGAGACTGAGAGAAGGGCTGCGTGAAATTTTACCAGAACTGGCAGAAAGACCGTTTGAAAAGGTTTGCCTGTGTTGGTACACGGATACTCCTACGGGAGATTTTATCATGGATTATCATCCGGACTATAGAAATTTATTTGTTGGGGGAGGAGGCAGCGGCCAGTAAGTTGAGCGTATTTCCAGTGTGATGTCTTCTGACAAGCCTAAACAGCGCGTTCAAATTCTTGCCTGTTTTGGGCCATTACATGTCCCAGGCCATACAAAAACAGCTTCCATCTAATTTGGCTTCTAAATGGCGATTCCACACAGAGTACCAACATCGTACCGATGTGTTTCTAGGCGATGGGAGCAGAGGGGGTCCAGCTCGGCGGGAATTGAGCATGGAGGAGAAGACCTTATCAGATTACCCAAACTCAAAATCATGAAACAAATGAGATGACAGAAGTGACTCAATGTTTGCAAAATTTTATCTTGAGCAGACTTTTCGATGATAATTACAAGCTCGGGCTATATGTACCCTGTACACATCATGCCATAAAAGCTGGGTCTCTTTTCTCAATTTTTACGAACCACAACTAGGAAGGAAATGCCGCTATGACGAGATCGATTCATCGGGTGACTTGCGAATATATTTGTCATGTTTGATCCAAATTCTCCATCGTTACGGCCGACCCCAGTATCATTTAGCAAGAAAAGCATAGCTATTCCATATTCAAAGAATGCTAGCTCTAGTTCACGGAAAAGATTAATGCAGCTGCAAGTGCCCCATCTCATTCTAGATACTCTGGGCTCTTGGGGAATTTGTCGAAATAAACCAATTCATGCCCAAGCACCACCTTTGCTCGCTTGACCATGGCTAGTTGCTTGACAAACTGTGAACTTCGCGCCCAAGCGGAATAATCACGCAACAAAGAGCCGGTCTGTGGTCTTCCATCTTCCCAATTCTCCTTCACATGAAAGAGATCACCTGTGAGGAAGACTGTCCCGGATTTTTCTAGTGTTATCTCCATCATTATGGAGCCGCAAGTGTGCCCTGGCACATGATGTAGAGTGACACCTCTCCAGATGTTGAAGTTTTCCCGATTGAATGTTTTCCAGTTCAGTCGATGCGGCAGCAGATATGGATGCGGATAGTATGCACTATCAATCTTTGTTGCAGAAGCCCAAAAAGCGTATTTCAACTCTTCTTCATGACACCATATCTCTACATCTATATTGGATCGATTAGCACACTATGTGAGGTGACGGGTTTTGAAGAGGCCAACCTGTATCAAAAAAGTTCTCCAGGCCGCCAGCATGATCATAGTGCAAGTGGCTTAGCACCACTGCTTTGACATCTTTGATGGTCCCAGAGCCAGTTGCTTCAATGGCTGCCGGCAGACTATTTATCCCTTTGTCCCATTTTCGCGGGACACATTCAACAACCAGTGGGTGCCAACAGTTGATCACATTCTCTGCACTACCCACATCAAACAAGATCAAACCCACATCTGGGTGCGAGAGAAGCCCCGCGATCATAATCAGCTCTCGCCTTTCATGAACGCTTGCAGGCTGTTTTGGCAATTGAACATTTGTGCCTGCCAACAATTCCGTTGCTTCAGCATCCAGAAGGCCCAAATCTAGGAGCTAATATCGTCAATCAGTTTGGAGTGGAGACGCACTGATATAGGCAAAATGACACGAAAAGATAGTGATCGGATGGTTAAAACCACTTACCCAAAATTTTGCGCCTTGGGGTAATTTATTCTGTGAGTATTCAGATGCCATTTCCTACTAGAACACCTTTATTTTTCAACACCTGAGTTGCTCTAGAGAAGCATCACTCTCGTCCTACGCTCTGGGGGAGTTCAATACGACCAATGAACGGAGTGTTTCGTACTAATGGGAATAGTGGATTTGTGAGATGGAGATCGAATATCTGCAGTCATGTATGGGTGAAAGTTTTGTGAATGCGCCTTTTTCTGCATGCGATGAAGAAGGTTTGTGCTTTGTGGGCGCCTCCACCCTGAACTAGTAAGAGGTCGTTGGCTATTAGCTAATCACACAGCACAGCGAGTCTTATGTGTTTCCCCAGGACTCGCACAAACTATTTTGAACTGTATACAAGTTGAAATTTATTCGCTAACTAAAAATGAATTAATTATTTAGGGCCAATAATGAAAAAACCCCTCCCACCACAGGCCGTGCGACAAAAAACAGGTTTGGGGGATACCCTCCGTCTACGGTATCATAAAGATCAGTGAAAGCCCGCCATGTAGATGTTTTGTTGATCCAAGTCGCTATTTTGTTGATGAACATGGTCTTGGTTTCTGATTTGGATACCGCCGCAACATACAACTCCCAGTCAAGCTTTGTTAGAGTACCGCGTGTATCAAGGGGTACTCCATACTGGTTCTCAATAGTGAGATAGAAATCGCTTTGCATATCATACACTGATTGAGGGATGAAATCCAAGCCGAGTAACTTATCAGCATAAACATTATACAGCAATCCTAGACTCGGTTAATTCACTTTATCTTCTACTCAAATTTTTTTGTGAAGGGATCAAACGTACCATGCGAACTTGTGTTATCATACTGAAGCATGGTATGTTTAGGATCCGCATCAGAGTTAATACCATGCTCAGACCAGAACTTGAGATACTCTCCAGCTATCTTTGAGTAATTTGCGGATTGGTCCTCATGGCCAGACAAATTGGCAATTTTAGACATGGCCTCCAAGGCAATTATGCCCTTAATCGCCAGATTAGTTTGATTCCTAATCGCAGGTTAGCGAATTATTCTCTGGAACACTAAAAGCTCGCAGCTTACACAAGGTGACCAGCAAAGTCGTCGGTGGACAGTTGCTCAGCAGGAACCTTGCTTTCTTCGATCAAAAACTCAGACCACTGTTGCAACAAATCCCAGTTTTGAGACAAATAATCGTTATCGCTCTTGCGCTGAGCATACGCCAACATCATTATAATCATATTACCACATTCTTCGAGGGGCATAGACTCGTCGTCCCCGTTTGGATGACCGCGTGCAATGGGGAATGTGCCCAAGTCATGCTGAGAATATGTCAATATCCAACCGTTCCTTTAAAGATAGCCAGGAGGAGTAATCTCACCTGGGCAGATTTGTTTGGGTAATGATAGCGGTCGTTTTCGAGAAGAGGGGCGAGGATGTACCGAATGAGGTCAGGATTAAGATAGACAAAGATCGGGATAGCTGGAAAAATGACATCGACTGTTTGAATATCGCTATTGGAGCTGATTTCTTTGAGAAAAACGAGAACCTCATCTTGAGAACCAGTGTATGCAAGTGCTCCCCACACCTGACGCACTGCAAGGCTTGTGATTGTCAAGTAATCCTGGCCTCCAGCGGCTTTAGAGTCGTCTGCGATTCGGGTGTCGAGTTTTCCCGAATATTCTACCGCGTATTTGTAATCGTTGTAGAAGAAGGGAACCAATTCATCCTCAGAAAAATATTCTGTCCAAAGGGATGGAACAGATCGGATTTGTTCTTCTTGGCCTTGGAATTGAATCGCGTTTACTTGAGCGTACCCAATAGTAAATAGTGTGCTTTTAGAGCTACTTCCGATCATGGAGAGATTTCTAGCGAAAGAAAATACTGGCCTATGTCTCGTCAATCAGATGGACCCAAACAGCATTTGGGGTATGCGAACCATCGATCTTGAATCGCTCTAAACTCATTATCTATATCTCCAGTGAGGCTTCCTTGGCTGATGAACCGGTTTCGGACTTCAGTATCCTCGCCAATCTGATAGGTGAGGCCGTCCTAGTTTCACGTAAGTATATACAACCTGAATAACCAAGAACAATGCCGCACCTCGTTGCTCGTAGTCCAGTACCAATTACCCCATGAGGCAGCCTCACTGGCCTCATGAAATTCTTGTTGATCTTGTCGGTAAAACTTGTGATAACGGGTCTCATTGTTGGATTTGCTCTCCCATTCAATGACAGCGCTGCTGTCCCCAGATGCCCATTCTATGAACATATTAGCAATAATAAGATAAGCGAATTTGAATTCATACCTCCAGAGACATCACAGTATATCTGTACTGAATGAGAGTCTTGGTCCACAGATTTGACAGCAACCTCCAAGTAGGACGAAGTGACTGATTGCCTTCGCAAATCATCGTAGTAAACAGGAGACAAGAATGATATTGTCATCTCAACCTTGTTGGCAACACTCATTGTAAAAGTAGTCTTGGTCGATGTATACTCCAGCGAGCTCTGATCCACGAGAGCAGCGTCTGTCGCGTTCCCCATCCAGTTGTACGCATCCCCATCGACTCGAATGAGGCCCTGCCAGCCCCGCACAATTTCACTACCAGTCACCAAAGGTCAGAGCTTGCGTCATCATCGAGTTAGGTCATTTTACCTCCATAATTTTGGCCATTGACCAGGGAGATACCCCGATGGCCCGCCATCAGTCCTTCCATTCAACCAGATATTTAGGTATGGCGAGCGCACTGCTAGTGGGGCCGCAGGAGGTTGGGCAGGTTTGAAGGTTGACTCCGCATGTATTGGAGATGCACAAATGATGAACAAGAGCGTTGTAGAAAGTGCTAAAAAGCCCATTGTGTTATGGTGATATTTGCTTTGGTGGAAAAAGTAAAGTCAACCTAACAGAAGAATCACAGCACATCTCACACGGACAAGTAGATGTTTGGGCAGAAGCTGACAAAACAGACAAGTAGGGGCATCTCTTTATTGGTGTCAGATCACAAAATATGTAGGGTTGGGAATCTCAACGGTGGCAAATGTGACGCATGGTTACATTTATTAACGAAAGGAACATGGGCAGACAATCAGAGCCTATCACATGAAATCAACGTGGAGAAATGCACACTCGGAAGCTACTGCGCTAGGCAAGGGGGATGAAAATCGGGTGGCTTACATGGCATTGTTTGAGTCTTATGATGATTGATGATGCAACCCCGCCTCATGGTCGAATTTAACCTGCATCGGCCCGTGGCACTTTCGGTGAAATTTGCCATGAGTGTGCATTAAATACAAGGCGTACGATGCACTATTATTAGTCAGATTGTAAGCAACCTGTTTCAGTGAGGATGTGGGAAGGGGATCCCTGCATCGGGAGGCTCGAGAGCCTTCGTAGTGGTCCAAATACGATGTTCATAAGTCGGGTTATGCCAGATGTCCAAGCCTCAATGGGGAGACAAATGTAACGGGGGCCAGAATCAATGACAGTGCCCTAGCGCACCTGCATCGGGAATTGTGTTTCATAAATTGGCGCTTCAGCTTCATTGACAAAGGTTGTGGAAGGGCAGGCTAATTTAGTGGACAATGCAATCAGCATCCGAACTTTCATGCCTACAAGGCGCCCCTTAATAAGCTCCATACCACAGAAAAAAAGTGTACTTTTTATGGCTCGTCATTCTTGTCTCCAGTGGTAGAATCCTACGGCACGGCTGCTTTTGAAGGTTTATAAATACTTTGAAAAGGGATTGTATGCTTGCGACCGATGAATGCGCAATACCGTCAATGCTGGAGAGAATATAACAAAAGGTACCGAGATTTCGGATAATAATTTCCCCGGGCGAATGGTTTAGTGGTATAATACTCCCTTAGCATAATTCGCGTGAATAATCTGGGAGTGGTCCAGGGTTCGATTCCCTGTTCGTCCATGACAGGCGGTTATATCCCGCTATTTTGATAGATCACTGTCCGTGTTCTCGTCTTATTTTTGTTAATTTTTGCGTCAAGCCCTGACGACTACACTCACATGCCCGATACCGTCGCTGCCAAACATGCACACTTTAGTTCATGTTTTTGAACGCTTGATGAATCCACCCAAGTCATTGCTCTCAATTTTGTCGCATCTCCCTGATCTTCTCTTCACTCGTTTTTACCTAATTTCTACACATAGCAAGTGATCCGTTCCGCAGTTGACTGACAGTCCACCACATGCACTACTTTATGGTCGATAAATAATTAAACGATGAGGTAGGCTCAGTCTTTTCCTAACTCAGTTTAAGGAGTTGCTAGATTCTCAAGCTATTTACCAGCTAAAACCAGTGAATACACTTGAGCTTCTGCGATGAACTAATACCATCTTGAAAGGTGGTGCTCAGTCAGGCTGGTATCTATAGTATTGCCAGTGCATTAGGAGGTGATGCGATCCCTGAGATAATATTCAAGTTTTGAATAGTCAAGAAGAATGTAGATCTGTGGCGATTATGAAGTTCCTTGGCCAAAGTCTCCAAATCTAGGAATTCGACGATACTCTGACCCCACCCACCAATAAATAGCTGATGCAATGATCGAGGCGTATTATTGATTGTTTTGTTCATCGGTAGCTGAGACAAGTCAGTAAGAATTATGTTTTGAAGTAGTAATCAACGACTGAC
Organism: Calonectria honghensis; assembly: GCA_013403855.1. NCBI lineage: Eukaryota > Fungi > Ascomycota > Sordariomycetes > Hypocreales > Nectriaceae > Calonectria > Calonectria honghensis. The sequence continues at coordinate 176,286 of VTGB01000046.1, forward strand.
ACTTTCGAAAGCGGGGTTGTCTGCGCCGACGAGGCTAAGCTTCTTCTCCCATAGCCATTTAGCACTTGTGTCGCTTGCTTCCATCCCAACAGAGAGCCCATCTGATAACGGCAAAAGAGCACGCTCGGTGGAGTTTAATCTCATATATTGCTCCATCCACCCAGTTCTGATAATCAGCATATCGCCTGGTCGCGCCCAGTCTTCTCTCAAACCCTGCCATTTCGCAACCTGGTCCAATTCTGAAGAAGTGATATCAATAGTATCGAATGCATTGAACCCTTGATTTTGGTAATCTTTCCATGCAGCCCAGTCTAGAAGAACTCCCCTCACAGCGATGCCTTTTTGCGCTGCGACTTGCAGTCCGAGGGTAGTGGTGGGATTCGCCCCAATAACTTCATCATAATTTGCAATCAGATCATTATACCATTTGTAAGAATCCACACTGTTGTTGGTAGAATATGGAAAGTGACGCAATCCATCATATTGCGTGCTGATTTGGGTATTCATGATGATCACATCGTCTGTGTAGCCATCCCCAGGCTGAAAGAGGTGGGTAAATGGCTTTCTGTTTGCATTTGGTGGGGGATTCGGCATATCAAGTTCGAGGTTGACTGGGATGGCGATACCCTCCTGAATTTCCGATGCGGCATTCATAATTGTTTCATTGGTGATATGGTTTAGGGCTCCATTCTCGTCCTCAAGTCCCCAAACGCCCCATGCTGCTTTTGTAGGAAAGTCGCTGTGTAGTGGTAATTCTTCATATGTCGGCCAATTTTCGTAAAGATTCAAGACTGGATTGAAACTGCGGACTATAGAAGCCTTTGAATTCGAGATGACCTTTGCATAAGTTCCTCCAAGCTGAAAAAGCAGCACAATCAACCTACGTTGTTGCATGTTGATTGAAGATTGACCAATCCGAAATTAGTTGGAGGATTCAGCCAGAGGCAAAGGGTAAGTGTAGCAAAAGCACAAGCCCACTATATTCATTGATGAACCAGATTCGAGGGAGGTGGTATTTTCGATGTAAATCTCATTTGTTCCCGCTAGTTCGGGTTTACTTCCTGCGAGAAGTTAAATATATGGGTCAATTAATTGTAGTCTGCTTGGGATATGCTGATCAACAAGCGCTCTGACCTCGGCCAGATTAACCCCGCCTTTTGTCCCTCTTCAGAGAAGGGGCGGGGCATGACCCCGGCTCGGTCAGTCAATCCCCTGGTAACCTTGAAGAAGTAAAGATGGGCTCATGACTGAGTGAATTTTTTATTCTAACAGGCTAGGTTTGGGGGGCTGGGGTAAACGTTTATACCTCAATACGACGTTGAAAACCCCCACCCCCTGTCCTGGTTCATTTTCCATCCTCATTTATAGGTGAGTTTACCCCAAAAATGGGTGAACTCATAATTCGTTGACGCCGTTGTGCAAAACGTTCATCCAAAATCGAGGATACCCGAACCACGCAATCTCCTCCGCACACTTTGCCGGCAACGGGAGCAAGGCGTGAACGCGAGGAGAGACATTGTTCCGCTTGAAATATTGCCTTTGCCTTCAGAGCCTCAATTGCAGCATGTTGTCTTTGCGTCACCTGTTGGGCCTGGCCTTCTGCACGGGCTCTTATATGGCCGAGGCTGCGCCCTCCAAGGCATCAGGTTGCACTGTCAAGTCCCTCAATGGAATTCTTGATGGCGACGACCGGGCTCAAGTTCAATTTGCCCAATTTTTGGCGGAGAACGGCACTTTCGGACAAATAGAAGACATCGCATATCCGGATAATGCAACACATTTACCAGCATTGTGTGTTGCAATTGTCAATGTCACATCTTCAACAACCTCTTCCTACACTTTCGGGCTCTTCTTACCTACTGAGTGGAACAATCGCTTTTTAGCTGTCGGAAATGGAGGGTTTTCGGGTGGAATCAACTGGTATGCTATGGGAACCGGAGTCAAGTATGGGTTTGCAGTCATGTCCACCTCGACAGGACATAATTCAACAGGTCAAGACATGGGCTGGGCATTGAATAACGCAGAGTCTAAAATTGACTGGGCTGGCCGGAGCTTGCACGGCTCGACCGTTCTATCGAAGAAGATTATCGAAGGGTATTACGAGACCGCGGCAAATCATTCCTATTACTCTGGCTGTTCTACAGGAGGGCGCCAGGGAATTAAGTCTGCGCAGGATTACCCAGAAGATTTTGATGGGATTCTTGCTGGTGCTCCCGCGTGGTTGTCAACCAGTCAACAACTGTGGCAACTGAAAGTTGGTGCGATAAACCTCCCGGAGGATGGCCCCGGCTATCTAAACACCTCTATATTTGAGGTCATCAGCGATGAGGTCCTTCGCCAATGCGATGGAGCCGATGGTGTTGTGGACAACATAATCATGGACCCAAAACGTTGCAACTTCCGGCCCGAAAAATTGCTGTGCACCCCAAAGTCAACCAACCTTTCAGCATGTCTGACAGCACCACAGCTTTCAACCCTGAGACAACTCTACTTGCCCTTGATCCAGTTAGATGCTGATGTCCATGCTCTGACCTATGTCTATCCAAATTTCGGACTAGGATCGGAAAAGCAAATGCCAAGCTCCTTTGGAACAGACAATGAGCCAAGTCTATATGGAACTGAATATGCCAAAAACTACATCTACGACGATCCTAACTGGAACTGGGAGAAGAGCTTCAATTACACGACTTTTGTGGAAGCTATGAAGTTAAACCCAGGCAACGTCAATGCAGACAACTTTAACTTGTCGGCATTTAATGATCGAGGTGGAAAGATTGTCCAATACCATGGGTATGCTGATGGATTGATACCCACAGATGCCAGTCGCATTCTGTATGACAAGACGTGGGAGGCAATGGCTCTGCAGGGCGTTGACCTTGATAGCTTTTACAGCCTATTTTTCGTGCCAGGTATGCAGCACTGCTCTGGTAGTGTTTACGATGCTCCATGGTATTTTGGGGGCAGTGGACAGGCCTCAAACTTGGAAGACAATGGCCAACATGTATTTCCGGTGCAAGGCATAGCCGATACCACGCATGATGCATTGTTGGCATTGGTGGATTGGGTTGAGAAAAGTGCATCAGTTGACAAGCTAATTACTACAATGTTTAAAAACAACACCGTTAGTGAAGGAATCCTGAGGCAAAGGCCAATCTGCAAGTACCCGGAGTCGACTGTTTGGAATGGGAAGGATGACATTGATTTGGCACAGAGTTGGGGCTGTACTTCGTAGTTGAGATACGGTAAAATTAGTATATTCGTGTAAATAATGAACTCACTCTAGATTTAGAAGCGCATTGTTTAGTTATCGTAAATTACGAATCATAGCTATCAACATCCAATGCCAGTTCAATCCATTGTGTATCTGCAATAAACCAAAACTTCGATAGATGCAGTGGGTCTGAAAAAATTCCGCCCAGTCCACATGTACCTAGTGTTAACATATGGACTTACAAAGGCATTCTCACAGTCAAAATAGTGTTTACCTAATACTCTAAGCCATTATTAAAATCCAAAATGGCTAAATATCAATTTACATAGTTTTAATATATTTTATATTGACCATTTGCATAAATAAAGATAACTTGGTGTTTAGGGTTAGGGTTATGGCCAGGGTTGTACCTAACAACCGGGCGGAATTTTTTCAGAGCCACTGTACCTTGAAAAGGAGGTTTAAAAAGCTTGAAAAGGCTAGTTTCGATCATTGTCATGCTAGATGAACTTGGAAAAACTTGATTGTAGTTGGTTGCCGGTGTTGATCTACGATAAAGTGCTCAGTACCCATTCGTGAGCGGAAATATCTACACATTCCTGTCAAACGTAAATAAATTTTTATGTGATTGGAAATCTATTTAACTTTTTAATATGCTATCATACAATGTTGTGGCCTATGTTTGAAGCTGAAGTGGTCAAAGGTGGCTGGATGGCTGCCTAATCTGAACTGGTGATAAGCGAGCGAGATGTCGAGCCGCCAAAACCTGGCCCATGATATGATGATTGACCAAAACAAAAGCCATTGATGAAATTTAGTCGTATGATTTATGCGGAGATGATGAATCACAAATACCAAGCTCAATGAGCTCTCAAAGAAGCGCTCTGGATTCGAGCATAAAAAGTCGACCCTCTTGCAAGCAGCTCAAGCTGAAGCAGATGGCGTCAAGCGTCTTGTGATTCTGAACCATGGTGTGAAGGATTGTTTTGACATCAAGCTCGACAAGGCTGGCAAGATTGTTCCCAAGCAAACCAAGCATTCGCGGCTAGAGACTGAACTCAGAAACCTCGATCGATTCTTGGATCAAGGTCGGTGCGACCCATCCGTCTCTCATAATATGCTACGTGCTTGGGGAGATTCTTTACTGCGCCACCTGGATATGCAATCTCTCAAGTTCCAATATGCCTCGCTATATGGACAGCTTGTCACAGAATGGTTGTCTGGTGATGAGCCTGATAAAGGACCCGTGGGTGATGATGTTGAGATGGGCGAGGCGTTTGAGGTGGTGGACAATGCGAGGAAGATGGAGTCGAGGATGGAATGGGAAAGAATGGTGTTCGAACCAGCCGAAGTCAACGAGACCAACCTTCCGATGAGAAACGTGAGGTACTGAAAGACTTCGAGGGAAACCCCATAATTCTGAACGAGATTGCAGACGTTCTTAATATGCGCATCAGCGCTTTGAGCTCGTGGACTTGGAGCTCCGAGGCGCCCGTCCGTGTGGAAATGAGACGGAAAATCAGTGGCGTTTACAATATTCACATGCACGAGGATCTTCTGCAGGCAATATTCCTCCATTATATTGGTGTTAAGTGGAGTGTCTTTTTTAAAGAAGCTTTCCAGGGGTTTCGGAAGTTTGACGGGGCCTGGAAGTCTATTCGCAAGGATGTTCCAAAGGCTGATAGACTGAGACTTGGTTATTATCTGGGGCCACTCCAGCGCTCGCCGTGTCTACAATCTGCTCAGTCAAAGATTTATAACTCCAAATACTTTATGGCGCAGCTGTTGGATTATGAGCAACAGACCACGGAAACTGCCGAAGGCGAGGAAGAGGCAGAATATGAACAATTCGCCCCAAGTAGCCTGAAACGAAAGGTTGGCAGGACAAAACAAACGGCTAGAATTTCAACAGGAGTTCAGGCGCCTCGGCAGCAGCTCGCAAGTAAGGCTGCTCGAAGGTCCGCGCCATCTACCGCATATGCCCAAATTTCGGCGGAGGTAGATGAGGAGGACGACGAAGAGGAAGACGAAGAAGGCGGAACGCATAACCCGATGTCACTAAAACAAACCCTGCTGCATCTACTCTCCACCGAAATCACTATCAGCACCCGTCTATACGGCGAAGTGACTGCCTTTCATTCTGTCTTTGAGAGTTGGAACCCCTTGTTACCACACCAAACCGTTTGTACCGTTCTCAAGTTCTTTGGGGTTTCTGAGACGTGGCTTGGATTCTTCACAAAGTTCCTGGAGGCTCCCTTGAAATTCATCGACGATGATGAATCCGCTCCTACACGGAGAAGACGCCGAGGCACACCAGCATCACATGTACTCAGCGAAGTGTTTGGAGAGACGACCCTCTTCTGTCTCGACTTTGCCATCAACCAATCTACCTCTGGGAACCCTCTCTGGAGGATCCATGATGACATTTGGTTCTGGTCGCGGGATCATGATGTTGCGGCCAAGGCTTGGAAGACTGTGACTGACTTTGCGGCCATCACCGGTACTAAAACCAATCCAGCCAAGACCGGCACGGTAAGAGTCTCGAATGATGCCGAGAAGACTCTGGCAATCGATAAGTCGCTACCCGAGGGAGAGATTCGCTGGGGGTTCCTGCGGTTGTCGCCTCAGAGCGGGAGATTTGAGATTGACCAACGCATGGTGGATTCCCATATTGAAGAGCTGCACAAGCAACTGGATGAAAAGTCCAAAAGTATTTTGGCATTTATCCAAGCTTGGAATACGTATGCCTCCACTTTCTTCACGTCTAATTTTGGCAAGCCGGCGAACTGCTTTGGAAGGGAGCACGTCGACAATATGCTCTCCACTCACGAACGCATCCAGCGACAGGTTTTCTCCATGATGCCCGGGGATGGGAAAGAAAAGGTCACCAGTGTGGCCGAGCATCTAAAGTACGCACTTGGTCAACGTTTCGGCACCGAAAAAATCCCCGATGGCTACCTCTTTTTCCCAATGGAGCTGGGGGGGCTTGACTTGCAGTCACCCTTCATTTCTTTGCTTCAGATCCGCGATGAACTTCTCGAATCACCATCGGAACTGCTGGGCAAGTTTGAGGAAGCAGAGCGCAACGCGTACGAGCGCGCCAAGGCGGAGTTTCTCGAAGGCAACATTAAACATCTGCGGTATTCGCTCGACGATCCTGAATGGACACCTGAATCGGTGCATGAGCGTGAGAATTTTATCTCATTTGATGAATACGCACGCTACCGGGAGTATTTCAAGTTCGATCACCACCCCAACGAGACGCGCCTCCATGATGTGTTCCGTCAGTTGATGCAACGACCGCAAGAGAAGAGTATCGACCCAGATGATAGCAAGGTATGGACAGCGTTGAATCAGCTCCGCGGGCAGTCAAATCTCCGGGGAATTACACACTATTGGAACGGAATGCAGCCATATTGGCATTGGGTAGCTATGATGTACGGGCCTGAGATTGTTGATCGTTTTGGCGGGCTGAATATTGTTGATCCAGGCTTGCTACCAATGGGAATGGTTACGTTGTTCAGAGATAAGAGGGTGAAATGGTAAGGGTTTGGTATTATCCCTTTGAGTGCCGTAAGACTGCACCTAGGTATCCCACCTTGTTCACCCAGCCACCAAGCAAAATTCCAAAGGGATAATATAACTTTATATAAATAAAATAACTCCTAAAACCACTAGCATTATGCATGTCAATTAGAAATTATATATCTTCAGTTTAGGGTTTAGTGGTTGACAGTCTACTTTGCTTGGTACCTAAGTGCAGTCTTACGGCGCTCAAAGGGATAATTACTTGTTTTCCAAGAACTTACTTTCCTCCGGAGTGGGAGGGCTGCTACGATGCTTTTTGTTTCTTCCTGATTCGGCTATTTCCTTCATCGCGTAATTGTCTTTGTGTGTTCAGTACTGGGCATGTCAGATTTCTGCACAATAGACACCCTGTTATAATCAAATTGAGAACGAGGTCACGCTTCAGGTCAGCAGTAGGATAGAAAGGCCCAGTCGTGAACTCTATATATCTAGATTTATCATTTTGCAGGTTCGTCCTTTGAGTGTCATCAGCAAGCAGTTGCTGAGAAATCCCAGTTTCAGGGCCAGGGTATCCTGGCAAGACGCCTTTGCTTTTGTTGTCCCCACTATTGAGCGCATGCGCTAGCTTTAAACTGGCGCGATGCGTGCAATCAAGCATAATTAGAAGAAATCTGCATTAGCTGTATTGGGGCATGTTTCCAAGGAGACTTGGATCTTATCCTTCAATGCCCAACGATAACGTTCTCACGGCGGTTGAGGGATTACATGCCACACTGGGTCTAGAATTGGACCGTCCGATTGCGTGCTGCATGCTCTGCAAGACTCTCATTCCATCTCGGTGTTTTGGGTCGGGCCCCGCTGTCCAATAGTAAAAACAGCCACCATGGCGGAGTTTTGGGGCACAGCACATGTTCGATTGCTGCACGTAGCAGATTGCTTATCTTGGAGCAGCAACAGGGCAAGATTTCTCATGGACAGGGGGTTGCTGCCTCGGACACACATATCTAGAGAAAAGCAATGTACGTTACACAGCGACGGGCCTCAAAAATGAGAGGTCATGGTCGAGACGGTATTTATCCATTTAGCATTTGCGCGATATCCTTCAATTACAGCTCAGCTTAATATAGAATAGAATGTCACTCATTCCCGGCGATAGGCTCTAGACCAAATTCGAACCTGCGTCGGAGCCCATTTCGGTTAGATTGGCTCAGCCCTTCCGTAGAAAATGAAGCCATGTGGGGGGGTTGTCGGGTTGAGCGCTGTGTCTGAGTGGTTGACCAAGGCCAATCTGAGTCGCCAACCCCAACCCCGCCTTCGCACTCTGCAGTGGGACGGGTAGGCAGACTTGGCAGACTATGTTCGCCAAGACAATTTGCAGGACGCTCGATTGGATTGCCCAAGCCTCCAGGACCAAGACTCGGACCATGCGTGTAGGACAGAGTAAACCGCAGAAAAGACGGCAAACGTAGGACCCGAAGACAGGAGGGCAGCCCTGAGGGTGACACGGAGGATTCTGCCTTGTCACAATGTGGCGCGTCTCATTTATCGACTGCGGCTGAACCATGCAGCAACTAGCCCTGCAATGGGACTCAGCTGGTAGGCTCCAGCTGCCATGCTCGTCGGGCCTGGACCGTCCAAGCCTGGAGTCTGGCCCAATTCCATAGCTTTTATCCGTCGTTAAAACCGCTGTCTTTCTTTCCCCCCGGAGTTAGTTTCCCCTGCTCCCGCAAGTCTGCTCGCAACAACCCCAAGCCGACGAGATGCCGTTCGACTTCAAAGCCTACGACGCAAAATGCCAAGGGCTCACGCCCGAAGAGCTTCAGCGAGAATGGGAGCACTACACGCGCCTCATCTCGGGCGCTGCAACTTCGACAGCCGTTTCGGGAATTGCCGTTCCCTTTACCCTTGGCGTGTCAACCATCGGCGTGGCCATGGCGGCACCGGCGATTCACAACGCCCGCAAGAAACGTGAAATAATCGAGAAGCACCTCAACAGACACAACGCAACTCACGTAACGCGCAAGCGTGATGTTCTAGGGAGCATGGCCGTGAGCGGCACGATTGGCGTTGTGACGCTGGGCGTGGGATCGATGGGCGCTGATGCCATTGCGACAACGGGCGCCGAGCATGGAATACAAACCATCGTAGAGAACGAGCTAGCCGTCAAGGTCGTGACCCACGCAGCGCTCGACGGAGCCGGGCTGGCAGTGGAACATGCCCACACTGGCCATCTCAAGAAGAAGGATGCACACAAAGCCTTCCAGAAAGCTGGAGTTTTCCAGGCTGTTCAAGATGCGAAGGCAGCCGAGGCTGGTTACTCCATTGCACCCTACAATCCCCAGGCCGCTGCGGCTGGGAGCAGTTCAGCTCAACCTCTTCCCCCGCCGCCGCCGCCGTACAGCATGACCACTGCCTACCAGATGCCACCAAACCAAGTCGGTTACCAGCCAGACTTCAAGGCGCCCATCTCCCAAACCCCGTCTGCTCCAGGGCAACCATGCATGCCACCAGGCGGTTATGCTCCGCAGGCCATTCCCCAGTCGTACGGTCAGCCGCCGGATCAAACCCAGTACTATCTTCAGCCCAACATGACTGGCGTGTCGTCAACAACTGTCCCTCCCTATCAGGCGCCGCCCTACTCTGTGCCCGGGACTGTAGGAACCCAGTCCGCGGTGCCATACCAGCCGCAGCAACAGTATTCGCAGCCCCCGCCAGGCTCTACTCTCCCCAGCTACAGTGCACCAGCTGCACCTGTGCCTGGGGCATACGACATGAAGGCCCTGAACGAAGCCCTCCCCGCGTCAGTGCCATACACCTACCCAGCGAACCCTGCTCAACCCAGCGCCTTGGCTTCATCAACACCACAACCACCACCACCACCACAACACTACGCCGCTCCCCCCATCCAAGATGCCGTCCATGCATCTGCAGGAACTTTTCAGCAGCAACCAGCGGCGCACGGCTTTCCTCCAGACTACAAGCCGCATCCAACCCCCGCACCACACCAATCCACACCCACTCAGCCGGCAGCAAATCAGGCCTATCCTCCTCCTCCTCCCCCACAAGACTATTCCAAGAGAGATTCCATTGCCAGCACTCTCCAGGCTCCCTTCTCTCCCCACCAAAACATCGCCGCCCCTCAGCCGACGTATCCATATACGCCCGCAGCTGTGCAGCAGCCTCAAGTCGCACCAACTCCCGCACCACCAACACCATACTCGATGCCCCCCCATTCTCAAGCCCCAAGCCCTCCGCAAAACACACAGCAGTACCAGTACAGCGCCGGTGTCTACTCTCCCCTCCCCTCGCCGCCTCAAGGCCAGCAACAGCAGCAGTACGAGCCCCTCGCTTGCCACCAGAATGCACCTCACACCTACCCGCCGCCGCCTCACGCGCAACCCGCGCCAAACTACCCGCCAACCCCCATATCTTTGCCAAATTCGCCGCCTGTTGCTCAGCAGCACTCTGCCATGGGATACTTCCCACCGCCTCCCGGCACAGCGCCGCCACAGACAGCCTGTGCCCCACAACCTCATCAATGGACCGGACAGCCGCAAAACAATATGGCTTATACGCCTGCTGCCACGCCTGGAGCGCCGTGGCAATCATATGGAGGGGCTCCAGCTTACCCTCAGTACCAGCAATGATCATGATCTCCCCGTTTCCCTTTTTTCGTCTAATGGTAGATGTGAGATAAATATAGTGAAACAAGATTACACTCCTAGTTCCTTAGATTTAGTGACGCAACAACAAGTAGTAACCAAAATAAAGCGACTACAAGAAACGGATTATTCATCACTCTTGTTTCTGTATTACTCCCCTCGGGGCATTTCTCTGGCCTGGTTTCTTTACCTGGTTCAGTCCATTGCTCATGTTCTTCCCAGAAGTAAATATACATTACAGTCAAATTTGGTGTCTTAGCCTTTGCTCATGAAATTGAGATGCACGAGGTTTAGTCCAAATTTATTGGTTCCAGTATCTCCGCTCAACCCAACTCCGTCTACAGATCGTCATGGAATGGGGCTTGATTCAACACTTATCCGAAAGCCCTTCCACACATCCCCCACAACTCTAGCGCGTCATTTATCCAGCCATGCAAAGTAGGGGCCAGGGCCTCATCAGCCAGCTAACCGCGTAGCCATAGCATAACGAATCTTGTCCTATCAATGGAGCTCTTGACAGATATCGCGAAAAAGGGTGGTGACAGTGCTAGAGATCTCGAAAACAAACCCTCCCGGATCTATTGACAATTCCTGATAGCTTCTGGGGTTCAGATTGGAGCAAATCTAACGAAACCTATCAAAAGTTCCACAACAAGTTTATTAGGGTTTCGAGTCTTGCTGTTGATGCAATCGGCGATGCCTATGACCTTTCCTATGAAAAGGATGACGAATCGAAATCAGCCAAATCCGACGATATCGATGCTGCTTCTGTTGAAGCCGTCTTCAAGACCACAAACAGACTCGTTCTGGTGTTCATATACGTTTTCCTCAGCGCCGGCCTTGTCATCATTCTGCTTATGCTGATGCACTTGATATCAAAGAGACGAGGATGGACCTCTTTCAACATATTTCGCACTGCAGCTGTTTTTATGATTGGTCTCGGTCTCGGTTTGGTGGATCTCATTGGAACAAATCCTACCTTACTGCCAAATTCCTCCTAACGCCTTGGCAACTACCCACAATCACCATCGTTTACTTTGTGGTTCTTGTCATCACTCACATCCCACACCCACCACGTGTTTTCCTCAAAGGCTCCGAGGCCGATGCGATGGAGATGAGCACCATGCCGGAACACCAAAGAAAAGAAGCTTCTCGGGACGGTTTCCAGAGGAAAAGCACAGTCAGGCAAAGCTTTCACACGCTCCATCATGCCGCGAGAAATATCCGACTCCAGGCGGGAGCTTACGATCCTGTATCAGAAGGGAATCGGTCTATGGATAGACAGAGGACAATCAGATCACACAATATTTACAGAGTATGAAGGGGTTTGTGGTGAGGTTGAGAAAAAGAGATGAGATTTGGTCTGGAAGGAATCCACTCAAATACGACGGGGTGTGAGTTATTTAATTATATTTATTTTAAATCATGAACCAACGATAGATAATAATTACATTTCGCAGCATAATTCAAAAAGATCAGTTTAGCCTAGCAAGATATCATAACATAGTAATGAACCACCCATTTCCCGAAGGTGTCTGTAACAGATAGCCTGACCCATGGCCATTAGACGAGGTCATGGACATCGAAAAATGCAGTAGGCTCCACAAATAATGTGCAGCGTTTTGATTTGCATCGTGCATTTAGGTATAGTGAATTTAGTGCATTGGCACAGCGAAAAATTACGCGAGCGCCCACAGCAACGCACAGTGTTACGGACCGTGTTATGCAATACGAAGACGCTAAATGATCAGATAGATATCAATATAATCAAGCTCTAAAATTGGTAAATCGTTTCCTGAGGCAAAATAAAGCATTGGTTGTGTTGTCGGTGTAGACCTGTGTGGCAGACAACAATATTTCTCCAGGGTAGTTGCTGATTAAAGTGACAATTTTGTTACAACACGCAGAGAGTCAAAGACAAGTACTTCCTGATGAAAGTCAAAAGAATGATAAGTTTGAGGGGAAAATAGTATGAATCTTTATGAATAAAAATGCTTATTTGCAAACCAATCGACAAGTTGGGAAGCTGTGGGGGAAAATATTATGTAGGATAGCACTGCAATACCAGGCCAAGCGTTGCTGATCCACCTCGTCTATTCATTTTGTGGCATGGCTCGAAGCTCCTGGGCCATATGGCATTTTCGATCTCCTTCCGGTGTTTCAGCATCCTGCGACGCGATCGGCACCGATCACCGGCTCCTAACTTGAAGATGATGCAAGCCGCGCGTGTTGACTCGCCTTCGCAAATAACAGCTTCGGCTGTCCGGATATAAGCGATTTGACGAAGGCTATTGGCGGTGGCCCACTAATTTAATACCGCCGACCGTATTCCGGCACTCCCCGAAAGCGAAAGCGAGACCAGGGTTGGTGCAGCGCCCAGATTTAGTTTTCCCCAGTGGTTGACTTAAGACAGGCCAGGTGCCCGCTTCTCCCCGTGGCGAGGCGAAGGCATCCTCACTGCATTGCGCCATGTCGCTCTTCGTCGAAGCTTCCCCAATTCCCGCAGGTTCAAGCCCCGCCAGTGCCGTGGATCAATCTGGGGGAGAAGCTGCATCTTTCGGGCCTTCTCCAAGCGCCAAGGCGGCAGCTACATCGATAGACGCAACAACACATGCTTCCGGGGTGGGGGAGGACCCGGATCCGGCTGAAACACAGTCTCCGGACGCGCAGTCTGCGGCCCGCAAACGACGGAGAACGGAACCGACTCGCACCGCGCTCGCCTACCCACGGAAGAGGGCCGTGGCCGCGTGCCGCCAATGCCGTGCTCGAAAGGTCAAGTGCAACAATGCACGCCCTTCGTGCGGCAGCTGCGAAGCCTCCAAGTCGCAGTGCCACTACGAAGACTCACAAGATCACTCAGCGTCCGTCATTTCCCCGAGTCCCCAAAACCATTCTGACCACATCAGTGCTAAACCCGGGTTTTGTAAGCCAGATTTGATCCAGCAAGCTTGCTCATTTTGGAACGGCTGGACCAGGTTCTCTTACGACTGAACCAATCTCCGCAGCCAAGTCAAGACACACCCACAACCGCAGCAGTTACTGTTACATCCACTAACTCTGTCAACCAAACCCCCAGCGGGCGTCCCGGCTTGGACCGTGGGGAGTCGGACTATCATCATCTGCGAATTCCATCATCCAAAACAACGCCAGACGCTATCCTCCAATGGCCGATTTTCAACCACCGCTATCCTCCCAATTACATCATCGATGCCACCTTCGTGGCGGAGGTGCCGGATAAGGACCTGGACACCGGAGACGGGAGTTCCCATCTCGAAGGCAAGGCAGGGAGGTATTCCGCACCACGATTGAAGGGTGCGAGGATCTGCGAGGAGGAGATTCCCGATTTAGTGCAACGCTTCTTGGACCTGGTCCACATCAAAAACCCGATTCTTGACCCAGACATGATTTGGTCATACGTCCGCAGGGTGGGGGAGGAGGGCCTGGAGTGGGACTCGGCCTCATGTCTCGTGGTAAGTGGAAACCCGTTTGATGGTCCTCGCTACTGCAAGCTTAATGAGTCTAACTGGAGCAGCTTCTCGCCTGCGCGCTGGGATGCGTAGCTGAACCTTTCCAGCCAATCATCGACAGGAAATGCAGCTCGCTGGAATCGCAATGTGAGGACCTCCAGAAAGGGGAGCGGTACTACAACCTCGCTCGGAGACGGCTGGGCCTCCTCGAGCGGGACATTTTGACCCCTCAGTGCCAGTTTCTAGCCGGCGTTTATCTCATGTACACCTTGCGACCACTGAGCGCCTGGTCAGAGTTTCATTCGGCCTCCAGATCGTACCACGTTTATCTCCAATGCCAGGCGAGACAGCCGCCTCGATATGGCGACCCGGAAAAGGCATCCCGCCGCCGAAAACTGGAGCAAAGACTCTACTGGAGCTGCTACAAGTCTGAATGCGAGCTTCGCACCGAAATGGACCTCCCCAACAGCTCCCTGGCCGACTTTCAGTACCCAGACATGCTCCCATCGCCCCCGGATGTGCCGAGCCCGGTATGCGATGACGAAAAGACGCCTCAGGACGGCGGCGGGTTTAAAACCCGCAGGTCCATGGGCTCGTTCCGCCGGCATGAGCAGAGCTGGTTTTATTACCTCACGGAAATAACGCTGCGCCGCATCGCGAATCGAGTTCTCAACATGTTTTACGGCGATACCCACTTGTCGTGGACCGAGGATGCTATCCCCGCCATGATCAAGGCTGTCTGCGAGTTTGAGCAGCAGCTGCAGGAGTGGTAAGGCCAGAAACACTCAGCCCATTCCGACTAGCTGACAACCAGTCCACAGGTGCGAGGGGCTGCCTGCCCTAATCCAGTACGAAGAAGGTGTCATGCCCACTGAGGAGCTGCCGTACATGGTTTACACTCGCCAGCTGGAAATCAAGGCATGGATGTACCGCCCGTTTTTGTACTACGCAGTCCACAACCCGCCCAACGCGCGCTACCAGACGGCGGTGATACCGTACGTGGAGAAGGCCGTCCAGCACAGCTTGCAGGTGGTCCAGTGTGAGCCCGTCAGGCACCGCCATCACGGCAGCTGGTACGCCACTCGCGCTGGGATGAACGGGGCGCTGACGCTGCTGGCCGCGGTGAGGTCTGGCAACGTCAATGTTCCACACGGGTGGGTGAGCGGAATCCAGTGCGGGCTTGCGAGGCTCCGATACTGGGAGCAGGAGGCGCCAGGCGTGACGCGCGCGATTGAAGCCATCGAGGACATAATGTCGACGCTGGCCCACCCCTTGTAGCAATACCACCAAAAAAAAAAACAAGCATTTGCCATTGTGGTTTGAGAGTTGGTTGAGTGGTCAATTGAGACGAATTTCTGGGGAAGTTGTGGGCCCGTCAACTGCCACAACAACAACCGCTCGTAGCTCTGGTCCGGAACTCCGCGACAGTGTAGGATTGGGGTGACGGGCCGCAGCGCCGCTAGCTGCCCTTACCCCGGATTTCTCCATCTTGACCGAAATGGAGACGAAGTTTCTCCGATTCTCCACTGCCTCCTTCTGCTGGTTGCCCTGAGCGCGTCCCTGGTCAGGAGTCATGCTCCAACCAGAACCTGCGGCCGTGACGGGTCTCATGAGTCGCGCCGGTTGACCCCAAGTCCAACTACGGGGCCTAGCTCCCTTTCTGACCAGTTAGATGGCGCCGGCGGCCCATCGTGACTGCGCCTTGTTGGAGAAGGAGGGGTAGACGCGCTCCAGTCGACACGCCCGAGACTCCCCGAGCAGCGAATATGGCCTACGAACCTCCTCACTCCACCTCAAAGGCGCGTGAGTTTGTGGGGTCCCCGCATCCTTCTTTACTGGGTACGGGGTTGACGGCTGGTAGCTATGTCTGTGTGTCAATTCCATCACTGTATAAAGACCGATCCTCGTCGCGCATGAACCATGGGGTCCATCAAGCCCTTTCTGTTCATCCCTCTGACTCAATTGCCTCTGCACCATGGGTAAAAGCGCAAACCCCGAGCTTAAGCAGTCCCGCGCCGTTGGTGAGGGCCTTGCCCAAGTTCTCCCTACCGATGACGTCCCCTGGTATCGTCAGCGCCATCTCTGGGTGCTCAACATCTATGCCCTGTTCCTCTCCCTTCTGGCGGCCGCAAATGGCTACGATGGAAGTTTGATGAATTCTTTGATGACGCTGTCGCAATGGCAGGATTTCATGGATCATCCCACGGGCGCGTGGCTGGGCTTCATCAACGCGATCCAGTCCCTGTCCTCGACCATGGCATACCCTGTGGTGGCCTACTTTGCCAACCGATGGGGCAGGAAGAAGGGCCTCCTTGTCGGCTACTTTTTCCTCTTCCTGGGTGCTTTCCTGCAGGCCTTTACCCCGAACGCTGCTGGCTTCATCATCGCGCGTTTCTTCCTCGGACAGCCGAGCGCCTGGTGGGGTGGGCTGGCGCCACTCCTCATCACCGAGCTTGCCTACCCGACACACCGCGGAATTTTGACGGCCATGTACAACTCTGGCTGGTACGTCGGATCGCTCATTGCCGCCTGGGCGACCTTTGGCACCCGAAACTACGGCGACTCGTGGGCCTGGCGCGTTCCGTCCCTGCTCCAAATTGCCGTCCCTATTTTTGTCCTCCCTGCGGCCCTTCTGGTTCCTGAATCCCCACGTTTCTGCATCTCCAAGGGCCGCCGAGACGAGGCGCGCCGCTTTTTCAAGACGTACCACGCTGGAGGTGCCGAGGAATCTCCCTTGGTGGATTTTGAGATGGATGAAATTGAGAAGGCTCTCCTGGAGGAGAAAGAAATCGCATCTAGTACATCGTGGCTGGACATGTTCAACACCCCCGGCAACCGCCATCGCGCCGCCATCTCGATAACACTCGGACTTTTCGCTCAGTGGAACGGTGTTGGTCTAGTATCATACTATTTGGTGGGTTTTAATACGTATCAAGTCGATATTCTTGTGCTAATTTGACTCAGACCTTGGTGTTGAACACCGCTGGTGTCACGTCGGTGACCGACCAGACGCTCATCAACGGATGCATGCAAGTGTGGAACCTCATTATCGCGATTGGCGCTGCTCTCTGCGTGGACCGTCTTGGACGCCGCTTCCTGTTCCTCACAAGTTCTGTGGGAATGTTGATTAGTTATATCCTTATTACGGGTCTATCGGGATCATTCGCAACCACAGGCAGCAGCTCTACAGGTCTAGCCGTTGTTCCATTCCTCTTCATCTACTATGGTTTCTACGACATTGCATTGTAAGTGGATGCGGTAAATAATATGAATGACTTTGACAGCTAATGTTTGTGGCTACAGCACTCCTCTCGTCGTATCGTATCCAGCTGAAATCTGGCCTTACTCCCTTCGAGCACGCGGAATCGCCCTCACGCAGCTGTCGACATACGCCGGAATCTTCTTCAACACTTTTGTGAATCCCATTGGAATGGAAAAAATTGGCTGGAAATACTACATCGTGTTTGCTGTCATCCTTGTCTGCATTACTATTACGGTTTATTTCATGTACCCAGAAACTCGTGGACACAGTCTTGAGGAGATGGCGAGCATTTTTGACAAGCATCCCATCGGCGTGGAGCCGGAGGAAAAGCTCAAGAATGAGAGCAAGGCGTTGCATGAGGAGGTGGTCTAGAACCCCCTGGTAAATTCTGAACAATATCAAACTTTTCACTAAACAATTTCTATTTAACGACGTATACGGTTCTCATTGGAATTAATCGGGAATGCTGAATAGAGAGATGAATATCCTCTTGGGTGATATCGGTATCAGCGATCCAACAGGCGCACATGGCGGTATGTTTCATGTCACCCCTCCCCGACCAGTACGCCGCGGCGGCAGGTGGATCCCGTGCTGCACACTCCATCCGACCTGAAAATTTTGTGAACTACGTTATCCAAATGTCTGGCTATCCACTCTACTACAAGCAACCAATTACAAACAGCTAATGTCGAGGCTTCCATTGTACAAAACGTTCTTGCGGAATCAGACGAAGAAGGTTGGCTCTTAAGACGGCTAAACCAGCCCTATTCTCTTCCGGGAGAATCCTTGGTATGGATCCCGTGACAAATGTCATATTAGCGTCTATGTTAATACACAATAAAGCAGAAAACACCAGCATTATTCCCCATAATCAATTACCGTGGTCTGGAATGGACCAAGGTGGCACCTATGGACTCAAAACTCCCCAGCCCATGTGAAGCGGTCAATGTACTGACCAATCAATTGACACAGCGATAGATGGGGGACTAAAGTGCTAAAAGTCCGCTTCTTGGCACATAATTTACTTAATGCTTGATCTTAGTAGTTGGGGTTAGTCTATTTGAAACTAATCCCATTTCATTCAATATACTACTTCTTCCTACGAGCTTCCTTACTACACTGGGCTATTGTGAGCATTTCATAGTCGCCAACATAGATTAGAGTTGCGACCATCTAAAACGGGAAAATATAACAAAATAAACATCACACTATGCTGCCATAATGTACGAGGACTGACCTCGTTTTATCCAAATCTAGTTTCAATAGTTGAATATAAGTATATAGAACGACTTGCTACTTTACTATTTTAAACCTGGGAGCTTTTAGGATGATGATTTGAAAGATTATCTTCGCATGCATTATCATGTTGATCAACTCAAGTGTAAGCCAGGAAATAACAATATGAGGTTTGCAACATCAAGCATGATTTTGGTGTGAAAAATCCACATGGGCAAACAATCTGCCCAAACTCATAATTCCGCAATGTAGATGGATATTGATGGCATGGGAATTCCTCAAAACCCGATAAGCAGTCAGCAGTGCAACCGGATCCGACGGTTCCGTCAGATATTATTTAACTTTGATCTTGGAACATACCGCATCCGGGAATATATAGCAGCTCTTTCCCCAATGTATGGGCGATTTTGCATTCCTTGCGTTCTATTTGGGCGGAGAGTGTTGTTGGATGAAAAAGGGGGCTAAAGGTATATTGGCAGTCAACAGTAATGTTCAACAAACGATTCCAGGCACGGCGCGGGCGTGATAATTTTGACCGCTAGCTGCTGTTCCGATAGCCGTATCGCTCAAAAACGCTAAGTTAAGCTTAAATGCGCATTTTAATCCCTCAGCAATCCGCCGGTCTAGCCAAACCCTTGCTCTCTCGTTGGTATGACGTCGAGTCAATGGTATCGGCCGTGAAAAAAACATCTGAGCTCAGCAGCCAAGGAATCAAAAGTTCCTTTAGTCATCTTCGCCATCCAATGGGTCTCTGACGACACTAATTTGGCAAATGCCGAGGATTCCACATTCGTGAAAAAGCACAAACATTAGCCGAATTGAGAGGAGGAAATTGGGCCCAAGAATTGCCTTTCCATCACAAATCATGCAATACAATATAGAAATAGCCATCGCGTAATTAACGAAACAGTTCGGATAGCATCTTGTTGATCGCGTGGCTGAGGGGCTGCACAGAACAAATTTGGGGCCTACTACGCTTTGGGCAGGCCGGAAGGGTGGAGAACCTTGGTTTGGGCTTGGCATACTACCTAAACACGACAAGTATGTGGTGTCGAGGTTTTACCTTCCCGATCCAATGTCGAATTCTCGGTGTCGCGATCCCATTCCAATGGTACTTTTGGGGTTATCGTGAAGATCCACTTGGCCGACTCTGAAAGTGCGTGATCCGAGGACAACCGGCGGCCGCCTTGATCCGGCTTGACGGATATAACTAGGCGTCGATCTCCTGGATCCGTGTCAAATATAGCGGGGTTTTGCATCCAATGCTAAAAATCTTCAAAGTTCAATTTTAAGCCATGAAGATCACAGGGGCGACCGCGCTATGTGCGCTCTTGCTGCCTCTTGCAGCTGCGGGTAAGGATCGCAGACCGCCCGTCGAGTCCAAGAAGCTCCAAAAGCACATCACCGAGAAAGGGTAATGACAATCTGCGATGCTGCACTGCATTAAATATTCCTCAAAATATTTTGGATGCTAACATCTATAGATTGATGAAAAATTTGCAAAAGCTCAATGACATCGCGTATGCCAATGGAGGCAACCGTGCGTTTGGCCTTCCTGGCTATGCGGCCTCGGTGGATTACATCTACGGAGAAGTATCCAAACTCAAGGGCTTCACTGCTTGGAAACAAGACTTTCCTGCTCTATTCACCAACACCACAGCCGCCAATGTTTCAGTTGATGGAGAGTCGTTTCGCACCGTGGCCCTTACCTACACCCCCAGCACGCCAGTGGAGGGCATGACCGGAGTGCTCGTGCATGGCCCTGAAGGCGATGCTGGATGCTATGTCGGGAACTACAGCAGCATTGATGCCAAAGACAAAGTTGTCCTTGTCGAGCGCGGTCGATGCCCCGATGCCACGACATTTGCCGGCAAACTGAAGGCAGCCGCCGCAGCCGGTGCCAAAGCCGTTGTGCTGTATAACTCGGATCCTGCCAAACTTACAGCTGGCTCGCTTTCGGCACCAAACCCCGAAGAGTACGTTCCCGCCGGTCTCATTGACCAAGAACCTGGCCAGGCGCTAAAGGCACGTCTCGCTGCTGGAGAGACGGTTGAGATATTTGTTCAGATTGTCCAGCTCATCGAGGAGAGGATCACCCAAAACGTCTTTGCTGAGACCACTGGCGGCGATGGAAGCAACCTGGTCATGCTGGGCGCACACCTTGATTCTGTCCAGGCCGGCCCCGGAATTAACGATGATGGATCAGGCACAAGCCTCATTCTTGAAGTGGCCAAGGCCCTCCAAAACTACTCCACGAAGCTTAAAGTCCGGTTCGGCTGGTGGGGCGCCGAGGAAAACGGACTATGGGGCTCCCGGTATTTCGTCAACAACCTGAGCACGGACGAGATTGATGATCTCCTCCTCTACCTCAACTTTGACATGGTCTCGCGGGGTTTCTACGGTGTTTTTGATGGCACTGGTGAGAAGATTGGCCCTGGTGGCCCAGCAGGATCCGATGTCATCGAAGATCTATTCCTTGAGCACTTTGCCTCCAAAAGCATCACTGTGACCCCGGCCGGCCTCACAGGTGGTACTGACTATGTACCATTCGTCGACATTATTAACAAGCCGGTGGGCGGGTTGTTCACTGGTACCGGTGCTGAGCAGGATGCTTGCTATCACCAGGCGTGTGATAACATCACCAACCCGGTTCCAGAGACTATCACCAACAACGCCAAGGCAGCGGCGCATGTCCTGAGCGTCTTGGCCATCGACGGCGTTGATCTGATCCCAAAGAGCGCTTCCAACTCTACAACTGGCGCCATCAAGAGAGTTGTAGATCCATTCTCGATGCATGAGCGTGATGTCTCTACTGGACTGACCAAGCCATGTGACCATGATCTCATCTAAAATAGTTATTTTGTACACAAGATATCGAAGTAGCTTTCAAAAAATGTAATGAATTGGAATTTCACATCGTTCAAGAACCCTGGGAGGGGTTTCGATTGCCCAAGGTCGTCGTTTACGTAGAGTAAGGCAGCTGGGTAACATATCACGTAAAGCAATATTAAATGTGCAACGAGGCGGGCGTTGAATTCATAAACCTTTTTATTGAAGTCTCAATATTTTGTTGAAGATATTTGGTATCTACACCTGTTCCAATTGAACTGTCTTCTGTTCGGCATTGTAAGCCTCTGCTGCGCGCCTCTCTGCCACGGTGACATATGCGCGGAACTCCCGAGTAGGGACCTCGTTCATGAAGAGCTCATCCAACTCTTCATAAGTACGCATACGGGTCTCTGGGACAAAGAAGTATGCGAGGATGAAGAAAATAAACATAAAGGCGCCAAAGACAAAACCAATCTTGGCCTTGAGGTTACCGTACTCCGGGTTGAACATGTATGGCGAGACAAAAGACCACATAGTGTTGATAGCATTCGATGAGGAAATGGCAATGGCGAGGGACTTGGCACGCAGAACTGAAGTAGGGACTTCGCCAGCAATCGTGTAAACAGTCGAGCCGACACCCACGTTGTAGAAAAAATTGTACATGGTGTAGAAGCCCACAGACGCAGTCGTGGCTGCGGTCGTGTTGACGGAACCGGAGATTCCCATGCAAATTAGCAGTAAGGAGAGGGCGAGACATCCACCGGTATACATGGGTCGACGTCCGTAGAGATCCGAGACCAAGAAGGCAATGGTGGCGCCAGACATTGACAGAATCTGAGCACCAATCTGGATTGCAAATGACTTGGAGTCACTGATACCCAGGTACTGGTACATCAAAGCACCATAGTTGGAGACGAATCCAAGACCAGACATGGGCTCGGAAAGGAAGACCATGATGGCGATCAGTGTTCGACGCAGGTTAGTGCCCCGGAAGCAGTCCATGTAAGAGCCGGAGTTGTTCGTCTCTGCCTCCTCGAGAGTCAGCTTGATTCGTTCTAGATGGCCGTCGGCATCTCGGGGGTCCGAGTACAAACGCCCCAAAACATTTCGGGCCGCCGTCATCTTGCCCTTCTGAACCAGGTAGACGGGAGACTCTGGCATAAACAGCTGCCCGATAAAGGCGACGACGGCAAATCCCCACTGAGCGCAAATGAGCGACTGCCACGACCAATCGGTATCCCACTTTGATGTAAAATATGACATGATGGCGGAGACGAAGGGGCCGATGCACTGGGCGAGGTTGCAGAAACCGATGACGGAGGCTCGAATCGCTAGCGGGGAGATGTCGGCGACGTAGACGGTGCAGAGGTTCTGGAAGGCACCGATGGCGATGAAGTTGACCATCTTTCCGGCAAAGAACATCTGGATCGAGGTGGCGCCGAACTCGACGCCGACGGATGAGATGTTGATGACGGCGGCGGCGAGGATGACGGGCTTGGTGCCGACAATGTCAGCCAAGTAGGAGGCGCCCCAAGCACCGACAATGGCAGCGGCATTGCCGCCGCCGCTGAGGGCAGACTGCCAGCTGGTCTCGATAAAGTATGAGCCGTCCTGCAGCTTGCCAAACTTTTCCTTGAAAACGGGAATGCTGATTACGGCACCGGAGGACTGGCTTTCAAAGCCCCTCACGACGAGGGTCCATAGCATCACACCGATCCAGAACAGCAGCCACGGATCCTTTTGGAGCGTCTGCAGGTATGTTCTGTTGTGCTCCTGCTGCTGGATTGCTCGTCCCAGGACTTCGTTGGAGAGGCCATCGTCTCGGCGCTCCTCCGTCTGCTCGACGTGAGCGTGAGTGTTTGACTCAACCTCCTTGGCGCCAGACATGTTTTGTTTCTCTTCTCCGATGGTGGCGTTGAGTTAGTTCGGCATACTGTACGCTACCCCAGGGGGGGACCAGCCCAGAGATTAAAAGAAAAACCCCAAATCCCTCGACTTCCCCATCTCTTGGTCAATCTGGGGTCTATGCGGGGTAAATGCTCGGCCCCATTATGGATCGCTTTCCCTTTGCGGTTTGATCTGGAAGTCGGCTGGCAAGGTGTTCGTCCTGTATGATTGGTTTAATCGGGCGTCATTGGACCGAATACGCGTCTTCTGGTCTGATCCAGCCAGTTGGTAGACGGTGGGCACGGGTCAAGACTTCCTCGGCAATGCCAACTCCAAGGCTATCCATGTCGGGGTCGACTCCACCAGGTTGCCCAGGACCTCACTCATTGAACTCTAATTTGGCTAGGCTCGGCTCCTGTTAGACCGATCTGACGAGTTCATGGGGTTGAACGCGAGTCTGAAAACCTTGGCTGGGTGGCAAATTCGCTCCATTGCGGAGCCCCAGATTCTTTTCGGTCTAGCCCTGGAATCCGGGGTCGATGAAGCGGTGACATTTCCGCACCCATGCAGCAGCATTGAATGCGTTGCTGTAGCTCCTACGCTCCGAATGACATGTGCGCTCATTTAAAACCTCTGAGCTGGAAATCTCAATTCTAGTCCCCAACCTAATTCTCTCACCCATAGTACCTTTCTTTTTTTTTTTTTTTTTAGCGGATCGACATGTCAGAAATCTTTGCTCGGCATCCCGCCTACTTATCCTCGCCAATTTCGTCCCCAGCTTCCCCGAATCACGACACTACGAGCCCTATCCATGCCTAGCTAATAAAACAGCACTGCTGGCTGATACGGAGCTGGCGGGAACGCCAAGACGCCCAACGCAATGCGCAAAAAATGGGCTCCACAGCGGGACTGTGCCAGGAGACTCAAGTTCTGACAGCTTTGACATCGGAAGATCGGGATATCGGAAAATGCCATCTACCGTATCCATTCTCGTCCAGCACTCAACCGAGTTGGATCGATAATGTGGAGCAATCGGTGCAAAGTCGGGACGA
The DNA here is from genome assembly GCA_013403855.1 of Calonectria honghensis. Classification (NCBI taxonomy): domain Eukaryota; kingdom Fungi; phylum Ascomycota; class Sordariomycetes; order Hypocreales; family Nectriaceae; genus Calonectria; species Calonectria honghensis. Next base: position 200,420 of record VTGB01000046.1, read on the forward strand.
GCTATCAACGATGCACCGGATGTACTAATGGCATGCTAAAATCGCCATGTTCAGAATACATCACGCCACGGATGAGTCGGAGAAATAGATACCTATTTGACACAATCCGTTTTGGTGCAAGCAAACGTGAGATATGGCGAAGGTGCCCCACTACGTTTGCATAAACATGTTGCACTGCAGATCAAACCCCATGGGAACAAATCGCTCAACATCATTGGTACAATGTAGTGGTGCTTGCCGCAAATATCGCAACCTGCCATTTCATTTTTTGTAGACATTAAATTAGAATGTGATAAAAGACGAGCAAAAACTGCAGCCCGAACCGTGAAAATTCGGCTTGGTCGTCAGTGCAAAACTATATCGGTTCAGGACAGTAATAATTCATTTGGCTTGGTGCCGATGTCGATTACAGTCGAAAAAGTCCCACCACAACTGATTCAACTCGAATATTTGACAGATTGCTGAACAATCTTCAGAATCGTCTCGTCCAGGGCCTTTTGGCCTACCATAACACTCTCTTTGCAACCGGGGACAACGGGGATCAGCACACTTGGGAGCTGATAAAGGCTCCCAAGCAGCTCCTCAACGGATTGCGGCACACCGTTGGGAACTCCTTGATTGAGAAAAATGGCTGAAAGAAAAAGTTTCTTCTCAGCCATGGCCGTGAGCATATCTTTTTGATTTTGGACAACCTGTAGACTGTGAGCCCAGCGCATGAACCCGACAGAACTGCGTTGACTCACCTCTCCGTACTTCTTACATAACGCGAGTTGGTCTTCGGACGAGAATGTTACAATTTGGCCTGGCTTTGCACTGACATCTGCAATACCGGCTCCAATCTCTTTAGTGATTTTGACAATGTTGTACGTTACTTTCTAGCACCTCGTTAGTGATCAAAAAGCAAATGCCAACTATGTATCATTTGGCTCACTGGCAAAAATTTGGCTTGTTCGGCTTCATTCAAATAAGCAACGTTCTGCGCTGCTTTAGTGTTTGCATTTTGCAAATGTGACAAGACATCCACCGCGACGGGATTATGGATGCCTGCAGCGATGGCGGGCACCAAAGCACCAAGGAGAATGAGTCGGAGAAGCATATTTGGATGGCCAGGTGGACGGTGGGAGTCGATTTGGAGGTGATGAGGTGCTCAAGTGCACGAAAGAGTTCGTGAGCATACAGCACACACCTTGGAGACTTGGTCAACGAAACTGGCGAGTTGGAAATGAACGGTGTTCTTATGTCTTAAAGGGAGAGTCTGCGGACCGAATGCCCCACTGTGAAGGTTCATATGACGTAGAAAAAGTCCATTCACCCTGATGTCTGACCCTTTTGATTGCTGGAGTGGGAAACCTTCCAGCTAGAACCGCCAATTGACTAATCCGGGCACGGAAACTGGAATTTTGATTCATTCCAATCCCATAAGATGATTGTTGAATTGTGTTTAGCTCCAGGCTGCAATATTTATTTTGATTAAGATGTGATTAGTAGAAACAAGAGAAATAATGCATTGCGACAATCTGCAGTATATTTGTTTGCTTGAATAGGGTCGCGTTCCCACAACGCATTGTTTCAATCGCGACGTGATGCAACTGGGATGCATAGAGTTAACTTGCACCAATCCGGCCTGGCGAAGACTTTCTAGCTACTGAAAAACGAAGAAGATATATAATAGAGTAAGGCATTTTTTTTCTTAATTTTATATTGGGCAACCATTTCATCGCCCTTCCATCTTTTTTATGCCCCATCTTTTGCTCAACATCGATGTAGCTGACCACGATGAGTCATCCCCACTCAACATCCTGACGCGGGACAGATGCGGCGATGACAACTGCACGCCCTTTCAGTTTTTCGACGCATTACACCCTCTCTCGCCTATCAGGGGAGAGCCACTCGTTCGAAGGGCTGCGAAACATGCAGGATAAACATTTCTGTCCCAACACCTAGAATTACAATGACGCGATCGTTCCGCGCTGTGCCAAGCTACCTCGAGGCTCTGTTTTGTCTCGCCGGCAAGACAGCAGTTGTGACAGGCGGAAGTTCAGGCATCGGCCGTGGCATTGCCATCGCACTGGGCCGCGCTGGATGCCGTGTTGTCCTTGTCGCACGTCGGCGGGGCCCACTGGACGACACCATGAACCATCTCGCCGAACACGATGCCGAGGCCATGGCCATCACCGCTGACCTCGCAGACCGTGCCTCGCTCAAGTCTGCGGTAGAAAGCATCCTCTCAGCCCACGGTGCTCCCGACATTCTCGTCAATTCTGCAGGAGTAAATCTCCGACCGCACATGGATGAATTGTCGCAGGACACTTGGGACACGACAATTGCCACCAACCTCACCGCACCCTTCATTCTTGGGCAGGCATTTGGCCCACGCATGGCAGAGAGAGGAAGCGGGAGGATCATCAACATCATCAGCCAACAGTCGTTCCGCGCGTTTGGGAACAGCGGCGCGTACGGCGCTTCCAAGGGTGGCCTGCTGTCGTTGACGCGCTCGCAGGCGGAGGCGTGGTCTCGACATGGTGTGACGTGCAACGCCATCGCACCCGGATTCGTCCATACGCCTCTGACAGAACAGGTCTTCAGTGACGCTAAAAAGGCCGAGATGCATGCAAACAAGACCATGATCGGGAGAAACGGTGTTCCCCAGGACTTTGCAGGCGCCGCCGTGTATCTAGCAAGTGCTGCAAGTGCTGCAGTGACAGGACAGACTATTTATGTAGACGGGGGGTATTCTGCGACCTAAGAACCGACCCATGGGCGCCAGGACAGATCATATATTGCAACTATACCATTACATATCCAGGACACGTTCTCTCATGGCGTCCAATAAGCAGTGCCTTGGTCTTGTTCAAGGGAAGTATTAAAATTGGCAAGTTGGTGATTCGTCCCTGGAGCTGGGGGTAGTCGATCAGACAACATCTCATCCAATGCACTATTCGCGCTCTCTGGCTTCAACTCGCGACCAATGTCCCCGTCATCTCTCCATTTTCCTTGAAAAACCGTATCCCATACCAATGAAGCGCCCAGGGTATTCTTAATGACCAGTTTGGTTGGAAATAGCGGGATCAGGGAGGCGCTTGATGCTCGACTTTTCATAATCAGATCTTCAATCTGTCTGGTTGCCCGAACGGCATCTCTGTGGTATGGGAATAGCTGGAAGATTCTGTGGCATTCAATCATCCCTTCCAGTGCCCTTGTGTGGTGCTCCATGGCTACTGTCCGGTCATTGATAACCATGCGGAATAAAAACACAGCGCTCAAGAAAAGACCCGAGAAATATGGGCGGGGTAAAAACACCAGCTTGCCGGCGTTGCTCTGAACGTTGAGCACCGAGGCCAAGCTAACATCTTTCATCTCACGGATCAGACTCAGAGAAGATTCGAATCCATGGAACAATAGCGTTTGCCTATTGGCAAATTGTTGAGAGCCTAGTTCGGGAATATCATCCAATAAGACAATAGCCGCGGAGTAGAGATTTAGTTTAGCATATTGGAAGAGCCCTTCCACCTCAGGCGACCAGCATGCTGATACACTCTCTTTTAGCGTGTCCAGGCTGCCGTCAAAGGTTTGGGCGAGTGAAAAATTGGACAGGGGGTCCAAGGTATCTTCGAGAGAGATTGAATAGTTGCAGATAATTTCATAGATTGCCACCATCGTTTTCTGTTGCTCGGATAGAATGCCGTCAAGTTGTGAGACGGCTCGTCTGATATATTTCAGCTGGTGATATGAGGCAAGAGGAGGCACGTAACCAAAAAACATAGCAATTCTATCCCAATCAGCAACATTCAATCATAAAACAGAAAGTGACATACAGAGTACTGATACTGAAGCACGCCAATAATGTGAGGCTTTGCGTTTGTGCTGCCGTCTTTGGTAGTTCGTGTGTATGGCTCATGTTGACCCCGTTCAACGTTGATTTATGGAAATTGTGTTTCAGGCAATAGTTGACGGCGATGGTGGCATAACTCCAAGACTGGTCATCTCGTGGACTGTGCTTCACAGTTGGCCAGAGGCATAGAAGCAAAATTGAATGGGCCTCCTCCACTGCTTGGACGCCGCGACTAGAAATGGGTCCAAGAAGTTCTTGATGTGATTCAAACAATCGGTCGTAGAGGTGGCTATAGATGGAATGATGCTCCGAGGCTATCAAAAGCATCGTCCCTAGTAGCAGTGGAGACTCAGAAGCAAATGATCCGAGCCTCTCAATTGGTTGAAGGAATGGAGCGTGAGCATAGTAATGGCTCTCAAAGCTAGTCGATATTAGCGGCCATAGTAGGGCAGCGAAAGGTGGAAGAATCATACTATTGGAGAAGTTGAATGACAACGTCTGATGGAATAGATTGACTGCCTATTCGAAAGAATTGATAGTCTCGTAGATCAGGCGCCATGAGAAGCGAGGGATGGACTGGTGTCTTTTCTGAGTGTGGGGATGATGATTCGCCGGAGGCCGGATTGACGCCGCTGTCAGGTGTTTGCGAAGCTCGCACACCTTGGATGTGATTGGTAATATTACGAGTAATCCTACATGTCGTGCATGAGCATTCCAAATATATTGTCAAGTATCGTCTGGCGCAACTTACTGTCTGGTGGGTATCCGTTTGAAATTGTTGTCAAACCGGCAATCGAGGTGCCTCATTACGCATCGAGAACAAGGCTCTGGGGCGCGTGTCCGGGCATCGCAGGCCATTTTGGCCTGGCGACATGCCGTGCACGACTTTGGCTTGCCGACCATTTTAAATCAAGCCTCGGGCGTAGTCAGGGGAGCAAGTTATCAATTGGTTGAATGGTCTCGAGGTGCAGTAGGCCTTTGGCAAAGCGGAAGGATTGCGGCAGATGTGCGTGACGCAGCAAAAAGAAAAAGAAAAGGAAAGAAAGTGGTGGAGCATTCACATGGCGCCCTGGCTGGGCTGGATTGAAGCGCGCAAGATCCAGCATCACCCCTAAAAAGAGCCCACTGTTCTTTAAAGCTCAACCCCTGCGAATATGAAATTGGACCTGAGGTTGACCGCGATTATTTACTCAGTACAAGACTCGCGTTTTGCGGGAGCCGCACTTTGCACGAGCTAGTACAGATCAAAGTGGAGCAGGGACCCCCCAACACATCATCGGTTGACGCGGCCTGCTTGCTGCGGTCGACTTGGTACCGTAAAACAACAAGGGAAATTCGGCTGCCTGGAAATATTGAAACTATATCGCACACTTATCTCAGTGTCACCCCGTTTTCAAGGCTGTGTCCCTAAAAATAAGCGACCAGTTGGGCAGGGTCGAGTGGGGGAGTAGTATGTGCCCACCCGGATGAAGCCGACGGACCATGAGCGTTTTCGGATTCATGGCCGACCTGTCACAGAATGGGTGTTTGAATAACCGTTGAAGCTTTTTCCCTTTTGTTTTGTTACATGCTTATCGTTTGCCGATGGGTTAAAGCCGGCCTATGATCTACCACTCCCGTTTGCCTTTGTCCGAAGCCAGGCCTTCGACGGTGGATCAGTGACACAGCCAAAAGCCCCAGAGTACAACGGAAGTGTTCCATTCCACAGCAAAAGTCCGCTAATCAGCTCATCCATTCAACAGCAGGCGCATATCTAACGAAACTTCTGCGTGCGACAAAATGCAGAAGGTGGTGCCAGTTGTAGATTCTGCCTCGTTCCGGTGGTTGATATCTCTTCTGAGAAAGGTTGGGAATACGAAAACACGACTCCAGTCTGCCCCACTATGCGAGCCACGACTATTCTGCGGATTTCGCAACTTCGCCTATAGTCCGAAAGAACACGATCTAAGCCGACTTGGTTTCAGGAGCTGAATACGCGGCTGTATGCGCGCCGTAGATTTCAATACCGATATTCTTGTGCACATATAAATGGTTAGGAATATTGGTGAAAGAAGTAAGTCATTAGCTCAGAACTCAACCACTCCGCATCTTTTCCCTCTTTGCCTACACCTCAGGTCTCCCCAACATCGTGATCTTTAATATAGCGTCACCAGGATATTTTTCGGGCTCCTTCATCCTCCCTCTTCATTTATTTCCTTTATTTTGACTCGCCATCACTCAGCCATGTCTAGCTCAGCCGGAGGGAAATCGAACCTGATGGATTCCTGCACCGTTGAAACATGCGCCATCTCCACATCTCAGTACCAGTACCGCATCTCCATCGTGGCAAACGCGCTGTTCGTGGGTCTTTTTGGGCTATCGATGATGGTCTTCATTGCAACTTACATCGTCACCCGCAAGTCACGGTTCACCCAGGCCTTCTTGGTTGGCATGGTGTTGGGAAATATCACTGAGCTCATCGGATACATCGGTCGCGTCATGAGTTGGCAGAACCAGTGGTCCCAGAATGGTTATCTTATTCAGATCTGCTGTCTAACCATTGGCCCCGCATTCCTGAGCGCTAGTATTTACGTGTGTCTGCGCCGTATCGTGGCCGTATTGGGCGAAGAGTGCAGTCGAATCGCGCCGGTTTGGTATACAAGAGTGGTGAGTGATCCTCGATTGCTATTTGCATCTATTACATTCGATAGTACTAACGTAACAATCTGTAGTTTATCCCCTGCGATGTTATTTCTCTGTTGCTGCAAGCCACAGGTGGCGGCATGGCTGCCTCGGGAACGCAAGGATCATCGTCCGGAACGCTGGATACCGGCAAGAACATTATGATTGCTGGCCTTTCTTTCCAAGTTTTCACCCTCATCATTTTCATGGTTCTTGCTGGTGATTTCCTTGTCCGTGTATACAAGAAACAAGGGCATCTCCGACCAAGGCACGACCTTCGCTCGACCACTTTCTGGAACATGTGGGGCTTCACTGGCTTTTACGGCATCTTGGCATCGTTGTCAATCTCCATGATTTGCATCTTTATCAGAAGTGTGTTCCGAGTCGCCGAACTCAGCGATGGCTGGACCGGAAAACTCATGGCTCGTCAAGATTTGTTTATCGGGTTTGAGGGCGGCTTGATCAGCGCCTCAGTGCTGGTCCTTAATCTATGGCACCCTGCTTATGTGCTCAGCCGGCTCCAGTGCCGGAACTTGCAACGAGTTCGCTCCGAGGAGGTGAAGTTGGGTTGCTCCAACAGTGACCTGGAGATGGACCCTATGATGTATCAACCACGATAAGGTCATGACCTAGGCAGCTGCGGTTGAGGGCTGAGTGCAGAGATAAACGACGTGATAAATTACTGATAACTGGGAGATGGCTCATCAGTGCCCTCTTTTCATTTTTGTAAATAGCATAGGATATATAGATGAAATTTTACAATTTTATCCCCCGCATCATTGACAAGGTCTAGTCTCAAAGGGCGCTTAGATTTAAGCCGATCAACCTGTGATGACGGCATTGCTGACAGGTTCCCACCTGAAGATTGATAGACGCGAAAGCCAACATTTTTATCTCTACGTTGCGGCCGCTAAGTTAGGGAGTCCTCTCCTATTTTCGAAGTTGAGTTTTCGCGAATCTTGGTTTTGTTGATCTTGGCTTTTCCTCCCGCCTTGATATCTAACCTTTATCGGTCTTCCGCCCTGCACACTAACCCGTCAGGCCCGATTTTGTGTCGCGAGCGCGGTAGAGAAGTGTCTATTATAACTCTTCAAGGTTTGGATCGTGGTCAACCATATGAATTTGGCAGGTTTCTTTACTGCCATTCAGAGAAACGTCAAATCATAAGTCTTCGACGGGCTGCAGGCCATATTCACTTGAATGCTAGTCACCTCTCCGACGAACCCTCCAACTTGGGATAAGAAATCCTGCGGGTTCTCGCTTGCAACACTTACTGCGGGGCAGTATCTTCCAGTGTGAAACCGAATGGCCTACATTTGCCAAAGCGGAAAAAGGCATTCTGGCCGTTCAACATAAGGGACTCGAATGCTCCATACCCAAGCAAAACGCGGTTAGGAGACACCAGAAGATCGCTTGTGGGATAAGCTGTGCTCCCTCGTGCCACGTATGATTTGGGGCTGCTGGATAGCCGTGGTGCTGACCACCAACTGCGGAATCGCAGATCGAGAGGCGAATGAAGGCCAGTCGTTTACCGCTGGGCTCTGTTATTGTGTGGGATGGCGGCATATGCGATCAACGTGACCTCGAATGCGGGCTCGTGGCATGGCAGGGATAAAAAAGCCTCTTTAAGCACCCACCATCGTGGGTTCATTCATTGACACTGCTGCTGCTGCCTGAGACTAATACGGGATGCATCATTGGTGCAAGCAGAGGAGGCGGGCTGGAGCACATGATCATAGTGCAGAAGATGGCAAGGCGACCATGCCGATCAAAGTCAATGCGTGGCCGTCTTCCCAGCTAGACGCGCCAATCATGTGAATGAGCGGCTTCTGGCAAGTCTGCACTTCACACCAGGTAATTGGACATGATCGGTCTTAACATTCCAGGTCAGTGGGGACGCCTTCACCAGAGCCGCCGGCGGAGATTTAGATCTCGGCATCTATGCCCACCATCGACTTTTGTCATAGATGTAAACGACAGGGATGGGCATCGCCCGTCATCTGGCTAGTATGCAAAATAAGCGCATAACCCTAGTGGAAATTTTGGGATTTTCGCCTGTCCTTGGGTGGTGGGCTCATCTGGTAGCAGGTCTCAGCCTAGAAAAGCAATCATGCAGATGGGCCAGCCGAGTGCTTGAAGGCGCGCTGATGCGGTCAGCTGCACGCAGTCATGCCCATTCACAGCGACTGGTCAGACCTCTTTCACTTCCTGCACTGGCTTACCGATGAGGTTTTCAAGTAGGCCCCCCGCCCTCGAGCGGTTAACACTCAGCTGCGGTTGGTCGCCTACACCACCACCTCTGCCGTAGAGCTGGTAATAGTAGTGGTCGGCTTGATGCGACCGCACGCAGGAAGCTAGCCCCCAAAATGCACAGCCAGTTCAAATCAGTGGGGAAATCCGCAAGCCTTCCCCGACTCGCGATCTATCTGTGTGTTTGATCTTTGGAAGCCAAGACGCCGCCCGATTCGAGCGTACCACTCGATGCGCATCCACCACAACTCTTGCTATTCCCCGGCCACTTCTCAGTTTATTTTGTCCTCGGCGCTCCGCCCTCATATTTGTCTTTCCACTTTCTTCTTCATTATCAATTTATCTTCCTATCCTCTGCTTTTTTGTGGTGTAGGTCATACACGCCTCTCGGGTCGAAGCACTCAATAGCTGTCTCCTCTATAAAACCTGTTGCAGCTTGCTTCTATTGGCATCCTGACAAAATGAAGATTGGTTGCTCGTACCCTACACTTCCGGCCAAACGAATCGAAAAGAATATGGATTGCGATCTGCCGGCACCAGACTATGTTGAAAATGACCCCACCTCATCTTGTCAGGTATGCTCCTCTCTAGCGGACGAGAGCAACTCCTCCATCACGCCTGCGACAAAAGAAAATTTTGAATCGAAGCTACCTCCACCACGTCCTTTCTCGACAGATCTAGTTGGAATGTCAGCCAAAAAAAGCCGCCCTCCTACAATCACTATTCCATTCGTTCCCAGTCCGGCCACGGTCACGGCCACGGCGAACCCAGCTCGCTCTCCATATGTGGATAGCATCCAGGTTCCCACGCCGTCCGCACCCAGCCCGGTTCTGTTAGCACTCCGTCCACGGCTCGTGATTCCACCTTCACCTCCAATGTTATCCCATCAATACTCGCCCCATTTATTCAGTCCAGAGTCACTGAACTCAGCGCACTCGGTCAAATCCGACTTATCTGAAATATCCATAAACAGCTCTTACTCGAATCCGAGACCGCCTGAGGATAGCACCCCATACCCGCAGACGGCCACTCCTCTAAGCGGCTATCCCCGTGATTTCGAGCCAAAGTGGAAAATCCACAGTGGTGAAGTCTCCACCCCAAAGGGAAACGAGCCATCAAGCCCAGCTTACTCGCTTGACGAAAAGTCTCCAGCATCCTCCTGGTTTGTTTGGGATCCTACGGGCGCTCCCATTCAAACTTCACTCTCCGAATCATGGTTCCAAGGAACCCCTCTTGGCAGACGACCAGAGCCGTTTCCATGGAATGACCTCACCAATCATCTGCCCTACGATTATGAGCGGGCCATGCCAGCGCCTGAAGAGCAAGCCAGTGGAAGTGAAACTCCTCGAGGTTCGATAAAAATGCATTTCCAAGGCCCAGTCAATGGTAGTTTGCATACAGAACAATAAGTTAGGGAGAACGGTGCAGTTGGCGAGTAGCCCATGATCCAGCCGCTAATATTAGGTATTGTGAGTTCTGCTTGGATAGTCTTTGATATTTGCCGCAACACCTATTGTCATTCAGCGTAACAGGTCACTTTAAGTACCTACACCTTTTGAGGTATTATGGCACATGAGGGGAATTGTTGGACTCAAAGGGAAATGGTTGATGGCACTGGTGTTGTTTACTGAGGGATGTGAACATTGTTAAGTTTAGTCAGAGATCAGAGATCAAAGACGTATTAAATCCTTACTCGGTTGAGATCAGAGATCAGATCAGAGACGTATTAAAACCTTACTCGGTTTTGGCCGCACACGTGAGGATGATCCGAATCCGAAGGGCGCGGAAGGGCACGGACGGCGATCCCTGGTTCCTCGCTGCTACCTACGTCTACGCCACACCGCGTTCGCCACGATGCGCTACTACACACACCACACACGCACACCAATAGCGACATTTCAACTGTCTTACCTAAGTCCCCTTTGATGTGCATAATATTCATTGGTGCTGCGTGTGTCATGAGCTTCAGCGCCGTTGTACCGTATAATCTCGCAAAATCCGGAAGAGGGGCGGCCCACTGGGGCTCCACAGATCTGGTGTCTCATCCAACCATCGTTCAGTTTTATAATGGCTAGCTTGAGGGGCCGATGACCATTTCCCCTAGCAGTTAGCTGCCGTTGCCGCCCCTCTTCCAGATTTTGCGAGATTATACGGTACAACGGCGCTGAAGCTCATGACAATTTGAGCTCACAGCAACAAGGATCAGTTCCTTCGCGCTTTGGAGCAGGCTGACTTTTGAGGCTGCTGCCTCAGGCAGCCTCACACGCAAACTGAAGTGACAGAACATTTGTGTAGTCTTTGATTGGCCCATTTTCGAGTTTGGTACAGATAATGATACGCCAAGAAGGGTACCGTAGCCGTCAACTTGTTGATGAGCGCTTTTGATTCCTCTCCCTCTGGCCCCCAAGTTATTCCCCTGTCTTTTGACTCCAGTTCTCCACAAGAGATGTAACCTGTAAGCGGTGAAAGACTTCTTTATTGGTGGAGGATGATTCTGAGGCGGATTTCTTATTTTCAACTCACTATCGAGCGCTAAACTGAAATGTGGGTGGCTGTCTGGTGACGCCCTTGGTATACCAGGGCTGTCAATGGGCTGGCATATTTCTTCTGAGAAAGTCCATTCCACTCTCATTCTCTCTCTTGCGGTCTTTTCGTCATTTTTGGGCTATTGTCTTCGCACTTTGCAAGCACCTAACCGTTATCGCCAAATCCTTCAAAATGCGTCGCTCCAAGCTAATGCTCCTTTGGGCAGCTATTGGCCTATACACATCTGTCGCCACTGCGGGCCTCGACAGGTCCCGTTCCCAATTCAAACAATTCTTTCCGACCGCCGAGAAATACTCCAAACCCCGCTTCCTTAAGGAGTGTCCTACGCAGTTTGCAAATTATTTCGATGAGAGCCTCCCTGATCCAGCTGGGAGCCATCAGTACTCGCAAGCATTAATGGATTGCATCCTGAGTAGCTATGGAGAGCTCAGTAAGGCAAATATGGCCGTGACGGGTATTCTGCTGGCGCTCCTCCCCGCAGGCCTCGCTCAGTTCGGACCTAGCATGGCTGAGATAAGCCTCCTGAGCACCCGGCGACCATTTCTTGCCACCCTCCTGGGTTTTGGATTGATGTCGCCAAACCCAACCGAGTTCGATTACGAGGGCATTCTGAACAAAGCAAGGAACGGCGGTAAACCGTTCATACCAATGACAGCTCTAGACGGGAGATCTATTGTTGCTAAGGTTCTTGTGTCTCTTGTTGAGTATGCTATCGGGATGGCAGCTACAGCGAACTATTTCTACCAAGTCTTCCGGTTCACGTATCGGGCCATCTCCCTAGCTCCGCTGTGTGTCTATGTCGCTGGCATACCAGAAGCGGCCACACTATTTGGATGGGGATTTTTGAATTTGCCCCTTTATCTACTCAGCTTTGTAGTCTTTGCCTTGGCCTTCCGCCGTACTACAACCAAAATGAGAAGCCGTCTGGCTGAGTTTGTCTTTGATGAGCTTACACCTTGTGGTCAAGGCCGGGAGCTTACCATTAAACGCCGAAGGAATCGGGAAACTTTCCAGCACCTTCTTGGAACCATGGTGCGACTGCTTGCCGGACTTCACATTATACTCGGTACGGTTCTCATTGGTAGCATTACTCTTATACATTTGGGCGACTCTCTACCAGTTATCTACACCTTTGTATTCGCGGCCATACTTACCCGGGTTATTTTGAGCTACGAGCTGAATGGTCTAGCGATAAAGACGACTGTGGAACCGACAGAGAAGTTGAACCAGAACGAGGCTGAACCAAGCACCTCTGTTTATGAGACATATGGTCTTGAACCAAAAGAGTACAGCAGCGTGAGGCAGAGCGATTAGGTAGATGACATAGCCTTTTGATTAGGAAACAAAAAGAATCCTATTTAGCTAAAATTTGACCTGTATCCTGCGGAAATACAGACGAATGCACCTGAGACCATGATACTTGAACCCTTTGAGTCAATGTAAGTACACAGCGTATAAATCCCACGGGTTACGTGGAGCCTCTGTGACTGACAAGTAACTTGAACTGGTCAAATAGGTAGTGTAGACTGTTCGATAAAAATAATACCGAAGTCTGTCCAAATCCCGGGAGTCCTCCAATGCTATGATCTCAAGGCCCTTTTCATGTGCATCATGAATAAGCTTCTCATAGTGCGGCAGAGCTGAATGAGCCATTGAATGCGTCAGCTTTGGCTGACGCCCAGTCTACGGAGTAAGTTTTCTCGACCTTGGAACCCCACTTTTCACCAATCCTTGACCAGCGCTCCGTGGTATCGGCTTATCTTTTTAATTATTCTTCTAGAGCGTTCATATATGTTGTGTCCCTCTCCATAGGTAAACGATCAAACCGGGGAAACCATCATGAAAGTCACGCGTTGTGAGCATGCAGGGACTTATTTTAGAGTAACTATGACGAGAAATAGCAATGTTTCAAGGACAGCACTGAGTACGAGAGATCCGTGTCCGAGGTTCTAGAGGCTGCAGTTTGCAGTCTTGGACCCCTAGAACCACGAACGCTTGCTTTTGGCAAGGCGGATGTTTTTTTAGGAGTGCATCTGCAAGCGTGGTTGCGAGGAGTTTCTCAGAATGTCTTATTGAGCTGTTCCAGATATGACAGAGGGACTTTTGGAAGCCTTACCTCAAAATTGCCTAAAGACTAATGCTGTTAACCACCATGCAGATGACCGATTAGGTGATGACCAGCGACCAGCCACCAACAGCTGGATTACTTACTCTCACACCCACTCGTTGGCTTGTCGATCCACTGCAACCCTACTCGCGATTTCTCCCCTCGGACCCCATATGGACGTGGGGGCCTAAAAGATTTGCTAACAATTCGCATGGGTTCCCCCTCTCTTTATGACGGACCCCCACACCTCGTGGGCTGGGGAGGCAGGTTTACGCATCAGCCCACATGTCTGCTGGGTTCATTGCTCATCAACATTTGACTGATTGACATTTGCCCTAATTTACATTTCCGTTATGCTTAAGGTGATGGCATATTTAGTGGTGGGTAACAATAAATTTCTTGAAAGGAATTCATTCTTTAGGCCTAGTGTTGTGAAAATAAACTGAAGACGACAAGAAATCCATTCTGTCCACCAAAGGGTGCTGTTCTTTTCATGAACTTTGAGCGCATTTTCTGCCTTCCCATTATCAGCCTAAAACATCTTCAATGCCACCATAATATCTGGCCGGGATATTGTCTCAGAGATAGATCTTCTTGCATTGAATCGCGAAATCTAATTTCAAGTGTTTGCATCACAGTTAAAGACGGGGCCAGGCAGTGTTACGACCCAGTGTCAAAAGGCGGATGAACACCAAAGCATTTGGGTTTGAGAATCTCACAGTATGAAGGGACGCTTTAGTGCTCAGGTCTCTTGGATACTATTTGTAGATCTGAAGAGGAAAAGCTATCTAGGACAGAGGCAGGCTACAGCCTCATATTTATACACAGATCCCCCCATTCACTGCGGTCTTCTAGCTTTCTTGTTCCATGGTTCCGTAAGGCCTGTTTGGGTTGTGAATACGTACACATCTGTTTGAGTGTGTGATTGCAGCAACAGTTCAGTGTTTGTGCAAGCTTCAGTCACTCGACTGTGTTTGTTCAGGCACTTGGTCTGTACGCAACTGTCAATCATGTGAGGGATGGTCGTGTCACGTGACCCACACGTGAGGAAAATAACAAAGGAAGCCATTAGGGCTTCCTTGTGTTCCTCTAATCATAATACGCATAATAAATATAATCCGAATATACCAAATGCCTCTTTTTACTAATAGGGCAGATCCTTTTCACTGATTAGATATAGGGTAGGCCATGTGACCTAGGGACCGGATCAGTAGGATAAAAGCCACTGGCCTCAACACTAGCTTGGCTCGGCAGCTTCGTCTCAATACAGCTTTTTGGCCCTATTTTTCGAGCTTCCTCTTTGAGGGACCGCTTGATCACGGGTATCTTATTATGATTATGACTTTTGTTTTGACCTAGCTGATGCAGGTCATTGATTTATTTTACGACATTCAGGCTGACTTGCCCATTTGCTGGCTAAGCCGATCCTAGCACAACGGAATCGATAGACCATTCAAAGTCTTCGGGCTTGGTGTGTGGTTTACATACATCAAAACCCCGTCCCCGTTTTAGCAGGAAAGGAGACGCGTTGAGCCTGCATCTGGAGCAATGTTTGATCTGTACTCATCTTGCCACAAAAGATGAGATAACCTAGAAGGTATCCGGATCACCACAACGTTAAGCCCTTTTGTAGTTGGCAACATCTCTCTCTACAAAGGGTTGCCTCAGTGTGTCTTATCGCACTTTCATGGAAGCTGAAGGAGCTAGCCCCGCAAGAGAGAAAGCACATCATCATACGGAGTAATGGTTGGCCATATTACCCGTACCGTAGGCTAAATGGCTGTTAGAGGGCGCAGGGCAAACGCATTGGGCGATTTCTACAGGTTGAGGGAAATTTGATGACCGCCCGTGTCGACGCTAGGGGCAAGACTGCTGGGGCTGAAATGTGGGTGGGTGGGGTACAGCAGCGGGGGGAAATGAAACCCTGGTACGAAAATTCATCCGGAAATTGATCTGTGTATCCATCGCGATGTATAGGGGGAGTCCACCAAGGCGGGAAATCTATCCAGATCGCCGCACACCATGCCTCTCAGATATGACCGCCGGCTCAGCATCAACGGTCGCCGCCCCAAACGCCATCATAGCTGGAAAGACAGGGCGAAGAATTTGATTGGGTTTAGCGAGGGCTGGTCCGTGATCAAACGAAGCCAGTTTTACGGCGGCTGTGCACCTGCATGAATTAAGCTTAAGTTCCTTTCTCGTATCAATCACCCGCCGTTCGGGTCGCTTTACCGAAAAAGCGCCATTTTGGTTTCCGGTACGGGATGCCCAATGGCAGGACAGTGAGGGCACGCGACCCACCGATCATCGTCTTTAAAGGTCTAGGGCCGGGATAAGCCAAGACCAGACCTTATTCCTGTGACGCCGCTCGGGGAACTCTTCCCTGTTTCATCTTCGGTTAAGCGGCATGGCGTAACTATGGTAGTGACATACTGGCTGGCCTTGGGCTGAGGGCGGAGCGTCACAAGGGTCCGCCTGGTTGGGAAGCCACCGACTACGGCAGGCTATTTTCATAGGGGGAATTCGGCAGGTGGCTGTGGAACCCATGATCGTCCAGCTCATCGAGCCCAGTATGCCCTAAAGGCTGGCCGACGTTCCACGAAGCCTAATTGGAGCCAGCTCCTATCTGAGGCGAGAACTGCCGTCAGGGGGGCTGGCCGGGCACTGGTTGTGGCATTATTTATCGTGAACACGTGCCCCTAAACCACCCTCCCTTCTTCACTCACCTTGCCTTGCCTCGGACGTGGAAGAAACCCAGCCATATTCCATTATCAAGCTCTCAGGTGCTATGGAGACAAAGTTGTGTTAGGTGCCCTCAACATTGCAGGCAGCATCATCAACCACACGCGACACATTACCAGGTCAGCTTTTTACAGTGTGACCGGGTCAAATTTGCAGTGTTTTTTCAGCTTTTACCACGGTCTCGTCTGCACCCGCCAATATGAGCCACAAGCCCGCATGGCTTGCCCGTCTGGGCTCATGTCTCGCAAACCGGCGATTCATTTTCACCCTCCTTACATTAGCAGTATGCGGCGCCAAGGGAGTGCATCTTCACAGCAACCGTCTCGCCATTGCCCCGAAACGAATGCTACTGTTCTTTTTCTCCTTTTTTACCCAGGATGTATTACTTCTTATTTTTACCAGGCTTCTCCTTGGCCACTGGATGCCCAGCATCAAGAGCAGCTGCCGCCTGCCCGTCTTAATCCTCACTAACCTTTTGATCTGCTACAACGTCGCTCTTAGTATCGTTTCTGTCTCTTTTTACCTGGTATCGGGCACTGAGGTCCATTGGCAGAACATTGGCTTGGTCGCCGACCCGGCCTCGAGGCCCATGTTTTTGTCTGGGCTAATGACCACCATTGCTGTCGTGTGTGGCTTTTCTCTTCTCAGCCTCCTGCTTCAGGTTGCCTGCTTTGGTCTTTTTGGATGGGGTGCAGACCTTTTCAACTGGCCCTTTGCCTACCTCAGATGTACGTTTGGCAGTGCTCAAATTGGCTACCGCCAAATCCCCGAGCGAGATATTGAGAACGACCTGGATGACTGGTCCAAGAAGGATGACGAATACAGCGAGAAGAAACTATATTTGCTGTCTGTGGTGCCCCAAGGAGCACTCAACTCAAGCGAATCTGTCTCGTGGCCCTCGACCAAGTGTGTCCTCCACTCATTGCCCTACATCGTCGTCACCATTCTTCTCACTGCTCAGTTCACATTGACGATTTTAAGACCAGAGGACCCCTCCCTGATTTTTCTGTCTTGGACTGCCGGCCTTGTGCCTTTTGTCGACTTCGCCTCGACGTCACCGCTTCTCGATGACTTGCCCTCTCATTTTGGAAACGGCATCCAGCGGGGCTGGGACGAGCGATCGGCTCTTACCGAGCCGCCTCCTTATAGCTGGCTACCAAAGGACACACCACTTATGGGCTTTGAGGATTGGTACACTAATCAGTCTCACTACAACGCTGGCGTAGACCCCCTGAAGATTTCCAACCTCGACGAACCTGTGCTAGAGTCTTTGCGTGGTAAGCTGAAGGATATTTCAGTCAAGCATGTTATGCTATTTATTCTCGAAGGCACTAGGCACGATGTGTTCCCTGTAAAGAAAGACGGCTTTATCTGGAATCGCTTCGCTAAGACGTGGCCCGACGAGAAACTCCCCCAGGTGGCCCAAGATAGGTTGGCCAATCTGACTCCCACTGCCAACTTCATCACTGGCGACTATGATGATGGGTTCCCGCATGGCGAAAAGAAGAGGCGTGGCGGAGTCCGCTTTACGAATGCTCACACTGCGGCTACATATACCCTGAAGAGTATGGTCGGTACGATTTGTGGATTGACCCCCTTAATCGGCGACTTCAACCTTGAGCACAGCCATCATATCTACCAGCCTTGTCTTCCTCATGTTCTCGAAGCCCTGAACAAGGCGCAAGATGCGCAGACCAAGAAGACCAAGACTGAAAACAAGTTGAACTGGAAGTCATACTTTTTCCAGGCAGCGACGACCGCCTACGATAACCAGAACAATCTAATGGCCGCTATGGGCTTCCCACCGGAAAACACCATAGATCGGGAGTATCTGCGCAGCCCGGCAGCAAGACATGGCCCTGTCACACTGCCAAATATTAACGAATTTGCCTTCGAGGAGGACCCTCTTGAGGAGTACATCGACGACATATTCACTGACGCAAACAAGACGGACAGCCGGGTTTTCCTTGCGCACCTTACGAGTACGAGCCACCATCGCTTTTATTTACCTGCTCATGAGCCATATACCCAAATGTCCAGGGGCCTTGACATGATGTCTCGTTATCTCAACACTGAGGGCTACGACGACAAGTGGATCCGCAAGGTTCTCAACCTATTAGACAGGCAAGGTATCGCCAACGAGACTTTGGTCATCTTCCTTGGCGATCATGGAATCTCTCTACCCGAAAACAACATCGCTTCCCCATACTACAACCCTAATATCGGCGTTGACCATATCCCCCTGGTCATTTCACATCCTCAACTACCAGCATTTGACGCACACGATGCTGTTCATTCTTCTCAAGTCCTGCCTACCATTCTTGATATCCTCCTCGAGACCGGATCCTTGACAGATGCAAGCCGAAAGGCCGCGAAAGACCTCGTCCGTAACTATGAAGGGCAATCTCTACTTCGCCCACTGAAAGTGCTCAATGATACGACCGGTCAGGGTCATTGGCAATTCACCGTCACAAGTCCCGGCCGAGCTATGCTTACTGTCCGTGACGCCCGGTGTCCCGATCGACGTCTTGTCGTTCCTGTTATTAGGAATGTTAACTGGAGACTAAGCGATCTCAAAACCGATCCTCACGAGCACGATTCAGTACAGAACTTAGACTTCAAGTCATTTCTTGAGAGTGTGGAGGAGAGATATGGTCGCGAGTGGGCCGAATGGGCAGAAGAGGGTGCTTTCGTCACTCGCTGGTATGTCAAAGAGAATATCAAACGTTGGCGTTTTGGTCACGGGGGGAGTTAATGCAGCTAAGAGGGTAAAATAATGGTTTTGGTTATATATGTAACGTAATGATGTTTTTTTTGTTTCTTCCAATCATGGAGAAACAGTATTGCATATAGCTTGGAGAAATGAAAGGTTTCATAAACATGCATTATATAGCTAGGGGTGCGGATTTGGTCAAATTTTTTAGCAAACTAAAAAACTAAAAACTTGGTTTATTAGCTTCATATAACATCCAATTCACGCCTTCCGCCCGTTCCTTTACACCCTCATCGAATGATAGTGCGGCTGGGAAAATGCACCGCAGCCCAGCTTTCCAGCATAGAGCCTCCATTTTGGCTGTTCCTGTTGGGTTTGTCCGCTCTAAACAGCTCGTCTAATTTTCGTAGGCCCAAGAAGCCAAAGGAAATCGGTTGGGAGGTGATGAAACCTTCATGATACCTTCGCACGAACGATATCCTTCCCCCCCCATCATGCTTGGGACGGTCATATTGAGCTTCTTAGTGATATTTCTAACCTGTTTCTCTTTGCTACGAGGCATAACAACTTTATAGGTCTCCCTCTTCTTGGATCTTTTTTCGTTTAGGCTTGGCTATCACGTTCCGCAATTGCTTCCTTTTTGCCCTCCTCTCTACTCTGGCTTGAGCTGCTCTTCTTACTGGTCCCATAACCGTATTGTACCAGTCCAATTTATAGACTGGTCAACAAAAATACATGGACTAGGACCTGGATTCATACCCAAAGGTAACGGACCCAAAGCCCGTAAGGAATCAAAACAATGTTCTAGTGTCAATGTGTTGGTAAATTCGCTCTGTTATCTTGAGAGTACCCTCGTTCTAGTTCATACCAGTCTCGAACCATGACAACTTCTAACATCACAAAATGTTGCTCACCCATTCTGAACAAAGTGTTCAGCTAACCGACCATAGAATCCACCACAGTTGTGATTAAATCCAGTATAAAAAGAAATGAATGAAGGGGCCCAACGTCTAAAAGAAACTTAGTCTGGTGGCAGGCTATTCTCTACTCGTCAATCGACTTTGTTTGGGGAAAAGGGTGTCCCTGTGTTGCCTGACGGTACGTACACTGGACTCACCTTTGGTCGGAGGAAACAGGGACGTGGCTATAGCTTTCGCCATAGGGCGAGACAATGAAGCCGCTGAGTGTCTATTGTTCCTATTCGCCATGTATTATGTAAGATATTCCACAGATATGGGTCCAATGCCATTTTCTGTGTTCTCCTTGGCCTGTTGATTCTTGTCTCCACACCCTGGTTCCGCAATCCACGCCCTTGGCTGATGCCAATGCCAGAAGTCAGGACAACTGTATTTTACGTCGGACAGGTGAGCACGTTCAGGGATAAGGAACTGAGATTTATGAACTTGGTCCTTAGGGAGCACAACCTCGCATTGTAGTTCTTCCAGAGTCTACTGCCTTATCACTAATCGTCGGGTTTGAATGACATGGATTTTCATCCAACAGATAACCTGAGGTTACTTTGCATCAGTATTGATGAACTTAGCGCTGACCTACGATGCAAATGGCAAATTTTAAAGGAAAACTAGGGAAATGAATTCCGATATACCTTTTTCTCAGCAAGACTTTTGCCGATTGATCCTCCTCACTGGCCGAACAAAAAGGCGATATTTGGGAAGGTGACTCCGAGAGGGTCTAGCGTCGTATCGCTTGCCGCAACGCTAGGTATTTTATTGGCCAAAAAATTAGCCACCCCATTTTTATCATGTTCTTGACTTCCCTTCATCGCGAACACATGGCGCTAGAGTCAGTGGATCATCCTGAGCAGAAGACAGCACGCACTCGAGCTTGGCCTTGAACTGCATCTGAGATTACGATAATGGAAACGAGATGGAGTTGGTGGGGAATTGTAAAATACGGGAGTGCTTTAAAGAGCAGACAAGCCCTGTGGCTGGACCCAAACTATTGTTAGTTCTTCCTGATCATCAACTCAACAATGGAAAAGTTTGCTGCTCCGATATCAGAGACACATTCACCCTTCGGTGGTTCGGCCGGCCTCAATTTACAGGAAAAGAGTAAAGAGTCGATATCCATAACACCCAGCGATGATGAAGAATATCCTGAAGGCGGTTTGCGAGCCTGGCTTGTTGTGTTCGGCGCCTGGTGTGGTTTGTAAGTGCCAATATTTAAACGTCATCGAGAATGGCAATGGAAAATTTTCAGGGCCAGATTCTCTATCCATGCTAGAACAGCTGTTGACTTGGACGTTATACCTCCTCTGGGGACAAGAACTAACGTGTGGTAGATTTGCAGGGCTGGGCATCATGAATATTATGGCCCTATTGCAGGCTTATGTTTCTACACACCAACTTGCGGAATACAGCGAAGATGAGATAGGCTGGATCTTTTCTGTCTATTCATTTTTAGCCTTCTCTTGTGGGATATACGTTGGTCCCGTATTTGACAAATATGGACCGAGATGGTTGATTTTGACCGGTAGCATCTGCACTGTTGCTTCTCTCATGGGCCTCAGTCTCTGCAATTGTAAGAATGCTCCCACCGCCTCCTCACACTTTTAATTTCAGTATCCCTGTAAGCAGCCCGCGCTTACTTATGCCTCGTATAGCATACCTCAGCTTCTTCTTTGTTTTTGGGGTTCTAAATGGCGTCGGAGCTGCCATGTTATTTACTCCATGTTACGCAGCAGTAGGTCACTTCTTTCGTGCTCGTCGAGGACTTGCCACAGGCATAGCCAGTGCGGGCGGTTCTGTTGGTGGAATCGTGTTTCCTCTGTTCTTGCAAAAGACGTTTGCCAACCCAGCCCTCGGATGGGGATGGGGGCTTCGGATTCTTGGATTCGTTTGTCTATTTTTCCTCTGTATTGCGAATATGCTCCTTCGCAAAAGGCTTCAACCGTCCGAAGGCACTAGCATTCACCCAGATCCCAAAATGTTCAAGGAAAAAGCTTTCTTTCTCACAACATTGGCCGTTTTCTTGATGGAGTTTGCCCTCTTCATCCCCTTGGCCTATCTCAGCTCATTCGCCCTGTCAAAAGGCTTTAGTGAGGCGTTCAGCTTCCAATTACTCACCATTTTAGCTTCCGCATCTTTCTTCGGCCGGACACTACCTGGGTGGTGGGCTGACCGATTCGGGCCATTCAATTCAAACATGCTCTCTGTTCTACTATCTATTGTCGCCTGCTTTGCGGTATGGCTTCCATTTGGGCACACTAAACCAGGTATCATCGTCTTCGCTGTCATGTTTGGTTTCTCCAGTGGAAACAATATCACCATTACGCCAGTCTGCATCGGAAGGTTGTGCCATACAAAACATTACGGGCGTTACTATGCAACCTGCTTCACCGTAGTTAGCATTGCCTGTCTTGTGGGGATCCCGATCGGCGGCAAAATTATCAGTGCAAATGGAGGCAATTATTCCGCACTGATCATCTTCACCGGCGCACTGTATGGAGTCAGTTTGGTTGTTTTTTTACTGGCTAAAGGCGTGAGCGTGGGGTGGAAAATGACAGCACGGTTTTGATCTGCGAGCACGTTTTTTCTGCAAAAAAGAAACCGGTTAGTTGCGCAGTAGAAAAATGATCGACGGGATTGTCGCCAGGGGACAAGGAAGTTGGAAAAGGCGGTGGCAGCCTCATTATCACCAACTGATTCAAAATGCAAATAATCCATAGCCAATAAATTGAGATGGATGTAAATTGTCTTGCACAATTAATTAATTGATATGGCGGTGAACCGATTCTAGGTAACAAGATCGCTCTTCTCTCATTGCTTGCGTTAGTGCGACAAAAAAGCTGCTAGTCGCGGCTACGACCACCCGGTGGACAGCACTCAGTAATTACAACCATGGTTATGGAAGAATCAAGGTAGAGACCGTCAAATTCAGGATGCACGATTTGAATTCGGCACATTCGCGATTTGTGAAAGAAGCCCGGCGTCGTCTGGCTGGCAGGAACCTGTCTGTCAAAATGTGATGCTATTTTTGCGCCCCACAATCTCCATCCTTTTTTCTTTGCGAGCTACTCAAAAACTCAATTTCAGATGTATGAGCAATTTATTTCTGCAACATTGAGCCGTAGTAACCATGTCAGCTTTGGATATTCAACAACCTTCCAAAGTGTCCGTTCGTCAAGCTCAGCTAGTCGACGCCACATCAATTTCAGAGCTCGGCTCGTGTGTTTTCACCTCCACTTTTGGCCACTCGTTGCAGCCACCTGACCTCCAAGCCTACTTGGATGAATCATACTCAGTCTCGGCGATCACCAAGGACATCTTGGATAAAAAAAGAGACCTAATAGTTGCCGTGGACTCCAGTCATACAATTGTGGGTTTCGCATACCTCACACGCGACACCACCGACCCTTGCCTTGCAAACGTGGAGGGCAAGGTCGAGCTGCAGCGACTTTATGTTGACGTTTCCATGCATGGGAAAGGGATCGGGAAATTACTGTACTCTAGAATCGAAGAAATGGCGATAGAGCGAGGGTTCAGGAATCTCTGGCTGAGTGTCTGGGAGGAAAATGAGAAGGCCATGAGAGTGTATGACAATTGGGGATATTCGCAGGTGGGCGATCATGATTTCACAATTGGAGGTATCGTGCAACGGGATCACATTATGTTGAAAGCGTTATAGTTGTACTGGATTTGAGGCCAGTTAAATGGGCAATAGAAAAGTGACCTGTTCACGCGCATAACCGTGGCCCTCAATGCGGAAGTAAAAGTTGCAACCAGTGTAGTGTAAACCTTCGGACCGTACACCCTACCAAAATAGAAATCCAGTGATTTCTGCCATAATTCATCATGTTACGAGCCTTAATTTGATTCTTATCATCATTGACTGGAACATTGTCTGCCTTCTTCGTTACACATGGTACCAAGAAGGCTACCAAGGAACCTACTGAGGGCCATATAGTCGTCTCTTGCCCCCATAACAATCAATATCCAACTCCCTGTCGTGAACAGCATATTATGAGATGAGCCCACCAGATTCAGCAGCAAAAAACGCAGTATGATCGGGGTGTGGTCAATTCCACTCTACAGTTGTTCGCACGTGTTCATAATGCAACCTGCTGCGCAAGCTCGCCAATTCTGGAGAGTATAGCATTGTTTCCATCGACCGAAAACCTTCCAGGCACGAAAGACCTGGAAATTTTGTATATATTTTGCGCTTCAAAAGTCATGCGCTCGAAGTCATTGTAGAAGCTACGGCATTGCTGATTTATATCTGGAACCCCCCAAGCCCAGTCTTTCACTGGAACAGGCTAAAATAAATTCTCTTCATCTATATTAATCTTCGATATGTTTGGCTGATTACTATTTTAGCAACGATTTAAATAATTGGGGTGAAGGAGCGAGAGTGAGCGCATAAAACAATCCTGGAGGTGTCAAGGGCCTTGGTTGGCGGAAATCACTCCTCCCCGATAAGAATGCCAATCCAATCATAACCTTTCGGTTTCCACTCCACATTATAATTGGTTGCATTATGCGCGTTGGTTGTGTTTGCATTGTTGGATTCTGCCTTCTCTCCCGTGCCATGGCCAACATATGACCATGTGGGGAGGAGGCTCCAGCGCTAATGATGCCGGTCGCTAAGCCATTGGCTGCCATGTCATAGGCTGCGCCCTTAATCTCGCTGAGAAAACTGCACTATGCAGGGGATCCTTTTTAGACCTGTGCTCGTCACTACCAACAATGACGCTGTGAATCTAGTGCATTTAAAAAAAATAGTGACAAGAGATCGTGTGGGGTTTGCTCAATCGCCCAAGCTCTTCCCCACTTGTTGCTTTTGAGGCCATGGCGGCTCAAGTTGTCGCAGACCAGAAAAAACCATGAGCATGATAAGTGGAAAAGCACTGGGTGATCAAGCCTCAAGGCAAATCATTAGCCTAGAATTCTTACCTATCTTACTCTCGCCCACCGCCCAGATTCGAGTGACGTGTACGTTGTTGATGCACCTTTTTATAGTGGGTATTTTCTTTCTGATACAACGCAAGAAGTTTTGATAAAATAGAACGAGGTCTTAGTCGGACTTTGTAGAGAATGGTGGATTGGTTCATGAGAAGATTGGCAGTGTGTTATGTCCTGGTATTTGTAGCGGGAATGCAGATGGAAATATTCGGAGATCTCGAGAATCAATTCGAAAGATGAAATAAAGATCCTCGCGAGTCTCAGTTATTCATGTCTAATATCATGGCCTAATCACGGACTGCACATCTATAAGCTTCAACACAACATCACTCTGCATGAGCATCAAGGCGGATCGCAAAGACAACCAGTGCAGAGCTTTCTACCATTGTGGGATTGAGTCCTCGTGAGTTTGTAGTTGAACATGACGACCACCATTGCTCCCGGGCTCCCCTACCGCAAGATGATAACGATCCAGATTTCATAACCCGAACTGCGTCAGGGTTGATATATATTTGCACCAGGCACATTATTCGGCGATATATCAAGGCTTCCGATGTCTTGCTCAAAAGGGATCTAGGAACCAAAATCTTGGAGTTTTGCAAATCAATTTCAGCCTTGCCAGGATCAATCATATGACCAAATTAGAACCAGACGTGTCTGTTTATGTGGCGGCCGCGACAAAGTGAGGTCAGGGATACTCGGCATCTTTGGATATTCACTCGATTGGGGTAATATTAATTGAGGCTTTCGTCATGTTGTGTCACTAGGAATGCACGTGGGAGGTTGGGTGGTGGCGGAGGAATTGGAGGCTTTTGGCGCGAGCCAGCATGGAGTGCATCGCAGGATATCAAACGATGCGTTGGAGCCGTTCATAGAAAGGGCACATTGCTGAATCAAGTCAGTTGCAGAATTTCGCCTCATTGACGCCATGTTGCAGTTCACGATCAGCACAGATACGACGCATTGCGCTTCAGCAGCAAAGGCCCTTTGCCCCGTTTCGTCGGATGGCGGCTTGGATGAACGAGGGATTGGGCAAGCGTGCAGGGCTGCCGATTGGGAGATGGTTGGGTCGCAAAGTGAAGCCCCTCGTGTGATGTATTGCGACGGCAGCTAGTTGGGCCATGGGGTCTCGAATGGGTGAGCCATGTGTTCGAACCAGAGGCCGAATCAGCTGTTTATTTGGACGTGGTGCACTCGGATCAATTGTTGGCGCATACAGGCAGCTGAGGGGAGCGAGACCACCTTTCATAATTGGAGCCCAGGCAGACACGTTGTGGCTTCGCTGGGGACGGGCGCCAATCAAGAGGAACTGATGGGCGAGCTTCGGCGAGAATGGTTCCATTGACCAGTCAACAGGCCCGCGCTTCATGCAGCTGACCATATTTAGCAGGCAGGAACAGGGCGAGCGATCGATGATTGGGCAGGAGGCGCTGTTGACGGTTTCGAGCGTTCGTCTTGTTGTCCATCACGCTGGCAACGGCATAATTCAGCAGCGGTGCATAGAGAGATGTGTATGAATTGTGTTTGGCGCGAGTCGTGTTAATGCAAAGGCGGCTTAGTCAGGGCCCAGGGCCGGGCACCATTGGCTCGGGCCGGTGGCAGGGGCCAATAGGGGCGGGTGCAGTGGACCAGGGCCAAGAAGCTAGCGGAACAAAAGCCGTGGCAGGGCGAGCGGGAGAAGACTAGGGTACCCCGTAGCAGGGTTCGGTGGAGTCGCGATGCTCGGTGACGCTTATTGGCACGGTGTTATGGCACAGTTTGACAGGTGCCAGCTCAGTGCATCCAGCATGCCCGACAGCTGCCCGAGGGCTGCCCGAGTGGTCCCACAGACGTACCAATACCTGCCACGGAGGTGCCAGCGCTGCCATGCACCTACTAGCTTATAGCACCCACGGCTATGTCCCCACCTTGAAATTGGAAATGGTGATGGCCTCAAGCGGTGAAAGGGATCGGACGCTCGCGCCTGCCGACCGCCGTCACGGCCAGACACGTCAGGGTACTATTCATAATTGATTCTTCACCTGTGCTCTCTCCGTGTCCAATTTCTTTTACAAACTGTACTACAAGCCACCATGCCTCCCAAACCATCACATGACCCCAGCCGGAAGGCCAACTCCCGCCTCACTCGACAAGCCCTCTTTCACCTACGTCTTAATCAACTTGGAGACCGCGACGCATCTACCCAATACATATCACTTTATACTTCAACCCTCAATTCCGAATCGGTCCCCAGCGAATTTAGCCCACAAGACGAAGCCCGCATACTTGCCCTTGAGAGAGAGGACATGGCTTCCTCCATTTCCTCGACCGAGGTGTCCAGACAGAGGAAAATCGCAGTAAGAGAGGTACGTACCCTGGTCACTAGCCCCAGCCCTTTTCGCAAAAGGAAAGAAAAAAACACTGACAAGGTACCCAAACAGAACTACACTACAGCGGCGCCCTTTGGCTCCAGGATTCCGACACATGTCAAGCCCACCCAAAAACACACAGAACAGGAACAGAGTCAGACCTCACAAACATCCAGCAGTCAACACAGCTCTGCCATGAAATTTCACAGATCTGCTCCCCAGCCCGGCAAGATTTACTCGAAACCGAACCCATCCTCCTTCGATGACTCAACATGGAGACACGGCGCCGAGCTCCGCCGGCTCAAGGAGCAAGCACTAGAGGCGGCCCGGTTCAAGCCTGAGACTCGGGAACTATTCGGCATGAATGTATTTTCCGGCGAACCCGAAGTCGATTGGGACGAGGAAGACAACGACGACGCGCCCACCGCGACGATCGATTCGATTATCCCTGACGTCTACCCGCCCCATTCCGTCGTTGGTAGCGCGGCCGAGCTCGGCACCTACTTGGCTTCGTCCAATTACGTCATATCACTGGGCGGGCCACCCCTGCCAGAGATGAGGTACGGCATCGTCATTGTTCCAATCAACGAGGAGAGGCTGCTGTTCCCCGGATATGGCGACCACGCCGCCATGCCCGACGAGCTCAAGAAGCAGATTTACTCCAAGAGCAAGGCGATGCAGCACGAACAGGTGGAGGCTCTACGGAAACAGGCTGCCGACGAAGTTGTGAATCCCATCAACGAGGGAAACCACCCCGAGGTTTCCCAGCGAAAGTGGATCCTTCCCGTAGGCTCCCCAGAGTTTGCCAACAAAGGCGGAACCTGGGTCATTCGCACAGGCCCGTCACAACCAGTCGCGTACTACGATCACGACAATTGCGACACCAGTGAGATTGACCCACTAGACACGACAAAGAGGTTCACGTCCACACCACTACCTAAGGTTGCTGACCAAAGCATTTCCGAGTCCGTAGCCTCTGGCGACAAGCCAAAGAGGCTCGCGGGCACTCCGCCGCTGCAAAGCAGCGTGCCAGACACTGCAGACTACGATGATAAAACCGACTATGAAGAAACTGAGGATGACAAGACCGAGCAAGCCAAAACCGAGGATACTCCCGAGACGAAGCCGTTTGACGTCAAGATATTCCCCTTGGCCAAATCTCCGGTTCAGAAGTGCGAGCAAACCAAGCAGGTGTCGGGGCGGAGGAGTGCACCACTGCCAATCTCGTCCGAAAGCGACGACCGGGAGTGGTTCCGAGATTATTTTCGTCGCTCGCTCTCGCCTGATCATGGCATGAAGCCTTCCGAGGAAGACCACCACCAATTTCAGCTGCGAAGGCGAAGGGTTTTGGAGCGAAGAGGTGAGGCCTTCTCCGACTCCCACGTTGAGGAGTATTCCACCAGCAAGCTCCAACACCCACAACCTACCCGAAACATTGCGCAGATATTGCTGCCCGAGGACAAGGAAGAGATTACTCAGCAAAAGGAGCCCTCGGTGGAAACCAGCGGTTCTCAAACTAGTGGCAGCATCAGCTGTGGCAGCTCAACCGAGACGGATGCGACGAGCAATCCCTACCCTACCGACCCACACATTGCCGACCTAGAAAGGCCCAAGGTTCCGCTTCAGCCACTTCGGCCAGTTCAACCAGTTCGGTCGTCCCAGTCACCCAGGACACTTCAGTCGTCTCAGCAGGTTCAGCCGTCACGACAAGTTGAGTCGCCTCAGCCGCCTCAGACGGCTCAACCACGTCGGTCGCCTCAGCCCCTGCAGCAGTCTCGGCCCCCTCAGCCACCCCGAACATCCAGCCCCCTTTCCGTCAGAAACCTACCAAGCGATGCCCACGACAGATCCATCAGAGCCAAAGCCTGCGATACACTCAAGCACCTTCTCCGGCCGGAAAAGCGACCAGCAACACCTCAAGTCAGCTCGATGCCACGCAAAACGATGAAGACCTGGAGCCCGCCGCCCAGGCAAACTGCCCAAGCCCGAAACGCCCGTATGGATGTGACCAGAGCCATCACGAGCCTAGCCAATGGCGACCCCAATGAGAACCCGGGTATAGATCCACGAGTACGGGAGGCGGCAGAGGTTGGTCTCGGCTACAAGCCAAGCCGACCACTGAGCAGAACATATTAATATTACCGCATCGATAATGAAAAAAAGACAACAAAAATCATAAAAGCAAATTCACCAAAAACAAACCCGGCAACAATAATAAGTACAGCAACAACAGCAGCAACAACGGCAACAACAACGATGAGAATATCAAATACGACAAAAAAGACAAAAACAACGACAACGACACTCTTTTCGACAATATTTCTTTAAACCTTACTGATGTACCTTATATTTATGATCATGACCTGCATGAAATGGCGTTGGTATAAATTGGACTTTGGGGATGACGATCACGACCTGCATAGCGATGATGACATTTACTTTCTTTGCCCGATTTTCAAGAATGTTTTATGGGCTTGGTTTCTCTTTGTACATTATCTAAAACAAAGCCAAAAAAAGCTGATCCTGAAAATCAATGTAAAAATTATGCTATATAACTATGATACTTTCCAACACGTATTTGGGAGCTGAATTCTGCTGTGCCTATGTTTATTTTGTCTGCTCCTATTTAACTATTCTGGCCCTCATTCGAATTCGAATTCCCCCATAACTTTGCGCAAGTAGCAAAATGCAATTGGATTCCACAACGTGAGCCCCACCGTAGTCTCAATAAACATCTCTCCCCAGATCCCTGGCAACTACAGCATTGTGCATTCCTTTCAAGCGCTTCATTAGCTTCTGTGACCCACCCAGCAACCAACGCCTATCCTAAAACCCAACCAGCCGATATTGCACATCTTTTTTTCAAATTCCGATCACACCGTTGAACAGTGGCAATAACCTTTGCTTCATTGGTCGAAAGTGCAAAGGAGCCGGCGACATGTCGTGCTGTAGGTTACAAGAATATGATCAATCAGAAGTGATTCGGGCGGGGAATGAGGGGAAGTAAACACTACAAATACTCGCAGAACTCGACTAAACAGTGGGACCGGTCTCTGCATGTGCTCCGCGCGTTCGCATCATTTTATACCCTCAATTGGTTGGACCCAAGCCTCCTGCAATCGTATGGAGACTCCTTCGTCTCCACCAGTTGGTCGGAGCTCAGGAGCATTTGCGGTCAAAGCTGTTGCCCCTGGAGCTGCCTTGGAAGTAGCATAAGTGACTTGACCTGTCGGGTTGGGTCTGAAACTCTGTCAAGCCCGAACCATGTGCAACAGGTAACATCGCCAGCTAAAGTGGGTGTAAAGCTGCATCCAGGTTGTCTGTGAAGCGACTAGAAAGACAAAGAAAATGGTTTGATGAGCACCCACTGTACTATCTTGAACAAAATAGTTTAGTGATAGTATTGAGGGCTTAATAGTAATCAATGCCTATGTCCGAAATATGTGAGTGACTGCAAAAGCAAACGAACGACAAAATGCTGGTGATTTAGGAATGCCAACTTATATTGAGATCTTTTACCGACCGCAACTATTTGGTAAGAGGAGGCCTAGGAACACCAAATGAAAGAAATCTCGTTGATAAAAACATGCGCCCAAGTCATAAGTACGAATCCACAGTCTACTGCCAAGTCTACCTCTATTCTTGAGGGTGTTGTCACAATCTTACGGCATCACTCACATTTCGACAACCCGCAACCTCCAAGATGTAAAAAAGATTGAAGATTCTAGTTATAGTCCAAAATAGCAATGCAGAGTGCCCGTTTCCTTGTCTACACCGGATACGCGAGTCTACCCCCGTTGGCTATGACTTCGTCTTCGGGTTCATTTTCTTTCAGCGGAAATTACCGCCTCAGACATGGCTGCACATTTATCATGAAAATAAAGAAGTGTTCAGAGCTGAAGGACAACATGATGGTGAAGGTCCATCGGTTTAAAACGAGAAAATAAGCCTAATCTATTTGGCAATGGTTACATTAAACACGCCCTGAGGCGAGAGACTTTGGCCCTGAAGAATCTAGGGCTATCTTGTTCGGCGAGCGAAACTCCTATGCGAAAGGCTCAGGTCTGGACTTGGAATCAAGTGCAATGAAATGGTAGCAATAGTATGGCATGAGCCATCGTATTTGACAGCGTCGCTCATTTCTCAACCGAGTGTCCATGGGATGACAATGAGCGCAAGAAAGTGATTGATATTTATGAAGTAATTTATGCTTGGGCTGCATGCACAAGCTTCGCACAATGGCAGGATCAATTCGAATTCACAATTCGGTTGGCTATCCCCTTATCCAAAAACCTAATGCGCTTGCGCCGCATCGCTTATTTTTAATGCAGAGTTTGCCCCAACCAGGAAAACGCCGTGGAGGCGGGAACACGCTGGCAGCTGCGGCGGGGGCGTTCGCGTCATGTGGTAGCACTGGTCGCCACAAAAACAAAACGCCAACGGGGGCGTTTGCGAGGGCCTGCCATGTCATCAGGCAGCGGGCCCCTCCCCCCCTCGGTAATGCGCGGGATCTAGATTGGTTCTAGATCAGGCACCGAGAACGGCAGCCTGTGCGGTCTCTCCCTGGCTGTGCATATGTCGTCGTGGGTTTTGGCATGGCCATCCGCGGAGGGCAAAACCCACCGAGGCTAGAGGTGCATGCATGCGCATGGTCACAGAGCGGGTCTGCTACAGATGGAATGACACGAAATCAAGCATTAGCCGGGAAACGATTGAAACCAATGCAGGTTGAAATTTTTTCTTCTTCTTCTTCTGTTGTATGTTGTATCTTGCGCGTCAATATCCCATCACCACTGACTGATGCCTGCCTGTCCACAATGCGGACCAAAACCAATTTGAAAACCCCCCTCCATTTTCATCCAGCGCCTCTATTGTCACAATTCAGCATGCTTCCGCTTATGTAATTCATTAAACAAAAATAATTCATGTCTTAGTTCTCCACACCCAGGTCGCGGCGCCAGATCTTGACTGGCATTTCTCCTAGAATGTGGTTCATGGTCTCCTCTCGCTTCAGCTGGAAGCCCTCGGCAATGGCAAACTCGTATCGGTGAACGACAGAGGCCAACGCCACAGCCTGCTCGAGGTAGGAGATGTTGCGGCCGATGCAGCCTCGGGCGCCGGCGGAGAAGGTGATGAAGTACGACTGGATCTCCTTGCCCTTGTCGCCAAGGAACCGCTCGGGGATGTACTTCTCAGCGTCAGGGTAGACGGACTCGTCCCGGTGGGCGACGAGCGAGGAAATGTTGACAGTGGTGTTGCCGGGGACATAGTAGCCCATGACGTTGGTGCCCTCGGGAGGAGTCTTGCGGGCAAGGCCCTGAGGGGTCGGGGGCCACAGGCGGAGCGACTCGTCGAGGCATGCGCGGAGGTAGGGGAGATGCTTGATCTTGTCGTAGGGAGCAACGACCTCCTCGGGGTCAAGGGCAGCGTCAATCTCCTCGCGGAGCTTGGCAAGCATCTCGGGGTGCAGAATCAGCTGGTACATGACATTGGCCAGAGCAATGGCAGTGGTAACGCTGCCAGCGTTCATCATGATGTTGATCTCGGCGACAATCTCACCCCACTCGAGGTTGTGGGCGATGCCGTTCTTGTCCTCCATCAGGGCCTGGAAAAAGTCATCGAGCTTCTCGCCAGAGCGGTAGCGCTCAAGACGAATGTTGGCGCGGCGCAGGACAATGGCGTCCCAGCCCTTGCTGGACTCAGTCATGCGGCGGTAGTAGGGGATAACATTAGATAGCTTGTCGAGTAGCTTGTAGTTGTCGTAGCTCCAGAGAAGATGGGCCTGCTTGCGGGCAGTGGGGTAGAGGCACTCGCGGAGGTTGGTCTCGAACAGGGAACCGTCCTTCTCCTGGGCTACAACACGGTCGTGGCCCTGGTCGAGGAGTCCAAGCCGCTCAGAGAGGCCAATGTCGGCAATGGCATCAAGAGAGAAGAAGTTGGTCCAGGCACGGAAGTCAACAGTGAGCTCCTTGGGGTCGGCGTAGCGGGCACCCTTGGGGAGGGGGCCGGTGCATCTCTTGTCAAACTGGGCCATCATTCGCTGCGTCTTGTCGGCAACCTTGTACTCCCAGCGCTCAAGGTTCTTGAGGGCGTAGGCCGAGGAAAGGACCTTGCGCTTGCGGGCATGGTCGGGCTTGTCAATGACATCGGCCAAGTGGTAGTGGGAGCCAGCAGTCAGGGAGTAAGACTCGTCCTTGATGCAGGGCGTGCCGTGGCCGTAGATGTCCTTGATGGCCTTGACGCTTCCAAAGGAGAGCGTGTTAGTGCCGGTTCGGAGCACAGGTTGTGTCTTGTGGAGCTTGGCGAGGTTGGAGGAACGGGCGCCACCCTGAGCAAGGATCATGTACGGGATGTCTGACATTCCAGAGAATGTAGACATGTTGGGGAAGCGGCGGAGACCTTTGGGATCGCGCATGTAGGCAACAAAAGGGTATACGAGGAAGTAGGCGACGAGCAAGAGGCCTACGCCAGCAGCGTATGGGGCTGTGCCCATGGCTGCGATGGCCTCCATGTTTGGTGGCGAGAGAGGGAGAAGGACAAGAGAAAGAAAGTACAATGTTAATCCACACTAGAGAGGCAAACCCCCAAATTTGATGAGTGTGTAGAAAAAAAGAAGACAGGATTGGCTGCTCCGTTGCTGGAGGAGATCAGGTCTTCTGTCGAATGACTCTGGTGGTCTGGTCCAAGCACAGAAGTCAACGACTCGTTCGGAGCTTTATATGCCATGGACGGGCAAGAGTCGAATTGGCCTGTCATTGCGCACCCCCATGCCCACGGGCACGATGTCGAGGTCGCGTCACATGAATTGCGAACTTGATCTCGATGCCAGATTGGGCAAGGATTTAGCGACGCTAGCGAAGCACACAGATCGGTAATTGGGTTCCCCCGCATGGGCAGCCCCAGATGGGCGAGCCAGATACAGGGCCGCTAGCTGCTAGGCCTTCTCTCCGCACCAGACCCCGCGTCCCACCCATGGCGGCGCAGGGAAGCGCCAGTTTCCCTGACGGTCGAAAAAGGGATATAAACCGCGAGGCTCGTCCGTCGCCCTCCAGCTTCCCCGCCTTCTGTTCAAAATTGCCCCTTCTGCACACATGCGACGACTGTGAGATGCCGCCCACCGGCCCACGACGCCCCGGGTGCGAGGTGACTGCATTCCACCTGCGCCTGAGCCCTTGTCGCGCCCGCTAACGCAACTGTGAAGAACTGCCGCGCAAGGCAAGTAGAGCAAATCTGACGCATCGCATTGTGCATTGTGAAAACCCATGCTCACATGACGCTGATGCAGACACCTCAAGTGTGAGTTGAACTTGCCCAATCTGCATGCGCAACAACCTGCTCCAAGCTCCATTGGCTGACATTTTCATCTCGTCTCTTTGCCCATGCAGGCGACGGAGAAAAGCCCTGCGCCCAGTGCCTCAAAAAAGGAATACAGTGTAACAGAAACCTCAGGGTTCGCTTTCGTCACAGTTCGACGTCGAGGTGAGGGTCCCAAATTCCCGCCCCCCCTCGCCACCATGACTCGAGCGCTGACCTGTCCGGCTACCCTCGCAGCGGGTCGCATACCGAGTTCTCAGATAGCCAGGTTTGGTGCAGGACCTCGGGCAAGAGGCTCAAGTTCCTGGACCAGAGCCTCGAGGTCGCTCGCTACTACGAGGACGACTCGGATTCCGATGGGCAGGATGCACGTCAGGGCGCCAGCCTGGCCCACCACCACCAGCCCGGTGGGCCGCCAGCACCCAGCAAGCCGGAGCCAGCCACGGTACCAAAGGTGGACATATGGGCAACCGATAGGCTCCCCGTGAGGACCGCAGATGAGGAGGCCGTATCCAACTCCCCCGCAGCAGACACGCCGAGACTGGCCTTGAACGGTCCCCAGCGATCAGACCACCTGGCGCCCGTGTCGACGCCCCCATCCGCGCTCCACCACCACAGCCGCCCTCACGCAGATCGACGACACTACTCCTTCGAGAGCCGCAGCACCCTGAGCCCGTACTCGGTGCTTCAGTACGGCGCATCGCCGCCTCTTCACGTTGCCGGCGCTCCTCTGAACGAGCGCGGGAAAGCTGAGCTCTTCTGCTACTACGTGAACAACATTGGCCCGGCCTTTGACGCCTACGATCCCAACAAGTACTTTACGGAGCGAATCCCGTCCCTGGCCACCTTGAGCCCGCCGCTGCTGGAGCTCATCCTGGCCGTCTCAGCGTGGCACTACCACGCCACCAAGGGCGACCAGGGATCGGCAAAGATTGATGTAAATCTGGAGCAGCTCGTGCTGACCGGTCTAGAAGGCGATTCCCTCGATGTCGCCCTCCTGCTGCACCAGTTTCTTCTCAACATGGATGGTAAGCCCCAACTAGACCCTTGATGCACCTCTGACCCTCCCCCCCTCCCCCCATCCATCCATCCATTCATCCACCCTTTTCTTAGTGTCCGACTTTCCAAAGCTGTAACCCCGGTCAAGCCCCGACGTGGATATGAAATTTCCTAATTGAAAAACTAAAAAAAAATGTTTGGTTTCGATGCAGGGCCCAAGTCCGATTACAGCGTAGCAACGTTCAACGCGCCCGGGGGGGCGGCCCTGAGCCCCCAGTCGTTTGCGCGACCTCTCGAGACGTTCCACGACGACATCATGTGGGCGCGGCTGCGGCAGGAGGTGTTCCTGGCCGTGCTCAACCAGGAGCCGCTGACGGTCAACGTCGACCGGTCCCGGCTGGAGCACATGGTGCGCACGCGCGACGACCGCGCGCGGGCCAACAAGATGCTTGTCGAGCTCATGGACACGGTGCAGTACTGCTTCGGCGACGACAGGAACACGTCGACCTATGACGGGCTGCTCGAGGCCTCGTCGGCCTGGATGCTCACCAACCCGTCGTCCTTTACCCCCGTCATGATCCGCCGCCGCCAGGCCGGGGAAATCTTTCCCGAGATCTGGCTGCTCAACGACTGCGTCGCCGCCGGCCTGCAGTACTTCCACCTCGCCAGGATCTTGCTTGTCGTGCATGATCCGCGGGTACCCCAGCTCTGCAGGGCGCGCAAGAGGGCGTCTAATTGGATCGAGGTGAGCACATGATGACCCTCCCCCACCACCACCACCACCACCGTCGACTGAGCGGCTCCCTCCATCTCGGAGCTAACAGCGAACGCCATGTTCTAGGCCCAGACGAAGAACGACCTAGAAATCATCTGCGGCATCGCGGACTCTCTCAGCGATATTAACCCCCTCCACATGTAGGTAGTTTCCCAATGAGGCAGTTTTCTCTTTTCCGGAGCCACCCCGTTGATTCATCAAGCAGAACCGCCTGCATGGCAATCTCGATGGTTGGTGACAGGTTCACCCACCAGGACCAGCAGCATGCACTCTTTGACATGCTGGTAAAAACCACAAACAAATACGGGCTATCAACTGAATCTGTGTACGTTCATCTGTTTCCTTGAAGCTGTTCTACATTGCTGTCTTTAATTTGTTATTTCTTCATGTCTGTACCATATTTTATCCTTACTGATACTTAAATTTGTCTAGACAAAAACATTTATTAGAAGCATGGGGCTGGCCATCTAAATAGTCAAATCATCATCTATGTATAACAAATGTCAACCCAATTCAAGCAATCCTAGTTCCCTTTCTTTCTAACCCCAGACATCCTCCTGCCACTTTCGGCCACGCTTCATGCCAGAGGCCCAATCCTGAGCCTGTGCCTGGGACCACTCCTTGTTAGCGGCAATCATGCCGCTAAGCGTCTTGCCAATCTCTCGGGCCATGCTGGCACGTCCGCAAATGTACAGCGTGGCGTCGCTGTCGAGCAGCTGGAGCACGTCGCTCCCGGCCTCCTTCATCTTGTCCTGGACGTACAGCTTCTTCTGGCCCTCGACGCGGGAGAAGGCCGTGACAATCTTGAGCTTGCCCTCGGAGTCCCTCTGCATCTGCTCCAGCTCCTCGCGGTAGATGTAGTCCTCGTCGGGGTGGCGGCAGCCAAAGAAGAGAACCATGTCTCCAATCTTTCGTCCCATGGTCTTGAGACGCAGCCGCTCACCGATGAAGGCGCGGAACGGAGCGATACCGGTGCCAGCAGCCGCCATGATG
The DNA here is from genome assembly GCA_013403855.1 of Calonectria honghensis. Lineage (NCBI taxonomy): Eukaryota > Fungi > Ascomycota > Sordariomycetes > Hypocreales > Nectriaceae > Calonectria > Calonectria honghensis. Next base: position 237,622 of record VTGB01000046.1, read on the forward strand.
AGGGGGGTGGACGCCAGAGCAGGCAGCTTGAATGTTGATCGGCGCAGCTGCGCAAAGATCTGAGCGCCCTCCAGAGCCTTGGAGGGGCCCTCGAGCTCGTAAGAAAGACCCTGGGGGTGGGCGCGGGAGTTGGAGTTCATGGAGTCGGAGAGGCCCAACAGATAGTTGGTGGTGAGGCCGGGAATCGTCTGTCCCCCAGACAGGTCCGAGTTGGATACCAGAGCAGTAACGGCGGCAACGCGGGGAGACAGGACACTGGACGAAGAGATGGAGTAGTATCGAGGGCGGGTGCGAGGAAGCGTCTCGACGAGGTACGTAAGGGGGATGGAGGACCAGACTTCGGCGCCTCCAGCCATCTCGAGCAGCTTGCCCAGAGTGATGTGCTCGCGGGCAAGGAATGCTGAGTAGGCCTCCTTGGACTTGTAAAGCTCGGCGAGAAAGCTCTTGGCCTTTTCAGAAGGAGCAAACTCGATCAAGCTGGACACGGTCTCTCGGGAGACTGCTGCGCAGATTTCGACGTAGTATCGGAAGAGAGCCGTGATTGTAGTCGGGGACGGGACGGGAATGGCCACGGCCGAGTCGAGCGACCTGAAGTTGAGGGGAACATCTTTGCGCTCAGAAAGGCCCAGGACGCGGACCAGGCGCTCAATCTCCTGGTCCGGGTTGATGGGGAAGATGGCAATGTGGTCACCGGTCTTGTAGGTCCACTCGGGCCGGCTCGTCAGATCGACATCCATGTGGAGGCAGTTTCTTGCAGTGGACTTGAAGAGCTCGTGCGAGCGAGTAACCTTGACGGAGCCGATGGCCGTCTCCCCGTTGGCAATCTTGTGGGCGTGGGGCTCTCCGTGGAAGAGGTCGATAATGTCAAGAGACTCGTCGTGGAAGGCCTCGATGGTGGGCTCGTACTTTGCGGGCTGCTCCTCAAGGTGAAGCTCCTTGCGGCAGAAGGCGTACAGCTCGTCCTTCCAAGCGAGGAAGTCCTCCTCGGTGGCGCCCTGCGCATCGTCGGCCCGGCCAACGGGCATCAGCGTCGAGGCGCCGGCCTTGGCCAGGGACTGGTGGACGACGTCGACGACGCGGTTGTAGTACTGGTAGTTGCTGTTGCCGAGACCAAACGCGGCGTACTTGAGCTGCTCCAGGGGCGTGCCCTTGAGCTTGTTGGACCACTCCCAGAACTGGGTGGCGTTGTCACTGGGGTCGCCCTCGCCGTAGGTGGACAGGATGAAGATGACAACCTTGGACGAGGGGATCAGGGCAATGGATTCGGGGTCAAAGTCGGAGAGGTCGGCAGCCATGGCATTCAGGTGGAATCTCTGGCCGAGCTCTCGAACTAGGCGGTTGGCAAAGCCTTCAGCAGTGCCAGACTGGGAGCCCCAGAAGACGACGGCTTGTTTTCCCTTCAGGCATGGTTAGCATGTGGTTTTCAAACTACGCTGTAACAATCAAAAAAATTTGGGAACTCACTAATTCTTCCATTCTCTCCGCGATATTGCGGGTAGTGGTGGCGGCTTGGGTAGCGCCATCGGCTTGCTGTGGTCTCTCATACCAGATGTAATCGTAGGGATCGGGACGACCCCAGATCTGGTCAATGACCATGTAGGCACCAGACGCAATGCCAACAGCAGCCAGGGCGGCGGCATCGAGATAGGTGGTGGGAGCCACGCGGCTCAGCACCTGGCCGATGCCATCAATGTATGCGCTCTTGGGCAAGGAGCTGATGGTAGCCATCTTGCAGACAAGAATGACAAGGAATAGGGAAGCGGGGATGTGGGTTCGAGATGAAAGCCAAGAAGCAAGGGTTCTAGATGAAAAATCCGATGGCAAAAATCAATCTTGGTTGCTCTGAGCGAGCTGCTGTTCGCATTCGAAGCTCCAAGATATACATGTTGGAGACGGACATGTCCCCGTGGGCATGGATGAACTGGGGAAGTGGAGAATGTGGAGAGGGCCATGAATCGGGAAAGTCAGGCTTGCACGGATTGGGACCAGCGTCGATGGGCACTGACCAGCTTGGCAAGTGCAGCGCTGAGGGCACGCGGAGAGCAAGATTCGGCGAAATGTGCTGTCCTGGCCCATGAGGCAAGGAATTCCGGCGCCAGCCAGCGCGCACACGCCCCCCCTGCCTTGCCCCTGCCCCTCCCCCACAACCAGGGAGCATTTTGGAGGTGTGGAGAATCGCGGAGTCAAGCACCAGGAAGACGGGCATCATTATCAATTGGTTCTTCATTATTGTATCTTGTTGGCCCTTTCATTAGGCATGTCCGATCCACACTCACGCTGCTTAATTCTGATTACCCCGTTGGCCCAAAGGCGCTGCCGTCCCCGGACCCCCATACCCCAGACCCAGACCCGGGCTGCGAAGCCGCCACCTGCTCGTGCGGAGCAGAGGAAGCCTTCCCCGGGCTTCGCCTGCCCACCTGCCACTGCTCGCGCAACTTGTCCGCCAGGCCCTGCGTGGGCCATCCCATGGTCGCCGTCATGTTCTTGAGGAACTCGATAATCTCTCGATGCTCCCGCTCGTCCCTGAGGAATCCGCCGCCTGCCATTTCCTTTTTTTTAATCCCGTGTCAATCGAGCAAAGGCCTGGAACTTACATGCGTGCAGCGTGTGGTGCGCGGTAAAGTTGATTGTGGCGTCACCCGTGTTGCTGATGGCAAGCCCCAGTAAAATGCGGAGAGACTCGCGTGCGCGGTCCTGTTGCACTCGGTTTGTCATCCGTCCACACAACCCCGGCTTCGACGACATCGATGCATCATCCACTTACCTGCGCAATAACTCGATGGCGAAATGCGTCGAAACTGGGTTTCCACAACCGCGGGTGAAATGTGTCGAGGATGATTCTGGCTAGATAGTAATGCTGGTACCCGAGGACTAGCCAATCAATCAGTGCCCGGCTTCCTCTTTGGGTGTGGATGCGAAAAAGTGTCATGTATGTGTGCAGTGCTGAACCTACCCTGTACTTTCATGGGCATCCAGAGGGTGGGGAAGGCGGACTCCGAATCGTCTCGAATGGCTGATGCCTCGGAAGATAGAAACCTCCAGGGTATGGACTCTTGCCAGAGCTTCATGTCCCTATCTAGCTCGTCCCAGACGGCCGGGTCGAGGCTCGCGCTGGGATCCATGGCGTAGGCGACGACGCGGCCGCAAATGTGGACGGCTCGGTTCGCCAGCGAGTGGTCACCTCGGTCGACAAACGACTGCGAGTTCCTGTAGCTCTGCAGGTTGGTGCGCAGCGGCAGCGACTTTGTCAGGCACACGTACAGGTCCTGCCGGAGCACGACCCAGCTCGCGGCCTCTCCAAGACCGCCCCGGTCCACAAAGTTGGATTCCGAGTTGAGCAGCCTCGAGCTGCCTGTGAGATGTGTGTTGACATCACCCTCTATCGCGAGTCAGACCATTAGCTGGGGTGCTCAATGCCACCGTCTCTCTCTTCTCCATCGGCTGCCGCGGGTGCCATACCAAACATTTCCTCGTAGGACCGCAATATCACAATGGCCGCCAAGACATTCTCGTTAAAGGCCTCGCTGGGGTTATCAAAAATGGGGATGAGGATCCGCAGCGCGTGGCTGTAGTAGGCGCTGTGGCTCTCGCTGTCGGTGCCCGTGGTGCGGTTCAGCTGGCGGGACGAGTATGCCAGGATGGAGTAGGCCAATAGCGGGAGGTGATGGGCCCGTTTTGGGACTTCGATGCTAAAGTGGCGTGCCGGGTCGCACGTGTCAAACTGGAAGCCAAATGTTCTTGGTTATTGATTCCGCAAACTCCAACAGGCGCAAGGGGGGAGGAGGAGGAGGAGGGAGAGCGGGTGGAGCGCGTGAGGGGGAACGCACCCATGATGCCAAGTTCTGGATGTAGTGCATGAAGTAGTTGGCCTCCTTGCGCGTGTTCAAGGGTACTCCAAATCCAAACTGCACAACAGGTGGGGGCCTTGGGCATGCCGCGGCGGCTGCTGAGGATGACGTTGATGCTTCAGGGCTGAGGCCGCTCGCGTGGTCAGCCAATGCGCATGTCCGGGGGGGGCGTTGAGAGGAGAGTTTTGCTTGGCCAGCTTACCTGCCGCTGTCGTCCTCGGGAGCGTCGTTTTCCACGGGCAGCAGCGACGGCAGGGGCCCGGACCAGGCGAGGCTAAAAGAGCCGGCCATTGAGGGAGAATAGAGAGGACGTCGTGTGGTCGGGGAAGGGATCATGAATCAAGGGCGTCCTTTTTGGGGAATGCGATGCCGCGGTCCCGGGCCCGTGCTTGGGGGGGGGCGCCCGGCGGTTGTACTGGGTCTCGGTCTGGCTCCTCCGCACCGTCGGGAAGAGTCCTTTGGAGCTGGTGACTTTTGCCTCACGCACGGGCGACTGGGCGCGGACCTGTCTTCCTTTTGAATCCCAACAAGTAATATTCAGCGGCCCAGGTACGACAATTACCCCGCATAGACCAGGTCCGCCATCCCCAGACTGACTCCACCCCCAGAAAATGGCACCAGTCAGTCTAAGTCTACCCCAGACTAGGACTCCCAGTCGTAGTTGCTTTGGGGCCGGGGCAAAAAAAAAACATGGCGCGCAGGCCTGCGAGGGTCTTGCTTCGCCAGCCTAGCGTCTCAATCCCATGGGCCATGGCCGTTGCAACTATATATATTGCTCCATGCCGCCTCCTTGCTGTTGAGCGAAACCTCATCACCAGCCATCCGGGTCTGATTTGAACCTAACTTCAGCGCATTTGTCTGCTTCAACTCAGACCGAATCCTTCTCCTCTTCCGTCTACTACTTTCCCCTCATTCGATCCCCCCCCCCCCACAAATATGTCGCACCAAGCGGTCGACGACCACAAGGATGCCCCGTCCAACAAGGACGATGGCTATCTCGGAAAATCGTCTGAAAGCTGCGAGCACGTCGAGGAGTTCAACGGCACCGTCGCCGACTTTGACGACTCAATTGAGGACACCAAGCCGTCCAAGTCTGTCTGGCTCATCACATTCACCGTGGCCATGGGTGGCTTCTTGTTTGGTAAGACAACCCCCATCTTGGAAGCGTCTTCAACCATAGGACACGCACGTCTCTAACATGATTGCTAGGATACGATACCGGCGTTATTTCAGCCGTTTTGGTCACCATTGGGGATGATCTGGGCCACGAACTGAGCTCCTCCGAGCAGGAACTCGTCACCTCTCTTACCTCTGGTGGTGCTCTCATTGGCGCTCTGATTGCTGGTCTCCCCGCCGACAAGTTTGGTCGAAAGCTCGGAATCTACATTGGATGTGTTCTCTTCCTCCTCGGCTCCATCATCCAGGCCGCTTCCTTCACTCTTGCTCAGATGTCGGTTGGTCGCTTCGTGGTTGGTCTTGGCGTGGGCTCCGCTGCCATGATTATTGTAAGTCTTGCTTCTCCAAAACCCCCGCGGGAGTCGGTTTACTGACCAACCAACCAATCAGCCCTTGTACATTGGCGAACTGGCCCCCGCCAGGTACCGCGGTCGCATGATTGCCTTTGACAACATGAGCGTCACCTTCGGACAGCTCATCTCGTACGCTTTCGGTGCCGCCCTCACCGACGCCGCTCACGGCTGGAGATGGATGGTGGCCATTGGTGGTGTTCCCCCCATCATCCTCGGCTTCCTCCTCCCCATGTGCCCCGAGTCGCCTCGACAGCTCGTCCTGCACGGCAAGCTGGAAGAGGCCAGCAAAGCCCTCGCAAAGGTCTACTCCAACGCCACCGAGACCCAGCTCAAGGCCAAGCTTGACAAGCTCGTCTACACCGTCGAGGTCGAGTCCCAGCTTACCGGCAAGACGCTGTGGTGGCAATTCAAGCAACTTCACTGCGTGCCCTCCAACCTGCGAGCTCTCATTGTGGCCTGCGCTGTCATGGCTAGTAAGTAACTGACACGATAGCATATGTGCGGCTCATTGCTGACTTTTGACGCAGTCTCCCAGCTCGGTGGCTTCAACACCCTCATGTACTACTCCGCCACTCTCTTCGGACTCGTCGGTTTCAACAACTCCACAGCTGTCGCCATCGTAGTCGGTGCCACAAACTTTGTCTTCAGCTTTGTCAACCTTGTCCTTGTCGACAAGCTGGGTCGCCGAAAGATTCTGCTCGTCACCGTGTTTGGCATGGTAAGCATGCATTCCAGTAGCTTTGACGATCATTAACTCACCATTTTTACAGTCCGCCAGCATGATTCTCGCTGCCGTCGCATTCAAGTACATCCCCATTTCCAAGGATCTGAAGCTCGAGTCTGACAATGTCAACTGGGCCGGTATTCTGGTCTTGGTCACCATCATCTTCTACGTCGCCTGCTTTTCATCCGGTGTGGCCACAATTGCTTGGATCGGCACCGAATTCCTTCCCCTCGAGGTTCGTGCTTTGGGAACCATGATGAACACCGTCACCTGCTGGGGCTGCAACATCATCATCGCCTCCACCTTTTTGTCCATGATGAAGGGCATCACACCAAGCGGCGCCTTCGGCTTCTACGCCGGAATTTGCTTCTTCGGCTGGCTCTTTGTTCTCTTCTTCTTCCCTGAAGTCAAGGGTCTCGAGCTGGAGGATATTCGAGCCGTGTTTGATGGAGGTTTCAATGTCAAGCTCTCTAAGCAGATGCAGAAGGATTTGAAGGTCAAGCACCAGGCAGGTGCCAGTCAGGTCGCAAGCAAGGCTTAGGAGTTTGCAGTTAGCCAGACCCAAGCAGTACATTCATCTATCAAGGATAGAGCTTCACTCCAAATCGGGTGAGAGGGATAGATTCCTCTAGATTTAGTATATATCAATTTCCATTTACAGGCATTTGAACCTGTAGACATTCGTGATGTTTTGACCCACCAAGCAGCGAAGCAAACTAAGAAGATGCGTTGCTTTTAAGTCAGCATCTTTGGTAACCCTATAGCGGAACACCAGATCCCCATCAACAATCAGTTGGGAGACAAGCCTCCACATGGCCCAAGCGGAAGCGGTTTGATTGGCCACTGGGGCTCGTTGGTATGTATGTCACCTGACCTTGGAACTCCGCACTGATACTGCAATCAAGTCCCTGCTTGAACTGTCGTCGCGCTACGTATTGATTACGGCAAACTTTGGTGTCGCGCAATTCTCTGTGCCTATGTTCTCTGCTAATATGATGGACAGTCATGGCACTGAAAATGGCTCAAAATCCACTCCTAGCAGGGTCAACATGACGGCCTGCATTCGCTGCCGGCAAAAGAAAAAGCGATGTGATCAGAGGTTGCCCGTGAGTGCCCGCTGCAAATATTAATTGGATTAAGCTAGAATCTGAACTGAAGCTCAGCAGAGCTAATGGTATGATGTAGAAATGCCGATTATGTGAACTTGCTGGGGTCGAGTGTGTCGGCTATGATGCGATTGCGAGGAAACAGGTCGCGAGAAGGTATGGCACAGAGACGCGTGGATCCATTATTACTGACACGTTGGTTTAGCTATGTACAAAACCTTGAACAGCGAGTGGCATATCTGGAGTCAAAACTCCAGGAAGCCGGCGATTGTAGCCTAGATGCTGTTGCAAACCTTGAGTCTATCATGTCCCAGACACAACCGCGAACATCTTTCGAAGAGCGTGTCGCACCAAGTCTGCCTGAAATTGATATGAATCTGAATTTAAGAGCAAAATCTACAGCTAATAACGTATTGAGCTTGATCCAGCCGGTTCCACAATCGGAACACTCATTTTCCAACCTACTTCTAGCAGAATTAATGAGGGCTAAGGTTAGCTTACAGCCTGGGATGCCGGCTGCAATCCATGAAAGCGCCGCGAATACCTCATCCTCTGCTCTTGTGGAGAAGCTATACAGTGGCCCCGTTTCATTGCCGGAAAAAGACTCTGCTGAAGGTCTGGTTCGTGCCTACTTCCAGCACATGAACCTGGGCATGCCATTGCTCCATGAGCCGACATTCCGAACCAAATTGGATCTCCTATACACAATGCCACTAAATATAAACATGGATGAAACACACACAAGTAGAGAGGCTAGAATTGCGCTTTTCTTTGTTTTTGAAGCGTTTGCAGTAGCCATTTTGTCCCTTCAAAAACAGGACCCAACCGCTATCCCAACGTGGCTTGCGGATCGGTACCATCACACAGCCATCATGGCTCTGGATAAAATCGGGATACCAACCAGCGTCGAGGGTGTTCAGGTTCTGCTTCTAATTAGCCAGTACCTATACCATCATCCAACTGTATGGTCGGCGTGGAAAACCGTGGGAGCGGCTTGCCGACTTGCAGTGGAGCTAGGATTGCACCAAGATTGTGTACCCAACCCGAATTTTCTCACGCTTGACACAATGAGAAGAACCTTTTGGGTAGCATATGCAATGGACAGAAATACTTCGATGAACCTGGGAAGGCCAGTATGTTTATCGGATGGTGCAATATCTGCTAAAGTATGTTTATGGGTTGTACATGAAGATAGGTGCCTAATCTCCGTTTCATCTAGTTTCCAAGTGCCATCGATGATAGATTTATTACATCGGATGGAATATCAACAGATGATGCATCAAAGTCTTGGTCCAAGTGCATAAGCATTCATCTGTTTCGGTACCGCCAGATGCAATCTGAAATGCGGGTAGTGCTCTACGAAAAGGCTCCGCCTTATGGTCTTATCGACATGGACCAGTGGCAACAAGGAATGAGAGAACGCATAGAAGAGTGGTATCGTAGCCCTCCAACTGATGAAAACTTTAACAATTCTGAGAAAGGGGTAATTGATACCTTTGAAGTAACGTATAACACGGCATTGTTTCATCTATACCGCCCATCGGGGAATATACCATCACCATCTGGGTCGCAACTAGTTTGCATGGTAAAGGCGGCCGTGAACATGATCCAACTTTATCGAAGATTCTTTCGTGAGAAGAAGTTGACAATCTACTGGCAATCCGTGGAGAATCTCTCATCCGCTGGTACGGCTCTGATGTTCAGTTACGTCAAGTCAGAAGACGTTCGGAATTTTCTCACATTTCACAATCTTCAGTCACTAGTCCACAGTTGCTCATCTGTACTATGGGGAATGGTGGAGCGTTTCCCTGCCTTTCAAGGAAAGCGTGATGCTTTTGACATGACAGCATCACAAGTCTTGGCAGATCTTAGTACCGACCCGTCAATTACCGGAAGCCAGCTGCCAGTGGCGCAGAGCAGTGCCAACCCAGGTGGAACTGATGTTTCTCCATCTGGTATTGAAGAAACCCCCTCATTGCAGGGAAGAGGAGGTGAGTCCTTACTAGGGAGAGAAATGCAGGTGGATCAATCACCGCCTCTGAATTGGCCGAGCACAGCAAATCCCTCAAACTCTGGTGAGGATGCTGCCATGACTAGCCAGTCTCTTTTCTCGCTCGATGACTTGGGAAATTTAGATTTTATTTGGGATTTTGCGGCAAAGGATAATGGGGCCTACTCGATGATGTGGATGGAATGAAACGGTGCAGCTGTTGCGATGCTTTCACAAATTATGCACGATCAATTATTGTATTCCCCGTTGCGGGTTTCCCAACTAAAATTCTGTGGTATACATAACGTTGCTGTCGCGGATTGTTTGTCGTTTGCTTCGACATGGCCATCCTCTAGTTTCCCACCACCATTGGCCCAGCCTCGTATCTAATCCATCGTAACATCTCTACGCCGGGATTGGCTCGCACCCTTATCTTCATTACGGCACCCGCCAATTGGCCAACCCGTCGCTATCATCCTAATCGTCTGCCTCGTGGAGAACCTGCCTTGATGTGGATAAAAAGCTGGCATAGTTGGTGGCTCGCGGGGATACCGCGTTCTGGGGCGGAGGACACCGCTCCAATCATGGCGCTGCTCTCCTTCTCCGCATGGCCCAGGGCGCCCGTGCGTATCTGGTGTTGGTGTGGGCCGAGGATATCTGCATGCTTGGCAGCTTGGGTGAAACTCCCCACGATATTCGATCATATTAAATGTTGTGAAATGCCTCTTTTCTAAGCTCTCTTAGTGTTTTATAAGTCCAATCAATCGCATTGGGGACGTGAGTGGTCTGTTGACTGCCTCGCTCACTAACCTCACTCAAACCTCACTCAACGCCGTTTCCATCATTCCGGGTGAATCATGATGAAATTCTTCAAGCTCTCGGGCCATACCGCCCCCAAAATACAACATCCTCAATCACCGGAGGAAAAGGCTCTTGTTCGACGACTTGATATTTTTTTGATGACATTTGGATGCATTTCTCAAGGTAAAACAAATTTGGTGCCACATCTGCTAAGCTCAGTGCGTTAACCCGCTGGCAGTCATCAAATATCTTGACCAGTCCAATATCAATAATGCATACGTCTCTGGCATGAAAGAAGATCTAAAGCTATACGGGAATGAGCTTAATTAGTGCGTTGAGTATCCGACCACAGGGAAGAATTGGCTAACCAAGATAGCTTCACAACCTATTTCAACATAGCGTATTGCATCATGCTCATCCCATCCCAAATAATTCTGACCTACGTTAGACCAAGCTTTTGGCTTCCAGGTCTAGAGATCACATGGGGAATTATTACGGGCCTTATGGCGGTGACTACAAACGCTAAGCAGATATATGCTCTCAGAGCGTTTCTTGGCCTTTGCGAAAGCAGCGCTTGGCCAGGCATGATGACTCTACTCAGTGAGTATTTTTCTGTTCCGCTGTGTTTTTCCTATAGCTGATTTTGAATAAAAAGTGTATTGGTACACGCCGACCGAACTGGCCAAGCGAATGGGATTTTACCACTCCTGTCAAGCTGTTGGGTCTATGATGTCAAGCGCGCTCCAGGCAGCGATCACAAAAACCATGGATGGACATCATGGGATTCCGGGATGGCGGTGGCTTTTTGTTATAAATGGAATCATTACTGTCGTTTGGGGTGCTGCAGGATTGTTCATGATGCCTGACCTGCCCAACAACCCGAATCCACGCGCCTTTTGGTTCAAGAAAGGAGACGCCACCCTCTCGATGGAGCGATTGGCGCGCAACGGTCGCCTCGAACCACAGAAGATGACATTGGCGGGCATCAAGCGAACGTTCTCGACCTGGATTGTTTATTTTATCACAGTCCTTTACGTTTCAAGCGTCTTGGGGAGCTATGGCAATGTATACATTGCTCTTTTTCTTAAATCTATTAAGAATGCCGATGGCAGTGCTAGATGGAGCACGGAACAGGTCAACGTCATCCCAATCGGAGCATACGCTATCAATGTCGTCTTCGTGTGGGTTTGGGCATACCTATCCGATTTTACTCAGAATCGCTGGGTCCTTATAGTCGTGCAAGCAGGCATTGGAATAGTCTGCTGCATTATCATGAGTATCTGGACGGCGCACCCAACCTCGGTTGCTATAGGAGCTGCCTACGCTGCATACTTTATCTCATATACTGGCCTGGGAACAGCACCTCTTATCTTCTCCTGGCTATCCGATCTTCTTCCGCAGGACCCCGAGGCTCGGTCTCTGATTGTTGGTGTGGCCGTTGCATCCTACTATGCCATTTCGTCTTGGTCGCAGGTACTGGTTTGGCCCGCCTCGCAAGCCCCCTATTATACTCATGGTTGGCAAACCGGCCTTGCGTTGCTTGTGCTGATGATCATATTGACTTGCATCCTTCAATTTTTGGATGTACGATATTTTCTGCCAAAGCGAATCGCTACGTTTCCCACTTTGACGGGCCAAGTACCCAAGGATGTTGATGCACAGGAGGATGATGAAGAGCAAAACCGGGAAAGGTACGAGAAGGAAGTTTCTTAAGCATGCTAGTCTTAGCAGAGAAGCCTGCATGGTAACTAGTCACCTGCTGTGCTAGACTTCGCGGGGACGAACAAAGGCCGTTATTAGACCGAGATTCGGGCTTTTGACAATCATGAATGGCATTGGTGTCCTCCGAGTCTATTTGATCCTAGGTCTAAGCGGGGTTCTTCATCAACTAGAAGCGATTTAAGTAATATAAATATGGCTTGAGACGACTTGGTCGAATGTTTTTAATTATTCATCTGTGCATTTGTCAAGCCACCCGTGTCGTTTCGCCGTATTGACTACATAAAAATACTCTCAACACTTTGCTGGAGTATTGTGGCAGAGTCTTTCGGGAAAAGACCCTTTCCCTAGATACTAGTCTGTCAAAAATTGCACTAGAAGTTGGTCTACAGGTTCTGACAACGTAGCCATAATAATACCTAGTACGGGGTGCCTGGACACGATCAACCATCCATTGAGGCAAGTTTGAGGGATGACGGTACCAAATGCATCCAAACTCAAGTGGCTCCCTGTCGTAATAGTGGGTCACCTGCAAGGGTCATAGCACTCTGATTGGAGCGGTGCCCCCGACTTGTTGAAGCGGCCCCTCCCCGCTCCAAACTTTTGGCGTGGTGGATGTGGCTGGCCAATTTTGGAGCCCTTGATTCTTAGCGCATTGCGACTTCCTCGTGAAGAATGGACACTCCAGAACAATATTTAAATTCACAAAATGATACTAATTGCTTCTGACTGACTACTCACACTACCACCCTCGTATGTGCATTGAAAAAGAAAATGAAACCATCTCTTCCTGTTGAGAATTCAAGCTTGTCGCATTGGCAGCGAACGACGCGTTCATTCCCTTATCTGCACGTCAATTCTCGTGCAGATGTCCCAATTTCGGCCAAATACTTGATTATTGGATCAGGCTTTTCAGGGGCGCTAACGGCTTGGGAGCTGGTTAAGACTGGAGTAGAAGGCAAGGATATTCTGATTCTCGAGGCCAAAGAAGCAGTGTCTGGGGCCAGCGGGAGAAATGCCGGACACGTCCGACCTGGTTTGTGAAGCTAGCCTCTTGGCATTTAAGTCGAGTGCTTACTATCCATCGCATTAGATGCCTTCCGTGGTTTCCCGACCTACGCCGCGAAACACGGATCGGAGCAAGCCCGAAAGATAATTGAATCCGAGAAACTTGTCCTGGAAAAGGTCGCCGAGTTTGTAGCGGCCAACAAGATTGATTGTGGTTTTCATCATACAACAACGTTTGATGTTTGCCTGTCTCAAGAATTTGCCAACTACCAGTCCAAAGCTTTGGATGCTTATCGCAAAGCGGGTGGTGACGTCTCACATGTCAAGTTCTACGAGGGCCAGGAAGTCAAAACGAAGACACGGATTCCCGATGCTATTTGTGCGTATGAATGGCCTGCTGCATCTAACCATCCAGGAAAGCTATGCCAGTGGATTTTGAGTGATGTTATCAACAAAGGCGTCAAGCTCTGGACGCACTGCCCAGCCACCAAAATTACCAAACGCGAATTCTCGGAAACAAGTGCCTTGCGCTGGGATGCACATACGCCACGCGGCATCATAGGCGCCGAGACTGTTGTGCACTGCACCAATGCCTACGCAGCATATTTAATTCCTCGGCTGGAAAGGTTCATCTCCCCGCGACGATCACAATGTCACTCATTTGTACCCCCTCCATCATTCTCCGGTGGCAACATCGCCAAGAGCACAATGTCATTGAGATATGGACTCGAAAACTTCTTCTCATTTAACCAGCTCAAGGATGGGACAATCATCCTAGGTGGAACTGGGACCAGAGCTGCCTCAGACTGGGATGAAGAGATGTTGGCAGATAGCGCGACCTTTGACGACACAGGCTATAGCACACGTATAGAGGGCAATAGCAGAAGGGAGTTTATTGACTTGACATCGGCAAATGAATACCGCAAGACTCCGCATGGCGAAGGGTTTGACCACGTGTGGGCTGGAATTCTTGGAATGACTCTGGATTCTGTCCCTTTGATTGGCTCAATTGACGGGCTTGATGGTCAATGGATTTGTGCAGGCTTCAATGGTCACGGTGAGCAATTTCATAAACATACTCTCAATTGAGTCTTCATTGCATGGCTAACTATGCTTCAAGGAATGGCGAGAATATTCACCTGTGTCCCAGGCCTGGTTGGATTAATGTCGGGCAAGAGTTGGAGTACGACCGGCCTGCCGGAATGCTTCAGGTTTAGTAAGGAAAGAATCGATAGAGATCCAAAACCACGTATTTGAAGTAAGCCCTTACTTTAATACTGAAATATCAGTTGTTAACTCAACACAAATAGCAATTCTCTTTAATTTAACAAAGTTGTTACGCCGGCAGCTTGCTCCATCTAGTTCTCAAGTGATACACGGTTTGGGAGTACTAAAGTACAGGCGCAACGGAATGGCTTTCACTCTTTATTCCTTCCGCCAGTAGCTCACAAAAGTCCAGAGCACTCAGATGGAAAGAACAGAACATATTTTCAACAATACTACCTACCTTCCTAGACTCTCAAAATGTATAAGGTACATGATAGATGTAACGATCTGGCCCATTTCCCAAGGGATAAATCAATCAGAGGGCAGGGTTTATATTGGCAGAATAATCAGAGCGCACTACGGTAATTGAGCAAAGAGTATCACAAGGCGTTAAATCTGGTAATATGTCAATCAGGGATTGATGTAACTAAGTGGTATGGAAAGCTAATCAATCGTATAATAACGGTTTTACCGCAATGGTTAGGGCATAGTGGATATTAAGTTAGTGAGTTATTGTAAAGATCAGCTTAGTATTTTGGTATGATGCCTGCGATTGGCGTTCATTTTCTTCGGCTTTATTTTATACGAATTTATTCAGGACCCAGCCTGAGCCTCAACCCCCTCACACCATAGGAGGCCCCGGAGGGCCACTGGGCGACCGTGCACCTCTCAGTGATGATCTGGCCGGCAAATGCATCTTGTGTTACTGTCCCCTCCAAGTAGCTATGGCTAAATGCAAGGGAAATTGATTTATCGAAAAGGTTTAGTTTGCAACGAGTCAACTGCTCGTCTGACTGTCCGATGGGCAAATGCGCCCCCCCGGCACCTGCGCTGATGCGTGAAATGAAGTTATTTGGGATAAAAATGTATATTGTATGAAGATTGTTCTTCTTGAAAGGGACTGAGCAGCACCAAGGCCCTAAATACTCTACAATTGTCACACATACACGTGAGTGTCTGTGTGACTCGCATCATGCGCATTGAACTTTATCTGATGACACGGGACTCGCGCAAGGTTTCACACCACCTTTCGAAGATTTTGGAACAGTATTCAACTTGGGTGTGTTGTTCCAAGTCTTGGCCTCGGGCCGTCGGGCCCGACGCCGAGTAACCGGCGGCCCGGTGGGTACGTGGACTTCGTAATTGAATACTTGCGCATTATCACGTTTGCATCCATGTCACTTTTCGTGATAACCCTTGGTATTTAGGATTTTATGCATGCCAAGGTTTGATTGACCTCCATCTTCATTCATAATGATAATCACACACCCATGCCCCAGCCTTCTGCCTCATTATCATTATATGTTGTGATTAAGCTATCTGACGCAATTGGGCCTAGCCTCGTAGGGAACAGCACAATTGGGTCCTCACGTGCCAGACAAGAGGTTAGCCCCATCCCACGGTCCGAAAAGGAATATCCCGTGTTCGAGTCGCAATCATCCTCCAGTTTATGCCTTTGAAGGCCTTGGGTCGCAAACACATCACTGGTGCGAGATTCGCAACCTATGTGTCATGTCGAGGTTCGAGATAGTATTGAGAGTCAACGATGGTCTTGAGGCGGAAATTTGTATGTTGCACTATTCAACGAACCCATTCCATGTAATGTGTGGATCCCTCACATGGGTTTTGCGAGAATCCTGGGGCCAATTCCTTGTCAAAGCGGCAGCATCTCCGATCCCACTTGCATGGAATGACGGCTGCCATACTATACTTTTTAGATGAGCTTCAGAGAATATATTCAAAGTCCAAAGCTTTGTCTCCCTTTTCGCCATTGTCAGTCACGCCTTCAGAAATTTGCTTAGCTTTTATCTGGTTCCTTCTTCTAAGAATGAAATAAATGACCACAATACCGCACCCTGCCATAAATTCGACCCCTAAGCTAACAGCATTTCCTAGGATATATCTATCGACATTAGTTCCAACCTGAGACGATACCCTTCTCTTGGCCACCTACCTAGGTGCAGTATGTGTCGGGTAAACTTGACCGGAGACGACACCTGAAATATTCGCGATGGAGACAAATAGCGGCAAAGCCGCGCTTCTTTTGTGGTCTGGTTTGATGTTGTTCGATACCCAGGCGACAAGTAGTGTGTTGTAGGTATATACTATCCGTCAAATTAGAAGTAGGCCTTTCTCATGCTGTCACGCTTCTCACCTCCGGAACACAGAAACATGGCAAAGTATCCTGCACCAGGTACTGGTGTACCGATCGGGATCGCATAGCCGACGACAACGATTAAGGGTACAAAAACTGCGACCGCAGCCCTTTTTCTCAAGCGATCCGAAATGGAGCTGATAGCGGCAAGGATGATGCAGCCGGTGAGATAAACAGGGATGGTCAAGTAATTGACCTGAAGAGACTCATAACTGTGATGATGTCAGCGAGCCGTTTGTTGGATCACGTTTTTTTGCAGCTTACCCCAAACCTCTAATAATAGTTGGTAAGAATGTTCCAAATCCGAATAGAGGAATTCCGGCACAGAAGAGGCTAAGAGCAGCCACCCACACCAGAGGATCCGTGAATGCCATCCAGACATAAGACCACGAGAACTCGTCGGATCCAGTGTACGCGACATCTCTAACTCTTCTGTCTTTCATCAATTGCTTCTCATCCTCGTTCAAGAACCAAGCATTGTCCGATGAATGAGGAAGAGCAGCCCAGCAAACCAGCCCGATGAATATCGAGATGGCGCCTTCAATTATGAATAACCACCTCCAGGCAGCGATTCCCAGCCTGTCTCCCATCATCTGGATACCGTAGGCGATTAGGCCTCCAAAGGCCCCAGCGACAGCCGTAGATCCGTACAAAACCGCTATTCGCTTGCCCTGGCTCTCGCGAGGGTAGATTGTTGATATTAGGAAACTCAGCGCTGGGAAAATACCCGCCTCGGCAAATCCCAAAGCCAGCCGAAGGCCAACTACCTGGGTGTAGTTGTGAGTGAAGCCAGTTCCCAGTGTAACGATACTCCAGAACACGATTGCTGCAGCGATTACTGTGTTGGCTCCGAATCTCTTGACGGCGAGAACCCAAGGAATCTCGAAAATGACATATGTGACGTAGAACAAAGATGTGATATTAGCAAAATCGTTGCCCGTTAGATTCAGATCCTCCTCAAACCCAAATATTCGTGCATTGCCTAAATGCACACGGTTAGCTTGTGAAATAAGGACGCACTATGAGGTCAGAAAGTACCAATGTTGGTCCTGTCAAGGTTGGACAGAATTTGAATGATGATGAACTGCGGTAGAACTAGCCGATCGAATTTTCGCACAATCGCCTTTTCCTTTTCTGGGTCGATGAGAGGCACGCTGGTGACATTGTCAGAGGATCCACAAGCCTCAGATCCTGGTGAGGCATTGATGGATGGTGCTTTAAGGTCCTGCATTTTGTTGCGGCTTATCCGGCGGCCAAAGTAGATGGTGAGAGATGGAGAGCTGTCTCCACGGGGGCTGAGAAAATGATACCTCAAAGGGGGACTAATATTGATAGTACAGGATTCTTTTACAGTTTAAAAGAACTTGCAGATCAGAAAGATGCGCCTAGCTAAGTTGATAAAGCCTCAGGCACATGTGCATCCCTGGGTATCGGGTTTCGGTCTGCAGGCGACATTTAGGATCTAAGACAGTTTGAGCGACTGATAAGTTAAGGTAAAGAGCAAGGGGGCAGATAGAGGGGGGATTAACAGGCCAAATACAGGGATATTTTAAGGTCGGAGTGCAACTCTAGCCGCGATCCGACCTTGTCATCGTAAATTCGCTATCAGGGCGAGCGAAAATTACCAGGAATGGCAAGGAATCAAAAGCAACTGACTTCTTGGCTTTCCAAGCATGCATTGTAGTAAAGTCACAATAGGCATGGGTAAAACTTATCCAGGACTCTTCATTCGTCAATGGACCCTGTCAATTGGGCGGGGTTGCTGGATCTTTCACTTTTGACCCCAGGCGTAATAGTCTGGGCATGCCCACATCAAAATTAACCAAGGCGGCGACATGCAGTAGATTTGATACGAGCGGCCATGTCTTAGCGAATGATGCAAGCCCATGCTTAGTTCGATTATGTGCAGACAGATTATGCACATGAGAGCTCCTCTTTTGATAACCCCAATCCCCAAAACCAGGGATGCTGGAAACATAACATTGAAGTGGTGCATCTTATTATGCCATCAAATGAACCATGTGCCCTTCAAGCTTCGGGGCACTATTCCTCCAGCTAACAACTAATGCTGAGTTGCGCGATAGCAAGCAACATAGGATATTATCATTCACAGACCATGTGATGCAAGATACAAGCAAAAAAGGGGTTTGGACGAAACATGCCCCCATCTATAGTATCGATGCTGTATTTATTTTTGCTCTAAGATGTTGGCCACCGGCCATGCATGGATTGGCACCTAACCCTTTACTTTCTTCCCATAGCGCGTTCAATCTCGACAAGTGCAGCGAGGACCTTTTCATCATACTGCCTGCGACTCACGATTTGCAGACTCACGGGAGCATTGGCGAATTTCTCCGGGGTGTACATATCGTAAATAAACTTATCCTGTGCGTTTTTGGGCGTGTAGTTGACGTCCTTGGGGTCCTTGGCCGGATCAACCGTTGTGACGGGGAAAACAGCACCGGGGTAATCCAGTAAATTCCACTGAGATGTGTATCCCCAGTAGCGCGACTGATCGTGAGGAGTGGCCGCACCAAACGAGGGAGGGCAAAGTATGATGTCGATTTCTTTTCCATCCTTGGCCCCGGTGCTCGTCCAGGCGCGGGAATAGGTTGCGCGGTACTCGTCTCGGGCAAGGCAAAGCTATAAAACAACACCAGTCAGTATTTCAATCAGGGTTGTGAGGATGATAGATATATCTCGCCTTCCATAGTTCACGCTGGGTCAGGTTTTTGACAGTGGGCTGCTCGTGAATGATAAATTTGGTCAACGGCAGGATGGGCTCTCCCGTCTCCTCGAGAAGCTCAATGACCTCCTCGCCTCCATCGGGCCAATACAGAGCGGAAACAATGTCCCAGGCTTTGGCGTGGTCGAGACCCAAGGACTCGACATCCCAATCGATCACCTCCATGCCGGCCTTTCGGCATGCCTCCGCAACCTCCCGTAGAGCGCGAGTCATAGGGGGATGAGGCTGCACAACGCCATCCCACCACATTACTGCCACTTTTAGGGGCTTCTTAAATGTGTAGGGTGTCCACTCCTTAGCTGTTAGAGATGGGTCCAGATGCCAGGGCTTTGATGAAAGGGCGACTTTCATGAATAATTCCAGAGACTCGCGATCTACCGCCATTGGCCCCACAGTTGAGAAAATTGTCTCTCTTCCCGCCATAGCGCTTCGTCCTCCTACAATCGAGACTCGTTTGACGCTTGGCCTAAGTTTTCGCGTTAACGAGGTCCATTCAATAAGTAGGTGGGTCCATACTTGAAGCCGTAGATACCCACATGAGCAGACGGGCATCGGATGCTGCCGCCGATATCACCGCCAATACCCTAACCTCCGTCAGACAAGATAAGCTTTTTACAGGGTGGAAGGCACCTACAAAGATACTTCCGCGCATGCCCAAAAGTGCAGATTCACCTCCACTGCTGCCTCCAGATGTCAGGTTGCGGTTGTACGGGTTAACTGTGCGTCCATAGACATTGCTGTGAGTTTCCAGATGCATGATTGTCTGTGGCTGTGTAGTTCTCGCGTAATAAACGCATCCCTCGTTCCAAAAGGTGTCGTACAGCACATTTGAGCCGTGCTTTTTGCCAACCCAAGCGACAAAGGAAGCTGTTGTGGTAACGGAGCCATCCGGACCCACCATACCCTGGTGTTCTTTAGTCGAAATAGGCAATCCGAAGAGCGCTCCTTTAGCTTCTGGAAGCGAGTCTAGCTGCTTTGCTCGAGCAATAGCTTCATCCCACAGGAGTTCCGTCAAGCAGTTGGTCTGCTAGTGTCAGCCGTTGTGCGGGGCAGCATCGTCGCACAAACTCACCGCTGCCTGAGCCAAAGCTGCTCTTCGCAGAAACGCTCTTGTTACTTCCTCAACTGAGATTTTCCTTTGCTTCAGGATGTCCAAAAGTTCCGAGACGCTGTAGTTCTCGGTGATTTCGATCTCCCGAGGTGTCAATGTGACTTTCGCCAAGTCCTGTGAGCTCAGTGGCAACTCGCTCTCTCTGGGAACGCCCTCAAGCTTGGGCTCGACCTTGGCGAGGGATGCATCACGTTTGGCTCTTGCCCAAGTTGCCTTGTCCTCCCAAGTCTTTAATTGCTGGACGTCAGTCATTTTTCCCTGACACGGCGAGTGTTTTTTGGTGAAGGGTATAGGTTGAGGTGGGTGATGCTGAGGTGAAATGTGAGACAGTGAAACAAGCAAGTTCAGGTTTGGAATGCAGCTGGGAGTGCATGTAAGTAAGATGTAGGGAGAAGTCACGGGTCAAAGCGAGTGGAGCAGCACAAAGGGAGCATTTGACACGGCAAGTTGATCCGCTACACAACAAGCCGCCAGGCCAATTGTGGGTCATTGACGCCCAGAGCGATACTGGGCAATCATGTTTAATTAGCGGGATGGAGGGCGTTCAAATGGGTATCGTCGGACCTGGCAAAGCCGAGATGAAGGTCGCGTGCGGGGTAAGCATCGGCGCTAAAACCAGCCAAACGATAACAGCCGGCCCATCTAAATCCCTTTTCTCCAAACAGGATCAGATAATTTGTGTGCGGCGTTATCTTGCAGAAAATGTTGGATTATACCCGGGTATTATTCCTGCGATAATGCGGTGTTCTGCTTTTTATTGAATGGCGTGATGGTCAATTTAATAGGTGATCCAATACAGCCAGTATGTTGTGGTCCCGGTGGCTGCTTATCAGCCCAAACCCACCCACAAGGTCCAGCTTTAGTTAATCTGTCACACTGCATGGATCAGTCACATTGAGCTGTTGAATTGAGCCTTGATAGAGCCTTGATTTTCGATCACAAAAAGAGCGCTCAGAGGCCTTTTGAAGCTTGTGGGAGCTCGCTTAGGTTGTGTGTGGGGTTGCGCCTGATTGACCGGACCCGTATTTGACCTCAATACAATCATAAAAAAGTAGCTTCAGAAACCACCTTGAATTTAAACACAACTACCTGTTTGTTCCCTAAAGTACCGGTCGTCAAGTATCCAATAGGGGTGCCCGAAGCTTATCATGGTACTTCCTGTAAAACGATGTGTCAAGCACCATTTTTGTTTTAGCCAAGGTTCTACGAGGTTCAGCTGCACACAGAGGTGCCTCAGACCTTTGCCACTTCTGAACATTTCTCAGTCAACTTCTGTAACCATTGGCTGGCTGCCTCTCAATTCAAGGGCAAAGAGGGTGGCTCATGGGGTAACAGGCACCTAGGGAAAGGTATTGCTGGAACCAAGCATAGATGGTCCAGGCAAGAGCCTCACTGACCAGTCTTCCAATCAACTCATGCCTTTGGGATCGGATAGCTATTAAGCTGGTGCAATGAGAGCGTGAACAGGCTTTGGAGCCGGCGGCACTGGCTTTAGTACGATTAAAATGCGGTGGAAGGAATCCAAGATGTTTGTACAAATACTTGTGGGTGGTTGCGACAACTGTGTGGTAGTGGCAGCCAGCGGATGTCAAAATGCCGATTCTGTAGGCAGCACGAACACCACGGTTCCCGTGGTTGATTTTATACTTGCACTCTGCTATGTATCATTCATGCGAGTTGCCACAAGTGCGCTATATGACAGCATACACTCAGCTATTAGGCTTTCAGTGTCGGGCGAAGCTAGAGGTTGACATTTCCAGTTGATGCTATACAATCAGAACTTGGTACGGCCATTTCGCGAATAAATATAAACATTTTATATATTATGCCTCTCAGTAACATATTTAATTGCGAACAGCTGAGTTGCATTGGCGATAGTCTAGATTGACAATCAACATATCCCTCTATTGTTGACAGCAGATTAAGATATCTCGCACTATGTTGGCAATGAAAACTATTCATACAGCTATTTGTTCACAAACCGGGATTTTGATGTTATTTTTATTTAACAAACAGCCACGCCTTTCAAACTAACCCACCAATTATCATATTTCTCTTTTTCTATTTCCTTCAGAAAGACCTTTTAAACATTATCTAGCTTATTCTTGATGGCATTAATTTTATGATCTGAGATTAGCTAAATTATCTTCTCTTGCTCTTTCACAAAAGGAAGATCCTCTTTACAGCATTCCTTCTTTAACAATCGGTATTCCAATAAGATTAATATAATCTTGTATATCAGCATCATTCCACATAGGGTCCAGGGTGACGGGGTGATAGTTTAAATACCACATACCAAAGCACAACAGGGTGATGAAATGGCTTCGTATTGTCTCTTCTTAAGTGGGTTGCTTTGTCAATATTGGCAATTTTGGAAATATTGGCAATAAATTTCAACGCCAAGCAACGAGATACGATTGTAACACGGGTACCGAGACATAACATTTCTAACCTTCATTCCCCAGACCACAAGGCTAGACCAAGATGCCAGATAACGCAGTAACCGAGAGGCCCCCTAGGACCTCGTCACACGTTTCGCCAATTCTCGCGGGGGCACAAAGCAAATATTTAAACATTATGGCCTACGCCATCCCGCTGTTTAAAGCCGACCCTACGATGCAGTATCTCATCCATCATATACTCTTCTGGGGGCCAGCCCTAGTTTCGAAATCGGTTCTCATATGAACGAAGGGCTCACTTGAACCCGGTAGCCTAAAAAGCCTTCGTCTAGAAGGTTCCGAAAATGAGATGGAGAGAGCGACAGAACGCCTTGTTAATAACAAGATCAATGGGCATGCATCAATCCTTTTTCCATATTTGCACCATCAACTAGAACAAGGCCAGCAGAAGACATCCATATCATCTGATCATAGCACTAGAGAAGATGGGCAGGACTTCGAGCGGCATTATCAGCTAGGTTTTGACCCAAGGCCACGCGTTCATGGACCTAGGAGGAAGACTGTCGCACTTTGGACTTGTGTGGGTTTATTTTCAATATGATTCGGTATTTGCGAACAATCTGCTGACCATTTGAGCTTCCATAGTGCGTTTGCGGCTGCTCGGGCATGTCCATGCGACAGGACATATGTAGCTACTGCAATACACCAAGGTGTGTGTATTGCCCTGTTACAAAAGTCAAGTCAAAATAGCACACCATGTTCCATTCATGATGACATAGAGAGTAAAAATGCAAAACAGCGAAATACGGACGGAGAGGTAGAGAGGTCAGGCCAATTTGGGTTTTCTTGGGGTGGTCACAGGTCCACACCATTACCCATACAAAATCAAGGCAGATGCATAAATCGCAATGGTGGTGTATGTTTCGTTAAAGATAAGCAGATTTCATGGCATCTCAATGGTTGCTCCCCGCAAGGCAACCAAAATTTGAGGCCAGCACAGATGCCATCTTATTCGTCACCCCAGAAAAAGTGAAGACTCGGGCTGCCCATATTACCTTGTCAAATGTGGCGCAGTGAATTAAAGCAAATTATTGGGCCGAAGGCAAAACGTGATCATGTGCCGCAGTCCTCCAAGCCAAGTAGCCAGAGGCGGGCTTTTTATATCACAATCCATCCTGTCCACAGGACATTTTAACAACTTGTTATTCAAAGCCTGCAAGTCCTCTCTCCTTCCTATACCTAATTCTGTTAAACATTTCGTCTGCATCATCGTTCCCAATAAGTAAGGCGACGTAGACGGCCTAATTTATGAAACTCGTCTGCGATTCCCGCTGGTTTCTACCTCAATGCATAGTTGTTGCATGGGAGTTCCCCGGATGCTTTTTCGAATTCCCAAAATGGATTATACTCAGATAAGAAATTTCTCTCCTCAATTATTTGATTGGGACCAAACCATTCTATGTCATGGGGCGGAAAATATCCCGTGGATAGCACAGGCACGGAACATGGGAGCAAATGACTCGCCATTGAACCTTTTCCTGAATATTCCAATTTATTCTCCCAGAGACACTTATGAACTTCGAGAGTTTCAAAAAATTCGTCTAGAGGAGGCCATGAAAAACATACAGCATGGTCAATTCGGCAATTCGCTGATCTGGTTACATGATGGTGATGGTCCAAATTTACGCAGTTACAACGGCCTAAAGAAGGCGGAAGATATAGTTGACCTTTTGCAACTTAGAGTCAGTATCCAAAACATTCTGAAAGTCTTTTCTTTATTGCTCAAGGTTTTGTCCAATAGCGTTTCGGTGAACCTCGACAGCCAGATGCATCAATACGAAGACTGTAAGACGATGATGACCTAATGTTTGAGTTAAACTTGTTTCTAAACCATTCCAGTCATATTCACAACCCGACAGCGGAATCTATTGGAGTTCTTGTACTGAATGCCAAAAAGTCTGAGATCTCGAAGCTGAATCAATTCCTCATCAACTATCTAAAAGGATGCAGAAACCAAGCCTCGATTAGGTTCAACCGTTGGGTTTGTAGCACGCTTTACCTGTCTTATCCATAAATTATCTTTTCTGATAAAAAGCCGCGACACAGGATGGTGGCCGCACCTTCTCTCTCACGTTTCATTTTCCATTATTTGTGTTGAAAAAGCCAAATGGCGACCAGGCCCTCCGCAAAGACCATCGAGAGAAAGCAGATGGGAGTCCATGGAGAATGTCCATAGACCTTTCTTTCTTATCAAACGACATGCATCCTAAACCCGAAACACTTGGGATATTACATGAGGCGCAATACTCTTTCATGCTCCATGGTCATAGCAAATCGATTTGGGCGAGTTATTCACTAATTGACGCGTATTTCTATGAGAAGAATGCAGAGAATCCCGATACACATGACTATTATACCGATGATCCCCATGACCCTGAACGAGATCCCACCGAGTGGGATCCGGCCATGATCGGGGACCTTGATGCTGATAACCAGCCACCCCCAGCATGCGAATATTTTGTTATGGTTACAATCAAACGCTGCAATCAGGCGCATGAAGAGTGGTCAAAGGTTCTGGATGCACTTCAAATAACACTGTGTGCTTTTGTAAGGATCCTTGGCTGAAGATCTACAGCTATGCTCCAAGTTCTGACACTGACCACAGTTTAATGGATGGAAAGAAAGTTCGTATATGGTGCCTCCACCAACAGGATCGCCTCTAGAACTATTCGAATCCTTACAAAAATGTACAAGCTGGCTTGAAAAGACTGAATGGCTTCTCGAACTTCTTCTCGCCAAACTTTCCAGCTTCATAAAATCATGGAACCTTTTCAAAACTGAGGATTTTGTTCATCTTCCCCAGAGTCAAAACATGGTAGGCCTACGTCAAGATTTAAATGGAATTTTCAGGACTACGGAACAGGTTCGTGATGGATTTGTCGAATTGAAGACTCAATGCGATCAGTTCCGAAAAAAGGCAAGCAATCTCAGAAACCATTCTACAAAGGGATGCATAAGATTTTATTCCATAAGATGGACATAAGGCATTGATATTTTGGAATTTAAGCATGATTAACTTGAGTCTGATATGAAACAGTTGATGACAGGAATCAGTATGCAAAGTGGCCCCGGCATGAGGCTACAGTTATCTAATATTACATTTGTATGTAAGCTGATACGCTACTGGTCACGAGAAATGGAGAATTGACCGTGTTGGTGTTCAGGTCCATGTCATAACGCCGATTGTTGCTTCAGCTACCATAATCCAGGCCCAAGTCATGACATTGAATACAAACTTGGCTTGGTTCGTTACTATCAGTGTAATACTAATCGTCATCAGCGGACATGTGGAGCCAGAAATGAACCTAGTGTCAAGGTGGTTCGCCAAAATTGCCAGAAGTCTCAGGCTATATGCGCAAGACACTCAATATCATCGGTTATTTCAAGAAACTCGGGTTCTGCAGGATGTCAGGGCTTCACGTTATAGGCTAAATCTATCAGGCTCAGGCGAAATCCACAGTGAACAATGGGGAGACACAGCATGGCCATTGGGTAACGGACTTGCATGGCATAGAGAACATGAGGTGGGCACGCAAAGTTAATATATCACATGAATCCTCCTTGTGAGATTTTCGGGAGCTTTGTATACTTTTGGGTTGTATTGATGCACAAGTTTAAGTGACGCTGACATTATGTCATCGATGCACCCGTCATCATGTGTCAATCCTCTATTGGTTCCATAGAAGGATTCAAGTAACCATACTTTAGTATGACCGCATGAAAAGTGTCTAATGGGACGTCATGTGCACCATACTCTAAGCATGTCAGATATTTGCATGGCCGCCTCGCAAAAGCCTGTCACCGGATGATTTTGATACCCAATTCCAGTCTAATGGCCCTCTCTTTACCCATGGCAATCATTTGATAATCCCCTATTCACTGTATTCAATTTCGGTAAATTCGTCTCACTTAGGCGGCAGCTTGACCGTTGGTGGAAGGGGTACACTTCCTTCCCGTCTGGATGTCGCCTTGTAACTAGCTCGATTTGTCATCTGAACTTTGTAATATAGCGTCACTTAAGTTTCCCATGTGTCAATTCTTGTTAGTATTAAAGATATCTAAACTAAGTTCTCATTTAGGCATGTATCTTGACAGATTACTTTTCGCGTTTGTAGATATCCCGTTGCCCCTGTTGCACAAATGCTCGTTGGTCTCGCGGAACCCTGTCCCTTTGTATCTGACCATTAAAAATACAACTGATTATCCTTCTCCACACTTATGAACCCATCCACGGCTAGTTATATTACGCCCTTGTATATAGCATGGTTAAACGTTCCAAGCTATTCCACCCAACCTTCGGGAATCTGTGTGATAAAGTCATACCAGTAATCACCCATGATCTGATATCCCTCATTTGTTGGGTGAATACAGTCCTGGAGGAGATCTGTGCTAAAGGTTGTGAAGTCAACCGCGAGCACTTTGTGACCAGCATCATAACGTGTCTTGACGACATCAGGAATCAGAGTTTGATACTCTTTAGTCCGGGTAGATTGGCCAGAGTCGCAAGTGTTAATAATGATGGATACGAGGATGGTAGCATCAGGACACCCTTCAACCATTCTATCAATAAGACTACCCAGGCGATCTGCCGCCCCTTGGGGGTCGTTTCCCTCCGTTGATATGGAAGGGTCCGCATTCATGTCATTGGTCCCCGCAGCCAATAGTATAATGCTCGGATTCTCTTTGAGCGATGGCTCAACGTGGTCCGCGATGTATTGAATGGTTTTTCCAGACCAAGCAGCCTGTGTTTTCGATTAGTATACCTTGTAAATTTGGCTGCAACACGCCATCACCCACATATCGATCACCATCCTTCCCAGATGTCTCCGTTCCAAGGTAAACCACGTTGTTTTCTAAACTCAAGGTCAGACCAAAGTTTCATTGTGTCCGTCGATCTGCTTCTCACCAGTTAAATCTTTCTTGAGTTTAGTGCGGTATCCAGTGCCATCTCCTCCGTTTCTATCACTAAGATATCCCACTGTGATGGAGTCTCCCACAGTAAGAATTGCAAGCTCTGTGCCATTTTGCACTTTCTTTCCAGGGCTTGTGCCTTGATACTGGAGGACGTAAGAGCTTGACGTTGCACGCTCTGGTAGGGTTTTATGATTGTCGCGCGGGACCGCCATACCGGCAACTGACGCGATTGCCATGTAACTCAATAGTAGAAGGCGCATTGTGACTTAGTTGGTGAATGCGTCTGACGTGTTGTGGTGTATCAACACAGCAACATAAGCATCAGTGTCTCCAGGCACGAGTACTTATAGGCAGATGGCATAATATGCACTGGGGTCAAGGTGATATTCCGTATCGCTGCATGACATACGCCATGCACAATAACCAGCCTTCTTCGGGGCGGTGGCTGCATGCAATAAGACGCCCATGCTTATACCTATTGACCCATTTAAAAGTTCCAGTGGCCATTATCATATAAGCCAATGCGACAAAAATAGCTACACCATGGCTCGGACCGAAACTAGCCTGCAAGACTTGATGTACTTCAGCGGGTTATTAAGATGCAAGCCATATGCCGTTGGTTGCCATACTGTGGCTAGGTGCAGAAAAACAGTTGATCGAAGGATTTTTAGGCTAAATTAGGGGCAAGAGGCGAAGTATATCATGAGGCATTTAAGGCGGCTGAACACGACCTCGCCCAAGAGCTGAGCTAACAGTGGGGCTGAAAATGACCTTTGCAAGCATGGATGTGGTAATATTGCATTTTTCTAAGGGTGGGTGCAGCGGCGCCCAAACAAGGATGTCGCGACTTGCAACACGCAGCCAACGCAACAGTGATTGGAACAATTTTTCTTCTCCTCGTATTTAATCAGCCTAGACTGCTAGATATTACCCATTTCCTTATGCAAGAGCTATATCTCCAGTTAATTTTACAAGTCAGAACAACTTTGGAAAAACCTAATCGGTGAACATGTTAGGTACCAGGCATTCTCATACCCTGTCTGTCCTATTATACTTTACCATGCCTACCGTAAGAACTCGAAAAATTGAGAATCGCTGTGGAGACAAACTAGACCCCATTAGCGGGCAGCTTTCCAATAAGAGAGTTGTATTTTGTCTAAAAAAAGCGAAAATAGCTCCGCAGTTCATGGGAGGCTTGCAGATGGCCAATAAAAAGCACGAGAGGTATCCACAGCGATTCTCAATTTCTCGAGTTCTTACGGTAGTGCAGTGGCGATTCAAATGAATAGTAGCGACATCATAAGTCTTCTGGGGTTCATTGTTTTTCAAGAAAGAAATGAATAGATTAGAATTTGAGAGGATTTCAATAATCGGTGAACAGATGCAGCCCACCTAAAACAATTGTTTTCACTGACTTTCCTCGACAGCATAACCTTTTGACGTCATTTCGTTGAAAGGATATCTGCAAAGGCATGATATATTTCTCTAATATGGTTTAAATAGCAATTATTACACCAAACGAAGTGGAAGGCCGTTCGGTTTGATCTTTTTTCGGTTTCTCGATCCGGCCGTTCCGAAATTTGTCAGACCATTCCAAATCCCCACAAAAAGCATCAAGACCTTTAACCAAAAGTTCGATGCCATTCCCGCTCATAAACCAAGTGGTGAGGATAAAGTTTAGTGAGGAAGACCTATGTAACTAATTACTGATCTTCCATCCCTCGAGTTCAGCTGTGTTGTTAAAGGCCGTCAGGTCCACATAGTGAATCTGTCGGCTTCCCCCTCTCCCAAAGTTTTCTGCCGTGATATTCAACAGCGTGGCTGAGGTCTGAGAAGAATTAGACAACAGGTTAGGAAACTTGATGTCAATCTTATCGAAGATTTCCAAGGGTGTGAAGTAATCTGGGCCTTTGGATTCGATTTCTTGCTGGAAGAACTCAACATACTCACGAGTATGCGTGAGATCTTGGCCAGACTGGAAGTCAGAGGTGGTAAGAGAATGGCCTGGGATGGTTGTTCGAGGTTTCAGGCTCTGGATCAAATCCAAAGTCGATAGCCATGCAGATGTCAAGGCGGGCGTGAGAAGATCGGCAAGCCAAAGATGCATTGTATGGCTATAGACCACGTCCCCAGCAATTAGTGTCGAGATTGAGGGTATCCAAAACAGAGTCTCATCGATTGTATCTCCAACAAGCGGTTTCAGAAGATGAATCGGCTGCTTCTCATCTCCAGGTAACGCGAATAATGTAAAGTTGTAGGTGGTGGGAATGGTAACCTTGTCGCCAATGACATCAGCACCCATTGATGCTTGCCAAAATTCCACCTATTTTCATTAGGCTTAGATTATTCAGAAAAAATTGAACGGACCATACCTTTTTCAAAGCTTCATTCTCGATAAGAGCGACAGCCTCCTCGCTCGCAAAGTACTTGGCCTCTGGAAACTCGGCAAGGAATTCAGCACTTCCCAAATAATGATCTGGGTGTGAATGACTGGCGAAGGCAGCAATGAGAGGCTTGTCTGTTGTATTGCGGACCCATTCCGCGAGGGTCTTGGCTTGAGGGATAGCCATGGGAATGTCAATAATCACGGCCGCTTCAGATCCAATGATTAGTGAAGACACCATATCTAGTGAAGGACCAGTATTGATAAAACTCTTGACAATGAGGCCCCTGTGATACGGAAAGCTCGCGGCTATGCCAAAAAGCGCAGGGAAAGCGAAATGGACGCCGAGTCTCATTGTGACTAAAGTACTCCTGTATGATGATATTCTTCGGGTGTACTCCTTGAAGCGCTCTGAAAATGAGAGGCTAGGGGATATTTATAATTTTTACTGCATTGTCACATTGGTTTCATTCGCCGTTCAAGTTCTTCTCAAAAGGTGCTCGTTGCTGCAATAGTAATCACACTGTGGGGCGTGCCGTGAATTGTAATCATCCCCATTACCCATTTCTTGGCTATCGTCTGTGCTCACTTCCGAGGCATTTGTCATTGCCATTAGCTTTAAACTCAATCAATAGAATCTTACCATTCATCTCGAAATAATATTCAAAACCATTGCATCTCACTCAATCAACCAGCGTTTCAATCTCAGTCTGGATACTCTCCAAAACTTTAGGTGTGAATAAGAGGACATATTATCCCTACAACTTGTCTGTAAGTTTCATATTAAGTGCCCAAGTTATTTATTGTAAATGTAGCGCTCAATTCCAATGTGCCTGAACATCTTAAACTTTTATCACAGCTACCCAGGTGAGGCGATCTCGGTCAGTCGGAATTTACCGATTCCGTATCCCACTCGGCAATCCCACCGAGAAATCCCACGCATCCCACAATATGCCGATGAGCACAGACCATATGTCCACATCAGAAATGGTCTTGTAGGACTTTTTTTTTGTTACGGGGCAGGGCAAGGAGTGTATGCCGTAAATTGCGTTTTGACTAAATAGTCACCAATCGATCGTTTTAAAGTTAGAGATTTGCCGCCTATGCGGTTTTGAAGGCTGTATACAAGTATGAAGATGTGCCTGAATGTTGGTTTGATCAACTAGTTGACAGCATGTTAGGCAAATGTTCCTGCCCTCAAGTTCCTCAGAACCACTCTAGGTGTCATGTTAGTCTTATCCCGGGCCATATTACACAATACCAAATTCGAATGAGAGGGTGGGTATAAAACCGACCCCCATTGATTATTTTGGGTTGTCACATTCTGCACAATGAAGAGGGCTCATCAGACCCGCCGAAGGCGCAATGGACACTGAAAACTCTGGATTTGTTATATGAGCAGAAATAGGAATGATAATTTCTAAGGAATAGCAATTTTTCTGTGCTTTAGGTTACTCTATAATGGCAAAATGGTGACAGATACATTGCATATGAACCCGGGGATTAGCCGCCAACCGAAGCCAACCCACTTCGCGAACTAATTCCCGCTAAAGTCTGCTACTACAACTAGCGCACGCTAAGGAAAACTCCATTTAATATAAGGTATACCTCATGATCAAAGGGTTAGGGTTGGGGTTAGGGTCATGGCATCCCCAGTGTCCCTCAACCTCAAGCATTCCATGCTCACTACTGCACCTGCTGCCCTTTTGGCCTAAGAATAACGATGCCAGGATTCATATTATAATTTGCGTGGTACTGGGATCCACTTGAAATTGAATCAAGACTTGAACATTCCGACGCTATGGATGGTTAGTTGGGACAAAGCGGCCATCCCAACAAGCAAACATTGCTTAGTCGCAAGGGATAAAACAACACAGTTGCGCTAAAGAAAGGGGTGTCTCAGTAGTAGTTTACAGTGACAAAGAACACGGACGAGGTCGGTGCCATCGAAAATGTCCCAATGCATTTCCGCTTTGCAGTGGCCTAGGAGAACTTGGAGTTGCCTTGCCGAGTACGTAGGCTAATCAGGGCTATCCCAAACAACATCAAGATGAGATAGTAGCAACTGTCCAAACGAGCAACTTGAATAAAGGTTCTGTTATTTCGTTGTTCCTTATGGCTCGTAAATCATCACACATCACACGACTATCGTGGTGTTATCACACGGGGTATGATGTTGAAAGTCAAATAAATCTAACCAACCGAGCCCCTAAATTTACCATTTGCATACAAGGCTTTACTAGAAGTCTACTCATGTCTAACGTAGTTTGATGAAACATAATTAGCAATAACGGTATCGCTTTTCGCCCAGATTATATATTTTGTGGCGATGCCAGTCGTATTCCACTTCGTAGAAGATAAGATTAGTCCCAACACATCCCAGCAATGAGAAAAGGTGAAAACTCACTCCCTTGATCAAGGTGTACATCTTCAATTGGCATGTGAATCCAATAACCTCGACGTGGTGCATCGCCCTTCTGCTCTCCTTCTATGCCATCTTCGGCATCTTTATACCTAGGAATCTCTCTCCAGCACCTCAGGCCCTCGATGTCGGCTCTTTGGGGCCTCGTCTTTTCTATACCTTGGTCTTCTATAAGCTTCAGATCAATCATTTCATACCAATCCCACTTTGAGCATGATATTGTTACTTCCGTGCTAGGGGGGACAATCCGCTCTAGAAGGCGATCTATTGTTGGCAGGGTGTAGTGGTGGAGCTTATCGGCAAGGAGTGCTTTACTCTCATAGGGCCAGATAAGTCCAGTAGCTTCGTCAATGTCTCCATAGACAAGCCTTCGGAAAGAAATGCGAAGATAAAGCAGAGAGGGGAATATGGGGGCTAGATGTGCATCCTGGATATCCGAGTCGGTTTGCTGAGGATTCAGAAAACCTAAGCTGAGTGGCAACTCTTTTGGCTTCCAAACGAGTTCTAGTGACGCCATTTCTTCTAGCCTTCGCTGGGGAATAATATCCTGGAGACTGCGAAGTAAAACGGGGGAGCCGATATGAATTGTGTTTGTGCTATATAAAATGTTGGTTCCTTCTACGTAGCTGCCATTGAATCAAGTTAGTATCCTTGTTCACCAATACATTTTGCATCTTCTGCATGTGGCTTGAGGGCAAAAAAGGAGGAACTTACGCGCTTCGGCAAGACAAAATCCAGCCCATGATGCCAATCTGACACTTCCCCGGCCACTCTCCAGGCCATTCATTGCACAGCCCAGAACCCTTGAGACAGAGGTCAATGTCGGGCTCGCGAAAGTGTCCCCAAGGATAGTTGCGTCTTCTTCCCAAGGGCAAATGTGTGCCTCTGGGTGGATAACGGTGACAAACGCAGCTGAACCATCTCCATCCCATTTCTTCGGAGGTGTCGAGATGGGAGTCCGCCGCCAGGGTTTTGGAGTGTATCTTCGCATGGATGGCCCATGATGGATATGGCTTCTCGTCAACCAAGTTCAGAGGATGGGAAAAGCGCAAGTCCATGTGAATTGTGCGGTGCCCAAAAGCCAAAAGCTGGATATCATACCGAATCTCGGGCGGAAGACGGCCAAAGAACAAGTCCCCTGTTCTCTCCACTGCAGAGGCCTTGCGGGAGGCTGGTCGGCTCAGGGGATGCCGCGAAGCATTTTTGACCGCTCGCCTCAAAAACAAGCGTCGGAAACCGTCGTCACGGCGCTTACGCTCCCGACGCGCTCTGTGATACGGGCCCCATGGCACAAGGCGTAGCCAGAGGAAATTTGTAATGCCGTAGAGCTTTGCGATGGTTAGGAAGAGCAGCATGCCGGCCGTGGCCAAGGCTGCCATGGCGAGGTCGGGCGACGACCTGACCAGACCTCGTCGGCGGCTCCGAGCAAAGATCTCGGGCCAGCCGTCCCAGAACTCGGACATCTCATCGCGGATGGAGAGAGTCGGCCACTGATACTCGCTCGCACTCATGGTGGATAGTTCTGGAGGGCATACCGAAGTCTCCGAGGCTGCCCCGTTGTCGTCGGATTCATGCCGCGATGTCCCGGAAATGTTGGCTGAGGAGAAGGTGGAGCAGGATCGGCGTGTGTGGCGTGTGTTCGGTCGCCGGGCCCAAATTGCCGCAGCGCCGGCGCAGGGATCACAACACGTCGGCCCACGGTCAATCACAACACTTTCATGTTCCTGTGCAGTGTCACTTATAATAAGCGTCGGATGTTTACATGCATGCATACATGCTAGCATCTCCTTTCTATCTATTTGATTAATTTAACCGCCATACCTACCTTCAAGCCCCGCTTATCCCTAACGCTTACTACCCCGCCAACATTATGGAATGAATGCCGAGATAAGACCACGTTTAAATTTGTGAGGAACTTTGGCATCAGGAATTCTTGACGCAGCTCGAGGGAAGCAACCGAACACCCGCGGCTTCAAATTAGGCCGAGTTGGATAACAAATAAGACCTGTGGATTTCTTCTGCGTAATTTCGGAACATGCCGAATGACGGAAGACCTCACACGGTCGCAACGCAACGTAGTCTAGGGTAGGTCGGATGAGAACAGGCCATTAGGATCCTGGGGCAAATTGTGGTTGGTTTGTCCATTCTAGCGCGCGTCACCGATGATTTCTACTCCCTGTGATTGCCTTCAATTTAAAATAAACTTCTGCCATGGTAGGTATCAAAAAGATCAAGTCCGTGCCAAATTACCACAATCATTTTGGTCGTCCAGAACAGCAGGTGGGGGGATCATGGTCCTGTGTACAGTTTCATTTCCCAGTATCCATTATCCTACATCCAGTTTTGACGCTCATGGTGCTTCTAAATGTTACCGGACCCCAAAATGTAACCGATCAAGACTCCCTTCATGCTTACTCAAAGCATCTTTCATTTATCCCTTCTTCGCCGCCTCAATTTTGGCGGCCAAGGTTTTGGCCACAGCTTCCAATGCCACTGGGTCCGCGCCTCGGATTCTATCGACCTTGCCATCATCTGTGAGGCTTACAGACTGGCGGCCTTGAAGACCCTCAACGGCCGTGGCTTTGGGAGCACCATTCTCGAAAATGACGAAGGTAGGCATGGCAGAAACGCTGTAGCGCCCTGCAACATCATTGACATGGTCAACATTGACCTTGGCAAAAGCAAGTTGTCCTTTGGCAGAATGACTGTCTGCTAGCCTAGAGAAGATCGGCGCAATAGCGCGGCATGGGGGACACCAGTCTGCATAAAAGTCGACGATGACGTGAGTCGTGGAGGATAAAAGGGTATCCAACTCTGCAGCCTTGGTGATCTTGAAGATCTCGCCGGAAGTTTCGGGAATAGGGGAGCGGTCTGCAAAGATGGCCTTTAAAACAACTTAATGTCAGTCGAAAATCTATTACCCCATGATGAAGCAATCCAGCAACCCTAGGTAGTTGAGATCCAACTGGTCCTGATGAGGGCGAGGAAAGAAAGCCTGACAAAAGAGGAAAAATAAGATCCGCAATTACGCACCGGTCCTACGAAGAAAATAGCAATAAATGCTAAGATAATATAGTAGATGGTCTCCATCGTGATCTGATTTGTACACTGGAGTGGTGAAAGAAATGCCAAACACGCGTTGAAGGGATTCGTGTTCCGACTGCCTACTTTCCAAGTTTGGCTAGCTCATCAACTCTTACCGCCTTCCTAAATAGGTAGCATTCAGATGTTGTGCCTCGGCTAAAACTGAACCGGCCAATGAAAGGGGATCGGAGATGGATAAAGGTTGTTCCGCTGTACGAAAGACTGGGACTTCAAAGCACGTAGCAGAGACCTATCTATGCATAATAATTGTAGGATGAGTCTGCGCCCGTGGATCGGAAAGTGAGCGAGCAATCCTAACAACCTACTGTATGAATACGATGTGTTCAGGAAAGCACAGTTAGGCTGAAACAGCTGTAGACCCCTTGATTTGCATTTTGTGCGTATGTTGGGTACCTGCGATTTCTTTGTTTCTGCTGTCGGGCAAGACTAGCAGTAAATTATAAGGCATAATGACGAAATTATAAATACCGTGACTAGTCTTCGCTTTATTTGGAATATTGAAATTTCTCATTTTTTTGCTTCTGTAGAGTTGAGGCGGAGAGCATTGTTGAGGAAGTTTTCAAGGGCGATGGAATTTTGACCTTCAACATTAATTAAGCCACTTTATCCTTCATTTTTCTTTTATTTTGCATTTTTGGGTTCGTGCTTAGCGAAAAGTAGAGCAATAGACATGTCATGTCAAACGAGACAGACTAAACATTAAGACCGTTACACACCCGACAACCGAAGGGATCCACACAGTTCTCTCCAAGAGGTACTTGTGCGATAGTTTAACCACGGGATCCCGTGTACCAATCGGACTAAGTGAGGCTTTAACAAACTAGCAAAAACTTTGAGAATGCAGGTACTATTGCTACACTACGAAATGGAACTCTCCATAGCCTCAAAGCCCCTTTGATAACGCCGTTGAACATAGCGAAAACGAATATATCAAGAAAGTCAAAGTAGCCTTGACTAAGCCACTCAATATTCAAGACTGAAGTAGTAAGACTGTGGCAAATATGGATTATGCCGCTTTGAAAGAATTTGTGAGGTGCAGTGGTAGGTACAATCGTTACGATCATCGAAAGGTTGTGATTCTGCTCGGCTTGCTTCACAATGGCGGCATCACACGCAGATATAATGCTGTTCAAAATATCGCCCTTCTTCGCCAAACACACATCATTGTGATATTTACTTCATCCCACTTGAATTGATCTGGTGGTTGATTGAGTAACTGTAGTAGGCGTTCGCGAACCATCCCTTCAAGATTGCCCGGGAGCCCTGTCGCCTTCGGTAGGGGGCATAGGTAAACGCCCCGTCATCACCCTGGAAGTAAAAATGATTCTCTGTTTCAGTTCTTCATCGCTCAGGGATAGTCTTTGTTTTCTTGCATCCCATGACCGAGCCGCGGAAATAAGATATGCTTGTTCTTCGGGAACTGCCGCCTCCAGGGATAGAAACAATGATCCAGAGAATAACACCGGCGCCATCATCCCCAGACTATTCATATATGGGACTGCCTTCCAAATGCGACTGCTATATTGTCTGGTTGAGTGTGTAAGCTCAACTTGGTTTCCAAAGCCTAGAATAGGTATGAGAGAGGTGAGAACTGTATTTATGACGATTCCCAAGGCAGCATGCTGGAGAAAAAGGGCAGCGATGGCTGTTGACGAAAATTCGGTTCTAAAACGTATGGGAGACGCTAAATCTGAAACTAGCGTGTCGCTGGTATCGCATTGACTCCAGAGGCGGAATATGGTAGTTCTGTCAATCTCCTGCAGCTCTGCAAGAAG
This sequence comes from Calonectria honghensis, assembly GCA_013403855.1. Lineage (NCBI taxonomy): Eukaryota > Fungi > Ascomycota > Sordariomycetes > Hypocreales > Nectriaceae > Calonectria > Calonectria honghensis. Next base: position 274,683 of record VTGB01000046.1, read on the forward strand.
GGTATTGGCGTTGTTGAATGTTTGAACTGCGATGGTCCCAGAGGTTGTGCTATGAGGATCCATCAAAATGGCGCGTAGTGCTTGGCACATGTTTGGCCACTGGGCCAGATGGAAGCCAAAACGGTACAAATCAGCAAGATGATTTGGCGCATCTAAACCACGTGCAATACCTGCTTCTAGACTATTTCGCCATTGAGGAGTGGCGTAGAAATTATCGCTACCATGAATAAGGCTGTGACTAAGCTGTAGTCAATTGCCGTCAGGACAGATTCAAACCAAATGAATGGGATTGGAATCCAACGCATAGGTTGATTGTACTTACGACAGCTCCAAAGCACTCCAAACTGACGTGGATATCGAGGAGATTACTTGGTGCTGGAGGGCCCCTCTTGACGAGTAAAGTGTTCAATCCAGCCAAATGATGTGTGTTATTGGCCGGCCGAGTCGAGTCGAACGTCACCTCAGTCCTACACAAAAGGGCCGTTGCTGCCAGAGTGCCGCTGCAAAACCGAGTTTCAGGATCATCTAATGCTCGCTGAAGACTACGAAGTGCCTTTATGTATGTCTTTGCATCTAGGATATTTGAGCCACTTGCTTCACCACGGAAATTCGACCACGTTGCCAAGAAAAAGCCTAAGGCATCTTGTAAAGCCCGACTTTCCTCTAACCTGGCAGGAATGAATCTTAGGCTATGACCAGACCCAAGCAGGTCATATGGCGAATCGGGTTGGTTAGATGCGAGATAGGTTGTCAACCTGGTCGCCAGACGGGAAGCGGCGCTGCTGGGAGCGGGTCGTGGATGTGCGATTCGAAGCCTGCGAAAAGTACCTTCGCCGGTTTCCGCAAGCTTTACCTTCGCTTCAACCATGGTGCTTCTGTGGGCTTGCTGGCCAATCTGAAAGTTGACAGCATCTGGGCTATTCCGAGAAGAATAACTCGAGTGCGTCCCATTATGCACGAACTTGATTGTGTTGCCAGGTCCAGAACATGACTCGTTCGACTTGGCACAGGCGCCGCACGTTGGCCAATTTTCATCACACTAGGTGTATTGGATTGTCAGCTCCCCGACACCCCTTGCGAATGACTCGTCCAGGCTGACCTTGATTTTTCTCTTCTTGCAAAATCCACACCGGCTGCTCTTGGGAATACCAGGCATTTTGGACCGTATGAGTAGGGATTTTTGGGGATATTTAGCAACTAGGTGGTTGGCTAAATTGTGACGTGCCTCGTCACACCAAGCGACGGAACACTACGCCACAACAGTTTCCCCACAGCCCCAAAAGATCATGCCAATATGGAAACCTCACAGCCAAACAGGTATTCCCGGGCTGATCCCGACACCACATGCAGGCCATCAGAATAGGGTCTGGCCGAAATTTGGGAGAGGATATGCTCGTTTGTGCTCACTCTCTGAGGTATAAATGCGTAGGACAAAAGATTTGCCCTGCCTGGCATTGTCATGAGCCTTCAAAGCCGGGTGATTTTATGTTAAAATGGCCACCCTTGATTAGATCCTGAAAAGTGGATGCATTGAAGGCTTGGCTATTTGTGCTCTGAAGCGAGGACCTTTTCCAATAAGGCACCTTGGGAGCAAAAGCTTATTGTAGGTAAGCTATGTAAATGTGAAGTTCTAATATTTTCTTGTTTGTCCTGAGAAAGGCCAATGGTTTTACTGATCCAAATCATAGAAATTTAGTACGCGAATCATGTGCTCGGATGCGGATGACTGCAGCTGAACCAACATTACCTACATCACCGGTTCTCATATGGCCCCATATGCGTCAGCCCTAGCGCAGCATCTTTCCTAAATTGGTACAAATCGCCCTTATCGCTGGGCGGCGATGCTGTCAGCGCAAACATGACGTGGCCCTGTGGGGTTTAACTCGGGCAAAAATGCCGGCCTTTCGTGGTGATTGGCACTCCTAGAATAGACTCACTGCATGCTCACCGCTGCAGGTATAAGGACCAAAACCGTACATGCCAAAGTGTGTGTAACTTGGGTTGAAGAATGAACGAGAAATATTTGCCACTCATACCCCTTCAATGAGAGTCTTGGGCAAGGTTCGTGCTACCGGGATGCTACAGCGCGTGTTACGGGAGAGGGGGCTATGGGTAAATTCCCCCTAAAACCATCCCCCGATGTCCTACATCGGCAAAATAGTAATCGAAAGTGTACTAAAGCCAGCGCAGGGAGGTGCGCTTTCATGCGGGTATATCAACTGTAAGATGTGCTGATTGCAACTACTGTCGAACCAGAGTTACTTTGAATGCCGGCAACTTAATCTCTATTACTTTGCGCACCCCACTCTCATCTTCGCTGAATTTGAAGATGAACTGATCCAGGGATTTATACACATAAGTATTGTGGTCCATAGTCTCCCACGTCAAACAAGACATCTACGGCCAGAACACTTGCGAATCCTTTGCCGCAATCTCGTTAGCCGAGCCCGTGTCAAAACAACTCGATACGAAAAATCATTGTTGGCCCTCAAGTCTGTCGGGTATAGACGCGCCGATCCGAGAACACCATTGCCGAGGATGGCTTGAGTAACATAAACTCTACGAATCATCTATTTCGTCAGTGCCAGCCCAGGGCCTTTGTCAATCTGCAAAATTACGCTGGAATTTGTTGTCTTGTCAATCCACGTACCGGCCAAGGCAGTTGATGCTTCATCCTTGCTGGCCTTTTCCACCGCAGGAATAATTTGAGAATTGATCCAATTTAGAGTTGCCAAGATAGTGTTTGTGTTGGTCTCCTGCCCAACTTGCAAAATGGGAATAACAAGACCATAGCTGACTAGCAATACGGCACTTCATTGAAATATATTATTGGTTGATTGAGGGTGTTGGAGATGGATGCGAGATTCACAAATTATGCTTGGGCTCATTAGCAAATATAGTTACTTACGGACCAGTCAGCTTTAGAGTCTTGTTTTATAAAAGATGCTATGGACCGAAAGAAAATAATAGACGAAAGTAAATTCTATTCTGCCACGCTGCAAAATACGCTGGTACTTGATATAAGGTACTTTACTCTCTTACCAGTGGCACAGCCGTATTTTGTGTGTGACATATCCGAAAGCAGTAATAATGATAAGCCATATACTAAATTTTAAGACAACCTTAAAAATTGGATTGGCGAATGTAAGAAGATGGGAAATAGCTCTTATCGAACTCCCGAGATGAATATTTTATAATTCACATGCCAAATTGGTGAGCACTCTTTTAGTAACCTAGAACTGCGGCAGCATCGTCTCCGATCAAATAACCAATCGACTCCTCGCGGTAAGTATCAGTGATGCAACGATCGTAGTCAGATCCCTTGAGGTGTTTTAGAAGGCCTTTGTTGCCATACTGGGGCCAATTTGCATCGACTATGGAGTTTGGGTCGTAGGAATTGACAAATCCAACCCAAGCACCCTGGATCAAGTCGTAAAGTCCACGGTCATCCTCAAGGGCAGCATAGCCGGGCTGATCACAGTCCTCACCCCACGTACAGAACAGGTAGGGGATTTCGTATGTGTGAGCACATCCATAGACCTCTGTGTCGGTTGATTGGTTCGCTGACAAGGCAATTTGAGAGAAAAGATAACCATACAGAGGGCTCTTTCGGTAACCTCTCTCGGTTAATGTCTTCATTAAGTAGCGGCGCGGCGCAACAAAATTCCAGTCTGACCAGACTGAAATAGCGCGCTTGAACTGATTGGTGTTGTAGGGTTCATACCAACGAGTAGTGATGTTCGTGAATCCGCCGCTAGTTGCGGTACCGTCGCTCGGGTACGGACATCCCGCTTCTGGGATATCAGGGTAAAGCTCAAAAATTCGATCCATTACGGCCAAAGCATTGGCCGCATCAGCATCAACCAAGGCTTGAGTTGTAAACCATGAGACAAACTCGTCATCAGTTGTAACTTGAGACTCGAACATAGCCCCAAAGAAGCCGCCTTCATCATGAACACTACCAGCAAGAATTGGAACATCGGCTATTTTTCCAGCGCCTATCAAGGCACGAGGTCTCTCAGGGAAAAAGTAATCGCCCGCATTAATGACAGGGGAGAAGATGTTGTTGCCAACAACGACGCTGCCAGTGTTTTCGGCCTTGGTAATTGCGCTCAACAAGGAGGACCATTCAACTGTACGAAGGCATTCGATTTGATCAGTTGCATTCCCACAACCTACCCAGGAGGAAACGTTGCGGAAAGTCGTGGTCAAACGTTCATTGTCGGCATCAAGAAAGACACCAGCCATCGGACCACCTGATTGAATGATGGCGCCGTGGAAGAGACCTTCAGGCTGGCCACCATTGGCAACAAGTTGGGAACCAACACCTTGTGCGCCAGCGCTCTGACCCCAAAGAGTGACATGTTGAGGGTTTCCGCCAAATTTAGCAATGTTGTCTTGAATCCAATGAAGTGCCTGACGTTGGTCATATAGCCCAGCGTTGAGGACTGCATTGCCGGAAGCAGCGGCATCGACAATATCCTTTCCAGCCATAAAGCCAAAACCAGAATAACGGTAGGATAACGAAACATGAATTACTGGCTTATTGAACCGAGTGCTCGCCGCAACGAATGAGGTGCCGGGATATTCGGAGGGAGATCCTGAAGTAAAGCCACCTCCATGGGTCCAGACAACTACTGGGACACTGTCCCCCTCCTTGACGCCCCGTGGTCGATAAATATCGAGGAACAAGCAGTCATCTCCCTCAAGGCATGTGGTTCCACTGGTAAATGCATCTTGGATAGTGGAGGTGCTGGCAGCCTCGACACCCTCAGGCTTTCTAAACCTGTGCGATGCATCAAGAGGTTTAGCGAAGCGTAATCCTTTGAAGTATTCGATGCTATGACCTGCCGAAGTTGTTGTATTGCCGCGGAAAATCCCCTGGTCTAGAGAAACTTTTGGGTATTGCGATGCAGCAGAGCTTGCTTCAACCGTGAAGATACTCAGGCCAGTCGCGGCCGTGAGTAAGATGTTGAATTTCATGGCGGTTCAACAGTAATGACAGGCGAGACCCCGCACAGATTATTGATGGAACTTAAGTTTTGATACTTGAAATGGAGAGTGCAGTTACAAGAAATACCAATGTGAGCTGCCTCTTCTATATTAATAACCAATAGACAGACATTGCCATGATCCTCGTCTTTTGGCCGCTGTATTGCTATTGGCTATCGTTATTACGACGCCGGCAGCTCGGCAGCCCAGCCTTGGGTGACTGGATCCATCCAGTTTTATTTCATTTTAATTCTTTCGTTACCCAGTTTAGCTCAGGTTTCATATTCCATGACATGGGTCGCTTCCCTTGAAAACGAGGCAAGCGGATCCTTGTGCGAGCCAATCGGCCCCATTTCATCCGCTAAGCCTCGTCATCAAATGATGTCAAAGCCGCTTTTATGCAACCCACTTTCCATACAAAGGGGACCAGTGCTCAGCAAGCTCTAAAGCCGAGAACATGTGATTTAATAGAAGTTTGGATTCTGGTGTGTGCTCTTTTTTCTTTTTAGAGGCAACTAGTATCCAAAACTATACAAAGGCTTCTGCATAGGCGATGCATTTCTCGGAGGATAAATACGTAGGTCATTTTAGGCTTTAATGCTCTGGAAGGAACCTTGCTGTGTGTAGACCTTTGTGGGCAACGCACGCATCTTGAAAAGCTTGACGATTTAGAGCCCGCAATAGCTTCCGTTGACTCAGACGTCGCGGCAACAAGGTTCAGGAACACACCAGGCGGCATCTTGCTGCAGTCTAGACTTTACGGTCATTGTCAAAGGCGGGGTAGAGCCTTCATCGTTTACACATGCATTGTTTTGGCCTCTGGCTGCAATTTAATGTTCACTTCTCCCAGAGAGGTTGCCCTCCTAAGTATAGGATAAAAAATACTAGTCGATGAGTGATCTGATGGGAAATCAAGATCTACGCGGCTGTACAGGGTGACATGGTTCAATGAGATGAATGGAGTTCGGCAAAATGTGGTTAGGCGCTTCGGTTTCGGTACAAGTCCAATTAAAGCTTCGGAAGCAAACTCGTGGCAGCATCGGGCTCTGCCTGGCCTGGCTCTTGGTTTCCGAGTCTCAGCTGCAGATCATGCTCCCCATTTATAATTGCTTAAGTCTAGAAGGCGAAATAAGCCGATAAGTTACCATTCCGTCCAACCTTATATCAAAAGTGTAGGCGCACTCCCCATCCCTTGGGCTGCCACAACGCAACGCTAATGCTATGGCCAGGAATACATAGCTAACTGTAGATATTTGGATTGAACATATATTGTTCCCATAACCCAAATCACATTATAACGTATTGAGATTTATTTTTATCATAGCAATAGTGAAAATCGATGCAGATGCCTTGGATGACTGGATTCATTGCTATGGCTTGCCACTAATATGTGATACTACGTGGCAGCTTCGCCCCAGCACCATATAAATAGCGATCGAAATAAGCTTAAATGTCGCCCTGGGACAAATTTATGAAGTGAGGCTCCGGTGCCATGTGTTTTCTCCCCGAGCCACAGCCGTGTACCCACTCTGCCACCTCTAGTGACCCTGGCTCTCGGCACGATCGACATAATCAGCATGCGGCCGATATTTATGGCCAGGCTCACTTGGTCCAAGGGTGAGGTGCACGCATTCTGCCTTGTCGATAATTGGGTGAGATGCCGAGAATGCGCCGCACAGCCGCCCCCCAAGCCCCCAGCCTGTCAAATCATACGTGCTGACGCGCTAATTGCAGGGTAGCTTGATGCGCTCCTGCGTCTTTGGTGAACTCCGCCTTCTCTTCGCGTGGAGTGTGCATCCATGGCCTCATGCATGCAAACCTAGAGTTTCCTGCGTAGACATGGCACAATTCGATTTGCAAACACAGTTTTATTATTCGATCGGTCCACAAAGATTTGAGCGGTCAATTTTCCTACCTCTTGTCAGATGCGGCTATGCGGTGGTGTGTTCGGTCCGTCTGACGTTCTCCTCTTTCAAACCTCGTATTGGTTTTCCCATAGGAAACTAGTAACCCGATGTACTAGCATGGATGGCTAGAATTCCAAAGGTCCTCTTTAGTGGTTGGTAGATTGCGTTGACCCTCTCTCTAGGACCCCAATCGTCACTGCAAGGAAGACGACCTTTCAAAGCGTCTCGAATGTTGCATTTCCAACATTAAATGAGCACATGATATAATGAGATCCCCCAATAATAATCACAGAGTTTAAAAGACACTGCCTATATCGCGCTAGCTATTCTCGTCATCCCTCACTTTGAGGTCTTTGTAAACACCTGAAGCTACAAATGGATTTTCCTTTGATCACTCTCGCAATACGTGAACCACATCCCTTAGCCTCTTCTAAGGGCTAAGAAGGGCTCCAATTGAGTCTATATGTATCTCCGAAGGGTCAAATAATGGCTAAGTTTTGCGGGCGACATCTAGCGTATTTCTGGCATCCAAAATTTGGCGGTTGAGCACCGATGGTGAAAGATACCAGTGCAAACTCAGTGTAAAATCAAGAGGGAAAGTTGAGAATATAACCTGCTGTACTTCCTTGCTCAAGCAAGTAAGTACTTCCGCTTTCCCCTTTTGCCTCAGCGGTAAGTTCAACGGGGAACTTATGAATTGTATTGATTTTTCTTATGAATCTTATTGGATTATTCCAGTTCCAACTTATCATAAATACCTCGGGTTAAAGAATAAAATATGCGACTTTGTCTCTCGTTGTGGACATACACAGACCCTGCCAGCTAGATAACACAACTCTCCGTGCTACCACACTCGCTTCGGCCGCGCTGATAAAATTGGCGCTGCTATCATAGGATCAGCATGGAAATATTAAAAGACCGCGGATTCGATTTTCAGCCTTCCGCATAATCACGGCAAGCTGTTTACAGCGCTACGGCGAAGGAGGTGCCGTGTTCTCGGTTGACCCACTTGGGTGTCTTAGGTGTGCTGTCTACACAACAAGACAACATGAGCGCTCCAGTTTACTTTGAGCCCGACACTGCCGAATCATGAGCTGGGCATAATTCTACAGCGGAATTGCGGGCATGCGTGTGCTATGACGTGCCATATGCTAGGTTGGGGGACATGCAGGTGCTTCCTCCCAATCACCACTTTACAACTAAGCCGTCTCGGACGGATCCGAACGGCTGAAATGACCTAGTCTCACTAAGCTCCATGACGGCACAGTAGCTCGAAAAGCTGGTCATCACACTTGGCATCATAATCCTCATCAGCATACATGATACCACACGCGCGTCCACTGAATTAGCGGCAGACCTTGCTTGTTATGTTCAATCGCCTTTCGCCGTGACTGATTTTTGAGGCTCGTATACAAGGCAAAAATGGCGACGCATTGCCTGGCAACCCCGTGTGTGGCAAACCCCGAAGGAGGTCCTTTGCATCCGAAACGAGGGGCGCAAGTCCCTTTTCGGTCCACTCTGACGTGGTCCAATCAATGAGAGGAAGTCGCTCCCACAGTTGCCACAAAACGTCGTTAGCCCATGTGAGCAATCTGTCGGCGGCAGATCTCATCGCGACCGGCAAATTTAGCGCCGTGGCCTCAAGACAATCATTAAGATTAAAAACACACCGCCTGGGGGACTTTTAATGGTTGATTGGCGATAAAAGCTATAAGAGGCTTTGGTTGGGAAACTTTCGTGCAGTTATCGGGACCCATGTTGTCGTGGATACCGATATTTGTAGTTTCATCAACACTACGCAAGCCCGTCTGCTCAATACTTCAAGGCCCAGCAAATTTGGGTAGATTATTCCACCAATTCTCTTCTTTTATTTGGAAAGAATAATGGAAAAACCTGTCATTTTACTCGTCCATGGAGCGTTTCACCGCCCATGGCATTATCGAGGTTTGATGAGCGGGCTCAGATCTGAGGGTTTTACTGTATTGTCTCCTCCCAACACCACTACTGGTCACGATGATTTCATTATTGGAAAATCCCACCTTGATGATGTCCGTCGCATACACGAAATCCTACTTCCATACCTTGACAATGGCCGGAAAGCCGTGGTCGTCGCCCATAGCTATGGCGGTCTTCCTGGTACGGCAGCTGTTGAGTCCCACACTGTTGCTGAGCGTGCAGTTAGAAATCTTCTAGGAGGTATTGTGTCCATTGTTTATGTTGCTGCCGTCCCAGTCATTAACAAAGGTGTGCCAATCACGGGAACGGCTGGAGTCGAATTGGCTGAGAACGACCTCTTCACGCTTGATGTAAGCCAAAGGCGATGTCCGGTTTTTACCACCCGAAACTAACACCACCAGGATGGCAAATTGTACCATAAGAAAGGAGCACTAGACGCATTTTATGGCGACATAGATGATCCAACGAGACAGGAAGCGGCGCTGGTTCTTGGCGACCAAAGTCGCCGGTGCATGGAGGTGATTGTTGAATACACAATGCAGGATATAAAAATCCCCAAAATCTACATTGTTTGTAAACAAGATCGCGCGCTTCCCGAGGAGGTCCAGCGCGCCGTTGCGCGGGTGGGAGAGGCGATAGTGGTTGAACTAGATTGTGGCCACAGCCCATTTTTGAAACAAAAAGAACTTCAAGTACTGGTCAAAATAATTTCTGAGGCATCGCAGGCTTAGTCTTACAAGAATGGATATCGCCACCCAGCTCATCATAGTGAATCATTCACAATGTCTCAGATGAATCATAGTTTGCACTTCGGCTTTGACCGACCTTTTTTTTTTTAAGGCAAACATGGTGCCAGATCATCTCTGGGTCAAATCATTGGAAAAATAGGACAAAGTCCTTTTGTCTGAGAAATCAGCAAAATATCAAGGGCGTAGATCTTTTGTTAGTCAATCCATTACTCGCATTAATTTAGCAATGTCCCCTTTCAACCGTTTGCCTCCATTTAAGGCTGCCATGACATCATGATCCCTGCTGCATCTGTCCCGCCCCGTATTCCCCCATTCTAGGCATTCATTCTTTCGTGTCAAGCATGATCATTTGACCCTTTTTTTTTCACTTCTTCGGTCAACAATCTCAGAACCGATGAATTGTGGAGGAGAGTATATAGTTGCCGCTAAACTAGCGGAGTTCTATTAATTGTTTGTCCAGCCCTGTAAATCAGGGCACAACGGTCAGGGCCTGGAACCTGGCTCACGCATGCAACCAACCAACCAACATCCGATTACCTTCATCTCTTGGCATCGCCCCAATCGCGGAATGGAACCGTCGACACCGCCCCCACTGAAGAACCATAGGCATGATGTGCTCACACATGGGATAGGGACTTTTTTTGCGGCGATGACCGAGGAGTCACGAGTGACTCTGCCATGCATAGAATAGGTAGTTCCTGACAAGTCCAATTCGGGCCATATGCAGGCACCAACTCTGCCAAACATTCAATACGAGGCACGAGACTTGTCCTGCAGGAACTTGGACCTTTGCTGGCGGTCAAAATGCCTAATTCGCCAGGCAAGCAGCCAGTAGCAACAGGAGAAGGCAAGTTGGTTTCCAATCGACTTTGCAGCTGAGATAGTCACGCCATGGTGCCCCGGTAAACAAGTACAGTACTTAGGTACCCATGCAATAGAGGTTGAAAATCCGAGGCACCTCTTGACTCATGACGGACAAGGCCTGTGGAGTGGAACCACCATCTTCATAAGACTTTTAATAGTAGGACTCATCGGGCGACAACAGCGCAATCTTCTACGGCTTCAGCTTGGAGGACCACATTGGAGCGAGTTTCCTCTTGTCGCCCATCTAGCATTGTCGGGCAACGGAAGGAAGGGGCTATGTGTATCTTTTAGTTCAACTGGTAAAGCGGGGTTGGTCGAGCCCCTGGTGAAATCAAGCCACGCCCCTGTGTCTAAGGCAGTTAAATTAGCCACGAAGGCCTGTTCAGCTGGAATGGGGGCTTTGGGTCCTTAGCTCGTGGCTGCCCTGTCTCTGCTTTTGTGGTTGTTCATTTAGGGGCCATGTGGGCAGGCTTGGCTATTGAGACAACGGGGCACAGATGCAGGCACTGTTCTGTTGGCGCAATTGGGGTGTTTCAAAATGGCAGTTCAAGTGGACGTGGGGTCGAATGTTTCGACTGCTTCTGGCGGCCACATGCCTGAAGCGGACTACACGACGTGGCCTCTAATACAGTAGGCAATTCCTATTGGTGGTTACTGAATACGAACTTTAGTCAACTGAGAGGTTGGAAAAGCTGGCGGCAGATGATGGGCAGCTCCAGCGCCCCCGCAGGGCTGCCAAAATATCGCGACACGGCGCGTGGGGAGCCCGCACGGTCTTATATGGTTTATAAACAACAAGAAGAAGAAAATCCCATTCCTTCGGAGACAGCGCCACTGTCGCTGGACTCAAGACGGGCACACGTCAGCCTGTTGCAAGGCACACTTTGCGGGCACTTTTTTGGCATCGAACCGGCGGAGCTTGCATTGGCCAATCAGCGGGCGCGAGGAGAATATCTGCAAATCGCTACCACTCAGCTCAGCGCAATATGCTGCCCGATCGGGTTAGTCGAGCACGTTGCCCCGAGGCTCGGCCTATGATCGCCCGCTCGATCTTGGCGCGACGCCGCGACTCCACACCCACCCATGATGCTCACCCTGCCCAGCAAGACAGGACGGCCGTGTCCCGCCACCAGCACCCTGGGTCCCGTTTTACCATCCTGGCGCGTGACCCCAATGGCCAGCCTTGCTGGGCAGGGTGCGCAACGTTCATCCCGATGTGGTTTAGCCCCATCTGTGCTATTCCCACCGGAGGGCCGTCCTAGTAGGACAGCCATGCCAGACAGCACTGAAATGCCATCATTGTAAGCAACGGGGAGGCCTGCGGCCCAGGCTGTTGGTTCGCGATTCACTATCTCGATCCTCGGATTGGCTCGTGTGTGACTCTTGTCCTAGAGTCCGTCGGGAGTCTAAAGTCCTCCTTGAGCATCAGGATTCGTATAAGAACTCGACCATGTCTGTCTTCAAAAATACTCATCAACAGCTCAATCCGATCCGATACAGCACATTAAAGCACACAAAACAACATAATCCAGCGCAAAGCAGCTCAAAGCAGCTCAAGGACAACTCAAAATCCAACATGTCTCCTCCCGTTCCGTTGATCTTTGTCTCCGTTTCCAACCCTCAGGGAGGAAAGGACTCGGGCTCTTCTGGATCCTCCAACAACTCCGGCTCAAAGTAAAGTCTTAACTTTACCGTGGCTCATCTCCCACTTATATCTGGTGCAAAGATGTGGTTTATCGATGCTGGAAATCATAAAACCAAAATCGTATGAATGGCACTGGCTTGGGATCTCGATGGCTCGCGGAGCAGTCTATTTTCAGGAGCGAAGTGGTGAGTTTCAATAACATTGTAATTCCGATCATGGATAGCTACTAACAATTCAGTCATAGTTTTTGCACTTCTGCTTTCCATGCCAACATTTCAGCTTCGGGGTGCTCTCTCCGCAAATGGACACTCCGTCGTTTCAGGGGTTAGCTGGCTAGCCAACCTATAGAGGAGGACTATCACGAATGGGATGAGTTTTGACGGGTCTTTAAGCAGAGTTTTTAGCGTGAGAATTTGCTAGACTGAGGAGGGTATTGATAGGATAGAATACGGCCTAGATACTACCACGGCTCGCGCTCCTTTTCTTGTAATTGATTTATATTGATTTGATATTTGAACTTCTACCAAACGACTCATTTGGGAGAAACCATGCACATTACGTCACAGTTCTTGCGTTGATATGATGTTTCACTACTGGTCTCGATGTATTCCGCCTCATGTCAGAGATACCCCAGAAGCTGCAAGCGTTGCATAGAACAACTTCGTCTGGCCTGTGATAATCATCCGTCCCTTTCCAGCAAACTGAAAGTTTGCTGCCTTAGTTCCGGTATAAATCTTTCCAATGAGCTTTCCTGAAGGGTTCCAGACGTGTACACCGTCGTAGCAGCCGGCGTACACGTTGCCTTGTGAGTCACAATGGACGCCTGTCACAAAGCCTAATTAGCACATGGAAATAGGGAGTGGGTAGATTTGAAATGAACCAAAGTTTGAGAAATCGTTCTTACCATCTGGAATACCTGACCCGACGTAAGCAAAGGTCTTGCGATTGTCCCACGTACCATCGCGATTCACGTCAAATCGATAGCTGCGATCTCATCAGTTTGTGAAGCACATACACCGAAAAGAAAAACACCTACACAGAGGCTGGCGAGGAAAAGTTCTTTCCGTAGAAGCCCAAGCTACTCCCAGTGTCAGTAACAAATGCGTGTCGCCCATCTGGAGAAAAGGTTATGCCTTCAAAAATCAGCCACGCCAACAGTTTCTAACCAGAGCCGCACTTACCATTCGGTAGGGTAAAGTCGTCAGCGACCACAGTCAGGGCGCCGCTAGCAACGTTGAAGCGATATACCTGGTTCCGCAAGCCAGGTGCTGGGCGGAAGTCCTGGAGGAATCCATACAGGGTATCTGTGAAATAAACATCGCCATTTCCAGGGTGAACGGCAACATCGTTGAGCGAGTTGAACTGTCTGCCGAAGAAGTTGTTTACAAGCACTTTCATAATCAATCTTAGTGATGCTTCTTTATGAGTCTTCTGGTGTCTCAATGTACTCACCAGTGGTGTTGTAGGGTTCTTGAGGGTTCATCAGATATAGTGCGGAGGGGATATCTGCACCTTGACCCTCTCCTGCAAATATGATCTGACCCTTGTAGTTTGTGCCACCTATCAATAATTAGGATCATGTTTTGCTGTTATCAATCGAAGAATCCGAACCGTTGGGGTTGATAACTTGCGGGTTCGAAGCAACAACTGTCACCTCGACTCTATCAGATTGACTCGACGAGGTGCGAACAGCCTCAGCCTCGGCAAGTGAGATTTTCTGGACAATGGAAGACTTTTTCAATCCTGTTCCAGCTGCTGGAGCACCAGCATTTTGGACAAAGAAGACTTCCTCAGTCGGTGGGTACCTGATATGGCCAGTCAACGAAATTATTCAAACAATAGCCAGTCAGAGCGGATTCACCCACCAAACAACAGCTTCATGGAAAATAGGATCCGACTCAGAGGTGGCAATGAGCGTTAGTGACGGGCTGTCCCCGATGATGCTATAAAATTCATCGTCATAGATATGAAATGGCTTGGCTGTAAGGGACTCCTCTGAGACACCAGGCCAGTAAAACAACTTGATTTGCGTTAGCGAGGCCTACCCTATGATTACACAAAGACTATGGAGAAAATATCACATACGGTTGTGCCATTTGCTTGAGACGGAGGTGGGACCGTGTTCAGCACACTGAACGACTTCTGGTCGATAATCTGGGCTGTGGAGGGGACTTGGACGGCTAAGGCACCCCATGAGAGGGGATTCACGCCCAATTGGATCAGAATCCCGGCAGCGAGAACAACTAGAGCGGCTGGCATCGTAACCCAGATGATTGTATGCATCTTGCCTCCGCAACCGCGACGCAGGCAGTCAATGTGCTCTTAAATACTTTTGTCGCACACGCGCTCTGCCGATTGAGCGGGGAAGTGCCGACAAGGTGGTACTCGGAAACAGCGACGATCAATGGGCTCGGAGGTTGGGCCAAATTTGTGAGCGCAATTGATGAATAGGAATCCGACGTCGGGAGGCGGGGTTCGGCCAGCGACGAAGTTGTCCACGTCGGCCGAGTCGACCGACCCACGCCTTATCACCATGAATTAGTTTATCGGAGCACCGCGCGGGGTAGGCATTTTCCGCCCCGGCCCGCCTCTCACCATGCAGCAACGATCTGCAAGATGGTAGTAGCCGGTAGAATAACCGTCTCAGAGCATCAGGTCATTGGACGGCGCCTCTTCTTTTCCGATGCAGGGGCAGAAAGTGCGCTAGGTGAGCAGAAATCCACTGCTGACATAACATCAATGCTTTGCATCGACGTTGAAACAAACCATGTTACAAGCCATAAATTGCCCTTGCGTATGTGAGAATATGTCGCGATTTTTTCCAGTGCAAATATCACATCAAATCGGCATATTGAAACTAGACGTAATTCCTCACCCCGTCTTGATCCAGTTCCCAGGCGTCAGCTACCGCACATATGGCTTTGTTACCATAATCAACATATCTATCTAGTCAATTCGGGATATGCAAAACAACAAGAGCCCAAAAAGAGTTCTGAAAACAGTCACCATCACGTAGATGATGGTGCCGAGTATATTTGCCAAGAGGAGTTGGGATGGCCAAACGATCTCATTCCAGAAAAGCCCCCACATCCCATTTGCCAGAGAGGATGCTTGTTGATCCTTGAAAACGTAAAAATAAAAAAGAATAAACTACTATATATGTATCTAGATCCTCTCCGTCTAACGCTGTGCCGAGGCTTGCAGATCTCTCAAACACAGTCTCATTGTTACCTTGTCTTTCGACTAAGCCAGCGCGTCGGGGTTCTCGAAGCCATTGTTGCCTCCAGTGCCTCGCATTTTCGGGTTAACGACGTAAGAGATCTGTTCTAAAAGATTGTGCTGGATTATATTCTTGCTTGTGCGGAATGCGTGTGCGTAGTTAGTCATTCGGGGGTCTTGGCAATGTAGTGAGTGTCTTGGCGTTCGTGCTGACATCTTTTTCCTCATGCTGCACCATACAAACTGCCAAGCCATACCATGCGCATGGTTGCCCACATTACAGGGGAGAATTTAGAATGCATTTCTCGAAATCTTTTGAAATACATGTTCCACATAGCCGCAGATGTTGGTGAGCACACCCACGGACGATTAATAGCTAGACCAGTTCAGCTGCTGTCTAGCTACAAAGTTGCACATGAAAGAAGGCAGTGCCATTCACGAATTCAATCACCTCACAAACTCAGTGAGGTATTTATGTGCTTTCTTTCCTTTCCTTTTTTTATTACATATTTTTGCATCATCAACATAAATTCGAACTCGTTGCATTCATTAATGTAGCTTGTCATGGTGGGATGCGAGCTACCATTTCCAACATTTTGTCGGCGACAGCACACCTCCTAATCGTTTATGGCCCGCCAAATGTCAAGAAACAATAGGTTTACCAATAGCAAAGGATAAAGTAGAATCAAGTCAAATTTGCTGCCTTTTTGCCAAGAAGTTGCGATAAACTTGCATAAAAGTTTTAGCGGCTCAATCAGGGCTTGCACACAGAGCCAAGAATCGCACCATGGGGCCTGCAAATCGCACCACAACCCACCAAAACCATCCCGCATGAACGCTTTCCACCAACGCCGACCATTGAAAATTCCGGTCATGTCTTATCTTAGCCACGCTTCACCACTTTATTGATGATTGGGACCTCGCAAAGTCAGGTGACATAAACAAGATAGGACACATAAAATCTTTCAAATCGAAACGCCGGATGAAGACAGTGTTCGATCAAAATCCAGGTTTTTCGGGCGATTCATGATGGACTTTCTCCCAATTCGGCCACTCATTTCAGGCCTGGTCCTGTTCCTTGGCCTCTACTTTGCTTTACAGTCTACAAATGGCGAGAGTTCCGCCAATCCGGTAACCACTGTTTCCAAACTCAACAATCTCGCTCAATTGACCTCGGCATGGAAGACCAAGCCCACGCCAGCTCTGGCTCCAAAGGTCTTCATCATTAGCCTGGTAGGTTGACGTTTTTTTTTCGTGCATAAAATATTGCGCAACACTCCCATTTCCATATTTACATTGCTAATTCGGTGTTCGCCAGTTTGGGGCGGAAGCCGAAGTTTGGTATAAGCATCTCCCACAAAGCGGTCTGGGGGACTTAATGGCGCAGACCATTTCCGTGCCAGGTTTGAGCCCACAATTCCCTGGGGTCCACTGCACGGCCGATGGGCAAATCTGCCAAGTGACGACGGGAATGTCCCAGATCAACGCTGCGGCAACCGTTACTTCGGTTATCTTGTCAAACAAATTCGACTTGAAAAAGACATATTTCCTCATTGCGGGGATCGCAGGTGTCAACCCAAAGTACGGCACTCTTGGCAGCGTGGCCCTATCTCGGTTTGCCATTCAGGTCGCCTTGCAGTACGAGATTGATCCCAGAGAGATGCCAATGGATTGGGAAACAGGCTACTTCTCATTTGGAACTCAAAATCCAACCGAGTATCCGAAAGAATGGTATGGTACTGAAGTGTTTGAGCTGAACGAGGCACTGAGAGACATTGCCTTTGGGCTTGCTTCCTCCGCAACGCTAAACGACACAGCCGACGCTCAGGAATACCGATCTAGGTACAAAACAACCGATAAAAGGTATGAGGCAGGTACGCAATCACCTTCAGTTTTGAAGTGCGACACAACTACAAGCGATGTATTCTTTTCTGGAGATCTCCTAGGCCAAGCATTTGACAAAGTGACGAGTCTGTGGACAAGTGGAATCGGCAAGTATTGCATGTCAGCACAAGAAGACAACGCGGTATTGGAAGTTTTGGTGAGATTTCATGTCGAAAATATGGTTGATTTTTCAAGAATTATGCTTCTCCGCACTGGTGTGTAACTTTGTCCTTCTCACAACGGCACTGTACTAACCAAGTGTAGGGTCAAATTTCGAGCGCCCTCCACCCGGCGGTGATGCTCTTACACATCTACGTGGTGAGCATCTGAACGGCATTAGAATTGCGACTGATAACATTTACCTTGCTGGTATCAAAGTTGTCAATGGCATTCTTGAAGATTGGGATACGTCGTTTGCCAAGGGAATAGAGGCCCCCAACTATATCGGTGACGTGTTGGGAACACTTGGTGGGACCCCGGACTTTATCCCTGCCCGTTCTTAGTTCGCGATCTACGGATACTCTAGTATTTTAGGGCGGATGCCAAATAAACCAGCCACAAATGGAAATACTGCTTATGCCACAAGCCAGGTAGAGGCAAAAAGCATGTTTTTTCTCAACACGAGGTACATTCTACATTGTCTAGCTTCATCGTAAGTCCCGTCTAGATCTTGCATCTTTCATGAAGATGGCAAGAACCAGAATGAGGTCATATGCGGGGTCGCGACTGGCGAGCAGGGAGTGGGCTTGCAATGGCTGTCGCAACCTCCAATAGATGACAGTGTTATACATGATATGGTGTTCTGTGACTGGTTACTCACATCTTACCTGCATAAGTGAACATCTCCATAGCTGCCTAGATTCCATCTCGTGACAAAGAATATCCCAATGCAGCCCACCGTTGGCTTCTGTTTAGGTCTACGTGGACAGTATCATTTTTACATCTCATAGTTGTCAGCTATCATTTTATGACTACTTTCGAGCCCAGTCCTCACAAACAACACGCGTAGTATCATGTAACGTTTGGGCTTGGGCAGTGATTTCAAAACAAAGTCGCGCTACTCCAGGAGTTATTCATCAGTCTCATTTGCTAAGAATCGTACATCTGTGAACATTTATTAACCGCTCCAAACAAAACGGCCATTTGAGGGGTATCGCGACGCCTTGATTTTCGCATTTATACAAGGCAGGTTGCTAATCTAGCTCCATCACCCGCAACTCAGCTTCCTCCAACTCTCTCCTCTCGGCAAGAAACTCAGCTTCTTGACGAGCTCTCCTGTCACGCTCGTCCCTGAACCGGTATGCAGCCTCTCTGATCCGCATAGCACCCTCTCTCATTCTTTGGCCGTATTCCCTAAGCCTCGCTTCTCTCTCGAGCCTATCTAGCCGCTCTGCCTCGGCTCGAGCTTGTCTCATTGCCTCTTCATGCGGAGTTCTGACGCGCTCTTCGGTTTGCTTCTTGACATTTTCCTGGGGGAAATTTGCAGGCTGAGCTTGCTGAGTCTTTGGGTTCCAGACAAATGGACGAGGTGTGGCAAGAGGAGTGGCAAGAGGCACTCGAACTCTTCGCTGTCGCTGGCGGTCAAATTGTTGCCGCTGCTGAGGATCAACGAGAATCGAGTAGGCTTGCTGAAGCTACAAAATGCCGGCTGTTATCAAAAAATGATCTAATACAATTAGTGGGTGCATCTTACAAGCTGAAATTGAACAGTGGCCTCAGAATCCTCGGGGTTTCTGTCGGGGTGTCTCAGTTTTGCAAGGCGCTTGTAGCTAGTTCGGATGGTAGCTTCGTCGGCGTCAGGGAAAACCTCCAAAATGGCGTAGTAGTCCAGGAATGTCTCGGTCGTCATTTTGGCCGGCAGTCTGAGCAGAGGCAGAGAGGATGTTATGCGCTAGTCTCCACCAAAGGATAATTCCTGCATACGATGAATGTAGTACAAAGAGTGCAAGTTTCGGCCGTTGGGCATGGACTGAGCAGAGGGTCCAAATAAATCGGCAACAATAAGCAAAGTCCTCGCGACCAATTTCAGCTGATCCCCGGCCTCTGTTATGCTTGGTGCATATGCACGAGATGTGGAGCGCCCTTATCCCCTTGACCCCGTTGGCTCGGGACAGAGGCTGGCACGCAGACCCATTGGAGGTCCCATCGCCACGTCAAACAATACGACGCGCAGGCAGGACCGTGAAACGCCGAAAAAAGAAAAGAAATCAGATGAGCAAATGAGCGGCCAGAATCCAACAAAATTAAATAATAATAATTGCATTCGGTTGACGCGAGCCATTTGGCTGCTGCGAAAGAAATGGGTTCCAACTCGAACAAGGACCCTGCCCAAAACTCTGTCCAAGCACAGACTTGCTAAAGCATTCCCTTCCACCGAACAACTGCAAATAGCAAGTCGGTCGGAGAAAGTGGTCGGGAGATTTAGGGTGTGAGCCGGGACTGAACTCCTTGATTAAAAATGTTCGCAGCGCCCGAACCCGCCCAGCCTACGCTTTTCTTCCGACTTTGTCGTGTCTGTAAACCTTCTTGGCTCATCCATCTGCAGGTGGACGGGACCATCTCTCATGGGGCTGGCCCGGCCAGTGCATCTCAGCCCACGCCAATCGCCTTCGCCCACGTCTTGAGACGCGTGACTCTTCCGTGTTCTGGATCACATCTATGCTTGCGGCTGATGCAAGGGTCACCAACTGCCCAAAACTCGGAGATGCAGAGGCTTTTGTCAAATGACTAGCGAAATGGATGTGTGACGTTGCGGCTACTCGCATCTCGTTTCTATCTCAATTTCGAATGCATATGTACTCTCAACTATGATGGATCTGTGATGATCTCTTAAATCTGGCACTTTTTGATAACCACCTACATCAAAATGCATCGAGTCTATTCTTTATGGGTGCTTAAAAATAGAATACTCAGGATTTCTTAACTCTAACATCGAGTGACCTTGACAAGTCTCGATTTATTTTACGAACAGGCGCATGCTCCTGTTTCATTCATCCACTCACAGAGTGTTGGTATCTATATTCTCTCTGTCAATCCATTTCGCTTCGCGGGGGCTGTCCCTAACTTAATCCTGTACATCACAATATAGGCCATCTTCGCGATTTTTCTTCTCCGGGTCTTCTCGATTTACTTCACCAAAAATGTTTCTTTGGTTAAATGAGAAAACAAAAGCATGATAGACCTAAAATGTTTATTTTGAGATGATTTAAATAAAATTGGCATCAGCAATTGAGGATAAATTTTGTGGCGTTGATTCAGAGGTGATTCTAAACTTTTGGCTTGTAATCTTAGCAGCAAAAATCGACAATTTCCGTCAAACTGATTCGTCAAAGATACAAGTCTAGACTAGGGTATCAACGAACTTGATAGCAAACGCCGGCCCAAAATCGGGACCATGCGAACAATTTGTGTCGACCCTTGCACATCATCATAAACCTGACGTCATGTTTGGAGACATTCTGAAACGGAGGATACGAGTTCCCTCTCAGGGGCTGACTGCAATTCCTGCGAAAAATCCGATGCAGCATCTAGAATGAAGCCGTTCTAGGGAGAATAGAGGCGGGCATCAAGACTAGACCGGATCCGCGCATCCAACTTAGCTCTCGGCGCGCATCGTCGGGTCCCAAGCAGCCGGTTTGACCATGGCATCAGCCAAATTTGGCGGCGATCAAGGGGACGCGCCCGGGCACCCGCCATGATGACGGGGGTGGCGCAGCGCCGGGGCAAGCCGCCTTAGGTAAACAAGCGGCCCACTAAGCTTCTTTTTTTGGACGGGGGCCGTTGCAGGTCACGAACTGTACACCTCGTTGCATCATCCCATCTCACCCGTCGCGATACCTGCTGCTCAACCGCATGTGTGCTCGCTGTCGCCGGAAGACGACAGGAACAAGGCATCATGCTCCCCAGCACTAGGGAACAGTCTGCGCGGGCGCACGACAGCCCCCCGCCAGCCCACCATGCCGACCGTGGTGACGGCGAGCAAAAGGGCTCGGCTTCATTGGCCCCCAAACGGGCAGTGGACAAGATCAGATGTCTCGACGGGCTTCGCGGCATCGCATGTCTCATTGTCTTCAACTACCACTTCTTCTGGCCCTGGACGCCTGCCATCATGCTGGGCTACGGCGCATTGCCTCCCCGCTCCCCAGAACCTCACTCGGGGTGGCCCTCGTTGCCAATCATCTGTCTCTTGCATCGCGGCCGCCCCATGGTCGCCATCTTCTTCGCCATCTCTGGTTATGTCCTCTGTAGACACATTCTACGCTCCATAAAGGAGCGGCGCCTAGATCTCGTCTACCAGAAGCTCGCCTCTGCCGTCTTTCGACGCGTCTTTCGTCTGTACATCCCCCCCACCATTAGCATGTTCATTGTGGCGATTCTGGCCCAAGTGGGCGTCTTTCGATCTGAAAAGTCCATCTTCACGGGCCCTGACTCGGCCTATATCAATGCCACCGTGACGGTTATTGAAGTGCAGAACGGCACCTGCGGCAACAACTCCCTCCCCGTCTCTGGCGCCGCCGGCATGGCAGCTTATATGGGTTTGGAGAGCCCCAAGTACTTGGCCAACATCTCCGATTGGACGGATGTGCTTTGCATAAACCAGACATCGCGCCTGTTTGGCCCATCTTCGCTATACATATTGGAGGAGCCAAAGAAGGAAGAGTCGAATGACACCGCGACACTGAATGAGACCATGACGCTTGACTCCCTAGCGCCATATCCCTATGGCAAAAACGATAAGGCTAAAAAGAAGTACAACCCAAAATATCGTGGCCCCACGTCGTTGACAATCGACGACAATTTGAACACAACCGAGCCCATCAACCTGACCTGGGTTGCGCTCGGTGGCTCATGGGAAGAGCATCCCTTCATCCACGACAACATGACTTACGCGCTCAAGAACTTTACAAGGGCATATGCGGAGTGGGCAAATCCCTTCAACTTTGGCCACTACCACCCGCGGTACGATCCGCACACTTTCACCATCCCCATGGAACTTCGCGGCTCCATGTTTGTCTACCTCTTCTTGCTAGGCACCGCGGCCCTGAAAGTGAAGTGGCGATACCGGTTTGCAGGATTCCTCACAGCCTACAGCCTGACATTGGGACGATGGGACATGGCCACATTCATGGGAGGTACTTTGCTCTCTGAGATTGATATCCGAAACTCGTTTGAGCCTCCTTCCCCAGGCAATAAAGGATTGCCCCCAGCGAGTGGATCCATGAGACGCCGTGTTTCTTTGCAATCCACGCGTGGAGAGTCAACTCTGTGGTGGGTTGTTCTATTCGTGGCGCTCTATTTCCTCTCGTACCCGGATGCCGGTGCCGAGTATACCCCAGGGTTCGCATATCTCTCCACATGGGTTCCCAAGTACTACATCCCCCTTTCGGGATGGATGTTTTACCAGTCAATGGGCGCTCTCATGCTTCTTCGTTGCATTCTGCGGAGCCCTGTTCTCTGCGGCTTCCTCGAGGGGCGTGTGCCGCAATACCTGGGAAGGGTCAGCTTCTCGCTTTACCTCGTCCACGGGCCAATTCTGCACAGCCTGGGCTTTTGGATCATGCCTAGGCTATTTGACAGCTTTGGCAAAATGGGAGGCTATGCCATCGGCTGGGTCACCCTTTTGAGCATCACATTGTACCTGACAGATTTGTGGTACAGAAAAGTTGATCTCTGGAGCATGACTGTTGGAAGGAAGGTGGAGAAAATGTTGGCGGAATAGTTTGGATGGCGTAGGGCTACTGGTAGGAAAAGTAGATATGGCCATACAATGGTCAATGTTCAGTATTGTACAGGCTCATAATTAGATTGTGGATTACGCTATCAACACGTATTATTCCCTTCATTGACAGCCGCATTTGACGTCATGCAGTGCAGTAAGGTGGAATACAAACTAGAGGCTGTTTTCTTCGGTGATTTATTCAACCAAGGGTGAGAAATTGACACGCTACTGTGTTGGACTGCAGGCCGTGGCTCATCTTGGTTAGCCGAACGTGGTAATTCGACTTGTTCTCAAGACTACTTCGAAGCAACCTTGCGATGAGACCTGGGGGATAATGTAACGCATGAACACGCCAGAACCTATCCCACATGGGCCCTTATACGGCTTACCTTTTAAGCCCCCCTACCTCTTGAGCCTCAATGTGATTGATGCAAGGGTCTTGTGGAGATACAAACTACCCTAGACTTTAGTTGTTAACCGTTTTAGAAGACGACATAACCTAAGAAATTTGAGAAAGGTGACAACAAAGAAAATCTAAAATATCCCTTCACCTATTTCTGAGTTTCGATAATTAATTTCCATGCGTATTCTGGAGAAATAGTCGTTGCCACTACGACAGGATGGAATTGCACACTCGGGAGGTTGGAGCTTAAGCTAGGCTAATGCTTCATAGAAAAGGTTTGTTTTCATACATTATTATTTCGAGCTTGATTAATTCAGTCCTCTTTCATCTTTCACACTATAATTCAAGCCATAAGTTGCTCAACTGACAGCCTGTTCGCTTCTTGCTGGAGCCAAAGGAGCTGCATCAAGCTCAGCCATCATATCTGCCCAAATTTTACCTTCCGGTCCTGGTCGTTTGGTGGTATCAAGCTCCCGAATCCACGAGCGAATACTTTCGTACTCATACCTAGCACGGTGTCGCGACCACCACAGCGTTTCAAACCGACACATGAGCCCAAACCAGTACCCGTAGAGCCACAACGCCTTCTCATTTCTATCTGAAAGCAGTTCGCGAAACCCACTGAATGCTTTGGCAAGAAACATTATATATTTAAATGCGTTGAATGGTGTCGGCTCGAGGTTGCGTAAATATGCCGCCGTCTTGATGACTGGTAGAATGAGCCACCCAAGAGGCGGTTGAGTAATTACGGCACCATTTTTATCCACCACCCCACTGCTCGGCAAACAAGGAGCCCCCGTCGGCATTTTGTCGTCAGAGTTTATCAGGGCCTCAAGCTCAAAGAACTTGACCCATTTTTCTGGTATTATCTCCAACCCATGGGTGGTTGCAGGCCAATGATGCTCATGGGGATCAAGGAAGATGGGTCCCAGGATTACTATTGATCTTTCAAAATACGACCCCATGGATCTCATCAGTGGTCTTACTCCAGCTTGAAAAGCCAGCCATCGCTGGCGCTCGCTATTCTTGCTTAGTGCCCACGAGGTGCCTGAATATGGCTCGCCGCAACCGGTGCTCCCTGAGGCCGGGAGCGGAAACGCGAGGATGCTGAGCAGTGTTGCGCTGAGCAACAATATGTTCACGCCGGACTGACTCAAGTCCTTTAGCGGCGTGGAAGCGATCTTCAGATAATCTTGGATGGCAAGGGATTGCTGAAAGTGTTCAGAGATGCGATGGCGAACGTCTCCAGGCGAGACATGTCGCATGTGGCAAGCAGTAATAGCAAGCATGGAGTTTCGTACCAGGGCGTTGGATTGGAATAAAGAAAGAAATTCATCGGTGTGGTTCATATGGAAGATGTCGTCCCAATTATCATAGCAATGGCGGAGAAGATGCATGCTCGGGGTACCGTCTCTTGTGCTCGGCAAAGAATAGGGAACCATGGTCGTGCAACTGAGGCTGGAGAAGCTGCCCGGGCGCTTATAATTGGTCAAGAGCTTCTTTGCGGCTGCAGCTTGGTCGTTCGGCCTGTCATCTCCAGTATAAATGCAGCCCCAGCCGTTTCTTTTGCACCTGTTGCAAATAGGTCTGGACTCATCACACTTACTCAAGATTAGCCCTTCCACTCGCGTTTCAATGAGCTTGGGATTTTCATACCTTGACCTTTTTAGATTTGCATGTGAGGCAACCTGATTTGGTTCTTGGGAATACATTTCGTTTCCTGTACCCGCGGACGCTGGGGTCAAAGTCGCGGGTCATCAGAACACGGAATTCGGCCATGATGAGCAAGACAGGATAGCTGCGGCCCGTTCTAGATGTCTTGTCTAGGATGAAAAAGGCAACCGAGCGTGGGGACACGGCCAGACTTTTATCTTGTGCCGTGTCTAGGTGGAATGGAGATAACTAAATTAATGTCCGTCGACGTCAACGCCATGCGGCGCAATAGAGTCGCTCTGGCTGATCGTTTGGTGGGGGGTGAGAGCTCGAGCCAGCTCGGTTGCCTCTTACGGTTTGGCGCCGGCCGCCATCTTGTCAGCGACGGGATTCGCGAGCAACGCAATGAGACAAGATGAAATCCGAGGTTCTAGTCAACTGCCGCATTTTCAATATAAATATTCCCTTTGTTCTTGCATTTCCCAAGTTTTGTATCTATATCGATCATTCCCCCATATCGACGCCCTTTACAAACCTTTTCACCACGCACTGCCTCGGACCGAGACAACAACACAATGCCTCACAAGTGCACAACCCAGGAGACTCCTGCTGGAGACTTGGTACCCTCTAAACATATGGATGCGCTTCCCGAAAAGATTGGCCCGGTATTCTTCCAGAACCAATTCCGCACCAAAATCGAACTGCCCACCCCTGAAAAGTACACCAACGTCAAGGGCAAATGCGCCATCATCACTGGCTCCAACACTGGCCTCGGTTTCGAGGCGGCCAAGCAGCTTCTATCGCTCGGCCTATCGCATCTCGTCATGGGCGTGCGTTCCCTTGACAGAGGCAACAAAGCGGCCTCCCCGCTCCGCCTTGCAAACCCCGATGCTAAAGTCGAGGTTTACGCACTGGACATGGAATCCTACGACTCGGTCCGGGCCTTTGCCCGCCAATGCGACGAAAACCTGCCGCGCATCGACGTGGTCATCCTGAATGCCGGTCTCGCGCCAATGCATTTGGAAACTTCTTCTTCGACGACGCACGAGAAGACTATCCAGATCAACCACATTAGCACAGTGCTTCTCACACTGCTCCTGCTTCCCGTCCTGAAAGCAAAATCAAGGGGCCCAGAGCCGCCGAGGCTGACTCTGGTCAACTCGCTCACGGCTCACCTGTGTAAGCTGCCCAACAAGGACCAGCGCCCATTCCTGCCGTCGTTTGACGACACTTCCATCACTCCCTGGGACCCCGAGGAGAGATACGGCGCTTCGAAACTGCTCTGCCAGTTGTTCATCGTGAAGCTGGCAGAGCTGGTCAACCGCGACGACGTCGTACTCAACATGGTTGACCCCGGCCTCACCAAGGGCACTGGCTTGGCACGCGACGCCAAGGGTGCCTTTGGCGTGGCCGTCAAGGTTTTCCTGTCCGTTGCAGGCAGGCCAGTGGACCGGGGTGCAGCAACCTATCTGGATGCCGCCCTGGAACAGGGCAAGGAGTCTCACGGCTGCTTCCTCATGAATTGCAAGATTTCTCCGTAGGTCAAGCCCCAAGGAAACTTTTTTAACACCAGGGAATTCTGCTAATAGATTCTCTACCTTCTAGGCTCTCACGCTGGTATTACTCGGATGGGGAAACGCTGAGCGACTTAGTCTGGAAAGAGACACTCGAGGAACTCAAGTTTGCCGGGGTTGGCCAGATTCTCGCTTCTTTGTAGGCTTAGATGGGAAAACAGTCTGGTTTATTTATTTTAGCGTCCTTACTTGCTCAACTCTCTTTCTTGACAATTCAATTGGCCATTAACTTTAGCTCGTTAGTCCTATTTTTTGCCCACCTTCTGAATATCAAGTCAGATAACACTTGCTTTTCATGAAACAGCATTTCCAGATGTATGAAAATATGCGCGAGTCGAGCCAATTCGAGGCATGCTTCCGGTATGCACGACATCAGGGGCACCGTAAATACTATTCGAGAGCCAAAGTATGATTGTATATAAATCCCACTCCCGTACATCCAAATATTCGCTACTTTTCGGTTGGTAGTAATCTTAAATAAGTAAAAAAGAAATCGCTTCGTTTCATAAAATACAGGGCATTAGCATTAGGATGGCCGCTGGCCACGCATCATTATCCAACACTCGACACGGCAACTCAGGCCGTCACCAAAATCTTGTTCTTTGATGCCGCGTCTGCGTCGTCAACGTATAGCCGCTGCTGTTTAATGTACCTGATGACTGAGTGAGGCGTCATCCACTTTACGCTCATATCTCGCTTTAGGAAGAGCCTGATCTTCGTACTGCTCACGTCGTTGGCGACGAGTTGTGGCACGACGACAATGTTCTTTTCCCATGTCTTGAGGTTCTCCAGGGCAATCTTCAAATCTGTGCCGTTTCGCTCAATAACAAATGTGCCAAAGTCGCCAAGGATGTGGTCGAGATCCTTTTGGTTCCAAATGCTTGGCGTGGACATGGTTCCAATTAGGTCGGCGCCGGCGAGTAGCATGATCTTGGCGGGTCTTTGGGTCTTGCCATCTGCAGTATAAACACCTCCGATGACTTGGTTCAATTCATGCTCAAAATCTGTAAATTCTGTGGTTAGTGATTGATCCGCGGTTCGCAACTGCAAGAAATGGGTGGAATTACGGTCAAGAACTGCAGCAGTTGGGCTGTACTCGGGCTGGATGGCCTCCCACGGGTCAACGGTAATCCAATCATCTGAATCTCCCGATTCTTCTGTCGCCAATTCACACATGCGCACTCTGCCGGATGATGACGAATTAGCCTACGCAATTTTCCAAGAGGGGGGCGGGGAATAGTTGCTAACCGATGATGTGATGGGGCGAGTCCACTCTTCTTGTAGGCGTCCGACACTGGGCTTAGAAATCCACCGACAACCTCGTATTGTGTGTTGGTGCGGGCGTAATCCTTGGCAATCTCGAAAATCCTGAGATGGAGAATTGAAATGGGCGAAAAGCTCTGTGATGAGGCAGGTCAGCGATTGGGGTTCCGGAGTCGGGGCGCAGTTTCCGAGAGAAGCTGCTTACTCCGCAAGCGACGAGGACAAGTGGGATGCGATCCGAGTCCTCTTGTTGCAATCGCAGTCTGTGGGTCGGGAATTGGTAGTTTTCAAGCGTCATTTCCGACACGGAAGAAGAAGAGACCGCGGCCGTCGGTTTCATTTTCGCGGTGGTAAATCGGGAAGATCGGGGATCGGAGATATTTGGCAAGTCTAGAGCAGCAGCAGGAGGGGCCTGGCGGATGGATTGAATGCTTCTGCCCTGGTGTTTGTAAAAAGGACGACGATGATCTTTTCTTGTTGAGACAAGTCGTCGAGAATAAAAAAAAGTTGGGTGAGAAGAGTTGGTTGGAAGTGAAAAGTCTAAGCAGGCAATAAAAGGGAAAGGATGGCTTCTTGTTGACTTGGTGGCGGGGATGTTTCCGGCCTAACACAAAGGATATTGCTAACCCGCAGTGCTCGAGTGACTTGGGGCGGGCATGACATTCTCCATCCACGCAATGTATTTTTCGTAGTAGCTTTATGAAATATGGGCCCCGTCCGCTCTGGTGTCCTAGTGCGAACGCACCATGTTCCAAGAGAGGGGCCGGAACTCCGTATCGGATGCCCGGAGGCAGCCTGATCTCAGCAAGGGTTTGCATCACTGCTCGACGTCTGGAGCCTGGGCCCGGAGCAAGGGAGGTATCTGGCATCACGGGGCGCGAATAACTGGGCAGCACGTCCGGGGATATGCGCCGCCGCCTCGTCTGCCCCTCACGTGCCGCCGTCAATGTCCCAAGCCATAGGCTCAACACGCCTGTTGCGGAGAAGGCCATATCCCTGCCCTGCAATGCGGGGTCCGGGACGCGGGGGAACCACAAGGCGCGAGCAAGCTGCTCATGGCTTTTTGCTTTTCCGCACTCAACCATTCCACTTGTCCGGATTCCGCTAGCGACCAGGTCGGAATCCATTTCAAAGCTTTGTTATGTAAATAGGCCGCGACTCGATAAGCACCGTCTGTACCTGTATTTCTTGTCCCCAGCACGTCATGATTCGCTGCTCCGTAGTGCTTCTCCGCACCCGCACGCAGCCTTGAACCGCGTGCAGTCCGCACCCATGCCCACGTGACCACCGCAATGGCCAACAAAAGGAAAAAGCGTTTGGGTCCCGTGGGAGAAATCCTGTCTGCACGTGACGGTAGAACTAGATCTAGAGCTCCAGATCCTGAACAACATCTTGTTGAGGACCCCTGTGCTCATACCCATGGCCATCACATGCTGCTATCCGTAGATTTGCGATCGTCGATGCCCAGCCAGCCAAGTGCTAATCTCCCTGCGATAATTACCGTAGCGCGACCACTCCGGGGCCAAAGTTGTGGCAGTGCTGATCATTTATTATCAGCAATTGACTCGAGTGGCAAAAAATGCATAAATTCTGTCATGGGCATCGATTGGGCGAACCGAAATATGATGAGGATGGATGGGATCCCGCCTCTCATAGCGCAAACTTAACTTGGAGGCTCAGCATATGAAACGTCATTCCCCTTTGCATCACATGTCGAAACAAAACCTGGCTTCGCATGAATCACGATTGATAACGTCATGTTGATGTATGCAGCAAAGCGTAGTGGATGTCGCACAAACTATCTACGATTTAACCATAAAGTTGGGCGCCGCTGACCAAGATAAAAAGATGGGATTCAACAAGGCAGCACGACGAGAAAAATGGTATTCGGGTGGTTTCTGATCATTACGTCTAGCAGTTGGCAACAGTTACTTTGTGGGGAAAATGTCGCGAGCGAAACATAATTTGGATACTCGGATCAAAAAATCCGGCCACTGACCTGCGGCCAGACAGACTTGAAGCTGTTTTGAGAAAAGGTCAAGGTGTATCACCAAGCATCCGAGCACTGCCGCCTATCAATTGGCCTCAATTCAACACGGTTCGTTGTTGAGGACTCGGGGTAATTAATTAGTGGCTGGGGCGAGGAACTTTGTCAAAGATGGCTTTGATCGCGATCAAATCGACCTTTACTGCCGACGGGCGCACAGATGGGGAAGCCAGTCAAGAGATGCAAGGCATATCGTGCCCGGGAGAGGGAAAAAATGCATGTCAGCCAAGTAATTGTCATGCCATGTTGGAATTGCCAGCACAGCTATCTATCTACTTTTGTGAGACGCGATGGGGCCTTCGTCAGTGGTCAAGTTTTGGCCGCAACGTCTCATTGGCGCCTCGTACTCGTGTCCGGTGCCAAGCACACGATTACGACGGTAGATA
The DNA here is from genome assembly GCA_013403855.1 of Calonectria honghensis. Taxonomy (NCBI): domain Eukaryota; kingdom Fungi; phylum Ascomycota; class Sordariomycetes; order Hypocreales; family Nectriaceae; genus Calonectria; species Calonectria honghensis. The sequence continues at coordinate 304,944 of VTGB01000046.1, forward strand.
TTTCCGCGTCGCGCGTCCCTGGCCTGAACGGAACCCGAGAGGAAGAAGAAGAAGAAAAAAACACAGAGGAACACAAACGCATGCACCATAGAGGAGAATCCCCCTTTTCGTATTCGTCCTTTTTTTTATGTAGCAATCTCACAACCTTCTCCAGGCTCAAATCTCACTTGTCTGAGCGTGGCTCCCGATGCAGCCAACCACACGGCCGAGATTTGGCCTCCCTGCCACGCCAAAAGACACCGCTTGTCCCCGGTTGGCAATGTGTGGACCGTCGAGTGGGGCGGAGCAGCAGCTTCCGACGTGCTCAAACTGGGCCGATGATTTATTTTTCGCGGGCGAGCGGTCAATCATGAGGAATACAAAAGCTCAATGCCCGGGAGCGGATGTGAGGGTGCAGATTTGCTACAATAGGTAAATCCGTTGTTTCGGCGTCTTTAGTACGACCTCGGTCCTCAATTGCATCTATCGGTCCTCCGCGCTGTGCTTCAGCTTTGTGTTAGCTTGCGTCCTTGTGTCAACCCCCTGTTCTAGCGCGTCAGGCTGGTCCCGAGGTGGCCAATTCACCATGGCGGCTCCAAAGCACCAGTACGAATTCGGTGGTCCGTATGTGTTCACCCAAGTATCAATGTTGACCTTCATGTGCTGACCACGTGGGAATGCGACAGGATCGGCGCGACGGGCATTGTTTTTGGGCTTCCCATCTTGATGAATGTCCTCTTTCTCGGCTGCAATGATGTATCTGGCTGCCCTGCGCCTGCTCTCCTAGACCTGCGCTCCCTCACCTGGGAAACCCTCAAAGCCCAGATCCCATGGCCTGAAGATGGTTTGTGGGGGTTTATCAGCTGGGAGGTCACTGGGTGGCTGGCCGCCTACTATTTCCTCAGTCTCATCCTCTACAGGGTTCTTCCCGCCCACGAGGTTTACGGTACAAAGCTGCGAGAGTCCGGAAAGCCTCTGAAGTATCGATTCAATGGTCAGAACCGCCCGAGATTCTGTTTAGTAGCGATATGATTGTGCTGACACGGTTTTGTAGCTTTCAGTTCGACCCTCGTCCAGCTTGCTGGCTGCGCTGTGGGAACCTACCTCCACGGAGCTAACTTTGTTGTGTGGACTTTTATCACGGATAACTACCTGCAGCTTCTCACAGGAAACATTATCCTGTCCTACATCCTCTCCGTTTATGTTTACATTAAAAGTTTCACCGTCAAGAAGGGAAACCCTGAAATGCGCGAGCTGGCCCGGGGCGGACAGACTGGCAGCCTCATCTATGACTTCTTCATTGGTCGAGAGCTTAACCCTCGAGTCACAATTCCTCTGATTGGAGAGGTTGACATCAAGGCATGGCTTGAGATGAGACCCGGCCTCACCGGCTGGGCGCTCCTGGACTTGGCCTTTATCGCTAAACAGTACCGTACCTACGGTTATGTCTCTGACAGCATCGTCGTCATTGCTCTTGTCCAGTCATATTACGTGCTTGAAGGACAGTACGCCGAAGCTGGCGTCTTGGGGATGATGGACATCACCACTGACGGGCTGGGCTTCATGCTCAACTTTGGTGACATTGTCTGGGTCCCATTCCTCTATTCCACCCAATGCCGCTACCTTTCCGTTTACCCCGTCCACCTCGGATGGACTGGCGTCGCCGCCATCACAACAGTCTTCGCCATTGGTCTCTACATTTTTAGGGCAACCAACTCTCAGAAGAACATGTTCCGGACCAACCCCACCCACCCCTCTGTGGCAAATATGCCTTACATTCAGACCAAGAGGGGAACACGGCTGCTTACCGGTGGCTGGTGGGGACGAGCTCGTCACATCAACTACTTCGGCGATTGGATTCAATCCCTGCCATTTTGCTTACCAACGGGCATTGCAGGTTATATCATTCTACCAGCTGGCTCGGCTCTCGCAGGTGCGGGTGTCCGCAAGATGATTGACGGTCGAGAGGTCATCCCCGGTGATGCCGAGGGTTGGGGAATGCTTTTTACCTACTTCTATTCGGCTTGGTTCGCATTTATGCTTGTTCATCGCGAGCGCAGGGATGATGCGGCTTGTGCTGAAAAGTATGGCGAGGACTGGGAGAAGTATAGAAAGCTGGTGAAGTGGAGGATTATCCCTGGAATCTACTAGACACTGTTCTAAATTCGGACTTGTATATTTATTACAATGCTCATTGGTCTCTTTTTCTAGATTCATTATGTCTGAATATCAGGTTCGCGCGATTGAAGTGCCCCGTGTGCCTATAGCTGCTGGTACAATTCCGTAATTAATAACCTAACCCGGTAGCGTGGTACGAATGGCTTGAGGATCCATTCCACCTCAAGTTTGCGTGATGCTTCACCTACTCTTTGTGTTTCGTCCCGCTTTCTTGTGTGATTTTTCTTCAACCCTCTGGTATCGCTTCCGTCCCCACACTAACATCGAGTTCAGAATGCCCTAAAGGATTCTCATTTTTAGTAGTAGTTACTACCAGTTTCGTCTTCAAACTGCTCTGAATCAGCTTCCAAATTTGGAAAGATTCAGTATGGTATACTAGGGCATAGAAATAGCAAAGGTAAACGTGGAGCAATTGTTATAGGTTTAGGCGCTTTCTAACCGATCCATTCGCGGTGCGTAACCCGTACCTAGTGGATCATCGGAACAGTCACGTTCAATCTTTGATTAGTCACACATCGCGATCTACTGAGCCAGAATAGCCGGCATTGGGATTTCGGTGACTGGAAGATGGTCAAAGCTGTAGTCAGCCCTAAAATACCATACTATATAATACATGACGCTCGGTGATCAATCCAATAATTATGTGGTCTGCTAGGCCCGGCTAATTCGGCATCATAGCCAAGTTGCAATCATTACAATAATTGAACCTTATGACCCCGAAGTTGGCGGCTGCTTTCAACGGCATTCTCCAATGAATATCAACAGCAGCTGTAGGGGCCCTAGTTAGATCCCTTCCATTCTATACACCAAAAGTGTATATAGAATCATAACCGGCAATATGCCTTAGTTCTGGGCTATATATGACTTTGCTGATAATGGTTATGGTTCTAAATGTATCAAAAAGCTCTTGATTTCTAGAATAGAAGGGACCTATCCAATGCTCTTATCCTTTCAATCACTACGAGACACTAGAGGCCGCTATTGAGAGCGGCCGCTAGCTCCAGCATAACAAGGTTTTATAACAATTGTAACTCGGCCACGATGCCGAATTAGCCGGGCCCAGCAGGCCCCATAGTTATTAAATTGATCACCGAGCGTCATGTATTATATAGTTTGGTATTTTAGGGCTGAATATAGCTTTGACCATCTTCCAATTACCGAAATCCTGATGCCGGCTGTTCCGGGTATCTGACCTACGTAACAGCCGTTGACTGAGGTTATTCAGACTGCCTGTACGTGTGACAGTTCGGATGCAGCCCAACCAGATAACATTTTTCCTACACCTACATCATTCACTACGCATCACATATTGAAAAGAGCTTTTTGTTGTTGTATTCCCGAAACGCGATAGTTAGCAAAGACTAGGATGTAACTTGTCACTTTTTTCCAATGTGGAAATATATAAAAGACCAATTGGCCAGAGCACACAGGCATTTTTGGCCTCACAGAAACCGATGAGTTGGCAAAAATGCGAATCGTGTCGCCCTATCTAGTATTGGAGCCAGTCCATCAAGTGGGTAAATTATTCAATTCGATACATTCAATCATTCCCTAAATCTTTACTCCCCAGAAAGTCACTTGCATAATATTAGCGTCCGACACGTTCTGCATGAGATCCATGTGGTTCCAAACCCCATCTATCGGCTATCGAGGAGGCCCATTGGTCAGTTGTCGAAGACGCCCATTGGTCGGTTATCGAGGAGGTTATTTCTGACTTTTCACTTTTGCGGTCCAGCTCGATCGCGTGAACCAATTGTGTTTCATCAGTCTCATCAATGGCGAGAGTAAATGACTTCTCGCATAAAATGCCAAAGGCGTTGTCAAGCCGAAAACCCCCATTAACAGTTTGCACCTGCGAAAATTGGCCTGCAGGACGACCTTGTCCAAAATATCCAAAGTGGAACATGTTGACAGTGGTTGCCCCATTCTGCGGCGCGTTGGGAGGCGGGCTCCGGGGCTTGGCGAATATGCGCATAAAGGCTACCCGGATCGAGGGCATACACGCACAAATCATACCAACATAAATCTCTATCGTAGACCACCGTACAACCAAGATAATATCTCGGCCGTGGTTCCTGGTGTTTCCGTATTTCGCAAAGATAACAAGACGTACAACACTGACAACAGTTACCCTGTGATTTATGTTAGAAATTTGTCCAATCTTCAAGAATATCAGTAAGGGGCACCCACAATGCGCCGACAGAAAACATTAAACCAATGCCAAATTTCTTCCCCCAAGGAATATTCATTCCTTTCAGCCGCCACAGCGGGAGGAAGAGCATCCAAATATCAAGAGCAATGCTAGTAAGGGCATTTGTCCAAATGATGGCTTGAATACTCACACAAGTGCCCTGATATTCACCTTCCCATTGGTGCCAAAAATACCAAATGGGCGTGCATTGAAATACGCATAGAAATATAAAAGCAAAACCCCAAACACCACTTGCTACCATAGTTGCCAAGATGATTTTGCGGATGCCAGGGCTCGTAAATATACGCCAATAGAAAAGAAGTACCGCCAACTTCAGGAACATTATTTGAGTGAAATAAATGATGACCAGGGCATAAAAGAATATCCCAAACTTGGTAATCATTTCAAATGGGACAGTCCAGATATCACGGCCCAGGCCATTGCCTATGAGGCCATACTGGTCGAGAGTGAGACCAGGAATGCCCAAAACAGCGACCGCGATCAAGGCCCAGTCATCAAGACTGAACGGAACCCTCCACCATAATTTGAAGATGAGTCGCTGTGCAAGAAATAGATCGCCGATTACTCCGATAGTATTTGACATGAGGACGTGTCCGACGGCAAGGTCCGTAACGGGAATATCGCAATATGTAGCTGTGAGGTTTTTTGTTACTTCGAAGAGTCAGTCATATATTGAAAAAGCAATGTCTTTTAGATACCCACCGAGTGCTTCCTTGACAGTGCAGGCTTTTGTGACACAAGCAATGATTACGTTTTGTAATTGTTGATTGTGACATGTGCACGTTTTGTTTGTAGGCGCACATGGAGATTCTGCAGTCAAGTTCATTATACAATTCATCTATACAGCCAACATCTTAATGTTAGAAGAGCCCTCCCCAAAGGAAGATAACAAAACCCGAGAGTTACTCACCCCACAATCAGGCAATTCGGAGACGAGCTCCTGCGAAGAAAGCTCTGCCTTGATTCCCAGCGCCAGCGCCAGGCACAGCACCAACCCGAGCTTCCATGATGCGCACATGGCGAGAAGACCAATGAGCCATACCCCGCAGTGGAATAGGGATGACGATAGAAGTGCGGATGAGCTGGACTTTTAGATGAGGATGGGAAATGGGGATAGAATTACTAGCTAGTTTGCGCTACATGCTCCAGCGGTTTCTCGTTGGCAGCACGGGCGTCAAAAATCGGACCACTCCAGCGTTGCAAGGGGGGAGATATCCAAGCTCGAGCGCATTCCCTCAAGACCAATAGTTCCCAACTAGCAACAAAGGTGGCTTAAACCAGAAGTTTTTCACATGGACCGGCCGTATTAGTCGGCGAGAGGCGAGTGGCTCGGACTGTTGGGAGCTCCGCACTATGGCAGAACGCCCGAGCGCTGCTGCCGAACAGACATCAGACATTCGCGCTACATTTGATCGGCAGCCGTGATCTCCTAGACGTAGATCCTCGTCTAACATCATTGGTCATGCTGGTTGGTGTCTCAAGTTTATTTACTCATCATCTGCAAAACAGTCCTCAGAAACAAAGGATTCGGGACAAAGTCCATGTTTCACGAAGGCAGAACGCCACCATCAAGCGCGACGCCGGCTCCGCGCAGTGCCGTTTCTGGCAGCACGGGTCTACTACAGTACTGTTCAAGCCTCACAACCTTTAACAATGCCCCGCCAAAGCTTTTTTCCTATCCAACCTATTTATAAAGAAATTATGCTCTATATCAAACTGCAATCCTATTGCATCGACCCGAGTTAACCGCATAAAATATCTGGGCGCGCCACCATTGGAAACCGGCTAACTCTGGTGGCGTCCGTTAGCCAAGTCATGGCGGAAGACCTGGCACGCGCTCAAGTACGTAGCCCCGAGAGATGCCCGCCCAGCCTATACCGCTTTAGGGTATTTAATTTTACAGGAACACCAAGTAGCATTCTCCAAATCAATCTTGCGTCGTCCATGATCAAATGTTTTCCAATGTGGAGCCGAATCTACTGTAACACAGAAGCACAAGTGTGTTTGGTGGCGACTGCCTAAGGTAGCCACTGCCACCTCTTAGCGCAGCCGAAACACGTAGAACCTAACTAGAATAACAATGACAATTGACACACACATCGTTCCACGCCAGTCTTGACCTTTGAGAGGAAAAGGGAGTATTTGGGCGGCAGAATGTTCCAATATGATCTTTACAGAGGCAAGGATAAACACTTCAGTCCCTGTCTACATGGCCCAGATCAAAAATCTAGAATGATCAACTAACTTTTCTCGACAGTGCAACCTACTAGCAAATGCGCAACGGGTTTCTTAGCAACGACGGCGCTATCCATATGACCAGAATAAATCTTCCGAGGCATTCAACCCGTACATTCTGCCAGACCGGTGCGTTGGTGCCGTCGGCCTGATATGTCCAGGGCCTAGGAGGCTGAGGCTGAGGCTGCAGTGCACTGCAATGACCAACACCCAACGCCCGGCAACACCTATGGTGAAACGACGGGGATCTCCGCAGAATTGCGCATGTATGTTTTCCAGGGTGGCAAGGAGCGCGCAGACACGGACAGTGCTCCCCTGCGCTTTGGTCATTCTAGCTCTGCCCAATGCCCCGTGATTTGATCTACGTATGTAGAAATGCCAGGTCCGTGCCCGTGCCAAGAATCGTCCCGGAGCTATCTGGATTTGCAGGATTCCTCAGAGGCTACTTTCTCGGCCACAGCCGTGCGCTTCCTCTAATAGGAGTCAGGAAAATGTACGAAATGGTTCGCGCAAATTATTTGCGAGGACTTTAACTAGATGAGTTTGGCCAACACATGAGCAAAAGCGTGAAGAAAAGAAGAGGTAAAACAAAATAAAAGGCATAATTCCATGAATTTATTTGCTTGCCGTTGTAGAAATGGGTTCCTGGAGACTAAACAATGATTAGAGTAATTGGGTACTTTTACACTCTGTATAGGGTATTGTATTGTATAATCTTGCAAAATCAGTACGTCTATGGAGTGAAACCCAGGTTTGCTTTTGCTTTCTTTTTTCCTCCGCATTTTCTGCTCTTGCAAGTGAGCTGACATTTGTCTGGTTTCGGAATTTTGGTCTTGATCCTGCCTGTTCTTGACCCTTTGCCACACACAAATGCTCTCAACAGCCTCCAACGGCCAGCAGCAACAGCAGTCACAAGAGACCTAGATAGATCTCTGTAACTATGGAAGGGAACTATCCAGGTCCTTTATAGTTGCCGTTGCTGCTAGCTGTCGGAGGAGTCCACTGTTGAATGCCGCCGCCGGCTTCAGCGTAGCAAGGTTCAATCATTGCAAAGATTGACTAGAAACCTTCGAATGAGGTATATCGTTGCTCCAAGTACGCGAAAACGCCACATTGTGGCATTGCACCCGGATCTCGACATTTTGGGGACGTGAAAGTGCAATAAATTCAGATATGGTTACGGATATATCTATATATAAGCACCCGATATATTACTTAGTTTTAATCATTCGTGGAACAGAAATAATAGGCCATCATCCTTATCCTCAACATTGCGAAGCCATCCGTGCCCTTTTCCGTGGTCGCCCCGGTGGCCTGTGTCCTTCCTTGCAGATGCTGATATGCTCAAGGTGTTTGGAGGAATCGTCATCAAAAACGGTTTGTGAGCATACACAGTGGAAGTGGGGGTGCTGGAATTTGCATGTGCCTTGCTTGAGATGTCTGCGATAATGGTCCTTTCGAGCGTTGGTGTATCCGCACCGGCAACAAAACAGCCTTGTGGCAGGTGGAATGTGAATTCGGCTCTTGTAGTGTCTCAACAGGTCTTTCACACTGTTGAAGGATTTATCGCATCCCTTTTCGCATTGATACTGAGGTTCTTTGGTGACGTTGATCCCAGTCTCTTGGGGTGACGAGGCCCCCAAGGGATTGAAGACATCTGTTGATCCTGGAGATGACGGCTGGCTGCCGACAGACGACTGTGACTGATTAAAAGTCGGGTCGGAAGTTTCTGTATTGCCATCGTCTAGATTAAACATCCCAAATTTTTGTGGGTTAAAAAAGGCAGAATCTGTTTGGCTTGGAATAGGTAAACATTGAGACGACAAACTATTGTCCCGTGTCAATAAAATCGCAGGCGTTCCACCAGTTGATTGGTGTAGTACATATGATGGTTCACCGATAGGAATATAGGGGAGCATATGATAGGTCATGTTCATCATCTGTGAAGATAACAAAGTGTCCGTCACCTCCTGGTTCCCAAAATGCCCCGATTCCGACATCGGCTCGTCGAATAATGTCATGGTCTCGTCTAATCCATTGAAATAAAATGGAATCGACGACTGCTCGAGAAATCCAAAATCGGGCTCGAAGTATGATTGCGACAGCGGCGAGGGATGTACAGCATTTGTTTGTAGAGATAGAGAGAGGTTTGACGCGGCATTATCACTTGTCAGGATCGTTCCAGATGTGTATTCAATTACGAAGTTAGAGATGCTTTTTTTTAGATCAAATTCAAGAGAGTTAATTTGTCTTAGAAAGCAATATCTGTGATCTCTGGAAATTTGGAATACCCAGATGCGTTGTAGAAATGGCAGAATCAACGAATCCTGAGATCGCTTTGAATTGCATTTATCCACGCCCTGAGACCAGAGGTTAGATTTTTCATATCTGCTCTCACTCTTCAAAGAATACCTACTCTATAAATGAGATTTCGAAGCCAAATATGAGCACTCTGTTCAGGCTGCTGTGCGCCTTAGCTCTCGGGAGAATGCAACTCCACAGCTGAGTCAGGATGTAAACCCCAGTTATGGTTGCCTCGGATTGCCCCGGTCTTCAGGGTCGGTGTTGCAACAGCCGAGAATTTATGGGTGATTGGATCTGGCCATGGGTTCCGGCTTAGTCGGATTGTCTGAATGAGAGGATGAGCAACTGATCAGAATCAGACGTGTCTTGGAAGACCGATTGCATGAGAAAATGAGACGCGGAAGCGCGTGATCTTTTTTAAAAACAGGCAGGCTGTGAGACCAAGTCGAATTCCGTGTACGTCGGTTGCCTTGTGTTCAACTGGTGACGTGGTTGGCCTTGGAAAATTGGCCCCAAAAAACAGGCCCCAGGAAGAATACTGGCCCCAAGGCAAAATCAGCCTCGAGTTACGGTACCTTTGTCAAGGTATTTGGGCACTGGGGGCTGCGAAGGAAAGCTACCCAGTGAGATGTACCACATGCAGCTCGCCCAAATCAGCACATGAAAGACATGGACGGCGCATAAGCTTGCACATGTCCCGCTTTTCCACGAATAAAGGCGTCAGGAGAGAAGAGTCAGAGGTAAAGCTGGAGGCATCACGGGCCAACCAGAGAGCCAAACATGGGTGGACATGGCGAACAAGGCGACCAGGCTAGCTACATCCTCCATTCAGCCTCTGCAGCGAACCACATCACCACCATAGTGTAGATCGCCTGGGGCCACTTTTGAGAAAGTGCACACCCAGCCACTCTCACGAGCTTTCCTCGCACAGATAATCTGCTCGAGGTAAATCTGCCGAGGGGTTCAAGGTTGACAAACAGAATGGTCTGCACATTGTGTTGGTTGTCGCACCATGTCCAAATTCCAAAATTCAGCCCAACAGGCAGGTTGTGTCACCTAATACCACTGGAAATATCCAGGACGCATTCCATAGAGAAATAGAAAGCACATTCAGTCGATTGGAAATTCTCTTCCATTTAATTCCGATTCTCATTATGGAGGCCAAGAATGCGAGATCTTTCTCATCAAAGTGAGATAAAGCACCCCAGAAATTTCCAAAACGTTCAAAACAATAGTGCAGACACGTCCGCTATGCCCGGGTGAACCTCTTGGCACAGGCATCAGTCCTGGGGCCAGTTTCCTGGGGCCAATTTCAAGGGCAAGCTGAAGTGAAAGCCTTTGCAAATATGGCCCCAAGATAATAATAAACCAATAGACTGTCTGATTAACCTGATCATCCTTCAAAAATACGGAGCTTGTAGTCATAATTCTGTTGAGATGAGAATTGGCCCCATCTGGTGATGGTGTCGTCAGGAGAATTGGCCCCAGTTGAGGCCTCACAAATGAATAGGGGTGACTGTGGGATTTCACGCACATTTGTGATTCTGGAGATAGTACATGCCAAAATAAATACAAGTAGTATTCCTCTTTCGCCTAGAATTATCTGAGGTGTACGCTACAAACATTTCAGCCTTGGAAGCTTAACATTCAAAAGGTCAATACAGACTTTATTCGACCGGCTCCTCTTTCTCTTCGACCTCTTCGATCACGAAGGGAAATGTCATCCACAACAAGTGATATTGTCTGGGTTGAGGTTCCAAGAGAGTATGTTCACCTTCCGCATATCCCTTAGATCCCTTCAAATAAAATGCCACAAAACCGCTGGGCAATCATCCTAACCCTCATCTCCAGACACCACTACCACAACACGGCCGGGGGGTCCTCTATACAACAGCCCCTAAGCCCCATCAACTCCTGGTTAAACCAAAGCACAAGACAAGAGCCGTGGACCGGGGTTGGCTACGTTCGAAATGCAACACACTCGCCCTATAAGGGTACATCACATGGAAGTGGAGGCGGCACCATGGGAAGCGGCCCTCGTAAATAGACAACCCGCACGTCAAGAAAAAGAAATTTCCGAGAGTGAGGAGTAAATGGAGACCAAGGTTCATCTAGCGATTTTAGACATTGCTTTTTTATTTTGTTGATTCGACATGGGGCGTTAGGTATACCAGCAACTGCAGGGAAAATTGTGGATGTCTTTGCTGCATGGGACTCTTGGTCAAAGACCAGAGAGAAGTTTTGGCATTTTTTCCTAGAATAAATAAAGTCAACCCCTAAATAAATACATTTTCCTGAACATAACCTCTTCAGCCTCTTTTAGGATTCCTTTTTCTTTAACAGTGGTGATTCCTGCATAGATTCAATCCGTAGTGGAGTTTGATCCCATCCAAACACATATCCTCCAGTAACCACAATAACGCACCCACAGTCCAATATCCAGAGAACCTCCTCCAGAACTGGGTTGAGTTTGATAATTATGCAATGTCACACTTTGACTAAACAAGCGTGGGAATGATTCGGGTGTAGATGGAGTTCTCGAGTAGACGCTGGCTATCGGAAAGGTAGCACAAATGCCCCCAAGAAATGCCTCACCTGTCTGCGGAAACTTTCTCAAGATCAAAGCCAATGCAATCAAAGCCCAGCATACACTCGAGGTGGGCACTCTGGCAGGGTTCATCGCCATTTGGATGACTACCCAGGTGGTTGGCCTGCACATGGTCACAATTGAGTATTCTGCTAAACATGCCGGGATAGCACAAAAGAATACTTCCGCTATGGGACTATTAGATCGGATGAGAATCCACCAAGGTGCGGATTTAAATATCTTGGCGTCCGACGCAAGAACATGCGGCCAGGGGCAAGATTGTGATTGAAACTGTTGGGAGGGACAACAGAGCCGATGTTACAGCAATGCAGTTGGTTGTAAGCAAGAGATACGATGGCTATTTAATTACCAGTGTCCTACAAAACTGCACCATAGTGTGTAATATCACGTTTGATAGGCAGCATCAGGCGCTCGGTGTTGGGGTGAACGGAGATAGCAGGGCTTGGGGGGTATATCAGAGACCAGATAATGGAGCTAATGATATCCAAGCGGAAAGGATCTCATCGGGGATCTTGGGTTTGCTAGCCGTGATCGCCGTAGGTGCTCTGATCCAATAGTTCCAAGCGGCCGAGAACTCGTTATTTGCGGGGAAGAGAGAAGCAGCTAAGCAGCCTTTGTGGGGTCCCGTTCCTCCTCGTCAGATGTCTAATATTGCCTCCAAGATTTTCTCGTTTAACAAAAGAGAATACTGTCGAAGGAGCGGCCGTGTTCACACTTGGGCACAGGCGCATTTTGTACTTGAGTGCAAGCTCCGCACAATCGCCATTCCTAGCCGAAATTGCATCAGTGAAAAGAAAACAAGTGATGCCGTTGGGGCCTGGTGTTTGATTGCGTTGAGGTTGGAGCAATACGCGGTCGAGGGGATTCAGCCACCGGAAGGGGCCGGTGGATGCGGATGCGTCCATTGTGGGGGTTCGTTAGAACGAGGATGCCTGTCTTGTTGCCACCTCAGATGGTCCAACGCATCGCTCTCCGAAATTGACATGGTCAAGTGTCAAGAGCGAAGAAGCAGATGACCATGTTGTATCTTTTTCTTTGATCCCAATGAGAAAAAAAAGCACTAAATGACTCGTGGTGGTAATGGACCAGTCGTTTGGCTCAATTGATCGCCGGCAAGGAATTGGACAACAGCTGTAGCAGCCCTCGGCGCCGGAGACATGAAGCAGCCCCACACGAGCTCCTCGCCAGCCATTGCTTTTTGAGCGCCGAGCTTTCCCGACTCACGCGACAATTCTAGGCCACGTATTGCAACCGATGCACTGTTTTAATCAATGCACGGTCAAAATGGCAATGCGCAACGTCTCAATCTCCGAAGGCTTGCCGGGTCTCCACTCCGTGTTTTCGTGGTCTGCATTTCCGGAACAGCATTCTGCGGCCACGCAGCCCGGCCGCAGCCCGGGATACAACCTTCGCTAGCTAGTACCAGGATTCCGCGCATATGCGGGAGATGCGTTGTCCCTACATTGTTCTGGGGAATCATGAGTTGAAGTCCACTAAGCGCCAAAAATATCACTGTCGGAGCTTCTGCTCGGGAGAAGTTCATCCAAGAAATTGTCTATATAAGACGCCTCTGCCTCGAGCTTGAAGACAGGAACCATCATCCAACACTCTCAACTCAACTCACTCACCCTCAACCAACACTTAAAAAACTTTCCCGATCTTTCGATCACCAAACTCCATCAAAATGTCTTCTCCCGCCACGTAAGAACCCTTCCAAAATCCCTTTTCTCGTCATCCACGGGCCTCTCAAGCCTTGCAGCTGAGAAGCCTTCTGCCCTGCTTCTCTCACCTCCACCATAGCTTCTACAGCAGTGGAAAAGAAGGCAGAAAAGCAACACCTTTTGGCTTGAAGATGACCACTAACAATTCCCAGCGCCGAGCAGCAGCAGTTCGTTGTTCCCCTGCCCACCTCCACCGGTCTCTCTGCCCCCGCTGGTAAGTGCTTCGGTGCCCCCAAACACAACCGACAACAGCTCTGACATGTTCCCATAGGTCAGCTCCTCCGTGGTGCCACTGACGATGAGGGCAAGGCCAAGGCCGCCGCCCTCCTCGTCGGTGTCAAGCTCGACCTTGAGGCCGAGGTCCACTTGACTGCTCGTGTCAAGGGTGACCTTACTGTTGGTCTTTATTAGTGTGTGAAAAAATTGCATGGTGTTGGGTTGGGTTGATGGCGATGATTTGATTAACGACATTCCTTTATATATGACCACAAAAAGGCTCTGGCTCACCGCAAGCAGGCCTGAACAATAGAACTGGTTTCTATCCTTAACTCTGTTCCATCTCCATCTGCTCGGTGCTTCTCCAAATACGACAGGTTGTAGCTTACATTTCAGATTGTTGATGCACATGTTTTCGACGATTCAAGCCGAACTATTAAAGAAGAGGTCCCAGAACTAGCTAGCTCATTAGTGATCGTCTTCCCTTCCACGCGACGAACTCATGCAATGGTGTGGCACATGCATCTTTCATCCAGAAATACAAACTGTGGCTTGCATATGCGCTTCTGCGGCGCTTCTAGACACAATTGATTGCATAAAGAATTTTATTTTTCAACTTTTCCAATATCACTTCCATCCATGGGAACGTAAGAATAGAGGTCAGGTAGGATGGTCAATAGTCGAGGATCGCTTTGAATAATAGAAAAGTTGATCACGATAGGCACTTTTGCGGAAGCACAATATATATATACCATGGGGGATTCAAGACGTTTCTTCAAGCAGCGCCTCACTGAATCTAGTGCTGCCTAGCTAGATATCCATTCCCGTTGCCACAAACCCTCACACTGCAAAGACTGAACGCTTTGAATGAAGACTTGTTTTACGAGGGTTTTCATATACTTTATTTTCCTACTTCTTCATTTTAGTTTAATTCTTTATTCTAATAATTTCATCATCGTGGTGCAAATAGTCGTTCATCGTAGTATCGGGTAGCTCGAGGTGGAACAAGAATCTGACAGCATTATCACCGACGAGCATTTACATTCTATTGGTCTGGTAATTTAAATAAGGTTGTTTCCTGAATGGACTAGAGGTGTTTGAATATGACATAAAACACAAGAACTTTGGTAGTTGGTTGGTACGATCTTTTTTATATTGATGAAGACCGTACCTCTCCTTTACTAACCTGCCGACAGGATGAAAAGATACTTGACAACCGGAGCCAGTTAGCTTTTACAATTTGATCGACCTTGGGCTTCAGCGTGAGTAACAAATCCCATTAATAATCGACAACGGGCCAAATAATTTTTGGATGGGTTTTTTTATTTTATTCGTTACTTTTATACACAAGTTGGGCATGACTTGGTCATGCAGATTATTAGCTGTGCCGCTCTCAGGCAGCTACAACGCCCGCCTCGGACATTTCCAAATCTAACATTTCCATTGCCAGCAGCTAGTAATAACCGACTAGTTAATGAGATCCGTTATCTTTCTTCAACAGGCTAGAATTTTCGGGACCCGTAGTATTGATCAAGTGATCCACCTCAAGGAAAGCTCTGGTGCTATGTGCTATTTAGTGCCAATGCATCGAGTACGCAGAGGCAGGCTTCGGAGATGTGGCGCCACTGTATGCTAAAGCTGCATGTTTTGTGCAGACAGCGTCACTCACAGTGATAAACGCAAGCCGAGTTAACTTTTGGCTGCACGGCCCTAGAGAATTCATTCTATTTCCGAGTTCTTTAATTAAAACGTTTGTCATATTGCGCCCAACCCGACTTCGGTACCGTCGTGGCATGTTCTCGTCGACGAGTGGGGTCATTTCGATGTCGGCGTTTTGGTGCCAAGTAGCCGTCCCAGCAGCAGAGAAAAATGGCGCGGTAACGGCCTTGATCGGCGCTTATTCCGGTAGGCGCAGCTGATCAGATATACTAAGATTGATGCGGGGAATTGGATGGGTGGTTATGTATTTCCGAATCACACTCTTGACAACATATAGGCTGCGAGTTCGGCCTGCTGCTGAGTTCCGCAACATCTAGAAACCCTTCTTTTCCTAGAATAATAGCTTTTTGATCACAGTCCCCGAATCACCATGGCTACTTCAAAGTTCAAAATCCTTGTCCTCGCAGGCGATCATGTTGGCCCGGAGATCATGGCAGAAGCATTGAAGGTGCTGGACGTTGTCGAGAAGCACCGGCCGGCCGTCAGTTTTGAGAGGGAGTTTGACCTAGCTGGGGGCTGCAGCATCGACAAGCACGGCGTTCCTGTCACAGAAGATGTGGTGCAGAAGGCGCTCAACAGCGATGCCGTTCTTTTCGGCAGCGTTGGCGGCCCAGAATGGGACAGATCAGGCCCCGGCCCCGAAACCGGCCTGCTCCACCTCCGCCAGCGCCTTGATGCCTTTGCCAACCTTCGCCCCTGCGAGTTTCTCGTCCCGTCCCTGATTGACGCCTCCCCAATCAAGCCGGAAATCGTCAAGGGGACCAAGTTTATCGTTGTGCGAGAAAACTGCGGCGGCGCCTACTTTGGCGACAAGATTGAGCTGCCCGACAAGGCCTCCGACCCCTGGACGTACACGCCGCCAGAGGTTGAGAGATGCGCCCGGGTCAGCGCTGCCGTGGCGCGCATCATGGGCAGGGACGGTAAAGGCGGCGGCGGACCGGCCGTCGTGTGGAGCTCTGACAAGGCCAATGTCCTCGCCAACTCGAGACTCTGGCGCCGGGTCACGCAGGACGTATTCGACAAGGAGTTTCCAGACATTGAGCTTCAGCACCAGCTTGCCGACAGCATGGCCATGCTCATGGTGAAGAACCCGCGCATGTTCAACGGAGTCATCCACACTGACAACACCTTTGGTGACATCCTGTCCGATATTTCAGGTGGCATCGTCGGAAGCCTGGGTACTCTGCCAAGCGCCAGCCTGAGCGGGATCCCCGGCGAGGGGAGGTGCAAGGGCATTTACGAGCCTGTGCATGGGAGCGCCCCAGACATTTCTGGCAAAGGCGTCGTCAACCCCGCCGCGCAGATTCTGAGCTTGGCACTGCTCCTCAGGTATTCCTGCGCCCTTGTTGACGAGGCGGCGGCAATCGAGCAAGCTGTTGAGCGCGTGGTCGACTCCAAGGAGAATGGCGGCTTGGAAATTAGGTCCAGGGACATGGGCGGCATCGCGGGGACTAAACAAATTGGCGATGCTGTTTGCCAGGTTCTTGGGGAGATTCTTTCGGCATGAACCACAGTGAGTCTAGAGTGGAACTTATGTAAGTAGCTGGCTATTTTGGTCATATTTCGGAGGGTTATCAGTGAAGTTGCGTCTTGTGCTGGGCCTTCAAGTGTCAATGGAAAATCACTGTAGTGTTGGCAATACTAGGAAGCCGGAACACAACCCATGCATGGGTGCGGTTTTGTTGTCACTTCTAGTTTGTATCTAGCAGAAGTCAATTATTTTCACATAAGCCCCATTCCAGCGCCAACCAACGCCCAAGCCAAAGATAGTTCTAATCAATTGTTCTCATAGTTCACAATGCCCTGATTGACTCGACCAATGTTATTCGGCATAGATATCCTCATTATTTTTTATTTGCTTCGTCGTCCTCATAAGAATGGATCTGTTTCCGTTAGAACCTGTTGGCTGGGAATCAGGGGTTCAGCTGCCTACCTGGTCCGCCACCTGAAGCCACTCCTCCATGCTCCGGACGTAGGGGTCATCTGTGGCATCACCGACAGTTTCATGTCCCCAAACAACCATCTCATCAAACTCGGCTGTAACCTGCATCGATCCAACTCGCTCGGGTGTGTCGTCACTGTTTTCTGTTTGTTCGACTGCATCGGCCGTTGGGGGTTCTTCCTTGTTTCGCTGTACTACGACGCCGCGGCATTGTTCAGGCAACTTGATTGACTTGCCCTGGAGCTTTCGTCCTCGAAAATACGCAATCTTGGAGCCATCTGTGTGTTGTGTTAGGGCGAACCCATGGATAAGGCGCTCATGAGAGTGTCGAATTTTGGTAGGCGTACCTTCGGCCGTGGTTGGGTTCCAATAGTCAGAAGCCGGTGCAACAGAGCCATTGTGGTGCACACGACATGGCAATATGTTTGCCACCGACTTCTGCACTTTTTCGTCTGACTTTATTGAGAGGATTGGTTGGGACATGTTTGAGGTGTTGCGATGGAGGGTGGTCTGGATGAGTGTGAGAGGCAAGGACGCGCTGAGACGCGTTAAGAGACCAAATTTCTTATCTTATCTAGCCGGCCCGCTGTAAAGCGCTATGGCTTGCTACTAACCCTGGGATTGAAGTGCCTAATACAGTTGTATTCTTTGCAGTAATATGATCATTTGGCATTTATTGATTGCTTTGAAAGTCTTAAAGGATGTCTTTTTTTCGAGTCTATTGGGGTATCTCAGAATAAAAATGCCGCGATAGGAATGCCTTCTTCAATTGCTTAACCCTTGCGTTTCTTCTTGGACTTCCCTCCCTTCGGCGTCCCTCCGCCATTTGTCTTGGGCGCATAGCGATTCGAGTGGTCCACGTCAAACCCGGATTTATGTTTTCGGAACAGAAGCATGGTTACTCTTGCATCCTCGATGCTGGAGTGAGCCCCATCTTGAATCTCGATTGAAAGAAGCTGTTGTGCCAGCAACCTCAGTGCTGGTTTCCTGCCATTCCCATACTGACGGAACGCAGGATATTTTGCCGTGTCCCGGATGTCCCTCGCTGGGTGGCTCAGTTTTAGAGCCTCTAGATCGTGTTTAATATCATGCCCAATCAAAATTCGGGTTTGAAGGAGTTTGTCGATGTCTCGCTGAACTTCGTCAAAGTCTCGCGCAAATCTCATGCTCTTCTGACTGATTCCGCTTACGGCTGTCCTCCAGTTCGTAACCTTTTCCTGGGGCTTCACGTAGGAGTCATAGATTTGCTTTCCATGAAAGTCAACAACACTGACACGGGCGAGTGCAGACTCATGACCACCAGGTCCCACTCCCACCATTTCACAGTCGATGGCGAGGTATTTCCCAATCTCAATCCCCTCTATAAGCCCACTGTTTACTTTATCCTTTTGTGACGTGAGCATCATTGAGTTGTCTTTTGTCCCCAGATTGTAGGCCTCAGCTAAAGCTTCCGCAGAAACTCCATTGTCCTCAGCCCAAAGGGCGAGAGATGGCGAAGCAGTGTTGCCCGGCCCATTTTCGGAACTATGAACCCCGCCCATCTGAGTTTTGGAGCTTGGTCTTGGGCGTTTTGTCGGGTAGGGTTGCTTGTCACTCAGTTTGGACTTTTTGGGTGGCGGGCTGGTGGTGGTTGGTGGTGCTGTAGATTTTCGCTTCAACGAAGGCTTAGATGGGGATTCAGCCTTGAGTTTTGCCTGCAGCTTCTTCCAGTTGGAGGAAAGCCCTGCCATCGTCTATGTTATAAGATGCTTAATTCCAGGTGTCGCGTTCGACGCGGTGCTGGACAATGTATAAGTCGCCGAGAAGAAATCGCAAAATCGTTTGTTCGCCATCTGGAAGGAGTTAGACCAAATTATGCATGTACCGGGGCCTGATAAGCATGTGCTTTGCTCACCGCCTTTGCGATAAGCCAGCAACTTCTAGATTCTGCCAGACCCCGCCAAAATTCCCAACTCTTGCGCATCGCTGAACCCAGTACGCGACAGAACAGTTTTCATCAAAAGCATCGACACGCAAAGCGCTTCCATCATGGGCGCTGGCACTCCTGCTGGTGAACCGGCCGTAGGAGCCGATACCCCTCGGCTAAAAGGCAAGGCGACCCCAGACACGATAGTGACGGGATGCATTGCGTGGGTAAATAAGGAAGGACAGCCTCGACGCGCCGAGATTCTCAGTATCAAGACGACCAAAAGCGGGATGCAGTTCTACTGCAACTTTGACAATTTCAACAAGCGACTCGATGAATGGGTACCCGTTGCGAGAATTGACTTCTCCCGCGACGTCGAATGGCCGAATCCGGACAAAGACAAACCCAAGGAAAACAAGGCCAACAAGAAAGCTCCTCCTGCGCAATCCAAGAAGAATCAAATCTCCAAGAAAGCGCAAAAGCGACCAAGCAAGAGAGAACAATCTGTGGCATCCGAGGCAAACACACCTCATCCTTGGACTGGTAAGTGGGCGAATGCATGCGACTAGGAATCCGATCTGACGCCTTTATCAGAATTTGTAGACTCCCAACCACGCCAAAAATCGGCTTCCGTCGGTCCAGATGGGGACTCCCAAGCGAGAGCAAGTGTCGAGGGTGGCGCGACGCC
Source organism: Calonectria honghensis (assembly GCA_013403855.1). Classification (NCBI taxonomy): domain Eukaryota; kingdom Fungi; phylum Ascomycota; class Sordariomycetes; order Hypocreales; family Nectriaceae; genus Calonectria; species Calonectria honghensis. Next base: position 324,652 of record VTGB01000046.1, read on the forward strand.
TGTCGGCGACGAAATGGACGTTGATGACAAAGACGAAGACGTGAAGAATGAACCGGCCGAATTTAGCAGAGGTGTAGAAATTGAGAAATTGAGAACCTCTGGATCGATGACACAAAATCCGACCGAAGTTTCACGAATTCGAAACATCTCCAAAGTTCAATTTGGAAGGCACGACCTCTATCCATGGTACTTTTCGCCGTACCCCGAGATCTTTAGTTTAGAAGATGTCATCTTTCTCTGCGAGTTTTGTCTAGGTTACTACGGAGATGAAAAGGCCTTCATGAGACACCGACGGAAGTGCAACCTCCAACACCCCCCTGGAAACGAAATTTACCGAGACGACACCTACTCCTTTTTCGAGATTGATGGTCGACGCCAGAGAACCTGGTGCCGCAACCTTTGTTTGCTGTCCAAAATGTTTCTGGACCACAAAACCTTATACTACGATGTGGATCCCTTTCTATTTTACGTCATGACAACACGGTCCGAAAAAGGGTGCCATGTGGTTGGGTATTTCTCAAAGGAAAAGGAAAGCGCGGACGGGTACAACGTAGCTTGTATCCTGACTCTGCCGCAATACCAGCGCAGAGGCTACGGCCGATTGTTGATCCAGTTTTCGTACGAGCTGTCCAAGATTGAGGGAAAGCTGGGTTCTCCAGAAAAACCGCTTTCTGATTTGGGTCTTTTGAGTTATCGACAGTATTGGTCAGAAAACATCCTAGACCTGCTTCTGGGCTACAACGAACGGGAAGAAAAAGCGACGATAGAAGCTATCTCAACAGCATTGGCCATGACAACTCAGGATGTGGAGCACACGCTGCAGGCAATGCGGATGCAGGTCTACCACAAGAGCGACCACAAAATTGTGATCCCCGAAAAACTGATTCAACAACGAGACAAGCAGAAGTTGAAACGGAGGAGCACGCTAGACCCGGCAAAGATACAGTGGAAACCGCCCGTGTTTACTGCATCGAGCAGAACGTGGGGTTGGTGATGAGGTTTGGTTCTTTTGGGCTTGTAAAAAATATTTTGTGTACATAGAAATCATACAGCGTGTATTTCCATCAAATGATACCCAATTTGAATCAACATGCAGAACTCAGACAGCCCAGTGTGATGGCGGGTGCATAGAATCCTGGCGTGGACTTGTAACGGAAGAGCATATCCCCAGAGCACTAAATAAGCTTGGCTGTAGCCCAGGCCAGTGCCGCTTAGCCTCTTGTGGTTCCCTGCCGAGTTGCCCCGCGCCCCTGGCGTCTCGCCATGACAGGCCAGAGCCGCATCCCTGTCTCATGTACAGAGAGCTCTGGCAAGCTCCCACCGACGTAATAACGACCGGATTGGGCGAACTTGACACCAACAACTACCATCGCATTCTGTGCGGCACCACAACATCGAAGACGCAACACACGAGCTGGCCTCGCAACCTGTCGATACATTGACTGCCTTGGCGCTTGTTGACAGATTTTGAGACTCGAACTCCAGCCGCAATCGGGCTGGCCTGCCACCTCCTGCGACAGCAACGTCGTCATGATGCTGCGACTACTGTCAGCAGGCTTGCTTGGGCTGGGCGTGCGTCTCGCCAGCGCCGACCCCGGGGACGGCCAATTAAGGTTATCTGACTTGTTGGTCGCATGTCCCGACTACAAGCTCTACTCTAGCTATGCGCAGTACGTCCCGCGGCTCTGGCCTATCTTTCAACCACTAACGACGCCATTTCCTCTAGCCGCCCGCTCAGCACCGGACCCAGGGAACTGCCTTACCAGCGACCCATGCCCCAATGTCGAACCTTTCAGTCAGACGAGATCGAGAGAGTTATCAAGGAAGTAACCTCACGCATTTCGGACCCGGACCTTGCGCGCCTGTTCGAAAATGCATTCCCCTCCACAACGGATACAACGGTCAAGTTCCACACAAAGGGCAGCAAGGAGACGGGGTTTCTTAATATGGGCGCTTTTGGCCTGGGAAGTGACGGCGCATGGGAGGGCCCCCAGTCCTTCATCATAACCGGTGACATCATTGCGGAGTGGCTACGAGACTCAACAAACCAGCTACGGCCGTACCAAGCTCTCGCGAAGAAAGACCACACCATTCATACTCTGCTGGTTGGTGCCATCAACACACAGTCAGAGTATGTAATTGCTTCCCCTTACTGTAATGCGTTTCAACCGCCTCCTATCAGCGACCTGGCAGTCTCCAACAATGGCCAGAATGACCAGGTTCACCCGAGATACGAACCCAATGCCGTCTTTGAGTGCAAATACGAACTAGATTCGCTGGCACACTTCCTGGCCCTCGGCAACGATTTCTACGAGCACACAAAGTCGACCGATTTCCTTACCAAACGTTGGTATCTTGCACTCGAAACGCTGCTCAAGGTTCTGGAGCAACAGTCTAAGTCAACGTTTGACCCCAGCACTGGCAAGTTCCGGCGCAACGAGTATACTTTCCAACGCCAAACCAATATTGGAACCGAGACCCTGAATCTGCAAGGCAACGGCAACCCACTGAATTACGGGACCGGCCTGGTTCGGTCTGCATTCCGACCAAGCGACGACGCCACGATCCTAGGATTCTTTATTCCCGCCAATGCCCAAATGTCGGCAGAGCTGCAGCGGACATCCAGCATGCTCAGAGAGGTGGGAAAGACTACGCTGGCTGCTACTCTGGAGCAGTGGAGCAAAACCATTCGAGAGGGTGTGTTGGAGCACGGCATTGTCAGCCACAAAAAGTATGGCGATGTTTTCGCGTACGAGGTTGATGGATACGGCTCGGCAATTCTCATGGACGATGCAAACTACCCTTCGCTCTTGGCGCTTCCGCTGATGGGCTTCTGCGAGGCGAGCGACCCTGTCTACCAGAACACGAGAAAGATGCTGTTGGACAAGTCTGGCAACCCATACTACCTAAAAGGGAAGGACTTCAAGGGAATTGGAGGTACGTATTCAATGAAGGTCTGAATCACGAGAGTACGGCTAACGAGATTTTGCATGTAGGTCCCCATATTGGTCTGGAAAATGCTTGGCCGATGAGTCTTCTGATCCAAGCCCAAACGTCGGACAATGACGAGGAGATCAAGGAGTGCTTGGACCTCGTCTTGGACTCAGCCAAGCTCGGTCTCGTCCACGAGAGTATCAATGTCGACTACATGTCCCAGTACACGAGGAGCTGGTTCGCGTGGGCCAACGGAGTGTTTGCAATGACCATTTTGGACTTGGCCAAGAGAAAGCCGTACCTCATTTTTGGAGAAGGGGCACAGCCATATGAGGTATAAACAGGACCACAAACAGATACAGTACGTAATAATGCGTTGATGGGAAGCAAGGCGCATAAGAAGAAACAAAAATAAGGAGCTTGCTTGCCATTGAGGCGAAATGCCTACAGGAAGGCCAGCAATGATGGATGATGGTTGAATGGGCAATTGAATTAGTAAAAGAAAATTTAGCTACAAATATCATCATTGCCAAATGGTTTGTCTCGGCTTATCCCTCACGCTGTTTAAAATTGTTGTTTCCTCTATAAACATGTTGCCCGCCAGCAATGGCAATGTCCCTTGGGAGAGAGACCGCGTCGAGCAGCCGAAGCCAGATCCAATGCGGAATCTCTCAGCGAGCGGCGGTCCACAGTTATCCGCCGGTAGCCAGAGCCAGTCGGCGCGCCCTGGTTAGCAAGAGAAATAGGCTTGGCCGGCCGGCGGCGGATTCGGGAGCGCTCCACCATATGATGTGCTGCAGCTTTGGATATCGCACATTTCTCCGCCGGCCGGCCCTGGACATGTTTGAAGCCATCGTGGGCCGGGTCCGACATCGCTGCGCGCCTTATCTGATTGCACAACTTGATCTCGTTCCATATCTGTGCTCTCGACGAGGAATTGGGTCCTTGGTCAATACAAATACGGCTTCCTTGCCGCCCTGTGATTCCCGCCGCGGTCCTGTTGCTACACTCGCCATCCCCCGCCCCCACTATCGCCGCCGCTACTTTGCCATGTCGCACTCCAAGGCCCCCATCAACCTCATCCGCGGCTGGCCCGCGCCCGACCTGCTCGCCGGCTCACTCCTGTCGGATGCGGCGCAGCGCCTCCTGGCCGACCCGGTCGCCTCTGTGCCCGCGCTGCAGTATGGGCCGGACGAGGGCTACGGGCCGCTGCGCGAGGGCATGGCCAACTGGCTCGCCACTCACTACGGCGTCACGCCCGACCCGGAGCGCATCTGCATCACTGGCGGCGCGAGCCAGAACGTCGCAAACATCCTCCAGAGCTTCACCGACCCCGCCATCACGCAGGCCATCTGGTTGTGCGCTCCAACATACCACCTCGTTTGCCCCATCTACGACGACGCGGGCTTTGCGGGGCGCTTGAAGGCGTTTCCCGAAGATGAGGAGGGCATTGACCTTGCAGCGCTCGAGGCCAGGATCGTTGCGGTGGAGGAGGAGGGAAAGGACAAGCCGCAGGCCAAGGTGAGTCGTGGCTGGGTATCAGAAGGCGAGGATAATGAGACTAACACGGGAAACAACAAAACAGCCTTACAAGGACGCTGGACCCCATCGCAAATACTACCGCCACGTCATCTACGTCGTGCCCACCTGCTCCAACCCCTCGGGCAAAACCTGGTCTGTCGGCCGCCGCGAGGGGCTCGTCCGGCTTGCGCGCAAGTACGACGCCCTCGTCATCTGCGACGATGTATACGACCTCCTCCAGTGGTCCACCACGGACAAGCTTGATGACCAGCCCCTCCGCTCCAACGTCTCCCCCGAGATGATGCTCCCGCGCCTCTGCGACATTGACCTCGCCATGGAGCAATCCCCCAATGACCCCGGCGGCTTCGGGTACGCTGTCAGCAACGGCTCCTTTAGCAAGATGGTCGGTCCAGGCTCGAGGACCGGGTGGCTTGAGGGGTCGCCTGCCTTCGCCTACGGGCTTGCGCAGACCGGCGCCTCCAAGTCGGGTGGCGCCCCCAGCCAGCTGACTGCGGCCATCATCTCTGACCTCGTCAGTTCCGGGAGCCTGGAGGAACACCTCGCTAAGAAGGTGCGTCCTGGCCTACAGCGTCGCCACCGACTCATGGCAGATGCCATCCGCGAGCATCTCTCTCAGCTGGGCGTCACGTTCCGGGAGGCTGGTCTCGTTGGTGGTACCGTCTACGGGGGCTACTTTATATGGCTCAACCTGCCCCAGGGTCTGTCGGCCAAGTTAATTGCGGACGTCGCCCTGGTGGAGGAAAAGCTCACCGTAGGCAATGGCAACATGTTCCAGGTGCGCGGCGATGAGAAGGCGGTCGACCTGGATGGCGCAATCCGTCTGACATTTGCCTACCTACCAGAGGGCGAGTTGACTGAGGGCATTCGACGACTTGCCGCCGTCATCCAAAGGATCAAGGAAGACCCTGCCAAGTATGAAAACATCACACACAGCATGTCGGATTCTGCACTTGTTGACTCTAGTAAATAAATGTGGGGTATTGACCAGCAGTCTATCGTAAATTCTATTCGCCAACACATATTCCGTCCATTCTACTTCTTTGAGAAGAATGACATGATATTGCCCTGCCCCTTCGGAGCCGCCTTATTTGCTTTACCTGCGGACGAGGATGGCGTTGATGATTGTGACTGTGTCGAGGCCAGTGTTGGCTTCTTGGCTGGGGGCGGCGCCTCATCTTCCGAGAAGGATTCCCAGCCGGGCTCTTGGATCGTCACTGGAGATGACGAGTTAGCAAAACTGAGCAAGACTGACTAGCAGACGAGAATTTCTCTCAGCAACTCACCCATATAACCCTGGTCGTCCAGGATACGCTTCTTCTTCATCACACGCCGCTTGCCTCTCCGTCGGCCGTTTTCAGTACTTGACACAACCTCTGCGGGCTCGTTGTCTTCCTTCTTGGGTTCTAGCTCGGGCTCGGGCTCTGGGGCTTCCTCCATCTCCTCATCTGCTGGCTCTTCCTCCTTCTCAGATGCTTCCGCATCCTCGTCCTCATCCTCCTCATCCATCATGCGCCTGAGTGCCTCTTCACGCTCCTGCCTTGCCTTTTTTATGGCGTCGGAATCTACATCTGGCTTCTTGGATGGAAGGTCACTATCATCAGCTTCTCCATCGTCAGAGAGAGCCATTGCAGTATCCTCTTCTTCCTTCTTTGGGGCGGGCTTCGGCTTGGGTGGCTTCGCGGCAGCCTTGGCAAACGACTGCATGATGCCTCCCTTCTTGGCAGCTGGTCCTTTCTTTGCAGCACTTGAAGGTGGCGCCTCTTTACTAGAGTTTGGCTCAGACGGTTCCTCCTTGACCGCTTTGGCGGTAGCTTTGGGATCAGTGGTTGACGGTTTAGAAGCGGCTGCTTCTTGCTTGACCTTGGGCGCAAATACAAGTTTGGGCACCACAGTTTCCTTTTTCACAGGTTCCTTCTTCACAGGTTTGCTTTCTGGAACAACAATTTGCGGGCGGGATTTTCGATCTCTGCGTTGGACATGGGGGTTGGGAATAGTTCCGTATTTACCGGCCGCAGCAGAAATGTCTTCAATCATGGGGTACTCAGACAGCTGCGCGTTGACCTCGGCCAGCAGCGATAGATTTCTCTGGGGGTGAGGTGCTAGGCTGTAGACGTGAATTGAAGTGACTTGTTGATACTGTGCCAAAATATCTATTATTGCTTGTTAGTGCAAAATAGTGAATTTCTCTGATTGTAACCAACCCGTCAACTCATCTTCCCTGGCTAGGGTGAGAGTCGTTGGAGCATTGCCCTCCAAGGGAGCAACTTTTTCAGTTTTTGTGCTGCTCATCTCAACATCGCCATCGGTTTCCGCTTTCACTAGAGTCTTGGTGCCATAGACAACATATGTTGCATGCACAGAGTTCGCTCGCTCAGCATTCTGAGACTGGTGATAGTCATAAAGCATCCTAAGCAGCTAGTCAACCTAGCTGTCCGTATGATAAAGCAAAACCCAATTAGCAAGATTTTTCTTACTCCTTTGCAGTATTGACGTGGACATCCAAAGCCCTGCTGAGAAGGCGATATGTGACCTGCACGCTGTCAGTCTCAACAGGCCAAACACTCACAAAAAAGGAGATGCACTTACCGGCCGCTCTTCGCTGAGCAGACGATCTGAAAGAAATCTGTTATACTCGTCCATTTTCGAGCTGGAACAGGCAGATTAAATGCGCAGTACAGAATTGAACTAGAAACTCAAACACAAAAAGGGAGGCAGTCTGTCTAGTCGGATGGCTGAACCTGGGCTTGAGAAATCAGGACCACCGTGAGGTAGCTTAATTAGACGCGTAGAGTGGACGCGATCTCACGTGGAATGTAAGAAAATGGGGCGCTAATTAACCTTCTATATGCATAGTCAGCCCAATCCGTCCCAAAAACTTGAGAAATCCTATCCTACAAACCCGATTATGTATCTAACGGTTCTTACAAAAGTTGGAGTGGCATTCTAAGCATCGCGTCCAGGCGCGACCCTCGTCCAACGGCGCCATTGCTAGACGTTCTACCTGGGCCAAGTAAATTTGCAAGGGTGCCATCTTCAAAGACTGACGACATCCAATCTTGACACTGGATGGGAACATCAAGCTCTTAATCTTTGCGATCAATAGCCTGGGTCTGTTGGAGCCCACCAACTGAAACTCGCCGCCACCATCATGGACGGAGATGTCCCCGATTCGACCGACTGGCTCTCCACGCCGTTGGCAGGCCTTGCTGCCGTTGAGAGCGCGCTGCGTTGCGAGATCTGCAAGGACTTCTACAAGACTCCAATGATTACCTCATGCTGTCACACCTTCTGTTCCCTGTGTATTCGCAGGGCATTGTCCAACGAAGGCAAGTGTCCGTTGTGTCGTGCACCGGACCAGGAGCTGAAGCTAAGGAGTAATTGGTCCATGGAGGAGACTGTGGAAGCATTTGTCAAGGCAAGAGCTGCAACTCTGGAGCTGGCGCGAAGGAAAGACGAATCAAACTCAAAGCCAAAACGAAAGGCCGAGGGCAACCCAAACGATAGGAGCGATGCACCAGAAGGCAAGCGGTTGCGCACCTCGTCACGACTGAGAAAAACTAGAACAGAGGCACCCCCTGCAGATACAAGTTCTTTTGAAGAGGTTGATGAGGTTGTGGAAATCGAGGACGATGATGACTATGTGCCAGAGCCCGGTAAGTCAAATCATGATCGAAGGTGTAACTAACATGCGCTAACATCCAACTCAGAAGATGGACTCGTACCCTGCCCAGTATGCCAAACTCGCATGAAAGAATGGCAGGTATTTACGCACCTCGAATCCTGCACGGGTCCAGCGCCGCCGAAACCAAAACTCGAGACCAAACCGTTCGGTCAACTCCAGCGCCAACAAGCGAAGCCCCTCGAGCGCCTCCCCGCGACGAACTACTCCATGTTGAAAGAACAAGCCCTGCGCAAGAAGCTAGCAGAAGTGGGCATCTCCAACCAGGGTCCTCGAGTGCTGCTGGAGCGCCGGCACAAGGAATGGGTCACGATATGGAATGCCAACTGCGATGCGACACGGCCCAAGAAGCGCGGCGAGCTGCTACAGGATCTGGAAATGTGGGAGCGCACTCAGGGCGGCCGCGCACCAACCGCGGGCAAGGCTGTGCAGAATGCGGCTATGATCAAGGACAAGAACTTTGACGGAGATGCGTGGGCGTCAAAGCACGACGCTTCGTTTAAGGACCTGATTGCGAATGCTAGAAAAAGTAGGATGGAGGCCAAGAAGAAGGCGGAAGAAGCCAAGAAGGAAGAGGCTGGCGAAAAAGAAGCGTCATCAAACGCAAGCTCAGCACCCCCCCAACTGCATCAACAAGTGCCAAGTCATGTCTTGGTGCCAAATTCGCCGGTGACGACACAGACGAATGCTCCGAACCAAACCAACGTACCAATATCGACGGGTCAGTTTCCACCAGGTGTACCACCTCAGCCTGTTCCAGCCAGTGAGTGGAGCGCCTGTCAACAAACACGCCCTTGAGCCAGCCGCTGTGGTAACAGGTAAGAAACCTGAACCTTGGGTTGCACTATTCCCACACAGCCCTCTCTCTTTCCCGCAGTTGCAGTGGCCAGAAACACGCCTTCTCCTAAAGAGCAGACAAGCAAGCGGTTGTGTCGTCCCTGAGTGGGCCTGCTTTTGATAAGAATTTGTTAGCCGCCTCATCGCACGAGGCCGTGGGGGAAATGATTTAATCCATGAAGACACCAAATTGTGGTGATTGTATAGAAGATAGACTAATGACCCGCTGATGAAAAAACAAAAACGCTAAACACCACCATATATCCCAAGTCATCACGAACAATCAGATGTGCGTAATCATGCAGCCTCCAAGGCTTGTGCTCCCCTAGCTAAATAGACAAGTTGGCAATGCCCGTTTCTGAGGTGGGCGTCTTTGCCCGTGAGGGCTCCTCAGTGGGGACCGAGGGGAGTTGATCAAGCTCCTTCTGCAGCTTGGCCGTCTCTTGTTCGACTTCGGCCTTCTCTTCTGCGGCCTGCTTCTCGCGTTTGGCCTCTTCCTCCTTCTCCCGCTCTTGTGCCAGCATGGCCTCGAGTTCGTCGTCGAGCTCGGCCTCGTCCACAATAGCTCCGGTAGATTCTGACAGAATAGCACCAACCTCGTCTGCAGCACTCATCTGCTCCCGGACATGATCCATGACGGCATCGACACGATCCGCGCCGCCGATCTGGGCGTTGAGACTCTTCAGGGCGTTACCAGAAGACTCCATAACCTTGACAAGCTGGATGTTGTCCGCGGCCTGCTCGAGCTTGGCGGCGACCTCTTCAAGTTGGTTGAGTGTAGCATAGCGGGTTGCAAGGGATGCCTCAGCCGTCTTCTTTGACTTGAGGGCTGCCAGGGCAGCGACACGGTTCTTCCGAGCAACGGCATCCTTTGCTGCCTTCGCAAGCTCGTCAATACGGCTGTTTAGAAGGTTCGCCTGATGTGTTAGGCTCTCAGTGAGCTCCTTGAGAGACGCCATGGCAACATCGTCCTCTGTGACCCCCCCTTGTTCTCCCGATCCCTTGATGCAGATGGTCTGCCCATCGTATTCGATGACACCCTTGTCTCGGGACAAAAACTTCAGGAGCACATCCAAATCTGTTTCTGACAGGCGCTGGTCCTGGACGAGCTTTCCGGAGAAAGTTTTCTGAAACTGGTTTTTTGTAAACACCCGGTCAAATCGGGAGAGCTTCTCAGCTATGAGATCGCTCAGCTCCTTAGCCGCGTGTTCAAGGTTTTTGACCATGACGAACTGGCCCACGGGCAACTTGTCATCTCCTCTCGACGGGTCAATGACACCCAGCTGGCGCAATCCCCAGCTCATGACGGTCCACGGCAGTCCTGACCAGCTGCGGGCATAGATGCTTTGCTGCGACTTATTGAATTCCTGGAGCGGGATGAACTCATGCTCAGCGGCAGCTTCGCGCACGACTGTGCCTAGGGCGAGCGGCTGCCCAAACTCCTTGTTATCTAGCGATCGGAGGAGAGAGTCATTAATAGAGAGGACGAAGAGATTCGGCGTCGATCCACGATGAGAGACGAGGCCACGCAGTGCCAGGTGCGATAGAGCCTGACGCCAGGCAGAGACATTGGCGGTGTAGCCATCAGGGTTCAGGGTTCGTTGCGATCGAAAGTCTGAGTAGAGCGCCGGTAGCCGCGACCTTTAGAACATGTCAGCGAGCTCAAGCCTTTTGCAGGCGGACGCTTACCTTCGGAAACTAGAGTCATTGTTGATGAGGTAGTCGGCAAGTTCACCCATGATGCAAGAGGCGTTGCTGCAGCACAAGGGCGCAGCACAGGCTTGCAGATAAGAGGGATATTTTGGTACGTGGACTCTTCAAAGAAAAACGAATATTAGGATTGCGGAGGCCACAAATATTCGCAGCTTGAGGCGTGAAATATGCCCTACCCGTAGCCGTGAATGGTGTTGGACATGAACGAACCTATGGTGGGGTTGCTGTCGTCAGGGACGATACCAAGCAACAGGGGATTAAATGTAAGTCCTTCTTAGCGCGGCATCAGTGGAGCGATGGCAGTTGGCCAGCGCGCTAGCCCCCCCACCCCTCCGCCCGGCTACAGCGCTGCCACATGTTCCATGATAGTGCTAGGAACCTCAAAACTGCAGGAGCATTCCAAAAGGCCATGCTCCCAAGTAACAAAGAATGTCCTATATTCAAATTCTCAATCAGAATAACCCAAAAATCGAAATCTCCAGTCAATAAAAACCCAACTGATTGTACAACAAGCCTCCCCCGAAAGAAAAAAAAAACCGTGATTACTAAAAGTTTGGCCAAACAATGATCGGCCATGAGATATCATGCCACGAGAACTGTATCAATGCCAAATCCCACACGCTATATAGTCTCTGAGAAGGGCAATAATCTTCTCCTTTCAATACTAGGTTCTCACAATTAAAACTCCAAGCATCGTGTGTGCCGGGGTACGACATGACCATCCGTACTAGTCCGCCTCAAGCTGTGGCATGTAAACTAGGACCAAACATCAATTCAGGAATTTTGCCATAGCCCAAGAACGAACATTATCCATGCAAGGAAACGACAGTCAAAACCATAGAACCTATTCGAGTGTTATGGAGTTGAATGCAAGAAATGGCAAACCAACAAGACCCCCTCTACGAGTGGTTCGAAATTAAGATGTGACTCGGACCCTGACTTATTCGGCAAAAGGACCCTCAAGCAATCGAAGACGCCTTAACACATATGGGCAACTGTGATTATTGCTGCAAATTCTCCAAAATAATTAAGCAATCACCATCCGATTCAATAGAAGCACAAGATAATAATATATTGCCCAAGTTACACGCCATCCAGGAGTGTCACCAAAAGCTATCCTTCCCTTTACAAGTCCAGTCCCTTCTCTATATGGCTCTTCATCCCAAAGGTGATCATGATGTTTTCGTTACCTCCCTGAGCTTCGCCGAGCCCCTTGCACCAAATCCCCCATTAATCGAAATCCTTCTGGGCACCGCCCTCGGACTCTTTCTCCTCGGTAGATACTACTCGGTGTAGGGGCGCAGTTTCCAAACCAGCCATTGTCGCTGCTACGCTGGCTCGTCTGGATCGCATGTCCGTCAATGCTTCGCTCTCCTCGTCTATTTGGCCAGGCCCGTGACCGTCCTCGTCTCCAGCTCCATCCTCATCGTCCGACGCATCTGGGCTTTCCGCAAGGCTTCCTTGAAGAGACATCATGAAATGACTGGCCACAGTAAACCCGGAAATTCCTTCCTTGTGAGGAAGCGATACATAGCGCTTATGTGCTTCATCTAAACACCGCCGTGCTTGGATGTGCTTGGATTGTTGTAACCAGGCATCCGCCGCCAGAACGCTCCATGTCGCTGCCTTGCGACGGCGCGAACCCCAGTGCCAGCTCCCGACACCCTCTTTTGAGGCATAGCATACGCCAAGTCGTTCTTTGATGAGTGCCTCTCCAACGCTCCCCGCAATCTTCGATTCCAGCAGCCTGATTCCCCATCGGCCTGCATCATCGACACTGGTTCCGCCTCTCAGCCGCAGCAACTCCATGCCAAGGGTCAAACTGCGCAGTGCGCCATATGGAGAGACACAACGCGTATTGTATGAGTAAAATGCAGCCTCCAACATTTGATCGATCGTCTCGGCTCGATTCTTAGAAGACATGTGCTGCGGCATAATTAGAAGGCTGGCAGCAGCCATCTCGTTCGCAGCTGCGTGGTGTTTCCAAGCCTTTGAGTCGCTATAATCCGATCGCAAGAGATCATAGGTTGAGTAGGCAAGTTTCCAATCCCGCAACATAAAAGCGTAGTCGGCGAGCTTCCGCATAATCGCTTCAGGGGCTTCGGCTGGGAAGTACCCGGCCATATTGTAATTGTCTCTTGAGCTGCTTACGGTTGTTGAAGAACGGGAGCTGCTTCCAAACGCCCATTTCCTCGACAGATTCATGAAACGTCCCGTGATGCCTCTTCGCCGCGAGGCCACTTGATCATTCCATATGGAGACGTGTCGCTCCATTGTGGGAATAATTGATTGCATCAACATCTCGCGCACAAATGTACGAATTGCTGTTACATCGGTTTCGAAAATATACCTTTCAGGATCATCAAAATTCTCATCATCTTGAATTTGTCGGATATCTTGCAACTCTTCTACCGCTGACATCCAATCACTACGGGGGAGCTGCACACTATCATCATCAGTCTCCGCACTTTGGGTGCTTCGTAGCCTAAGAAGGTGACAATGAAGTCCAAGGTGCCGCTTCATCTGATCAAATAGTCCCATGGACCGAGTGAAATCATCCTGTTCTTCGTCATGCACAAGGACGTAGTACCTGAGATAGTCGCTGTCTACCCAAAGAGGCAGTTTCTTGTCACCTTGGCTGGTTTCAGTATAGAGCCTCCTGAGCTCATCAATAGGATTGGGGTTTCGGGAACTGATTGCGATAACGCAAGCGACCGGGTGAGAAAAGGTTTCATGGGGTGTAATCTGCAGTCCCGACAATAAGCGTCGCAAATAAAGCGCATAGTACGGCGAAGTCTCTTCGGCATACGATTCCAGCCCCCCAAAAGCGCCCGGGTGAATCCCCCCAAATGAGTCTTCGGCGTAGGATAGATGTCGATCAACCACAGCTTCAACATCATTGAGGAATTGCTTGTCCCGCGCGGTGCTCGCTTGGTTCCCGTTCTGAGTTTGCGATGAAGGGCTCTTGAGACCGGAGACCCTGGGGTCTGGGTGCTCGATATTTTGTCCGAATTTTGTGAACCGTATCCCAAAGTCCTCGGCTGGCTTGCTAACCCCATTGCTGTCCCTGATCATAATTTTGCCTTGAATATCCTCGCCAAAGGGTCGCAACAGCTCCCACAGACCATTTCGGAAACCCTTTTCACGCATAAGGGCCTCGGTGTCATCGGAGGCATAGACAGCGACATGTGGAGCAAATGCTCTGAAAATCAGGCTCAAGGGCTCGGATTGGACATCACCAGCATTCGAGGCGGGAGACCGGGGCTGCCGGGAATCGAAAACAGTATTGGAGAGGACTCGGGAAGGCGACCCGCGACCTGCCGGAGAGTGGGATCTTGAACCAGGCGGCGAAAAGGTGGATGCATACAGAGAAGCGGCTGTGGAGCGACGGAAGGGCAAGCTGGTCTCGGAGCTGGAAAGGGGAGAGGAATCAAGAACAGACGTCGAGTGGCGAGTCTTTGGAAGCTTCATGGTTGAGGCAGCCATGGGCAACGCCTGGAGGGGTTCCGTTGGCGGGGCTTCATCCTCGAGAGGTTGTGGCATGAATGCGGTTTTTGGAGAGGTTTGTGTCGTCGGTAGATATGCGAGGTGGAAGGTGGGAAGTGAGAGGCCGTTGAGGGAGCGGGCGGCGGGGAGATTCACGAGGCAGGCGAAGGAGACGGCGGTAGGTAGTCGAGTAACGGGGCCGAGATACGGCTCTGCATGATAATACTACTGGAGGTGTAAGTTGAACCCGGGGCACAAAGACAAGAAACTGCGCACTCAATTATCACGAGTCGAGTCGGGCGACAATGTGGACAAGAGAAGTGTCGCTGTTGCGAAGGTACGTACCCAATCTACCCAGAGCTTCCTTCAATGCCCCCCGTCTTACCTCATAAGTCGTAGACGAATGTGACTTTTCCCAACAAGGCAAGGTGTGCGTGCCTCACTCTCGGGTTCCCACATCGTTGTACCGGGGCCTTGGGCGACCTGATGTAGATGAACGCCCAACGGCAACGGTCCAAAAAGGGCGAGGAGACACAAGAGGCCATGACGCCTTTTTTTCTCATGGTGATTCCATGGCACCTGTTTTCCAATATTACTTTTGTGCTGGAGACGTAGGGGCTGGGGGTTGTCTCGGTAGTTCATGCTGGGTCCTCCCGGGGCCACATTTCGGTACCTGCATAAATCCGCATCTGCGGCTAGACCAAAGAGCTTCATGACTTCAAAGTCCCTGCGTCGCGAAACACTCGACAAGCTTTCACGCTTCGCCCTTCCAATACCAACCACCATAATGCCTTCAGATCTCGCAGACTATCTCGCCTCGAGATATCTTGTCGCCGATCCCAAACCTTCCAAAAAGCGCAAGCGCAAGCACGGCGCAGAGTCAGCCGGCCTGCTCATTACCGACGATAACGATTCGAGCTGGGGCAACGCAAACCAGCAGGACGACCTCGGCGAGGATGGTCCCGTAACGGTTTCGGGAAAATCTGCCGATTTTCGTAAGGCCAAGAAGAATAACTGGAAAACCGTGGGTGGCGCAGATGAGGTACCAAAGGACGATAATGCAGCGACTGCAGACGCCATTATCGCGTCGGCAGCAGCCGAAACCGACGCGGCAAAGGATGCCGACGATGAGATGCCGGTGGTAGAAGACGGCGCAGGCATCGCAAAAATGAGCGATGGAACACACGCTGGTCTGCAAACCGCCGCGGCAGTATCTGCCCAGCTAAAACGAAGGCAACAAGAGGAGCTCGCCGACTTCGAGAGACATCGCAAATCCACAAAGGAGCAGGAAACAGTGTATCGAGATGCCACTGGCCGCCGCATCGACATTTCCATGAAGCGCGCTGAAGCGCGGCGCGCAGCCGCTGAGGCCGAGGAGAAGGAACGAGCAGCTCTTGAAGCTCTGAAGGGTGACGTGCAGATAGAGGAGGCGCGGAAACGACGCGAAAAGCTCGAGGACGCCAAGCTCATGAAATTTGCAAGGACGGCCGACGATGAGGAGATGAACCAGGAACTCAAGGACCAAGAACGGTGGAACGATCCCATGATGCAGTTCATGGCCGAAAAGAAGGACAAGGACGGCGGAGGCAAGGGCAAGAAATCAAAGCGGAAGCCGTTTTACACCGGCGCTGCTCCGCCCAATCGCTATGGCATCAAGCCTGGCTATCGATGGGATGGGGTTGATCGAGGAAACGGGTTTGAGGCAGAGAGGTTCAAAGCTATCAATAGGAGGGAAAGAAACAAGGGACTGGATTATTCCTGGCAAATGGACGAATAAAAGAAGAATGCTTTTCAAGACGATATTATATACCCAACCAAGGCTTCACTTCATGGTTACGAAGCACAAATCTAATGATTGCTACTCAAATACTCGAGTCCAGAATCTGCGGTGCCTCTCTTGGTGTGAGGCGCTGAAGTGTATTATTAAACGGAGGGGCTCAAGGCTACCTTGAAATCAAGCGAGTTTTCTGTACATTGCAAAGTACCTGGCCTCCTTGCCAGGTGGTGGCGTACTCGCTATACACGACGCCGCTCGAGAAACAAAATGTATCAAAAGCAACCAATTTCTTCTAATTAATTACACACCAGATTCACACATACATGGCCCATTCATCGTCTGCGGCGCAGCCTCTTGTCCGGTCCATACTCGCAAATCTGCTTGACAAGCCTGATCCAATCGCCCTTGGGCATCTGTCCAGGCTTCTCGCCAACACGGCCTTGGAATTGCTTAATCAAATCGCTAATGACGATTCCGTCAACAGGAATCTTTTCCAAAATCTCCCAGGACTCAATGACAGAGCCAGACGGGCCAGGAGAGCCACCTGTGGTATCTTTGTTAGAACTGAGCGACTTATCGTCTTCGCACCATCGTTTAGAAACTCACCTTGGGTTGGGTTGGGACTACCAGCCCTGGATGCCGAAGGGGTACCTCGGGCACTGTTGCTCACAAGCTTCAACTTCTTCCTTGGGCCAGCGCCATCCGACATCTCACCGGCAGTGGCCTCACCATCGCTGCCAGAACCGGCAGCAGTAATCTTGGGCCGTCGAACCGTAGTTTGAGGGAGAGGTGTGCCAGCACGGCTACCGGTAGCTGGAGTCGCTGTCTTCTTGAGTTTCTTTCTCGAAGACTCGTTGCCGCTGGACTCTGACAATGCGGGTGACCCTGATCGCTTGAGCGATTTGCCTTTCTTGCCCAAATCGGATTTGCTCTTCCCTTGAGGTGTCGAGGTGCCCTTTGAGCCCGCACCCTTGACTTTGTCCTTTCCATCTGCCTCCTTCCCAGTCCCATCCTTCTTCTCCTCATCATCTTTCTTGCTCTCATCCTTCTCCTCATCTTCTTCATCAGAGGAGCTTCCCTCCTCCTGGTGTCATGTCAGTATAACATTCAATTAACTTCTGGGTCATAATTCTTACAGAGCTACTCCAAGGGTTTTCCTCAGAATCATCACTTTCATAAATATTCTCTCGATCTCGCTTGATGAGAGCCTTTTTGGTGGCCTTGCCGTACTTTTGGCGCTCAAGTTCCTCCCTCAATTCCTCTTTCAGTTCCCTGTCCACTTCTTGCTCATCGCCATCACCAAACAAATTTGCGCCGAGTTGCTCACGACGAATACGATCCTTGGATTCCTTTGTGTCCTCGTCGTCATTGCGCTCGAAAAGGGGCGCATCGTCATCATCTTGGAACTCATCCCCAGACATATCAATCTCATCGTGATCTTGCTTCTCCAGCCTTGAGGCGGCTCGGAACGTGTCACTTTCAGTCTTGATCATCTGTCCACGGCCTGACAGCATTCGTCGAGTTGCCTCAAGATCCATCTGGCCGGCTCGTTTCTCTTCATCTTTCATGACCCAACGACCAACATCCACCTTTTTACCCATAAGAGCCTCTGCCTCATCGATCGTGAAAGGTTGAAACGGTGGCTTTGCGGTGAATTTATACCACTTCTCCAGGGGAACCATTCGAAACACAGATTTGTCAATCATAAAGGCGACGTTTGCTTCCGAAAGCGCGGCGACGTAGCTCCCGACCCACACGTTTTTGCCGTCAACATCCTCAAGGTGCCATGGAAGCGCTTCTTCATATCGTAGGTCAGACTCCTTCTTAGCAGCGACAGTTTTCGGCGCTCGGTTGAAACTCGTCTTTTCTTCCTTTTGCTTTTTGGGTCTTTTAGGATTGGGGTCCTTGGCAACCGGGGCAATCTTAGCCTGATCGATGGCTCGTTGAGCTTCGCGCTCCGCCTTGGCCTGCGCCAGTCTCTCTGCTTCCAGCTCATCTACCGGGGCCTGTTCGGGGGCTTCAACCTTGACGGCTCTGCCAGGCGGTGGTTGTCGAGCGTCGCGTCTGTGAAGCGTAACGGGGCGGGCAAATTCATCCTGATCGGTGGGATCAATAGGCTTGTCACCCATCTTCACCTGGGAGAACTTCATCATGTGATAGCGGATGCCCGCGAGAAGAGCCTTCTTAGTCGTCATGATAGGGATATCAGTGACGTTGGGGGGAGGCGCTTCAGACCATCCACCAAACTGCCTCCGTAGTTCCTCAGGAGAAGGCTTAGGGCCATTTTGGGAGCCTGCCTTGGGTTGCTGGGTGCCGGGCCTAGGTTTTCGCGAAGCGACCAGTGGGTTGGCGCGAGGTTGCTTGCGCATCGGCCTCAGGGGGTTGGCCTTCTGGCTTCGAGGAGCGCCATTGGGATTTCCTGGCGGCGGAGCGCTCATATTGCTAGCAACTCTGTCGAGCGACAGGCTAGAATTGGCGAAGGCACCCAACCGAAGGTTGAGGCAGCAGCGGAGCGCCTAGGCCTCGGGCGGGCCGCAAAGGACGGACTGAAAACGTGGAATGCCGATAATCGCGTGTATTCCAAGAGAAATTGTATAATCGCAGTCGTCTCGAGGTAGTGGTGATTGAGCAGGCGCGTCGGAGGCCCGGTGCAGATCGAGAGGGTTGCTTGGTGATGGAGGAGAGAATTGCTTGAGAAGGCAGAGAGGTACCGCGCTGGTATGACGATGACAAAGGAAGCAAGGCAGACGAAGGCTGTGGCTTGTGGCTTGTGGCTTGTAATTTGTGGCTTGTGCGTGAATGAGTGACCTTGTTTCCTAGCTGATGGAGCTTGAATGGACAAATTTATCCCCTTTAGGAAAAGTAATAAGCAAATATTCGAGATTCTATATGCTCACATCTCTTTATTTTTGGTGTTATTACCGAGTTCATTCCTGCTTTGACCCATTTGAATCAAGGCTGAAGTATGGGAGGTTACTTTGACTGATCAGAAATGCGGGCAGCGCTCAAGCTTCAATACCCAGACTAGTAGCTTTCTCAGATGGCCCTTATTACAATAAGGAAGAGCACCTATTGCCTACATAAAAAGCCCTCGATGGTATATATGTAGCTGTGTGCTACCTCTACGTACCTTACGGTGTTTGTTCTCATGAACCACATGCAACAAAAGTATAACTCGAACAATGAACCCCGCAACAGAACGGAGCACGTCCAACAGTGCACGGTGTCAGCTAACATCCCGCACTGACTAGCGCCACATAAGAAAGGGCCAAAAAGCTGTGTGGACCCCGTATCGTGGGGTACAACTTTGCCAAATAGAGCCCTGCAGCCTACCAGCTATGTGCATGTATACTGTCTTTTTATATTATTAACACTGTATCCTCAAGCGCACATTCAAGCGCTCACAGGTGGTTGTATTCATTCTTTCGTTGCAAGTGGGGATGACGGGACAATCTGCAAACAACCATCTTGGCCTCAATCACTCTCATCTCAGCTCGACGCGATCTTAGGCGCATCCTAATCAGATCATCCAATCTTCTCTTTGATTCCCTCCAAACTCACTGTCACTGCCCCGCTTTGAGTCACCTTTATTCGCAAAGCAGCCTTGCGCCAAGTGAGGTGATGCTTGACAAACAAGATCGAACCTGTCTCTCAATCGCGCTGCCTCTCCCTCGTATGGAGTCTCAGACTGACCACGACAACAACTCCAACTCCGGCCGGTTCTGTGGTCATCGCAAGATTTATTTGCCAACCTCCCCCTCATCTAGAATTGGTTCATTTCCTGTCGTCCTCGTGCGAGCTTCATCCCAATTTGCACTTTGATTTGAACTCTGCCACCGAACGTGGATGCGATTCAGGTTGGCCACCTAGTCCCTTAAATTGAACCCAACAAAAGCCAAGTCGAGGTCAGCGCAACATCAATCAGGCTATACACCGTGTCATTTCATTCAACAATCAATCCTCTCACTTAGAAACCACAGCGTCAACAGATAAAGATACCCGTCCATCATGTTGCCCAGCCACCAAACCGACCCGGCTGCTACCTCTCCCTCAGGCCTAGAAAATCATCTTCGCAATCTCATCTTGTCAAACAACTCTATTGATCCAAGCTCTTCGCCCAGGTCCTCTCCGGCTGCTCGGCATTCATTGCCACCTGGCTTCCCCTCTCCATCCAACGGTGGCAAACATGGTCAACTAACGGACAGCATACCAGAAAATGGTGGCAACGAGGAGTCTCCCTCCAGGGACGCTTCACAAGCCTTTCGAGGCAGACGCAAACGGCCTAACCAGGCACAGAGACGGCAAATGAACTCACAGTTGTCCATCCCAATTGATCCCCACCCTCAGCAGGCTCCTTCCCCCAGGCCATATTACAGTCCCAATTCTCATTATTCAAGGCCATCACAGGGCTACCAACGTCATGTGTACTCCAATTCCGTGCCTCGTGCGTTGCCTCAGGAAGGCCGTTCAAGTCATTCACATGGCCCCAATCCATGGAACGATTCCCCCAAACATCATGGGCCTCCCCCGCCCGGCTTCCCTCCTCACACATCCCAAGCCCCTCCTTATGAACAACGACGAGGTGGGCAAGGACAACTGTACAATCCGAGACGTCCTCCGCAGCCAACTCCTGAGGAAACCGCTGCTCAGGCCGCTCTTCTCGATCAGCTATGTTTTCATATCGTTCCCAATTCTGAAATCGAGCTGTCAGAGATTGCAGAGAAGGAGGCATTTCGCCGCCGTATCGAGGAAATCAGCCGTGAGACTATTTTCCGATTCGAGAGGGAAAACGATGCCTCGCTCGCATTCAATCCATTTTCAGTTGAACTGAAATGTTTTGGAAGTCTATCATCCGGCTTTGCCACCAAGGCATCAGACATGGACCTGGGTCTTCTCTCTCCTATGTCCCCCGTTGCCCCTGATGCAGCTGGGTCACAAATTCCACGCCTACTTGAGAAAGCTTTCCTCGATGCTGGGCTCGGTGCACGGCTTCTAACTCGGACCCGAGTCCCGATTATTAAACTATGCGAGAGTCCGCCAGAGAAACTTTACCAAGACCTCCTTGAGGAACGATTCAAGTGGGAGAATGGACTGGATAACGAACATCAGGACGATGATGAACATGAAGCACATGTCATGCCTAACGAACAAGAAGATGACCCTGCTCAAGCCAACTCTCTCGATCAAGGATCGCCATCCACCCAATTTTCTATCCCAGGGCAATCTGCTGGAGAACCCCAAAATTTCCAACTCAAACAAGGCTCCAAAAATTCACTATCTTCTTACTACGGTCTGGCGAAGCGAACTCTGCGGAGGGCTGGCGGTCGTGATGTTACGATGTCAAACTACCGTGACTTTACGGACCAAGAATGGGAAATCCTAGACCGTGTTTGCCAGGCATTTATAGCCGGTCTTGCGGATTTTGAGCTTAGACAACGATTGACAAAATACCCATCCCTTATGTCCAAAAACACTCCGAACAAAAAATCCCTGATGGGAGTCTTCACTCTCATTGAGGGTGAAGAAATCATCAAGCTATGGGAAAGTAAAGGAGACATCGAAGAATACAATTCAGCCCAAAAGTTCCATACTGAACAGTCTATCAAAACATGGAACGAGGTTGTCAATACTGGAAACTTTGGCGAAGACCCAGTTTTTCACTCAAAACAACTCCAACTCGCTCTAGACAGAATCAGAAAGGCCCCTTCGGTTCAATTCGTGACTCTTGAGCAAGGTCAACATGAGACACCACTTCAGTACTATGATCGCTCGCACGGAATCATTACCAGCGTGACCAAACCCGATAATCTTTCGAACTCTACTCTACAAAATGCTGTGACAAGGCGCTACATATCGGGCATGTACCAGGAGGATATTCGAAGATCTATCAAGGAATACGCCGATTCTTGGACCACCGATGGTCCCATCCCGTCTCTTGCCGTCCTAAGAAGACACGAGAGTCTACATCTCGCCTGGGAGCTTGAAAGGGCCCTTGAAAAGGACTTGTACGATACATCCCACGTTTCGGATATTAAGGCATACATCGAAATTCTTCGATCGCCCATTGAAGAAACACTCGGGTCAGACTCTAAGAAAGCATTCCGCATTCCACTTACTCCCGAGGCATCTGAACTTGTCAACAGAATTCGTGCGCTCCCAGACCCTCACAGGATGGCACCCAACCAGCCACGAGACAGATATCGTGATCGCCTGGAATTTCCCAAGACCGGGACAGGTGTACAATGTGACATCAATTTTTCGGCTCACCTCGCACTCCAAAATACCCTCCTTCTAAGGTGTTATTCGCATGCTGATTCTCGGGTGCGACCAATGATATTGTTTATTAAGCATTGGGCGAAGGTTCGTGGGATTAACTCAGGGTATCGAGGAACACTGAGCAGTTATGGCTATGTCTTGATGGTCTTACATTACCTCGTCAACGTTGCTCAACCGTTTGTGTCCCCCAACCTACAGCAGCTAGGCCCCCAGCCTCCTCCAAATCTCTCACCGGCGGAAATCGAAGGTATATTCATGTGCCGAGGTCATAATGTACAATTCTGGCGAAATGAAGACGAAATTCTCCAGTTGGCACGGGCGAGTCAGCTCAACCGCAACTCGGAATCAATCGGCCAACTCTTGCGAGGCTTCTTTGAGTATTATGCCCAGAGTGGAATGATGAGCTCTGGTCAAGGAAAGGGGTTTGACTGGGGTAGGGACGTTCTCAGCTTAAGGAGTCCTGGAGGTCTCTTGACCAAACAACTCAAGGGATGGACTGGAGCCAAAACGGTATATGAGCCTCAAGGATTCGGTGCTACTCCGCCCTCAGATCAGGGGGCATCTTCGCCTTCACGACCTCATGCAAAACTCGCTGAGAACGGTGCTGCGCCGAAGCAAGCGACTCCAGCAGGTAAGAATGGCGAAGTGAAAGAAGTTCGACACCGGTATCTCTTTGCCATTGAGGATCCTTTTGAGTTGGATCACAACGTTGCGCGAACCGTCACACACAACGGGATTGTGTCCATCCGAGATGAGTTCCGCCGCGCATGGCGCATTGTCAAGTCTGCCGGAAATGGCCCACCTCATGAGGACCTGCTTCAGGATGTCAATGATGTTGAGGAGACTGCAAATCCCTTTTTACAGTTGTTGGATAATATTCACGGAATTGGGTTGGTGGCAGGCGAATAGGCTTTTCTTTTTGTATCATGGATAGGTCAGCGGTGACGGCGCACAAGGGCTTTCCGGTCATTGTGGATGTATGATGTCAAGGTGGGAAACAACAAATGCCTTAGAAAACGAGTGCTTGTTTGAGTATGTATCAATTCTGTAATAACCCACCCCAACGCGTACAATTATATCAATGCAGCATTCTTGATGTGATGCTCGCCGCAGACAACGACAAGATTTCATCTTGATTGGTCCGGTCAGTCCAGGATGCCTGTTACTCCTCCTGGGATAGTATATCGAATGAATTCCTTACTGTAGGTCTTTTTACGTCAGCGGATGAAATAGTTGTTGAAGCTGTTCGTTTCATTGCCTTGGACTTTTTTTGCGATGCTCGTATTGGTTTCTTCTCAGATTCGTCTGGCAAGGGCACAGATTCTTTCACCGCTCTCATGATTCTGACCACATTCTCCCCAGAAAGTAATTCGATTGCGGCATCAATTCCTGGAAATCTAGTCAGGGGAGGTAATGAATCCAAAACTCCGCGGAGTCTTGGGACTAATTCTCTTGCTGGAGCCAAAGCCACAATCTGCTGAAGAATGCGGAAGGAGTAATATGCTGCCTGCAACTGCGCAACAAAATGGATTAGATCCCAGGAAATTTTGTCGTGGTTGATTGCTGAGGTATATTGGAGTGTCTGAAGTGCATGAGACTGTTTTTCTTTTTCGCGACAGTGTCGGATGTCAAGAGAAAGACTGAATACCTGCCATGCCAGGTCCATATCACCCTTTACTGCCCTCTTTATCTCCTCCATTAGATCCACAAGGGACTTCGCATATTCTTCAGCCGAGATTTTAGGCATCAAGAGCATTTGTCGCCCCTTCTGGACCGTATTATTCACTCTTCGATACTCATATATCAGAGAAGACTGGCCAGGAATGATCCATCTTAGAATAGTATAAGCCAGCTCACGGATAGGTGTGCTTTGCTCCCAGGCATTTCCTCGGGTAGGGTCTTCAATGAGTATAGGAAGAAATATCTTATGTTCTTGGGTATCGTCTGCTTCGCCAGGTTTTGCGTATTGAACCACAAGCTCTGATAGCCTGGGGTCCAAATGGTCGACCTTGAGGGATTCTGGCCATTGCACAATTTCGTGATGCAAATACTCCTTGCAAAATTCTTCGAATAAAGTATTGTCACTAATCAGTTTGGAACATTCCTGTTGAATCTGCGGTAGTGATAGGTGTGGGTTTCGTTTCCTCTCATAAGCTAGTCGACAGATCTGGTTCGAGGATGAAAAGCCTAGCCTGTCACATATCTGCGCTGGAGAGAAGATCGCGCAGGCAAGTTGTGAATCTCCACCCAGGTAAACGTCACGAAAGAATACCACCTTCCCATCCCCTAGGTCATGAGCAAGCAGGTCCGAGTCAGATGTGAGGACAATCCCACCAAAATCCAGAAGATGCTGGGCGCAATAGGCATCGGCTTCGCCCGGGACTAAACGAATAAGCTGCTGATATCGAGGACAAGCTCTGAGGCCATCAATGATTGCAGGGACATGGAAACTTGGTGGTGGAAAAGGATTTCTGGGAGGCGGCTTTGGTGCGAAAAAGGCTGAAGGTGGGAGAACATGTAGCGAAGAGGAGAGATACGTCCGAGGTCGCCCTTTTGGATCTGTAGAGTGCGCAAGCTTGAGTTGATGAAAGCTCTTGGTCATTCTTTCCATGCGGACCGGTCGCTTGGCCAAAGGGAGGTGTCCGTCAAAATATATGACCTCACTGAGATTCAGTTTAGCCATTGACAATGCGACCAGATTCCAACATGTACACTCACACACTTGCACGACGCCTGGTGAGCTCGTCAAGCCACGCAATAGCAGTCTTGGCAAGGAGACTGTACGATGGAAACGCTATGCCATTCCTATTGCAAAGATGGAGAATATGATAGGCCAGAGCAGGGCCATCGATGACCACGGGCTGGCCGTCGAGGATGCCATGGGCGGCAAAAGGCTCCAGGGTAGATATGAGGTGGGGGATCCCCATGATCTTTGGGTTTCAGCCTTAGGGTGAGGACTGGTGCGGGAGATGGAAGACCTGCGATGTCTCCAGATTTGTACTGTTTGGTTGACTGGCCTTGTTGTGTGGGGTCGAGACCAAAAGATGGTCAACCATCAGAATATCCTAGTGTCATGATGAACCCTTCCTTACAAGAAACTCTCATTTTTTTTATGCAATTCTATTCCCTGCATCCAATTGCTAGCAAGAAAGCACCACCGTACATATATCCATGAGTGAACCCTCAGTCGACGTCATACGCAAGGCGTCGAGCGGTGGCGGGTTAGAGGTCAAGCCCGTTCTTTGACTAGCCAGCCTGCATCACACCCGTGTTGCAGCTTTTTTTTTTTTTTCACTTCCGATCCGACATGCCCCGCTTGCTCGCAAAACCCCGCTGTGACACGCGCTGACCTGGCTGGACAGTTTCTATACTGTACGCGCCGGCCACCTGACCGAGCTGGCCCTTTCACTCGACAAGCCCCGTTTGAACCCAGCCACGGTGTCTCACTGGGGAAGTTGCTGCAGTCCAACGCTGTCCGGTGCCTCAAATGTGCAGCGTTGGCCATTGGCATCAGTGTCTTGCCTCAGCCCGCCTTCAGCCCGCTCCTGACCCAATTGCGGGCGCGCGAAAAAAAGCAAAGGGTCCCCATGTGGGCAGTGCGGTATTTCCGGTATCCACACGGCTCCTTGTACCCGCCCCTTACCGAGAGCCGTGTAAGGAAGTAAAAAAAAAATAGCTTCTGCACCTGAGCCAGCAGCTTTTTCTTCTTCCACCTCTTTTCCTCCCTCCCTTTCCAAACTCTTCCTCCCTTCTCTCTCACTTCATGGGTTGGTAAAGATGCGCAACACACTCATCTTCTCCGGCAATTCGTGCCCAGTTCTCACGGGCCAAATCTGTGAGAACCTGGGCATGTCTCCTGCTCAGGCGGAGCTGACCCAATTCTCCAATGTGAGCTTCCTGTCGCCGCCCGCCACCTCGGCTCTGCGTTGACTTGCCTCGCCGCGACGGTTTCTATCCTGAATCGACGGCCGCAAGCTGCAAGCCGTCAGCTGCATTGTGTTGAGACAGACTAACCTCCTCCCAAGGGCGAGACGAGTGTCAGGATCATGACCAGCGTTCGAGAAAAGGATGTTTTTGTCGTCCAATCTGGCAGTCCTCGCATCAACGACTCCATTATGGAGCTGCTCATCATGATCTCGGCCTGCAAAGGCGGCTCTGCCAACAAGGTCACTGGTTCGTCACTCTCCTCGCCCGGCCCCCTCAGCTTGGCACGGACAACATTGGCTTACCTTTTATTATTTTTTCAGCCGTCCTCCCTTACTTCCCCTACAGCCGACAATCCAAGAAGAAGTCGCACCGTGGTGCCATCACCGCCCGCATGCTGGCTAACCTGATGGGTGTCGCTGGCGTTAAGCACGTCATCACTGTTGACCTCCATGCCTCCCAGATGCAAGGTTTTTTCAAGTGTCCTGTCGATAACCTCCACGCCGAGCCTATTCTTGCCCGGTGGATTCGCCGCAATGTCCCGAACTGGCGAGAGGCCGTTGTCGTTTCGAAGAATGCTGGTGGCACCAAGCGAGTTACCTCACTTGCTGATGCTCTGAAGCTCAACTTTGGCATTGTCACCACGGACCGCAAGCGTGGCGGCAACATGACTGCCAGCATGATTATGCATCACTTTGACAATGTTGAGCGCCAACCAGCGTTGGAGACCAACCGACCCATCCCGAGAAGGATGCCCACCGAGATGGAGATCACCACTGCCTCCACTGCCTCTATTGAGCCTGCTACTACTCCCACAAGACCCGCCCGTATCGTGACTGATTCCCAAGGCTCGCCTGTACATGCGAACGGGACTGCATCTGAGTCCACGCAGGATTCCAGTGCCACAGACCCGGCCAAGACTCCTGAGCCCTCTGTTAATGGCGAAGCCGATGCGAATTACGATGACCACAAGCCCCAGGAGGTGACCACTGGCCGACTGGTTCAAGGTCGTATCGTGGAGGATGATTACCCGTCACCAACTCGGTCGCCCGCTGATACCAGTACGACTGAGGAGGACCCCATGACCATGTCTCATGCATCTTCTTTCTTCGCCCCTGAACCACAGTCTCTGGGGGGATCTGGCGACGCCGCTGATACATCCGACGAGGAAGATAATGCTTTCGAGGACCCCAAGGCTGAACACATGATCACGCTTGTTGGAAACGTCAAGAATCGAACCGTGTTTATCGTCGATGACATGATCGACAAAGCGGGATCCTGGATTGCCGCAGCTGAGACGGTTGTCAAGAGGGGTGGAGCAAAGAAGGTGTATTGCATGGCTACTCATGGTATCTTTGGCGGAGACAGCCTTGAGCAACTGCAAGCATGCGAGTGCATTCATACCATTGTTGTTACCAACAGCTTCCCCATTGACAAGGAGAGGGCTCGCAATATGACCAAGCTCATCATCCTTGATCTCTCCTTCCTCCTGGCGGAAGCCATTCGAAGGAACCACTATGGCGAGTCCATCTCTCCTTTGTTCCAGCACTATGATTAGAAGAGGATTGGTGCATTTGCGTTGAATCGTGGCTTTCCTGCTTGGATGCGCAATTTACCCACGTAGGTGCTACATCTCTTGATCACGATTTACATGGCTCTTTTTTTGGGTGCTTTTTTTTTCATTTTAGCGAGGCGTCCGGTGGAGGAAAGGTCGGTTTAACGAGGGGAGAAAACCCAAAACAATCTCTGCCTGAGGGATCTTGATGATAAAAAATATTAACAAGTAGGTGACGAAATGACGAATAACTTGCCCGGTCTGTTGCAGCGTCCATGTGGCTTCTGATATGTTGTCCCGCCCACTAGCACCCTGCTATTCTTCCCCTTCGTTCATGTGTGTGACCTTTTGGTCAATTTTCATGATTACCCCCCAGTGGTGCTGTCTCTTGTGACAGCAAGGGCCCGATTCATCCCAGAATGGGTTCTTAACGGAGCACTGGTATATTGAATTATTCGTTCTTAGAAGGCCCCTGATCCAGACCTATTATCGTCTATGCCCTCTTCGGAGGGTGCGTGGGTTGGGGGCAAGAGAAATTTTCGAACATTTCGTCTTTGCTTGTCCCTGTATTATAAATGAAACTGGCCTTGATTTGAAACCATAGCAAGATATTCATAATCAATATATAACGCTTTAAAACCTTTCTCCATACAAATTCACACTGAGTGATATGCGTGTGATACTACGTCTTGGATATGGGGAACAATACAATGGAATCCTTGGATGATTGCAGTAGGTGTACTTTTCCAACGTAATGATCCCTGCACAACAGTGCTCCCAGCCCAAATAACCACAACCAAGGAAGGCATGGATAAAGCACCAAAAAACCTGAGGAATTTATCTCAGTAACAACTTATTAAGGTATCATCGCTATTTATTTTGGCTCGAAATCCAAAGATCTCTAGTCCTTCTGCAAGGGGCCCATGTACCTTAGTATCGAACTGCTAACCATGCAAATTGTATTGTACGTGCCACACATATGCATAACCCTGTCTAGTTGGGGAATTGATCTACATGATATTTCTTTACATTAAATCTCTTACTTTTATGCCTATTGACCCTTTCGGTGCATGACGCCGGCACCAGCCTGTAGTAAATCAGGATGTTAGTGCCCATTGTTCAAGGGAATTATAGATGAAAGGGAGGAGCGTGTCTGACCTGGTGACTAGGGAAGATGAGAGTATCAGCGATGACGACGTTTTCTCGGCGTGTAACGCTGAATACAACGACTTCGGCGATGTCCTCAGGGGTGAGAGGCTCGACGCCGCTATGAAAAGTGAGCCATTAAGATGCAAGGCCTGGTAATCGTCATCAAACTCACGCGTAGACGGCATCGGCCTTGGACTTGTCACCATAGAAGCGGACAACGGAGAATTCCTGCAAATAACAGTTAGACAAAAGGAATAAAGAATAAGGTGATAAGGTGGACATACAGTCTCAACCTGACCGGGATCAATTCCAATGACACGGATACGGGTAGCAATTAACTCCTTGCGCAAACTCTCGGTGAAGCTCTTGACGGCGGCTTTGGTGGCACAGTAGATAGCGCCGCCAGCATAGGGTTCACGGCCAGCAATAGAACCGATGTTGATGATATCACCACGACCGCCTTCGGGGCGGGCAAGAAAGATTGGGAGAATGGCTTGAGTTAAGTTGATAAGTCCGGTGACGTTGGTCTGAAACATGACACCAATGTCGTTCTCATCGATTTCAGGGGCGCGAGCAACACCCTTGACGAGGCCACTGTGGTGAGCGTGTTAGCAGTTGGATTATCAATTGGATTGAGACAACCGAGAGAGTATCACATACGCATTGTTGACAAGGACATCAATGTCCCTCCACTCCTCAGGGAGGTTCTTGACAAAAGACCTGACCTCGTCGGCGTTGCTCACATCGAGCTGGACGGGGAGGACCTTGACGCCGTCGCCAACCTCTTTGTTAATGTCAGCGGCAACCTGCTTGAGCGTGTCAATGCGGCGGGCCGTGATGATGATGCGCAGGTCGCTCGGGGCGGTGCGGGCGAACTCAAAGGCTGTGGACCGGCCGATGCCGGAGGAGGCTCCGGTGATGAGGACCGTCTTGCCCTGGAGGCGCTTGGAGGCGGCTGCGAGAGACATTTTGCGGATGAGAGAGGATGAAGAGGGTGATAGGAACGACGAGATGAGGGGAGCCCACGGTATAAAAGGGCGAGAGCGAGGACGGAGAAGGCTGTTCGTCACCGAGGTGAGGAAGGTGGGGGTGGTGGTGAGTATACGCCGACTCATTTGGTGCGGTGGAGATGGGGGCGGCGGATTGCGATAGAATGAAAGAGACCTTTATTGTTTCACTCGGTCACGCAAGGTTGAGCAGCTTGATGATGGAATTGCCTCGACTACCAATGATGTTGGAGGCGGACCAACAAAACGCGGGGGTATCTCAAAGCGACAAGGGATCCAAGGCTCGGGTCTATACCGAAGTAGTCGACTGTCATTGACACCACCCACTATCTCCGTGGGCAAAAAAAAAAAGACATGATAAGCCAGGAGAAGCCGTATTGGAGCCAGTGCTGCATGCCATTGGAGGGCGTGCATTAATTATCCTGGCCGACTCTTTTGTGGCCGCTCTTTGGCCCTATCATAGCTATCCTATATTGCCTTATCCGCAGCGTAATGACGAGATGTGGAGACAATGGATCTTTATC
Organism: Calonectria honghensis; assembly: GCA_013403855.1. NCBI lineage: Eukaryota > Fungi > Ascomycota > Sordariomycetes > Hypocreales > Nectriaceae > Calonectria > Calonectria honghensis. Next base: position 355,055 of record VTGB01000046.1, read on the forward strand.
CCACCTTGAAGCCATCAAGTTTTTTGTGTTTTGGGGGGGTTGCTTTTTTCTTCTCTTCGTTTCCCGCTATTGATTCAAACAAACCAGGCTCTTGTTGACATTTAATATTGAAAATGAAAGGAAGAGAAAAAGAATAGGTTCGATTATTTGATGAAGCAATACGCCGGCCGAACTATTCAATTGCTTGCTGAGAATTGAACGTTTCTTGACACCGCAGGGGAAAGGAGCGGGGCATTCGGAGCTTTGCACCGGGCGACCGGCGCCGAGAGGGAGTGGGATGTATAGACGCAACCCACCAGAGCGGCTTCTGAACGTGACAAATCACCTTGGCCTGACGGCTTTCGAGCTTAAATTGGTTTAAAACAAACAATTGGACTTTTTTTTTTTCTACTTTTAAGAAAGTTTTAAAATGGGTATAGGTTCCCAACATCAGACAATATGGCATCCAAATTATCAGGCAAGAAGAACATACATCAGCCGTCACCTTACAGAAACACCACCAAAACCAAACAGTACGAGCCCTCGCCCCCCTCGTTCATGCAGGGGCGCGAGGATCTTTGATGCCTAACCAACCCTGCTGCTGCTGGAGAGCGGGCAGCACGCTGGGGTTCTGGTACAGGGGGTCATAGGACTCCTGGCCCCTTTGCATCTCCTTGAAGGACCAGGGCTCGCTGTCGAAGCCCGGGCAGCTGTAGACGTAGAGCTCGCGGCGCTCGGCCTCGGCCACCTCGCGCGAGGCGTCGATGGCGGCGCGCACGGCGTGCTGGATGGTGCAGCCCGGGAAGAAGAAGTCAAACGAGACCTGCGCGTCGCCCCAGCCCTGGCCGTTTGCGTAGTCGAACTTCCAGTTGACGATGCCGACGCACTGCTTGTTGAGGAAGTTGAACCAGTTGCGCCCGTGTTCGCGCACCCACCCGCCGCCGACGTCGAACTTGGTGCTCATCTGCGCCCGGCACCGGATCCACATCCAGTTGCGCTCGTAGTATTGGGTGTAGTTGAGCGGCCTGCCGAAGAGCGCCTCCATGATGCGGCCCCCGGGCCCGGATGGGCCCGTCATGTTGACGCCCAGGCCGCCCGGTGGCATATTTGGCTCCAGTAACTGGCCGCTCTTCGGGTTCTTGGTAAGGACATTCTTGCCTGAAAAGATTATCTCATACAGTGCCGACAACTGTCCTGTATCAGCTTGTGCGGTGCTTCAATGACGGCCACGGGAAAAGAAGTTACTCACGTTTAGCGGGGGTGATATCCCTTGACCTAGTGCTGCAGGAATTGCCACTGATGCAGGAGTAGTGGTGTTGCCAATCTCCGTTGGCATCATCGTTGAAATCTCTGCAAGCTCCGTAGGCGGCCGAGCCAGCATCTCAGTCGCTGTCACTGCCACAGACTCGACTGAGGTTTGAGGTTCAGTTTCCACCGTGAACTGACGTTCCCCATTTCCGACCTTGGTGAATTGCGACGACCCGGTACTTATCTTGATATTTGCCGAAGTGACATTCTTCCCCGGAACCATGATTGGTGTCGTGTAGGCCAGAGCAGTCAACAACCCCAGAACACAAAAGAAAGCGCGAACCATTTTGGCGAGCTATTCAAAAACAGCGTCTTAAGGTCAAGGTCATCTATTATGGAATCATCACGTTAACTGTCATTATTTATATCTATCAGGCCTCTTCAAAAGGGTCTCCAATTTGCCACCGCCCATATCAACCTTGATCCAGTCCAACGTCCAAGTGCGTGGCTCAAATCTAACTTTGTACGCAGAAAATAACATTAGCAGTTCACCAAACCAGTCCACTTGCTGCCTGGGACTCATATACCACACACCTCTCACCGTGGTCCTTGCTGCCTACTTGTTCATGCCAAACAGGTCACCCTAAGCTTTTTCATCTGCTGGTTTTGTGGCTTGCTCAGTTGCCTTCAGTTGTTCAGGCTGCCTTGCTTGTTCCTCCCCATCAAGGCCCCTGGCCACTTCTGGCGTCTGTGATTGTTCAGATGGCTCGGAAACCTCCGATTGTTGGTACTGCTCACGCTTCCCTCGTCGTCTGGCAATTTCGTTGGCAACAAGCTTATTTCGTTGTTCCTGGATGATTAGTCGCTCTCGGCGATATGCCCCAATTGTAACAAGAAGTCCAACTGATGCAACGGCCACTGCCACTCTCATATCAGTCCTAAACGACTCGGCATAGGTATAGCGAACCAGCTCAAGTTGTGACGGCGTAAGGTTGGTGTCGCCACCCCCGAGAGTGGCCAACTGCTGCGGAGTCAAAACCCCAGCCAGGTATTTTGTGACCTTTTGGTGCAATAGAGCCGTTGAGCAGGCGATGCCCAAGCTGCCACCGAGCAGACGGACTTGAGAAAGTATTCCCTGGGCAGGAGCTATAAAAGTGATTAGTGGCCAGTATTCGTGTTGCGTAGTGGGGATGTATCATACCATAATCGCGTATCGGTATTTCAATCGATGTCATCATAGTTGAGGCTGCAACTGTCATGCCAAAACCAAGCCCGCAAAACGCAATGAAACCGAGCTGCTTGCCTGTGTCTAGCTCATGTGACAGCGTAGTCAAGAGACCGCAGCCTATCGTCATTAAACCGGCCCCTATTAACAGTGACTCGAACACATAGTTCTTGACGGCATTGATCTTGCCGCTTAGCGCGCTCCCGATAGCCACAGTTCCCAACATTGGGAGCAACATCACACCTGCCACGAGTGATGACTTTCCACCAACCACTTGGATTCGCACCGGTATGGCGTAGATGAGCATCATGTACGGAAATCCCAATAAAGTGGTATTCAGGCAAGCAATGGTGTAAATGCGGTTTTTGAAGATGTCCAGCGGGAAAGCAGGCGCGAGGCTTCCCTCGAATCGACGATGGACAACGTACTGCCAGATACCCAGAAGAACCCAAGCCAACAGGCCGCAAAGCAAAGGTGCAAGGAACACAGCCTTATCCCACACATTTTCAGAGGATGATCCAGCGTTTTGGAAAGAAAATACAACCAAGACAGCAGCAGATATGACGAGAAATGAGCCGAGATAATCGAGTTCTTTCCACCTGCGTCGCTCAATCGAAGGAAGGTGTTCTGGTTTAGGCCAAGTCAAGAAAAAGATGGTGAGCGAAATGAAACCTATTGGGGCACTTTAAAGTGTTAGATGAAGTGGTAAAAGTAGAAGAAATATATCGTTTGACAACTTACTTGATCCAAAAGATCCATCTCCAAGTAGTGTAGTGCGTGAGAAGGCCTCCAACAACGGGGCCTAAGACGCCAGAAAAGGCCAGAACCATGCCCACCAAGGCAGCGATATGTTGGCGCAGATGTGCCGGGCTCATTTCGGGGAGCATTATCATGGTCAGCGAGTAAAGGCCTGTTTGTATAAGCTTCTCTTTTTACCCAAATACAGGATTGACAATCATTACCAGATCCACCGACTCCCTGAAGTACACGAAAAGCGATGAGCTGGTTCATATTCTTAGCAAACCCACAACCGAGGGAGAAGGCAAAAAAAATGAGATATCCTGCGATAAAAGCGTTGCGTCGACCAACGATATCGGAGAGACGAGAAAAAACGACGGCACACCCAAGGTATGCCAGAGTGTAGGCGAGAGCTACCCAGTTCACATCCTCGACGTCTTGAAAATCGACACCGATAGCGTATATGCTAGTAGCAACAATGGATGTGTCTAGCATGGAAAGAAATAATCCGAGCAAGATGCTTAAAAGGCACGTTAGTTGAGTTGGGCTACAAAATATTGATTCCATAAGAAACCTACCCAATACAGAGCAGCCAGAAGCGAACAGGGGGTATCGACGCCTCCCGAACTTCATTATCTGCAGAGGGTGCATCGTCCTTTACTGAAGGGCTGCGGTTGGGCGAAACAGATTCTGGTTTTGATTTCATGGTTGCTATGGTTCCAAGAGCAGCCGAGATGCAGTGGCTGTTTGGGTTTCCTTGATGGTTTTGGGACAAAGCACACGCAATGTTTGCTTCAGAACTGGGGCACAATCAATAAATAGGCCCATTAGCCACGGCCAGCCGGAACAAACGGCAGGTGAAGAACATGACCATCCTTCGGAGGTTAACGGCAGGGGATAAAACAAGAGAAAGAGAGTGCGAGCACAAGAGGGCGAGATGCAGACATGGCTAAGAGATCTGTCGGACAACTTGCAGTAGAGCGGTCGGGTGCTTGACTCTTGAATTGAGACCTGATTCGCAGGGCCGGGTCGCTCGCATTCGCCTGAGCTGCAGCGTGGGTCCAATCCGGGGTTTCTAACCATGCCAGGTGTCCGGGGTGGGCTGCAGGAGCGCCGATGCGAAGGGGTGGTGATGGCCTATTCTACGTAAAACAGGTGTTGAGGGCGCTGCTTCAAGGCCTGCCATCCGGGCGACGTTTCCACCGCCAGGCCCAAACAAAACACGGCACGTCTCAGACACGGCGCAACGTTTGCATTTCGAAAAGAAAGTAAAGTACATTATTGACAAGCAAACAACCGGACAAAGTGTAACTAGGGCCTTTTGCTTAGTGGGGTGACTGTTGGTGATTATCGACGGGAAGGCCCACCACGTCTGCCGCTTGCGTACACTGGAACCGCATTGGTGCGAAGCAGGCGCGCCTGAGCAGCAACTCATGCACCCAGAGGCTTTCTCGCTTCGCATTCGTTCCCATAGGGCCACGTGAAGCCGTCAGCAAAAAAAAATCTTAGCCTGGTTCATCCTAGCTCCTTATTCTGCGGCTCATTCCGCAAATACCACACACAGCGGGCATCAGCTGGTTGGCAAAACCGGCTGACTAACAGCTCCCCCTTATCCCCTCTGAGTCTAGACTCCTTCGCAATCGCTAGGTGCTTCCCCAAATGGCAAGGGTGGAGGGGCCAACTGCTGTTCGAACTGTGGGCGGTCTTTTCCAAACCGTACAGGCTAGTCCCTAACAACGCATCATTTTCGCTCTTGCACTAAGATGGATGGAAGAAAAGGCGGAGAAGGTAAGCAAGCACTTCAACAACATGCTCTGGCCCAAATGACACTTGAGGCCTTGAAACAGACCTAATCTCATTGCGTCGGTTTTTTATTGCCGCCGGCTTCTGTTTCCAAGGCCCTTGCGCGTCTAATCACCGTGAACAATTTATAATTTTAAATGCGGAAATTCGTATCGTACAGTTCGAATAGCAAAGTCCTACAGTCCGAGGCGGCTGATGCATGGGCCAGTAGTGGACGGCCAGAAGTGGATACTCCTTGCCACTCCAGATACGTACCTTGTCCAGGCGGGTTGGCTGCCTAGGATTCAGTTTGCTCACCTCCGTGCTTTGCTGTGCCGTTCCGCTCATCGTGCCCTCTGTCACCAGCTATCAAACAAGCCGTTCGACAGCCCTCCAATCCTGGACCATCTCGGCTATCCACGTTTCGTGCCTGGGCGCATCATTTACAGTGTAACACGAGTTCTTTTGTCGTATACGTCACTTGCTCGGCCGAAACGAATAACTCTCCGGCCACCAGAAGTCACTCACCCCCGCCCAATCTCACCCACCACCCGGAACCCCAACCCACCCACGCCGGCCTGACCGTCACCGAGACGCTACTATGGCCGACGTCATGCTCCAAAACCCTCCGGCGCTCCAGGGCCCTTCGGAGCGAGAGAGGAAGTATGATCGCCAACTCAGGCTTTGGGCAGCCTCGGGTCAAGCTGCTCTCGAGTCTGCCAACATCCTGCTTATAAACTCAGGTTCTGGCACTGTTGGTGTTGAAACACTGAAAAACCTTGTCCTGCCAGGTTTGCTTTGCCTTGCCCACCCATCACCATCTCTACACGGTGACTAACACGATGCTAGGCATTGGCAAATTTACCATCGCCGATGGAACCACAGTTGGTCACCAAGATCTTGGTGTCAACTTTTTCCTCGACGAATCTTCACTGGGCCAGTCACGGGCTAAGTGCTGCACTGAATTCCTCGTTGAACTCAATCCAGAGGTTCAAGGAGATTGGTATCCCAAGTCCAAGGTATGCTTTTCAACCCCAAAATCCACGAGTCCTTGCTAAAAATCAGTTTGCTTTAAGGACTCATACAACCTCGCAGATGTGCTCAGTAGCTCGTCGGCGTTTACCATGATTCTGTACACACTGCCCTTGCCTCAAGATCAGATCAAACTTCTCAATGACTATGCTGCCCAGCACCACACACCTATTCTATCTGTTCACTCAGTTGGCTTTTACTCCTACTTCCAAACCAGTCTGCCTGGTATCTTCCCAGTTGTTGACACTCACCCAGAAGAGACGGCAACGACCGACCTGAGGCTGCTGGCCCCATGGCCCGAACTTGTAAATTTTTCTCGCGATATGACCAAGGGGATTGACAGCCTAGATAACCACGAACATGGTCATTTGCCTCTCGTCGTCATCCTTCTCCATTATCTCGATCAGTGGCAGCAAAATCATGGAGGTGCTTATCCAGCCAGCTATGTTGACAAGACAGCTTTTCGTCAAACCGTCACAAATGCAATGAGGCGAGACAACCCTGAAGGAGGAGAAGAGAATTTTGAAGAGGCAGTAGCTGCTGTTATGAAACACATCACCCTTCCTTCGGTTCCTAGTTCTCTGCAACAAGTCTTTGACTACAAACATCAAAATGATGTAAGTGGCGATTGCTTACCCTACACTAGAAAAAATAGTTTAACCATCATCAGAGCGCCGCAAGGTCGAGCTTCTGGATCATTGCCGACGCGGTAAATAAGTTTTACACTGAACAGGGTCGTTTGCCAGTCCCAGGCGGGCTCCCCGACATGAAAGCCCAATCAAAAGTGTACATTCAGCTGCAGAATATTTACAAGGACAAGGCCCGCCAGGACGTCAACCAAGTCGTAGCCGCGGTCCGCGGGGTTCCTGGCGGCTCGCATATCGACACGGACGAAATCGAACTATTTTGCAAAAACGCACGATTCATTAAGCTCATCAACCACGTCAACGGTGATGCAGCTCTCTTGGACCAGGTTGTCAGTGAGTCGACCAGCGTTCCCGGAAGTCTCGGCCTGTATACTTATTTCTTCCAATTCTAGACCAGGAGGTGGCGAACGATGAGATCGCGGCAGTCGCCGGTCCAGAAATGCCCCTGTCTCTCATCCCAATTTACCTTGCGCTCACAGCCACCTCAAGCGTTACAACCGCTACACCCGAAGATATCATGACATCTATTAGTCAGCGGGTTCCGCAGGTGACAAACAATAAACGGTTCATCAAGACGGCCCAGGAGGTATCACGGGCTGCGGGCGGTGAACTGCATAACGTTTCTGCCGTCACCGGGGGAATGGTGGCGCAGGAGATGATCAAAATTATCACTAAGCAGTACGTCCCCATTGATAATACTTGTATTTTCGATGCAATCGAGAGCCGATGCCAAGTGCTCCGATTGTGAAAGTCTGCCCATGTGGACGCCTAGGTTAAACCTACTGGTTTACCCTAACGGGGTTCGGAGAACTCCTACCTATGTCGCTTTCGGAAAACCTAGGAAAACAAGTGAGCTGGCATAGAGCGCACAAAACCCGGCCCCACCAACCTGGTTTCATAACGGAAGGAGGCTCTTGCTATCGTCATTAGAATGGGGTCGGGAGATGGAGTCGGGGAATCAAGTCGGGAAATGGAGTCGGGGAAATGAGCCGCAGACAAGCCACGATTTCCTTGCATTGACCGGCCCCTCCGATTGGATTCCGCGTAGTGGTTATACTTTCCGTTTTGTTTCAACACCATCCATATCTGCGTACGGATCCGCGATGTGAGAAAAAAGGTGGCGTTTGGAATCGGAACTATCTTGGGCCCTTATTGTGGATTTGCCACATGGTCCCGTGGCGACACCAGCAAGGATATCTGGATGCTGTTCGCCGGAAAGTTAGGGTTCGGGACCATGACAGCTAACTCAATCTAGAGGGACCGAAGCAATGGAACAATTTAGAATTTTGCGAGGATGCTGGCTGGTCATGTAGTCATGACGCGGCACGGGTCGATGCCGCAGGCATGATACTCCGTTTTAGCTAAAAAAAAAAAAAAAAAACAAGATGTCGTTGTGGATTGTAGTTGGGATGTCCCAAATGCTACGTCGCTTTTGCCAAGGCTCTAGAACAGTCATGTTCTACGACAGCACCATTCTGGGTTGATATTGTGGTTGGGATGTCCTTGTCAGTGAGGGAATATGATTGGCGCCATCGATGTTAATCAGCTAGCTTCTCTTGGCTACTGCTTCTGCGAACAAGCTGTGGTCTTAGCTGTATGTCCGCGGAACTAGAGCTTAGCGACGAACGAAGGATGCTATTGCTGGTTACAGGAAGTGGCATTTGGCCAGCGGTCGGGATGGTGCGAAAAATTACCGTCCGTGTACAAACGGTTGACGGCATATCTAAGCCCCATGGCCGATTTGGAGCAAACCCAGGCACGTCGCTTGGCAGAGCGAGCCGCGTTGTCAGCCATGGCATTGGATCCTGCAGCTTGCAGGGGCCAGGTGGCCAATAAGGTTAGTGTATCTGTCCTGTTCGGGGACAAGGAGTGGCCAAACAGGGAAACTTTTGAGTGATTAAGCATTGTAACGATGTGATTTCTTGCTGTATCGATATATCTATCCCTGGTACAATATGGCCCGTGCCGGGCAGAAGTTCCGAGGAGAAATGTCTGGATAAAAGCGCAAAGGGAGCCGTTGGGATGGGCCTGGTGGGGAATGCGGAGTAAAGTTCAGGTCTCAATGGTAGGCCGGACGAAGACACGCCAGGGCCGCGCATTGCTGATTGGCGGCATGACAGCTAGGGTGCAGACATGGTGTGCTTGGGACGGTCCGAAGATCCTGGGTGCGGGTAAAGAGTCGGTCAGTTTATAGGGATGGGCCCATCGATCAGTGAAACTTGGCCGATCACATGTAGAGGACGTGCCGGCGGCGAGGCTTGTTAGAGTGTCTAAAAGCCGACTGCCAGTGGGGGAGCAGCAGCGGTTGCATCCGTTTGCAGGTGTGATTGACGTATGAGACTCTCGCTTCTCGGAAGCCAATTATCCGGGGGGAGGGTCATGATAGATGGCTCTGGGGGACCTGTTTTATCACCTATTCTTTTCAGCGACTAAAAATACAGAGGCCATGGATGGATAAGGTTGAGACTAGAGATCGGCACAAGGTGAAGGTGGCTGCGACGAGTCATGGGAGGCATTAGGGGTACTGAATTTCGGACCAGCAGCTGCCCAGATAGGAAAGCAATGGGGGTGGTTTGCATTATTGGCTCCTAGAGTTCTCTTCATCCCTCGCTGGCTTGGGGACCTTTGTCCACGGAGCTAGCTCACTGGCGGAAGACATCTTGTACGCGGATAGTCCGGGACTTGGATCCCAACCTGATTCGGCCAAGCAAAAAAAATCATGGGAAAGTGTTTTCACGGTCGGGTTTTCCGTAACTTAATGCTTACTCTTGCGCACTGCATGTGCTGGTTCGCCATTGTGCTGTGGTTGTCGTATTGACGGGTGAGGGAACTTTATTTTTGAGGTCGCCGTGATGCCGGGATGTAGTGGTGGCATGAGCGCTGGAGAGTTTAACTGAGGTGGTACAGACAGGCACACAGGGCAGGAGTGAGCCAATGTTGCGCTTACAAGCCATGTGGCTATTGCTGCTGGAAGCAGGAACTGGAGGATTCCCGCCTGTGCCCCTCTCCTGGCTAGTGCCGAGGCTACTACTCTAGGACGAGAGGGTGGGTGTAACGGTCGCGGTGTCGATTTGGTCTCCTCCATTGAGAAGAGACGCCTTCACCACCACCTTGGACTTGCTCTCCTGCAATCACACTCACACGTCACACATGACAATACCCTCAAGTCAGAACCCAGATTACACCCACACCTCCCCCCTCCTCCTTCCCCTGCGTCTCTCTCCCCTCTCTCTCTCCTTCTCCTGCCGATGCTCCCTGGACTACTGCATAGAACTATCAGCACATGCATACGAATTGGAGCAACAGAATGGATGTTGCACAAGAAAAAAACCGGCGCCACGCCAGCATCGCCACCGCACTGCTCGGGCTATAGAACCCTATTCAGGCACCTTTGCAATTCGTACAGCCGGATGCAGACAGACAAGGCCTGCCCATCAAATAGCATCCGGCTGCCCCTTCAGAGGAGGGAAACTCATGCATCCTGACCCCTGAAGCGACCCATCCACGGCAAGGGTCGCCCTGGTCTCCCCCGGACTAAGCGGACGGCAGTGGCTGCTTGCCCCATTCCTATCCAAGGGGAGCCCAGCTGTCGCAAACTCTATAGATTCGTGTCCAGGCCCATGGACAGGACTGCCCGAGAGCTCGGAACTCTAGCTCGCGGCATGCAGCGTATCTCGGCGTCACGGTCGTTACCAAGCCCCCACGAACCCATCATTCGATGTCGTTTATCGGTCCGCGGCGACCAAAATGGCTTCCATTCGCATCTTCGGTCTGCTACCCTGCTGCCAGGATAACCCAGCCGACTGCCCCCAATCCGTACGCACTTCCTGGATGCCCACCCATTCTCCCATGTGTGCGTCCATCGTCGTGTCGATCCGCTCATCCCGTCACATTGCCGGCCGCGTGCGTTGTCCACGCCTTGCCCTGACGCCAATACTCACACCCCCCGTCTCCAGTGCATGATGGAAGTTGCCACGACCCTGGGTGCGAAAGTAGATGGCGCCATAATGTCTGCCATTCTCAACCGATCTAGACCTGCAGCCAAGGGTCTCTCTGTCAACTTTTGCACCATTTTCGCTCACCCAAGCCGCAAACCCACGACCTGCTTCATCTTACATCCATCCATCTCGCACCCCGCCCCCTCCCATTTGTCCACTTTCGTATCACCCCTGGCCTGCTGCCGACCTCCCTCGTGGTCGCATGTTGCAGATGTCCTCTACAAGCGCTCAACTCTGATTCATCCGCGACCCTTGCCGTGACCAAGCCTATTACTCCGCATCAACCTCTTCTTTCGGACCCCCAGTCCGTCCAGCGCTCCGCCGGCAACCACCAATGTGATGCTATATATCTTGTTCCGTAGCCCCCAGCCTATTTTATGCCAACGTTTAGGATCTTTAGCCTCATCTTTCTTGGTGTCGTCTCAGCTCTGCTATGCACTCACCCACCACCACACGAACAGTATTATGGTAGACCACTCGACTAACACCAATACACGTTTACCTCTTCTCTCCACTTCTACCCGTCATGCCGCCCTCGATCTCAATCCCCACTGGAAGCGGGATGTTCCATACATGTATGTTGAGACTGACGATCTTTCCCGCTCATGGAAAACCTAACAAAAGCTTAGTCCAGGGAGTCACTCCCAGAAAACCTTCACTTGCATCGCCAGATAGCCCCAAAACCTGTTCGTCTGGCAACAAACGCATCACAACCCCTCATGCCTGTGCAGAATGCAAGAGACGAAAAATTCGCTGCGATGGCAAGCAACCGTGCGGGCAATGCCTCTCCAGTCGTGTTCCTAAGCGATGCTTCTATGATAAGCACCGCCAGCGAGTTATCCCCTCAAGAAAGTAAGCGCATTGACCCAGCACAGGCAATTGAGAAAGAATACGCAGCTTACAATTCAAAGGACCCTCGAGGCTTTGTCCCAATCGCTAGAAGAATGCCGCTCCATCCTCAAACGCCTCTATCCCGACCATGACGTGGCAGCTCTATTGCCCCTGACACGCCAGGAGCTTCTCAGCCTCATAAACGGCTCCGCTACTGAGCCATCAACGGCGCTTCCGTCGCCTCCTCTCAATAACTGCCCTTTAAAAGAGGAATCTCATTGGAATATAGATCCCGAGTTGTCCATAATTGGCCAGATTCCGACTCAATGCTCCGAATCCGACGAAGAGCCGCGCCAGAACGATGCGGAAGGTGACGATGCCAACGCCCTGACCCTTAATATGGATCGCCAATCCTCATATCTCGGAGCATCATCAATTAAAGCCGCGCTTCTGGTCATGCTCAAGGTTCAGCCTCATCTGCGAGAGTTGATTTCCCCTTCAAATACATTTGAGGGCATCAACGCGATGCCCATCTTGCCACCGCAGCCTATGCCTGCACCAGAAAACTGCAGAGTATCATGGTCTTGGAAAGGCCAGACTCTTATTGATGCTTACTTTAAGCGAGTACATGTATTTGCTCCAATGATTGATGAGCCCGCTTTCCGAACGGACTATCTCGAAGGCAAGCGATGCGACTCCCCTTGGATGGGACTTCTCAACATGGTTTTTGCCATGGGTAGCATTGCGGCCGGGAAATCAGATGACTTGAGTCACTTTGAATATTACCAGAAGGCGACGGAGCATCTCACAATCGACTCTCTCGGGAGCAGTCATATCGAAACGGTCCAAGCACTTGCTCTTATGGGAGGCTACTATTTACACTATGTCAATCGACCTAACATGGCAAATGCAGTACTGGGTGCCGCGCTCAGAATGGCCGGTGCTATCGGTCTGCATAGACAATCCCAAGGTCTTGGACTGGACCAAGAGGCCATTGAGGTTCGCCGACGAACATGGTGGTCTTTATTCTGCCTCGATACGTGGACCGCTTCAACATTAGGACGACCGTACCTGGGCCGAGCAGGCCCCGAGGTCAACGTCCGACCACCCGAGATGAGTGCTGAGGAAGTAAGTCGCCATCCCTCTGCAGCTAATAAAACGCCGAAACTAACCTCAATTATTCAGGATATTGAGTCGGCTCAGCATGGCGGTTTCCTGCCACTTATTGAGAATATCAAATACTGCCAAATAGCCACAAAGGTTCAGGATATGCTGGCCGTGGCTCCTCTTCTCAAGCCCGAGGATCGCCGAAATCTCGACTATCAGCTTGTTGGCTGGTACAATAAGCTCCCCTGGGCTCTCCGCAGCACCGACCCTTGCGCTGAGCCTCTATATCTTTCCCGCTGCGTCATGAAGTGGCGATATCAAAATTTGCGAATGCTCATCCATCGCCCAGTGCTTCTCAGCATGGCTACTCACGATGGCACTGCTAAGATAGAAGCAACGGACATGGCCGCGGTAGAGACATGCAGGGAAATTGCCCGAGTGACTATTGAGGACATTTCACGGGAATGGGCTGGCAACCAGATATCGGGTGCGAGTGCCGCCTTGTTCCTATACCAGGCAGTCATGGTTCCTCTGGTAAGCATCCATTGGCAATGGAACAGCCCTCTTGTTCCCGCTTGGCAGATGCAGATCGAGACTGTCCTGGACCTTTTGGGCGGAATGAAGGACTGGTCATCAGCGGCTTCCCGCAGCCGAGAAGTTGTCCGACGTCTTTACGAGGCCCGACGCCAGTCTCGCAATGAGAGCCCCTTATCATCGGCAAGCATGACTCTGGGCGGTATTGACTTGCAGATGTCCTCAATAGAGCTAGATGCGGAGAATATGATGGATATGTTGGGCCCAGAGCAGGGTATGTGGGATACGAATAACATGTATTGGGGACACACAGCGGATCCGTTGTCAACGGAAAGCGAAATGTACAGTATCAACAACGGCAACACGATGCATATGAATCACGGTTCAGTTTCTTTTGACGGATCCAGCATGGATAGCGCATTTTTAGTTCAGTAAGTTTGGAATTCATTGCATTTGCATATCGCATTGGTTGGCTGGGAATGGGCAGGATAGGCTGCATTGGGACACTCCAGGGAAAGATTCCCCTGACGTCGTGTTGGTTCTTTTACATTGCGTTTAAAAAATTCTTGTTTATATTTAAGATTACTTCTTGTCAATAAATTTGAGGAATTGCTATTATCAGTACCATTCGAATCTCCAAACCAGCTTGCCTCAATGCAAACAGTGGTGGGACTTGGCATGCGTAATGTGCCCCTTCTTTCCTCGCAAGCCACCCAAAACGTTTCTACTAAGGCAACCACTAAAATTTCCCTTTCATAACCTTTCTTCAGACTTTGACCTAGTTCCTTAACCCTCAATCTACTCAGTTCCCCAGGAACACCACACGGAAGCCACACTAAACACCATGGATCACACCCTGACGTGCAACAATCTTAAATGCCGGGGGTTTTTAGAGAAGGAAGCTCTCGTTACGACCTGCAGGTAAGCCTTGGTTGTTTTAGAAGAAAGCCACTGAACCATGCGTGTACTGATGTAAACCCAAGTCATATGTTCTGCATGGAATGTGCGGGCCGACTAGGATTTCAAACCCATGATGGCCGGCACCCTGTTTGCCCGGCTTGCAAGACCCAGCTCAGTTCCACCTTTGACGCCGTAGTAACAAATCTAAACCCATCTGAGGATTACAAGACATCCATCCTTAGCGGCCTTGGACCAAGCGTCATCATGGAGTGCGCGAGTCGAGCGCTCAGCTTCTGGGCCTATCAAACAACGCAGGACGTTTACTATCAACAGTATCAGTACAAAACGTTGAACGATAAATTCTCCGAACTGAGTCATCGCCTTGAAAAGACCATCAACGACGCAAATTCGGAAATTGATGCGCTTCAACAGAAAATGGCAAGTCAGTATCCTCTACCTGAAAGACTCGAAATAGGCATTGACATAACCAGACTTGGCCACGGAGCAAGACAGCCTGAGACGGAGAAATGACGAACTTGCGCAAGCTTATAAAGATAAGAGTCGAAAGCTCCTCCAGACCCAGGAGTTATATGACAGGGTCAAGAGAAAGGCAGAAATGGGACAGATCGAACAGGCAGCATCTGAGGCTGTGGACTTGAGCCTCCCGATAGTCCCGCAAATGAGCCATACATTCAACGGAACCATGAACAATATTTCTTCGGGTAGCCATGTAATGACTTCTTATGGCCAAACCCATCAGGATGACACTGTCAACGTCAACACAGGCTTTCCGCGACTGCACAATACCAAGTCCCAGCAATGGTCAAAAACAGGGTCCCCCTTTCAGCGTAGGTATCACCAGTGACGTTCTATCTATTTCCACTAACAATAAAAGTCGACTTTACGAATCACTCAGTTGGGGGACCTCGACGCCAGGGCTTCGGCAGCTCCTCGCAATGGGACAGGCCGGCCGCTTCCCATCCTCCGAGACGGACCAAGACACCGACACAGACAATCAGAGCAGGGCAGCACTCAGCCACTCCAAATGTTCAAGGCTTCGCTGGCAATCGAGCTGGGCTGGCGGGTGTTGGTCTTACTTCAGGGCTCAAAGTCAGCCAGCCCACCAGTGCTCTGGGATTAGATGTTGCAACGCGGCGTGTATAAGCACCCTTGGTTGGCGCGGCACAGATTCAGTCAAGAAGGCGTGTAGTGGATCTTGCAACAACATAGAGCCACTCTTTTGTCGATCAGAAAATAGCTAACGTGATGCAACGCGGTCAAAGTTGAAAGAAGGACTCGGGGGCTTCGGCGCATGTATTCACATAGGTGTTTGTTCGTATCCAGAATGGCTGCATGGAACAAAGAAACACTTATGGCACTCCATTGGTAGAACAAGACGCATCACACTTGATACAGCTAGCCTAAAATGGCTCAAACAGCTTTATAAACACATCAAAGCCCTTTCCCCGCTGACTGCCTGAGTCTTCGTTCTATCCACCGCCAGTGTCTCACGCGGCATCAGGTGTGTATTCCTCCAGGCGGAGGGGGTACATGGCTAACCCAGCTGATCTTAGAGTTAAAAAAGAACGAAAAATAGAGCGCAAAAAATAATGTCGGCAGAACAGTGGCGAGCCAGAATCAAAAGTTGGTTCAGGAAAACCAGTCAGCTAGTCCTAGCTAGATGGAACCATAGCAAGAATGGACACCAACTGCGCAAATCCCAATCCGAAAGGTTAAGGAAAACAGCCATGATGGCGAGTGAAGAATTGCAAAATCGCTTCAATGATGCAGAGAAAAGTATGGATATATCACAAAATCTCTGTCTCACGTTCAGTCCCTACGAGTCAAGGGAGGCTGCATTCCAGGCAGCAGGACCATCTTTTGCGGAACGTGAAAAGAAGGTCAGGCTCGGAAACACAAGGGAGTCTCGCCCTGTGCGGCAGCCACAGTTACAGCCATTTCGATACAAGTTTAGGGAGATTGGTGGAAGAGGGATTACAGATCTACCCGATGAACCACAGGAAAACTGGTCGACACAGAGAAACTCGAGCACCAGCACTGGTCGTTGCATCCCTATGGCGGGCTGTAGCACGGATTTATTCGACTTGCAAGAGGAAACAGACACAGACATGGACACGGAAATATGGGGGCTAGGTGAAGCGGGTCTCTATCAAAATAAATACTGCAAGATCAAACTAGAGCTCTCGTCTTTGAGGCTAAAGCACGATCAATTACGTGGGGAGTTGTCCGAACTGCGGCAAACGGTGAACAACGTCAAGTGGATTCTCGAGGAGATGGATGGGCTACCCCCAGATGGGCTGATTTCAGATGTCGAGACTATCCAAAAGGTGGAGGATATACGAAACCGGAATGTGTGCTATGAGGACTGGAACCCGACGTTGCGCGATCTGTTTAAGAAGGTTAACACGGCCGAGATTGCTCAGCTTAAGGCTCAGGCTAGGGCCGTTTCAGAGAATAGAAGAAAACGGAGGGACCCAAAGATGTCCACGAATGCTCAAATGGGGCATAGTTTATCATGGACGACGGGGTGGCCGATTAGAAAGGAAAGATTTCAATGAGGCATATTAAACGCGGATGATCTGTACTGTTGACTAAAACAACACGTTCCTTTGCCTGAGTAAAATTACAGGCGATAAGTTTGGAATTAGCTCAGTACACCCCTTGAATCGACGCAATAAGTCTCATCTCTTTCGTTATGCCAGTATGATGAGTGCATTGTATCTCACGGTAAAACGATGGTTTTTTTTTTTTACATAAATATGTTCTTATTGTTATTTTATTTATTATTTGGATAGCATAAGACGTCCAGCTGAGTAGAGGGGACATTGTACGTGATTTGTGACTCGCAAAAAGGGAAAGCTTCGGAGCGATCAATTGAGGTATCCACTGGGGCGCAAAGTTAGCGAGACGGCTTTGTTCCTCTAGGGGTTGGTTCTCCGTTGTATAGAGTAAAGGGTGAGGTCAGAGGTTGCCACACAAAGAAAAAACCAAAGCTGAACTCGTTGGTGTCTCAACCGGTGCAAAACGGCGTCGTGGCTGGGGATGACCTAAAGAAAAGCTCGTTGCTGGAGCGCTGGAACTGTTTTTGTTGTTGTCAATGGCGGATACCGCGGGCGCCAGTAGTGCGAGTGGGATGATGACGCTATCTTGCAGGACGAGTTCATGGCAAGGTCCCCCCAATGGCTCAAGGCAGACAGGGTCCCTCTATCTTTTGTGCACTTTCTTTTTTGCAGCGAGCGACGCTACGAGCGGGTTCGCGTGGGCGACGCAGGCCAAGAATAGAAACGTGCGCAGGTTGATTGGCCCGCTCGGTGGTAGCGTCTTACCTCGTTTGCTGACCAGGAAGCATAACAAGGCCTCGGGCCCTGTGTGTCTCTCATGCTGTCAGCGGGAATAAGAGCTTGTTTCACGTGACGACCGTGTCGCAAGCCAAGGAGCCACGCCATCAAGCATCAGGGCCACGCCATCAGCCGGAATGCGTTGGTGACGGCACAGGAACGTCGAATGATTGATCGCAATGATGAATAAAGTACGAGCTACCCTTCACATGAACACCCCCTTTTCAGCTCCCTCGGGCGTCTCGGAAAACGACCCAGTTCTCGGCCATGATCGACCAAGCAAGAAGCAGCCTTATCAGTAGTGCCTTTAGCCTCATATCTTGCTCTTTTTTTTTTTTATCTTGATTCTTTTTTTAACGCTCTCATTGCCCCTCTACGGAGCCCCTCCTAGTCCAGTCCCAGGAGAGCAGGAGGCAGGGGGCGATAATTGCGGCTGCAGATGCGCAAGCTCGTGTAGTTGGATGGGGCTGTCTCGTCTCCACCCACACTGCCACTCATCCGTCAAATCAGGGCCCCCGGTCGGTCCGCACCCCGTCCATTCTTTCACACCATTCCTCTTGGGCTGGGCCAAATCTACTTGACACAACGTTCCCTCAGACGGGCTGGTGGCTTGGCTTGGTTGACTCGTGTCCCTTCCCGTCCTGCTCGTTCCGCTCTCCCTCCATCGGCCACAACTCTTCCTTCCTACCCGCACCCACCTTCGTTTGTTTTGGGGCAACCATAACTCAAAACTTCCATTCGCTCTCCTCATCGCTCGCTTCATCTAATCTTGACAAGAGAAAAAAAACCTGTTCGTGCCACTTATCGGCCCCCCATTGTTCTTATTTATATTTAATTTACCCGTTGCACCCTCGTTGGCCTAAGCTCAAATCAATTGTCACCTTCACTCGCTATCCCCGTCCAATTTTAGCTTCCTCCCGAGCCGACATCTCCTGAGACCCACCCCTTGTCGCGTTGCGAAACGTCAAGACTTCCTTTTATTCCCAACACGGTTGCCCTGCTTTAGCACCGTCTCACGACATCTCATCGACGCCTGTCGCCTCTTCTTCAATACATTTACCATCCCATCTACCAATCGATTCCTAACTTGGCCTCACTATCATCCTCGTTGACTAATTGCCCCTCGAGCGCTCGCCCTCATGGGTAAAGCATGTCAGTCATCCCACTCACTGTAGTCCCTCACGAAACAGACTGACGAGTCTCGGTCGCATAGCACAATATGGCGTCATCCTCGACGCCGGTTCCTCTGGAACTCGTCTCTACGTCTATAAGTGGAAGAATCATGCTGCCGCCGCCAAGGATGCCGACTCCAAAGAGCTAAAGAGTCTCCCCGAGATAAAGCTCGAGAAGAGCAAGAAGATTCACCCAGGCGTCTCTTCCTTCGCCGATAAGATTAGCCAAATCGGCCCCGACCATCTCCAGGATCTCATCGAAATCGCCCTCGACGAAGTCCCCCACGAAAAGGTCTCCGAAACCCCCATCTACCTTATGGCCACGGCCGGCATGCGACTTCTCCCCGAAATGCAGCAAAAGGCCCTCCTCCAAAACATGTGCACCTACCTCCGCGCCAACTCCAAATTCATCCTACCAGATTGCGATGCCCATATTCAGGTCATTTCTGGCGAAACTGAAGGCCTCTACGGCTGGATTGCTGCCAACTACCTCCTTGGCGGGTTCGACGTTCCCCGAAACCACGACAACAAGGACCATCACACCTACGGTTTCCTTGATATGGGTGGCGCTTCAGCTCAGATCGCCTTCGCTCCCAACTCCACCGAGTCCGAGAAACATTCTAACGACCTAAAGCTGGTTCGCATGCGTACCCTCGACGGCTCCCCTGCTGAATACAAGGTCTTTACATCCACCTGGTTGGGATTTGGTGCGAACAAGGCCCGCGATCGCTTCATCGAAGGCCTCAAGGAGGAATACAAGGGCGAAAAGGAGTTTCCCGATCCTTGCCTACCCAAGGGCCTACGCACCAGTCTCAAGGGTGAACCTGTCCAAGGCAGCAGTAAGGACCCGATTCTCCTCGGAACTGGTGCCTTCGAGGAATGTTTGCACAAGACCTACCCACTTCTCGGCAAGGACAAGCCTTGCGAAGACCAACCTTGCCTAATCAATGGCCAACACGTTCCAGCCATCGACTTCGACATCAACCACTTCGTAGGCGTATCCGAGTACTGGCACACAACTCACGGCGTATTTGGAGGAAAACACAAGGCTTATGACCTCGCCACTTACCAGAAGAGAGTCATGGACTTTTGCAGCCGAGACTGGGATGACATTGAAGATGACTTCGACCTGGAGAAACGCAAGAAGTCACCCGAGGAGAAGGCCCAGGAAGCCCGTCAGGCATGTTTCAAAGCTTCATGGCTTATCAATATGCTTTACGACGGTATTGGAATTCCTCGAGTCGGAATTGAGGGTGGCCACAAGAGCAATTCGACCAAGGACGATTCCGATCATGAGAAAGGTTTCGCTGATCACTTCAAACCCATGGACGAGATTGACGGTGTTGAGCTCAGTTGGACCCTCGGAAAGATGGTCCTGTATGCTGCTGGCCAGATTCCCCCCTCTGGTGAAGCCCTTCCCGTGGGATTCGGAACTAATGTGGATTCTGGTAAACCCAGCGATTTCGAGCATGCAGGATCCGTCCCCATTCCACCAAGCTCCGACCACGATGATGACGATGATGATCTAGAGGATATGTTGAAGAAGCCATCTTCTGCGTCTGGTTTCCTATTCTTTGTTGTCATCATCCTCGTCTTGGCCTATCTCTTCCGCAAGCCTGAGCGTAGAAGACGATTGCTCAGCCTGACCCGCCGGCGTCGCCGCACTAGCGGTGGTCGAAAAACTGTCCGTGGTTTCTCGCTGGCGAACAAACTTTTCAGGCGAAACACCGGTGGTTACGAAAGGGTCATGGAAGAAGGCGACCTGTCAGACTTTGAATTGGGTGATGTGGACACCGATGAGGAGGAGCACTCTGATAGCAGCGAGGGATCAGGTTCCCGACAAGGTCGAGCATCCGGTCTGGCCACTCCCAAGTTTGCCGGCCGAGTTGATGATCTACGTCCACCACCCTCTGCGATGGACCGCGCTGGCCTCGTAGTTCGAACAGAGAGCCGGGAGCGCTTGTCACCATCACTACAGCAGATCAATGCTGGGCGTCGGAGTCGAAACGTAAGCCCGGTTCGATCTAAAAGCCCGTTTATGACACCGGTCGCGGAGGATTAATTGGAACAACGTGTACGGAATGAAATGTGGACAGGGCGGTTTAATGTTCCTTTTTTTTGGCGTTGGGACGAATAGTGAACAAGGGAATAATGGCGTTTTATAGGAAAACGCATGTACTAGGATCAGTCTTGCGGGCGTTGTCTTCTCACACTCCCTCGATTGGAGATTTTTGTTCGCTCACATTGCATTCACTACCATACAATATAGCTGATTCAGTCTTTGAAACCAATACCAAACAGCTTTCTATCCTGCCCTTTGCAAAATTATCTGAATAATAAGAGCCACATGACATTTTCAGTGAGGTATCATACTGGCAGCCAAACTACGAAGCTGAAGTTGCCATTGGTGACCGTGAAAAGGGTGATTTGTTGAAGATAAAATCCAAGAACAAGGAGGCTGCGGATTCATAAAAACGGGCCTACTGATTGGGTTTAGATGCAAGCCCTGAATCTTACGACTTTATAATGCAAAGAAAGAACTCGGCTTTTTATCAACCTGATATACTCTCGCGCTGGAGGTCAGATGTTCTCGGATTTCTGCATCGGACGATGGGCAAATTGCTGCGATACACTCGTCTGCATAGTCGTTTATACGCTGGCCTGCGAACGAGTCTCTGCCTCAGCCTCAGATGGCTCCTCTCTGCAGGTCTCAGATCGGGGATTTTTCTGGCTCCAGTCAAGGCGTGGGATGGATGATGGCTGGTGGGGTCCAAGAGAGCCCTACTTCGGTGTTGTCTTAATCAAAGTAGGAAGGTTCACAAGCGTGTTTCCTTGGATTGTGAAGCATCTTCCAGCCCAACTCCTCTTCTTTAGATGCAATACCATTCCATTATCTTATCCCCTGCACAAACCCATCACCATCACCGCTCTGCGTTAGAGGTTCCGGATCGCCAGCACCACCAGCCATTGATGCAATTCGGATAAGTGCACATTGTATTTTGATTATAGTTTTGATCATCGGTACATACTCGGTGTCTCTCTAGATAGCAAAAACAGTCAGTGCCTGACAAGATAAGTCGATTTGATGCGATGTCATGGCACCTCGCTTGTCCTGCTTTCTTGCATGACTTGGAATCCACCATCGCAATGTGGCAGGATCCGGTATTTTCTAAGAGCTACGGTCTTGCATTCCCGATTTTACAGATCAATCACCTTATGAACACCGCGCTGGTATAGTTTTTGATAATGGCCTTGGCCGTATCCCGAGATTCCAAGCTTTTGGGCCTGCAAGTGGTGAATAGCGGCACAGGCTCAGGAGCACTCTCATCATCTCGAATCACATCACATGAAACAAGCAGGTCCAGATTGGAATATGGGGTTTTTATACCGCCATTCGATCCGATACTGGAACATTATAGTTCTGCTGTATTCGCATCCGATTGAAAATAAACGCCGAAGAATATCGCTATCATTGCATTCCGGCCAAAACAATACCTCCCTGTGTGACCCAATTGCACCCACATCTCACATGACTCCAAAAAACAAAAGCAACCCAACAAAAGATGATCAGCCTCGTGACGATACTCAACCACGGTCTTGCGAAAAGGTCAATCAGACTGCTTCTCGAGGAAACTGGGATCTGATCGGACACGGGACTCAAACTTGCGCCACCAGTCCTCAAAGGCCTTGAGGGGCACAACCTCGACGCCGCCGGGCCCCGCAGTCCCGGAAAAGCTGGAGAGGAAGTTGAAGGCGTTTTGGATGATGCGCTGGGCGAGGACAGCAGTGCTAGGCTGGGAGGATGATGTGCCCCCTCCTGCGCCCGCACCCGCGCCTTTGCTGGCAGCCAATTGCTGCAGCTTGAGGGCGACAGCCTCCTCAGGCTCGACAGAGACACCAATGACGAGGCCGGCGTCGCCGCTCGACACCTTGAACATAGCGCTCTCTTTACCTGGGCCGATGGCGCCGAGGAACTTGAAGTTGGTGACGTCGGCCGCTGTGGCCAAGTAGATTGCGGCGGCGGCGCCCGGGGGCAGCGCGACGCCAGGGAGCATGAAGACGACAATGTGCGAAAAGGATTTCCCGGTGGGCAGGCTGTAGAGCAGCGATGTCGGTTCGGGCGCCGAGGTGGGCTCCGTGATGAGGGGCTGCCCGGCGGGGACGATGCCGAACAGAGGAGAGGTCATGATGGGCCGTGGTGTAAGTTGAGTCTCTGGTTAAGTGAGGTCTTCTGACTATTGACTCTGTTCGCCTTGCTTCTCCGCGGTTGGTGTGAGACGATTGGGCGAGAGAAACCAGCCAGAATATCGGATTGTGGGATGATGCGCTATAGGGTAAGACAAGGAACCTGTCAGAAAAACAAATGACTGAGAAAACGTGAACGGTTTCCTGGTTGAAATAAGTAAGGCTTCAATGTCATAGGCAGTTTGAAGTTTCTAGAGGCAGTAGATGCGCTAGTCTAAGGCGAACCGCTGGCGAATTTTTTTTTTTTTCTCTTAATACTTGGGCGGGTTTATTGACCGCAGACGTGGGTCAGCCGGCTCCCCAGTGGAATGGTCGCGATGTTTCTACCAAAGACTAGTGTCGTTTCCCCCCCATGCACGCCTATCAACTAGGACCAGATTCGTCCTCACCGAGCAACTACACCAGTCCTGCAGGACCGTCATCGGCCAGGCCTCACTTTTTCACTTGTGCTCGGGTCCGAACGCGACCCCGTGTACGCGACCCCTAAAAAGCCGGCTCTATAAAGGACTGAAGCAAACCACCAGCATCCATGGCGTTCCTTGTCATTTTTCGCATCGCCCCGCCCCCGCCCCCGCCTTGATTGAAGCCTGCCCCTGCCTGCGAGGCTCATTATTTTTTTTTAACTCACTTATATGCCACCAGCCGCCATCGGGCAAAGGAGCACAGAGATACTCGACACCGGGTGCTCAGTATGGCGTTGAAAACTAACATTGATCTCATCGACGATGTCGACATGTACGTCTTTGTCGCGGATAATAGCCTCGCGTGACAAGATAAAAAAATAACCTTACATTTCGCTAGGCTTCCTTATGCCGACACAAACCCGGAGGCGTACAAGAAGATGCAGGGGGAGGTCTTCTCCATCATGTGGGAGGATGAGAATGGCCCGTACCCCATTGGCTACGCCATCGACTTCGTGATCCGCGAGTTGCTCAAGGTGCCTGTGGACATCAGAGGCGACATAGACCATGATGAGAAGAAGCGTACCGTCACTCTCTTCAAGGAACACACTGAGGAAGAGCGCACGGCACGGGCAGCTAAACTTGCTGGTTACTGGCGCGAGAAGGAGACATTTCCTTTGCTTCGCGGGTGGCGTGATGAGCTGTGGCCCGTGTACAGCCGCAAAGGTGAGCTGCTCTTCAGCATGGAGCGTGAAGCTGTTGGTCTCATTGGCGCTATGCGATATGGTGTCCACATGGTTGCCTACGTGAAGGATGATTCTGCGCCTCACGGTGTCCGCCTTTGGATTCCTACGCGGGCTGCCAATAAGTCGACATTTCCTAGCATGCTGGACAACACCGTTGCTGGTGGCCTGATGACTGGCGAGGACCCCTTTGAGTGTGTCATTCGAGAAGCCGACGAAGAGGCGAGTTTGCCTGACCCCTTGGTTCGAAGCCGCGCCAAGTTTGTTGGCAACGTCACATACGTATACATCACAAGCCCGGAAAAAACAGGTGCGGGTGGCTTATTTTATCCTGAGTGCCAATGGGTCTATGATCTTGAACTACCTGTCGACGTCGTACCTCAGCCCAAGGATGGAGAGGTTGAAAAGTTTGAGCTTTGCGACATTGACCAGATCAAGCGCGACCTCGCCAAAGGTCTCTACAAGCCGAACTGCGCCCTTGTCACGCTCGACTTCTTTATCCGCCGTGGTATCCTAACCAAGGATAATGAGCCAGAATTGGAGCAAATCATGAGGAGGATACGTCGTGATCTGCCGTTTCCTGGTCCGCACAAGAGCGATTGGCATTCGGTTTAATAAAACGCAACTCGGAATTCTCCACAGCTGGCAGGTGAAAGAGGGAGAAATGATTGACGGCAATTTCTCTTTTTTCTTGGAAAATCAAATGCTTTTTTGCTGAAGCCGAGCTATGGCTCGTTTGACGGGTATCGTTGACACATCTATACTTGGAAGAACCACACACCTCTGCCCTGGGTAGTGCAGAGTCGAGACACTGGGAAATGGACGGTAACACGATCGTATTTATTTTTTGACCAAAAGGTAGACATTGTCGACGCGAAGGGGCGTAAGCTTCTTTACGGGACCCTGGAGGGACATTAAGAGACCGCCGAACGAGACATAGGCGTTACTGCATTTAGCATACGCTGTTAGAGAAATCTTAAAAGGAACTGAGCGCAATTTTTTCCAACGTACATTGTGTTGCCATCAAAGGTCTCTTCAAACTTGTAAATCTTGCCGTAGCACACGTAGTCGTATAGATCTGCAATGGTGGCGGGCGCATCACCAGACTTCCCGACATCGCGCCAGCCCTTGTCGTCGTCCTTGGAGCCATCCAGCGAGAGTGTTGTGGACATGACAACGTGAAGGGTGTCAGATACGGCGCATGGGAACAGTTCAATATTGATGTCGAGTGTCATCACGGTCTGCGAGTCGCTCGAGGTGCATGAGATGCGAGCCACTCGGTCATACTTGGACTGGTCAAACTCAGTCACAGTGAAGGATTCCTCAAAGAGGGTCGCATCGCCACCGCCAGACATGTTGGGCAATTGAGATCGAGTAGTGTTTATTTGGCTGAGAAGTTGGACTTCTGTCGGTCTCGGGATTGTCGCAACCAGGACGTGTCAAAGGTGGCAGGGAAGAAAGGCGGTCTCATGCGGCGAGAGAAAATGTTGCGAGAACCAAGGAGCGTTGCTTAAAATGGATAGCGGGGTTGTGTGCATAAAAGTTATACATGACAGAAACTGCTGGGCCTGACGTATTGCTGAAGCGGGGCACACACATCAAGATGGAGCCTGGGCGGATAATTCTACGAGAAAAACACACCAAAAGGCAATGGCTGATCCAGTAATAAGTGCTGTTGTTTTCTACAATTCTTTTCTTTCACCTCTTATACAAACTGGTACAGACTAGTGAGTTCAAGGCTGGTTCGTCATGTCCTTTCGCAAGCGCAATGTTGTAATTGGCTCTTCAAGCTCCTCGACGCCTGTCTCGCGGCAAGAGAAGGCTCTTGCGCCAGGCACGAGGCCATCTCCACTTGATGGAAGATTAACCACTTCAACTGGTACCCAGTCTCTTGACCAGTTACTCGCTGGCCACGCCGGGTTGCCAATGGGAACATCGCTGCTCATCGAAGAGGTAGGGACGACTGATTTTGGAGGAGTTTTGTTGAAATACTACGCTGCCGAGGGACTCGTCCAAGGGCACCAAGTTCACCTGTTGGGTTTTAATGACGCCTGGCGTCGAGATTTGCCTGGTATCGGAAACCCAGGGGGCTCAAAGAATAATAAGACCTCGACATCTTCAGACGAAAAAATGAAGATTGCGTGGCGATATGAAACCCTAGGACCACGGAACGCACCAGTTCGAGGTACTTTTAGCATCTTCCAAATATTTTCCGCGAGTCACACATCGGCTAACTAATAAGCAGATACCCAGGCCGTATCAGGATCTGGGCTAAGCGTTGATCCATTTTGTCATACCTTTGACCTTTCTAAACGACTCGAGAACAGTGCTATCAAGGGGCAGTTTTACGCCTCGCCGGTGGATGGCCCAATGGCATCACCTACCCAAGCGCCTTTTAAGAAGTTTGTTGCTGAGGTTACGTCTAAGATAAAAAGCTCGGCACCCTCAAGTGTTCACAGAATCATTGTGCCGAGCCTTCTTTCACCAACACTATACACCTCGGTTGCCAGCCAGCCACGCGAGATTCTTCAATTCCTGCACGCTTTGAGAGCCCTCCTGCGTCAATTCCCAACTCAAACTACTGCTCTGTTGGCTCTGCCTATTACACTCTTCCCTAGGGCTTCAGGGCTGACGAGATGGATGGAGCTGCTCTCTGATGGAGTGCTTGAGCTGATTTCTCTACAACACCAAGCCCCTGTCACGCGAGAACCGGGCAGCGAAGACAAGGGCCAAGGTTTGGTTCGGGTGCACAGTCTCCCGATTTTCCATGAGAAGGGAGGTGGGCTTGAGGGAACATGGACTCGGGAAGATCTTTCGTTCAAACTTAGTCGTTCAAGCGGCCTCATCATCACACCTTTCAGTTTGCCGCCCATTGGGGATGAGGAAGGGAAACCTGCGAACCAATCTAATAAGACCAATGAAACTAAGAAAGAAAGCCTTGAGTTTTAGCCAGAATGCTCAGAACAACAACACGACCTTGCAAGCACACTTTTTAATATATTTCCCCCCCTTGGCTACGCCCTGTGGAGGTCTTATCTTATCTGCCCTGCCAGTGCAATGCTGTAGCTGCCTGAGACAGCAAGCTCCACAAGGCCAAAATTTTCACCACTACATCTACCAGTCTCCATTTCCAATTTTTCTTCAAACTTTTCTTCTCTGATCAACAGACGCGATTCAAAAGGTAAGCACAAATATTTCCTATCCCACTACATGTGCACTCCCGAGACAAAATGATTATGCAATTATTATCTGTCAATCCACTGATTTCTGTGACGACACACAATAAATTACGAAGACGACTTATGATCTTGTCACCTTGCACTCGCTCGTTTATAATGTACCTGCATTGCATGAATTCTTGCTAACATGCTTTACTTGACATAGGAAACCATGGTCACATCGCTCGCCCCAACACCCGTGCGTATTTCCAAGATTGCTGGGCGATATCTGGTCTTTGACGCCGATTCTGCCGGCCTCCTTCGCCGCCACGAAAATGTGAACGGGACATTGGCTGGTACTGCTCCCCAGCAGCCTAATCAGAATATCTTCCTCGGCCTGCCTGTGGAGCTTCGCCCAGAAGAGGCGGAGGCGCTCTTGAGGCGGAACGTGGCCTATCTCGTAGACGACGTAGCCGCTCACCACTACGTGCTGAGCAATCCCGACCCCGACGCGAAGAAGGCCTACCTGGACTCGCTGAAGACGCGGAAGCAAAATGCCCAAAAGGTATTTGCGGAGAAAAATTCCAAGAAGATAGCTGAGGCTGCAGAGCGGCGTGGCGCTGCTTCCTCGCGCTCAAAGAAGCCGACCCCTGATGCCGATGACGATGCAATATTTTCTAGTGACCCGTCAAGGTCTTCCGCTCGTCACGTTGACTGTGCGACAAAGTCTCTCGGCGTCACCCTAACCTCGAGCCAAGATTTGATCCCTTTGGATGTAGCTCAGATGTTCAGAGCGGATGAGCCAGCAGGTGGCTCTCTATGTCGATTCCTCCTCAGTTCTGGCTATTACATGACCCCGGGTCTACGTTTCGGGGCCAAATACAGTGTTTACCCTGGGGACCCATTGCGCTTCCATGCCCACTTTATGGCAAGCCAGTACGACTGGGACGAGGAGATACCTCTCATAGACATAATAACAGGGGGTAGGTTAGCGACAGCAGTGAAGAAGGCCTTCTTGATGGGAACTGAAAACCCATTAGACACATCAGTGGATGACAAGGTGCGGACATTCAGCATCGAATGGGCTGCTATGTAATCCCAATAAAATACTATTTGCACAAAGTCTTTGTGCAAAATTTCATTCTCTTGGACCGTGAGATAGTGTTGCTGAAAAACAACACGAATAAAAAACAGAATGTGTACCCCAATTGCGTTCGTTCTAATGTCATTCCATTCCCGGCATGTCTCATTTGTTTCAGCCATGCGATCAAATGTATATCATTACATGACTTTTCTTGCGCTAAGGCACGAAGATGCGACTGAAGCTGATAACTTCCCGACGACAACAAACGCACTTGTCAAAGTTATTCATCGCCAGAGATACACGACAATCGTCGCACAAACTCAGGCATCGACAAGGCCATACAATGATAGTTCGTGGTGAGCTTTGACACACTACACATTGAGGTCCATCGCTGCCAAAACCTGTGCCACCATCCTCCCATGATGCCGAATTTTCAACTTCCGTAGTAGCTGCTTGGCGTCGGGAAATGAGCAGCTGCTCCAGGAGCCGCTCTTCCTCGTCTGGGCTCAACTTGACATTCCGGTTGGGTGATGGCGCTGCGGGGCGGTCCTGGTGAAGGATACCCGACCCAGGCATTGTCAGGATTCTTGCACGCTGTAGCTGGTCCATTCGCCGGTATTTAGACCGTGTCATGATACCGTCATCCTGCAAATGAGCAGATAGCTTTCTGGCTTCTTCCCGTTCATCAGGGTTGGTAGGGTGAAGCAGGCGGGCGAGGTCCGATATTTGCATGGGACTGTCGTCAAATGGGGTACTGTGATGGGATGTTTGAGGGGAGCGTTGTGTCGGTGTCCTCTGTCCATCATCATCCTCTGACTCCCAGTCATTTTCATCATCCGTATCGTCTCCCGTGGTTGACATCGAAATGACGCTTGTTGTATCAAAATCGTCATCATCCGGGTACGGCTCAAAGTCACCACTAGAATCTGTTGATCCCCACCATCCACCCTGGGCCCAGTAGGTGTACAAGTCTTTATCGAGATCCACCTCATCCTGATTCTGGGCAGTTCGTCTGAACTCGGATTCAACATCTATTCCATCAGTCCTTGGGATTCGCCCGTTGGCGTTGAAGACAAAGTTGGAACTGCCCCGGTTACGTGCTTCTCGACGAGAACTGGGTTTCTGGCTCTTCAAACTCTTGGGGTGTCGTGCAAGCCACAGTAGCCATGCCGGTTGGTACCGAATTCGGAGTGTACCAAGAACCCAGAGTAAAGATTTCGCACCTAGTCTAGCAACAAGCTTGTTGATGCTTAACAAAAACTCTAGCGCCATTAGCCATCGCGAGCTCCTTTCTGCAGCTCCAATGCCCACGCGGAGACTGCGTTCACCCCGACCTTTGGGAATCTTTTGCGCCGCTCGCTCTCTCGCAAAGCCATTGGATGCAATAGCTGGCCCCCCTTTCACCGGGATAAGACCAATGGCACCAACTTGATCATATCGAGAGTCTGGCATGCCACTCCCCAAAAACTTTCTTTGTAGTTCCTCAACTTCCCTAAATCTCTCCTCCTCAAGCCAAGTGCGCCGCTTGAGACTGAGGCCGCGGTCTTCATTTAGATAAACCGCCTCACTCGCCATGGTGATGGCCCCAAACCCAGTTCGAAGCAGTGCGGTGTAAAAGTCCATTTCCCGAGTGATACGGATCTCTGACAATGATACATTGGCTTGCATATTCTCATGGGCATGGGCAATTCGTTGCCGGAACGACATGGATGCGGTATCTTGGCCTGCAGGTGGTGCGAGAGCAGATAGTAGCAAAGCTAGACTGTAGATTGAAACGCACATGGCGATGCCCATGAGTACAAGCACGTGTGGGACGAACCCGACGATGCAGACGGTTGGGAACCTCAGAAGGCCTTGGGATGATGGATTATCAAGGTCGAACGAGATAGCGCTCCAAACGATGCTACTCATAAAACAGAGCCCCCAGAATCCAGTGCTGACAAGCCGGTACTTGGCCTGGAGATCAAAAATACCGAGAACATGACTCGTTATATGCGTCATAGCCGAGAGAAATGCGACAAGTAGAACCTCCGGAGGGGTATTGACCCGTTTCATGATCATCGACCGACTCAGAGCAATAGCACTTCCAAGAGTTGGTGAACCCGCATCAGCAGGCCGGGTTTTTGTGAATAAACCCCAACCAAGTTGGTTACTGATAGCTGCCTCTGCCTCAGCAAAAGCAAGGGATTGCTCAAAGAGGGTCATGCCAGTTTCGGGGGCAACAGCTCGACCCTGAACCGCACATGATATGGTTTCGAAAAATTGGCTCAGGCAAAATGTCCCAAAGAGAGGCCAGAGCAGAGAAAGCGAACCCGAAAGGTCACGAGCCGACCCAGCCTCATCCCAAGGAACCATACGAATTGAAAGACAGGACTGCTCGTCACTCGAGGATAGAAGCAGAGTCGAGCTTAAGGTATTGAGGAAGACGCTAGTTTGCGAAAACATGAGATCCGATGTCTTGCTTGAATTACCCCAGCGAAGCTCTGAAAAATCCGGTGATGTTTGGCATTGTATTGATTGAAGGAGTCGACGAGCTTGCAGGACAAGGAGCATGATGGGTAGGAATCGTAACAGTAATCGAGTTGGCCATCGGAGGCGCAACCGGCGCCTAGTAGCTGCAAATATGTGAGTCCGGTTGAGAATGACCGCCATAGCAATGCAGCACAAGGCCCATTTGCTTGTGGCATATCCAAAGACGCTGCCCAAACCCCGGGCACCATCCACAGATAGGCGTGATGTTGTCGTAACCGGGTCAGTGGCTGCGGCCATGCTGTCAAGAGTTCCACCATCGATATCACCACCGAGTACGGGCTCCATCGCGTCCTGTAAGCGGGTGGGATCGAGGTGTATGGCGACAACCTCGGCAGGCTCGGGGATATAGCGGTGGTTTTGGGAGTTGAAAGTATCGGCAAAGGCAATATATGAGCCTAGCTTTTTCACGATTCGGGGGCCGGCCCAGACGAGGTCCTCGAGAATCGGCGCATA
This sequence comes from Calonectria honghensis, assembly GCA_013403855.1. Classification (NCBI taxonomy): domain Eukaryota; kingdom Fungi; phylum Ascomycota; class Sordariomycetes; order Hypocreales; family Nectriaceae; genus Calonectria; species Calonectria honghensis. Next base: position 386,223 of record VTGB01000046.1, read on the forward strand.
GCGGGTCACGTTGACAGTCCAGGACGAGAGATTATACCACGAGCTAGGAATCGCAGTTGTGCTGGCGTTGAAGTCTGTGTTGGTGAAACTCGGCAACGGGGGTGTTGAATCGTCGAGCCCGATGGCCATGGCCTACTGGATACAACTGATTCCGACTTTAGCAAGGAGATGGGGGGGAGAAAAGATCGTTGACAAGGGGACTGAGGTGTCTCGGTGGGTTTGAATGCCGTCGGGGTTGAAGTCGGATAAACAGGGCTTGGCTGTGGAGGCTGATGACACGAAGCGCAGTTAATCATAAAAGGCGCGTAGATGATCGAAAAGAAGACATCGCAGAACGGCGACTTCCCTGCGATGCCGAATGAGGACGAGAGAACTCGCGATAGGACGGGGAGGTCGGCGTGTTGTTGATGGATCTGGGTGGGGAACGATAGCGTGCTATTATGCGAGGCGGCCTGGGGTATTGACTTAAACCCAGTTGAGAGCTAGGTACCATCCGCCAATTTGGAGGCAAAAGGTACCACGCTAGGAGCTCAACCCTTGTAAAGAATAATGAAGTCTATACCAGACGATGTACCTACCTCCGGGAGCGAGGTACCGCTCTGCACAACTGAATTTATGTTGGCCCCACGCACTAGTGCGTTCACCTACAATTATGCTTGTGCACCTAGGATAGTGTGAGAAGAGACGGAGGGGATTGTGAGGTGCGACCACTGCTCATTTTTTTTGTCACAATGATTCAAACCGATCAGTATCGCACCAAAAATCTGTACTTTAGTTGCCATTTTCTACCACTAATTTTCTTGCCCTAGTGTATTTGGCGCAGTGTGATTGAGAAACCAGCCGCTGCTGTCTAGCTTGTTCTTCGGAGTAATGAGACATCAAATTCTTGTTATCAAGCCGTGAGGCATCAAAACCGAGAGATAGCCGATTCCTATTGTGTAGCAAGTCCTGCCTTATTGAATCTCCTCTCGGTTACGTGAAGTGTAAGTGGGATAGAACTCTATTCCCAGATGCAGTCAATATACCATTTCTTTTCTTCACTATTGTCTATAACAACCTGAGAATCAATTCCTCATGGTTAACCCGCCAGTGTAGCCTCATGAAGAGCTGAAGACACTGTTTGACCGTTTCCTTTGCTTGCGTGTATTGCACGAGCCACGAGCGTTCGATGGAGACTGGCATTTGATGATGGTATGCTACCCTTGAGCCACAAATTAGTGATTTCGTCTCGTGAAGGCAGATATGCAACACAACAAGCTGCAAGTATGTCGCCATGTTCGGATGGGACAGGATCTAGTACTATAACTGGTTCCCGTCCATCCGTGCTTGCTACAAGGGCGGCAACTCCTCCAACAACAGTGTCCACGCAATCAATGCCAGCATCAGCTAGAGCTGCAGCAGCCACAGTGACGCATCCACTCAGGACATTCATCATGTCCCATTCCTCAACCCCCTGCTCCAGGGCTGTCTGTCGAGCTTGGTCTCCCTCGATGATTGTCACTACCACGTCAACACCACTTTTGGGCCATCGGTCTGCGATGAGAGCACCCCGAAGAGCCGTCTCAAGATGCGTACTGAGGTCACGTTCTGTAGAGTCTCTTAAATAGCCTCTCCTTTGCCGCGTGGCAAACGGGGCAAACTTCACATGTGTTGAGAGTACCATGTGCGGCGAGAAGGGCGCTGATCGCGGCAGAGATCTTGGACCATGGACAGTGCAGGTGAGCTTCATTCCTTTACTTGAAGACCCGTTCTGAGGCTCGACCTCAAGATAAGCCGACCCAGATGCTGACGGGGTGACCCCCGTCTTGAGATCTGGTGTACTTGTTAGCTTCGTGCATCTGCACCCTATACGTGGGATAGAGTCTTCTTACATTGGGCCCGGATTCCATTTACTGGACGGGAGCGGTTGGGAGGAGGGAGGTCATCGGATTCATATACTGGAGGAATGGTTATGCCACCGGGGCCATTGATTCGTCGACGATCCGCCATGCCGTGTGTTATTGCTTCTTTGTTAAGATTTCATCAATCTTTGACGAACGGTTTTCACCCTGGAGAGTGGATGCCCACAGGAGAGTGGACCCCCAGCACATGCAATAACAAGAAAAAACCACTGTACCCTTGCTGTATTAGTCATCAACAGCCCCATTTCTCAAATCATACAAATTTTCAGTCGCCAGCTGATTCTTCATTCTGTTTCTTTTCCTTAAGCAACCAACTTGCTACTCGCACCAAATGACAGTGACACCATGGAACTCCAAGTGGATTCGTTGGAATGTGCCTTTTATTGGTACAATTGTCAATGCATGAGTTTGGCTTATTGGACTCCCTGGTAAATTCCTCTGGTAAGTCGCACGGCTTGGGTTCAATCAGCCAGCCACCTTAACATGATGATTCCTCACACCACTGTTCCCGCGACACCTGAGCGTTTGAACAAACATGCACTACCATCTGACCTTTCCCACTCAATTGGATTTCCCTCACCATTCGTTGATCTCGACGCCCTATACTGATGTCGAAATAGCCTCTTTACACTCTAGGCCAATGCAGGCCCCATTCTCTTTACGAATTGTTACTTGGTAAGTTGGACTTTATTTGCTTTTATGCCCCCAGTTTGTCGATGATGAGAAAATTTTTCATCCAGTTCTGCTACTGAACCAATGTGATGACTCCTAAATTACCATACCAAGATCTCTGATATTTCCTGACAAACATTTCATATTTGTTTTCTTAGCAGTTTTGAATCCTGCTAACTCGAGAAGAAGATGTAGTGTATATCCCTGTCCGAGCCAATCAATAAGCTGCCTCTCAGGCCCGAAATCACGCTCCAGTATATGAATGAAAGTAAGTTACGTGCCTACGCCATTGGGGAGTTGTTTCTCCATGATGACACAAGTTCTATCCATTCAACGACTTCATCTTGGCCGAGTCACCCTCCCGCACCATAGTTTCTCGCAAGAGAAATGATGACCGGTTGTGGAGTTGCTCATTGAGCGTCATGTTGACTTTCGTGTTCTGGTTGTCTGCAGTCCGTTTTGGTCTGTGAACAGACAGGGCCGGTTGAGATGACTGAGTAAACTGGCTTGTCTGATTCGTCGCGCTCCCCCCAGCATGGCTCGTGTTAAATTCAACAAGCGGGATCGAGAGCTAACAGCTGCAAGGACTTTAGTGCAAGTATGAGTGTAAATTTTGAATTCAACTATGTAGACAATGTCCGCGCACTTTGCCGTGCCATCCCAGCGTAGTCCCCTCAAGAACTTCACTCTTAGATAGTGTCCAACATACAGTCACAATAAATACAGTTACTCATTGAACCAATATGGCACGCAACACGGGCGTTTCGTGACAGAGCAAAGTTTTGCCCCTTGCAATGATGATAGCATGTTTGCGCACTGATTGTAATGTGATATTGGGAATTTGTGCCAGCTGTTCATGTTGACTTCGTGTCTCGCTGGGGGTTGGGGAGATCTTCTTATGGCTTAATGACGCGCTGGAATTGCGAAAGAGCCTGGATGCGATATGACATTGCATTGCTTTTAGTTTAGATGGCACAGATGGCGACGTCTGACGCTGGCTTGGCTGAGCGTAACAAGTGCTTGAAAGTAAGGAGGTGGTGCACAGCCGGGAATTTGGTGGTCACCAACGTCCATTTTAGGATAAGCCAGCTGAGTGATGCCCAATTAAAACCGCTGTGGCCAAACTGTAGCAGGTGCCATTCACTAGTCAAGTCCGTGCCAGGCGCCGATCGTCTCGGCCTGGAACGTCGGCGGTACCTGGCCTTTAGGGATTACTTCGTCACTTCCCTGAGGCTGCTCGCTTCGAGTCGGGGCCTCGAACTCAGAGTCTCCCCTTGTCCCACAACTCTTCTTCTGGCACAGCAAGCCCTTGGGCGAAACCACATTCATTCACGACAACTTGCGACGACGAGAACGACAAAAGCGCAAAGCCGTCGGAACACGATTAACCATCACCCCTATCGATTCACCTCTGTCATCTACCCACCGTGCATCGCTTGTGTCGTGGCCTCTCGAATATCAACTCTCCGCCAGGTCTTGGGCCCCTGACCATTCGGCGTGCAATTTGCAGCCATATCACTTCCTCCAGATCGGCTTCGATTGCGATTCATCGACGCGCTGGGGGCGTCCCCGCGCAATCATCGACCAATGCCTTCTTATGCCTTGCCTACCGATTCCAAGATGATGCCCCGGCATCATGCCGGCGCCTTCTCGAATGGCTACCCTCGGAACAATACATTTGACATCTCTCCTCACAAGTGCGCATCATTTTTCGCCATTGACCAATACATGTCACAATACTGATCGTTCAAAATCATACAGATTCCACCCCCGCGCTCTGACACCCGCCCAACGACGACGAAAGAAGTTGCTTGTTCGTCTCGGTCTCATCCTACTCCTCCTGCTCATCTTCAGCGTATGGTTGTGGCCATCCAGCCCCGTGGCATCCCTCGTTTCTTTTGGACTTCTTTCGACAGGTGGTGGTCTTGAATTAGAAACAGTACGATACTATGACTTGACGAATGTCCAAGGCACTGCTCGTGGTTGGGAGCGTGAGGAGCGTATCCTACTGTGCGTTCCTCTTCGTGACGCAGAACCCCATCTGGCTATGTTTTTCTCCCACCTCCACAACTTTACATATCCTCACCATCTCGTCGACCTCGCCTTCCTCGTTTCCGATTCGAAAGATCGCACTCTAGAAGTCTTGTCAGAAAATCTGGAGGCTCTCCAGGCTAACCCCGACCCAAAACAGCCATATGGAGAAATTTCCATCATTGAAAAAGACTTTGGGCAAAAGGTCAATCAGGATGTTGAAAGTCGTCATGGGTTTGCTGCTCAGGCTAGCAGGCGAAAGCTTATGGCACAGGCTCGGAATTGGCTCCTGAGTGCCGCGTTGCGTCCCTACCACTCGTGGGTATATTGGAGAGATGTTGATGTGGAAACAGCGCCCTTCACTATTTTGGAGGATTTGATGAGACACAACAAGGATGTGATTGTGCCAAGTAAGTGAACAACTGGTTCTAAAATGATGAGAAACCCCCTGACCCCAATATAGATGTCTGGCGTCCTCTCCCTGACTGGCTCGGGGGAGAACAACCGTATGACTTGAATTCGTGGCAGGAATCAGAGACAGCCCTCGCTTTGGCTGATACACTTGATGAAGATGCTGTGATTGTGGAGGGTTATGCCGAATATGCGACCTGGCGACCTCATCTTGCATATCTTCGGGATCCCTACGGAGACCCCGATATGGAGATGGAAATTGACGGAGTCGGAGGCGTGAGCATTTTGGCGAAGGCGAAGGTTTTCCGATCGGGGTGCCACTTTCCTGCCTTCAGCTTCGAGAAGCATGCCGAAACCGAAGGCTTTGGCAAGGTAAACTGCGTTGATTTACTCACAGCCTCGCAAATACTAACAACTGAACCATAGATGGCTAAAAGAATGCGCTATTCTGTCGTTGGGTTGCCTCATTATACCATCTGGCATTTGTATGAGCCTAGCGTGGACGATATTAAACATATGGAGGTATGGATTATTCATTTATTTTACAATCTAACCAGTGTATATGCTGATTGGTTTATCTAGGAGATGGAACGGGAGAGACTTGCTCGCGAGAAAGAAGAGGAGGAGAAAAAGAAGAAGGAAGCAAAGCTAAAGGAAGAATTTAGCGATACTAGAAGCGAATGGGAAAAAGACAAGCAAGAAATGAAGGATTTGGAGTCCCAGCATGCTGCTGGTGAGAATGTGGCCAAAAACGCAGCCAAGGCTCCAGCCCAGGGTGAAAAGTCCTCCGACAGAACCTCCAAGAACGAGGAAGAAATTGCCAAATCTCCTAAAGATGCGGACTTGGCTACACCCCCTAAGAAAAATGAAGCCTTGGGCCCCAAAGATGAGGGGGCCAAGGTGGATACGGCGAAGAAGGCTGCTGATTTAACAGGCGGAAACAAGGAAAAGGTCATGGCTTGAAGCAATTTTGGGTCTGGATGAGGAGTAGACCTCCTTGGCTCATTATTGTGTACTTTTCTTGAGCGGTCTACTTGTAGAATATAGAGCATTTAGTAGTTTCTTTCTTTTTGTCTATTATTGCCACTTCTCCCCTTGCCTTTTCCTCTCAGGGAGAGGATGAGAATATATTAGAGGGGCAGGTAGGCTTTGCTCCGTTGATGCGGGGAAAGGTATTGTGTCTTTGTCGTTAGGGGCAGTGTAGAAGGCGTCTGGATTTGGGAAATTAGTGATATACAACGGATATGAATAAACACTAAGTAATCACTATTATTTCGCTCAGATTTCCCATGTTTCCTTTGTAGTTGCATCGTGTTGATGCGGACGCCTGAGTGCTATATGGCTGAAACGAAATAAAAATTAGTCTAGATCAGAAAACATGGCAGGGTCCTTCAAATAAAATTGTAGAGGTACCTGTTTGGCAGGACATTCACTGGGACCTAGTAGGTAGCACTTGCATGGATATATGATTCCGTTGACGCTACGTTGGCCGACTGTCGTAGTTCCGTGGAGTCCTTGGTGTGGAATCCAGGGGTGAATCAACCCAACTAGAACAGTGGCCATGAGTGGCCAATCAGGAAGTAGCTTGGACGACACCTTAGAGATCCAAGCTTCACGCGATAGCTACCTCAACCTACCTTCTTTGGCAGCACCATAAAAATACAGGTGACGTTTTGACATCAGCCGAGAGGACACGGTATTCGTGACATTTGGGCGCATCTGTCCCTCATAGTCTATCAGTAACCACTCAGCTGGTCAATTACTGTCTTCAGACCGATTCATCCCTCCTTCGCGCGCAACAAGAGTTCGACCCCCTCGAGACCCGACCACGGACGGATTCCCTTGGGCCTTTGGCCCTTCTGCCTGTACCCGATCGAGCGCTATACGTTGCATACCATGAATCGTGATGCGGAGCCAGCCGCTACCGTGGAGAGCCCCTTCAGGCCTTCCGGAGTCGCAACCTTCGAGAGCCGCAGTATTCCGCCGAGGATGCAGTATAGAAGTCGCCCCGTCTCTGTCGCTGTCGATCCCGTCTCTCTAGTGATATCTGAGTGCATCTCAATTACGTCTGCTATCCAGAAGCATGCGCGTTCTCCACACTCATCCGTCTCTGCCATTCTTGGCGGCAGTCCAAATCCAATTCATCTTGGTCCGCCCAGCCCAGCACTCGGCGGGAGAAGCAAGAGCCCCTCCGGGAGTATCAGCGGTGATAGTACACAAGAAACTGGTCTCGCAAACCGATGGGGTCTCCGTGGCCAGAAAGGAAAGAGTATGCAGGATAATCCAATGATCGCAGGGTTTGGGAAACTCAGACACGAGCTCGCTGGCGTAAAAGGTTTGTGGTCTATCATGCACTCAACGATGTTGTATGAGAAGCTGACTCGTGCTAGATATTCGTTCCTTCGATGCTCCTTCGATTTTGGCACCGTTCCTTCATGTTATTCAAGCCAAAGGAACCGCCGCTCCAATTACGATTCTTGCACTGGGTGCTTTAAGGAAATTTCTTGCCTACGGCTTCATTTGCCCTGAGTCGCCACGATTTGCTTTAGCCATGCAATCCCTCTCCGCTGCTGTCACGCATTGTCAGTTTGACATCAGTGACTCGGGGCAGGTTGAGGTTGTGCTTCTCATGATTCTGAATCTGATGGAAGACATGATGTCGGGCCCTGGAGGCGACATCCTGAGCGATGAGAGCGTTTGCGATATGATGGGACGTGGTCTAGCTATTTGTTCACAGCCTCGCTTCTCCCCCGTCCTGCGTCGAACGGCTGAGGCCTCAATGGTTAGAATGTGCCAAATTATATTTGAGGATGTGAAACATCTAGAGATTGAGGCAGGCGATGATTGTGAAGGTCTGGACCAACAAGCTGAAGAGGAGCTGGACAGCGTCAAAATGGATGCTACACCTTCCGAAAATGATACCCTATCTGCTGAGCCTAAAGGATTGGAAATTCCGAAGCCAGATACACCAGATCCAGAACGAACCAGCAGGGATACTGCGACCGACGCAGAGGCAGGTGCAGTAGGCGCAGCAAGCGATCCAAGCGAAGAAGCCGAGTCTCTCGACCTTAGACCTTATTCTTTACCTTCTGTGCGGGAACTCTTCCGAGTTCTAGTTAATTTTCTGGATCCCAATGATCGGCATCACACCGACACGATGAGGGTCATGGCTCTGCGAATAATTCATGTTGCTCTCGAGGTCTCGGGGCCTTTTATTTCTCGGCACCCTGCTTTGGCAGTGATTGCAGAGGACCGACTCTGCTGCTACCTATTCCAGCTCGTCAGATCGGATAACATGGCACTTCTTCAGGAATCATTGATTGTTGCTGGGACTCTATTGGCGACTTGCCGGGGTGTGCTCAAGCTGCAACAGGAACTGTTCCTGTCCTACTTGGTCGCCTGTTTGCATCCCAAAGTGGAAATTCCTCGTGAACCTGGAATTGAGCCTGCATTGTACGCTGGGATCCCCCAAGCACCAAAGTTGGTGAAGCCCTCTCAGTCTTCACAGCCTGGCAGTGGGCGTGCAACCCCAGTGCCCGTGCAAGATCGCCAAAAGCTGGGATTAGAGGGTGGTTCTAGAAAACCCGATGCTCGCCAGGCCATGGTGGAGAGCATTGGCGTTCTTTCCAGGATGCCGACTTTCATGGCCGAACTCTTCGTGAACTATGACTGTGATGAGGACCGGGCTGATCTATGCGAGGATATGATCGGGCTATTATCCAGAAATGCTTTACCCGACTCAGCGACTTGGAGCACAACCAGCGTTCCCCCGCTTTGTCTTGATGCTCTATTGCGCTATATTCAATTCATTGCTGAAAGACTCCACGAGGACCCTATCACCGATGGGTATCCGGATGCAGCCGCCCTACGGGAGCAAAGGCGTAGGAAGAAGATTATCATCAAAGGAGCGACTAAGTTCAACGAGAAACCCAAGGCTGGCCTAGGCTATCTTGAGGCACAGGGCATCATCAGAAGCATCAACGACCCAGTTGCGGTTGCCAAATTTTTGAAAGGGACCTCGCGCATATCGAAAAAGGTGCTAGGTGATTTCATCTCGAAGAGAGGCAATGAGGAGATCCTTAGGGCCTTTCTAGATCTCTTTGACTTCGCTGGTAAGCGTGTTGATGAAGCGCTGAGGTTACTTTTGGAGTCCTTCCGACTGCCTGGTGAATCAGCACTGATTGAGACAATCCTGGACAATTTCTCTACCAGATACTGCTTGAACGATTTCCCTAACGATGTCGCAAATAAGGATGCCGTTTATGTTTTGACCTATGCCATCATTATGTTGAATACTGATCAACATAACCCGAATCTGGCTACTGCAAAGCGAATGACATTGGAAGACTTCTCTCGAAATCTCCGTGGTGTAAATGACGGCAAGAACTTTGCCCCAGAATACCTCCAGTCTATCTTTGACTCTATTAAGTCGAATGAAATCATCTTGCCGGATGAACACGACAACAAACATGCCTTTGACTATGCCTGGAGAGAATTGCTACTTAAAACGGAAGGCGCAGGTAATCTGATTCTCTGCGACACTAACATTTATGATGCCGACATGTTTGCCACTACGTGGAAACCTATCATTTCGACTTTGTCATACGTGTTTATGTCGGCGACTGATGATGCAGTATTCGCAAGAATTGTCACAGGCTTTGATGAATGTGCACGCATCGCCACAAAATATCGGAACACAGAAGCGCTCGACCAGATTGTATTTTGTCTCAGTCACATGTCTACTCTAGCCACTGAGTCCCCCTTCAATACCTCGCTTAACACTGAGGTTCAGGCTGGAGAAGGGAGTGTAATGGTCAGTGAGCTAGCTGTGAAGCTGGGCAGGGACTTCCGAGCTCAGCTTGCCACGCTCGTGCTTTTCCGCGTTGTCACTGATAGCGAAGAACTTATCCATAATAGCTGGAAATACGTAAGTACCTTTGCGTGTGAGTGTGTGTCGGTAGCTAATTTATTTAGATTATTCGCATTTGGCTAAATCTTTTTACCAACTCGTTAATCTCTTCCTTCTCCCCGTCCACAATTCCTTCACTACCACTGCCGGCCATTCCTCTCCAAACGCCATCTCAAGTCATTGACCGAGTATCTCGTAATGCCGACACTGGATTTTTTTCAGCTTTCACATCTTACATTTCAAGTTATGCCGCAGACGACCCCCCAGAGCCGTCTGATGAAGAGCTGGAGAGTACTCTCTGCACAGTTGATTGTGTCAAGTCCTGCAATATGACCGCTGTTTTCGAAAATATTGCGTGAGTTTAATGGCACTTTGTCCTGATCTTGGTTCTAATGGTGCTTTATCCAGAAAACTTGATACATCAACTGCCATGTTTGTAGTTGAATCACTACTCGACCAACTTCCGGAGGACAATAACACAACTGTCATCAGTGTCAAACAGGAAAATATGCCCGCATCACCAACAAACGGACAGCACCCGTCGGAGGGTTTACCAAAACATGACCCGACCGTCACATACATTCTGGAGTTCTGTACCCTCCTAGCAATAAGGGACTCAGAAACAATTGAAAAGATGGGTAAGATGGTGTTTGATACAGTACAGGGCGTGCTCCGGGATTCTAGTCAATATCACGCAATTGCCATCTCCAGAGCGACCTTTTACGCCCTCAAGCTTTTGAGGACGAGCTATGTAGGTTCTGACCGTCGCCTCACTTGTAAATGTGCTGATTCAGCCGAGAAGGAGCATGATTTTGTTAACGTACCGTTCCTCCTGCACACGATTTCAAGCCTGCCGCAAGACGCACTCGGTAAAACATCTGATCTTACCTTAGCGGGTCTTGCCATCTGCATTGACAAGCCTGGCCCGCTACGGCGGGAGATCATGACATCTCCTGACTTTTGGGCAATCCTTCGTACTCTTGCGGGGAAGCCCGAGTCTGCTGCCTTGGTATTTGGGATACTGGAGAGGGGCGTCAACGGCGACCCTCAAGCCATCCTGGCGGACAACTTTGAGGCTGCTATCTTGCTCCTGAATGACTTTGCCACTGCTGCAAATCCCAACCAGGTTCCTCTGCAAAGGACAGGCTCTCGCCAAGATAGGCTCCCGCAGCCAAAGAAGGAAGGCAAACAGTAAGTGAATTTTGGACCACAGCGCTTACAGAATTGCAACTAACTTGGCACAGCCAATCCGAAGCCGTTACAAGAGGATCCAAGGCCGTGGATATCCTGTATAACTTGACTGCTCGTATACCCCATCTTATGCAGCAGTCTCAACTCGAGACTAGCGAAGGTTTGTCCTGCTCTGTCTCATTATAATGGAATGCTTGATTAACCATCATAAATCTAGCTTGGTCAGCTTACTGGCTACCAGTCTTTCAGGCTTTCACAAACCAATGTGCAAACCCATGTCGCGAAGTACGGCAACTGGCCTTCTCAGCATTGCAGCGATCGTTGCTCGCGCCCGAACTCACCTGCAGCGATCCCAAAGAGTGGACTGCTATATTTGGCAAGGTCCTATTCCCGTTGATCCTTCGACTTCTCAAACCAGAGGTGTTCTCATCCGACCGCGATGGCATGAGTGAAATGAGAGTGCAATCAGCCTCTCTTTTATGCAAAGTCTTCTTGCAGTATATGGTTCTGCTTTCTGAATGGGATGGGATGTTGGATCTGTGGATCAAGATCATAGAGATCATGGATCGCCTCATGAACAGCGGGCAGGGTGACAGTTTGGTACGTGACCTTTCTACAGGGCGTTTTCTAGGCGATTAAATGCTAACAGGATTGTAGGAAGAGGCGGTTCGCGAGAACTTGAAGAACGTCATTTTGTTCATGGCCAGTAGTGGATATCTAGTTTCGCCGAAGAAGGATTCGTCCAAGGACAAACTTTGGACTGAAACATGGAAGCGCATTGATCGGTTCTTACCAGATCTCCGCACCGATCTCGCTTTGGAAGAACCACAGGAGGGAAACCAAGCTAAGGGAGATGAAAAGGAACCAATTAAAGACGATGAGGCTGATTCGGTGTCTGTCGAGGAGGCAGAGGAAGATAAAAACAGTGAAGATGAGGAGAAAGAGTGCGGGAAGGAGGCTTAATTGGCAAACTGGAACGATTGTAGAGCAGGTTGGGGTCAGATCACCTTCGACGATGTTTAATAGAGTCGTCCGCGAGTCGTTTGAACTATCGCTGCCAACTAGTGTAGAGAGGACAGTGGAGCATCGTATACACGAGAATTTAATATGGACTGAACCAAAAATCAATGACGAAAGCCTTGGCTTTAAGGGCGTGCACGGGAATGCAGCCTGGTTTTTCGATTGCGGGGCTACCCCGGTAATTCGGAGAAATCGACGTCATTTGAGAGTACAAGCCCAAATGAGCCTGGCAAATGGAAGCGTCGCTAAACCTGGGCTTCTAGTGGGGAGGCCGAGCGAGTTCCATGTGACGAACTGACCGACATGAACACAGGCCCGACCCAAACTTAGCAACAACAAGCTCTATCCTCGCCAGACAGTGTTTACGAACCAGGCCGCGACATTTCATGCAACTAGGTCTTTTGACACCAGCCGCGTAGCCTGCCCGCTGTTGGCGGCAGGACGTACCAGGCCATTCGACAGCATGTCTGAGTTTGGTGTACCAGACTCTCTCAGCCCTGTGCCCTCTGTTGCGCTTCCGGCCACACCAGAGGTAGACAGCGACGCGCCAGTATTCCCTCTCTTGCAAAACAATGGAGCCGCAAGCCCGCTGTCCTCAGATGCTGCCGGTGGCGCTCACCAGGCGGTCGAAGATGACAATGACGACGAACCCGCCATAGCCAAGCCCTTTGTCCGCACCACAAGTCCAGATCCAGGTTCCCGCACTGCCGAAGATGCCTTTGACGACCGCGTTCCCGACCGACTCATATACAAGATGCACAAATTCAGCCTATATGAGACGGCTAGCCGATACTACATCGTTGGTGTTGACGTCAGCGAGAAGCGATACCGAATCCTCAAGATCGATCGAACCACGGAGGGCGCCGAACTAAACATGACGGATGACAAGATTGTGTACAGTCTCAAGGAGATGAATCAATTACTAGACACTATAGACGATGGAAATCGTGGAACTGGTGGTATCAAGCTGCGCTGCACCACCTGGGGTTTGCTGGGCTTCATAAAATTTACGGGTCCTTACTACATGCTTCTCATCACCAAGAAAAGCACGGTAGCTATGGTTGGAGGGCATTACATATACCAAATAGAGGGCACGGAGCTGGTTCCTTTGACCCCAAGCAAATTCAAGCCCGACACGCGAAATACCGAGGAGCAGCGGTTTCTAGGTATCCTCAACAACCTCGACTTGACCAGATCCTTTTATTACAGCTACTCTTACGATGTCACTCGCACCCTACAACACAACGTCATCCGCGAACGAGAGGCTCTGGCTCAAGGCATATTACCACCTTCAGATGATGATTTCAACTCAATGTTTGTGTGGAACGACTACTTGTTGCAACCCGCGGTCACGGCCCTTCGAGATCCTTACGATTGGTGTCGGCCCATCATTCATGGCTATATCGACCAAGCTGGTAAGTTGCCCTCCAGACTTCAGTGGAAAACAAGCTAGTTGACACGGGATAGCTCTTTCCATCTATGGACGCACTGCCCACATCACCGTCATTGCTAGGCGCTCACGATATTTTGCTGGTGCTCGATTCTTGAAGCGAGGAGCCAACGATTTGGTACATGAATCTCCCATCAGAATCCATTCACACCCATTTATCGGATAACCATTACTAATTTGTCTCGATATTTACAGGGCTACGTCGCCAACGATGTTGAAACTGAGCAAATCGTTGCCGAGTCATTGACAACCTCTTTCCATGCACCTGGGCCCCAGCTGTACTGCAGCCCTCAATATACGTCTTACGTTCAGCATAGAGGCAGTATCCCATTGTATTGGACCCAAGACAGCACAGGCGTCACCCCCAAGCCACCCATAGAACTCAATCTTGTCGACCCGTTCTATGGGGCCGCTGCGTTGCACTTTGATAACCTATTTGAAAGATATGGAGCCCCTATTTACGTGGTCAACCTGATTAAAGCCAAAGAACGACAACCAAGAGAATCAAAGCTCTTGGAGGAGTATACACTTGCTCTGAACTATCTCAACCAGTTTCTTCCCCCTGATAAAAAAATCATACACAAAGCTTGGGACATGAGCCGGGCATCTAAAGTCCGTGGTGGCGATGTCATTGGTAATCTTGAACTGATTGCCGAATCAGTCCTCAACACAACGGGGTTTTTCCAAAACGGTGACGGCATCACAAGCCCCATGACAGCCCAGAATGGAGTGGCCCGCACAAACTGCATCGACTGCCTCGACCGCACCAACGCCGCCCAGTTTGTAATTGGGAAGCGGGCACTAGGCCACCAGCTTCATGCCCTCGGCATTTTGGAAAACAAATCCGTGGAGTACGATACGGATGCAGTCAACTTATTTACTCACATGTGGCACGACCACGGAGACACCATTGCCGTCCAGTACGGCGGATCGCAGCTTGTCAACACCATGGAGACCTATCGTAAGATCAACCAGTGGACAAGCCATTCTCGAGATATGATTGAAAGCTTCAAGCGCTACTATAACAACTCCTTCCTGGACAGTCAACGACAAGAGGCTTATAATCTGTTCCTAGGGAACTACATCTTCACTCAAGGGCAGCCTATGCTCTGGGATCTTGCAACCGACTATTATCTTCATCACGCTGACCCTCGCAATTGGTCAGCTAGGCCTAAACGCAACTACATTAATTGGTACACAACTGCCCATCTAAATGAGAGAAAAATACCTCCGTATGTACCCAGTCGGGATATTGCGCGCTTCCACCCCGTTGAATTTTTCGATGACTATTGGCTTGAATATTACCGACCCGCAACCCTATCGTCCTTCCCAAAGATGTTTGCGTACAAAATGAACTCCACCATCAAATATATACCCCTCAAATCGACACAGGATGGAAGGTATGATCTTAGTCCCTTTCGTGTTCGTACAGAGGGTGATGCAGATCCGAATGACAAGAAGAGGTCAAAGAAGGAATCGATCAACACTCCAGCCTCCAGCACATTGCGTCCAGGCCAAAAAGCAGAAATTTCTTCAGCAATGGCTTCAGGTAGAACTCCTGCAAAGGCTATGTCCCTTCGTTGGCTCCAGCCTGCGCAAGAAAAGACGGTCTCAGGGGTTGATGCTACTCGGCTAGACTCGACACAGGCCTTGCAGCCCAACGAGGATCTGCCGAAAACCAAACCCACGGCACAAGAAAAGGCGCAGGAAAAGTCCAAGGCGACCCAATGGACCTTCACTAAAGCTGTCCAAGACTCATTAAATCCATCTGTCATGGACCAGGAAGCCGAGGACTATGAGCGATACATTAAACACCCCCAGAATCTCCCTCTTGTGGTCTCAAGTGACACCCCTGTGGATATTGACTCATCTGAATATCAGGAGTATGTCAACGGTGACTGGCAGGACGAAGGTCTCATTGTGAGAGGCACTGAGGACGAGATTGATCTCTACGCCGAATTACTCAAGGTGGGAGAGAACCCACTTACAGTCACTGAAGAGGATGGACCCAAGAAGAGATACAAAGCATATAGGAAATGGTTACGCGGGAAATCTTTCTTTAAACAGCAGCCACTTGATTACACCCAAGAACGAACAGCAAACGACTCCAAGTCTGTTGTGGAAAGTTCTTTACCCTGACCACGCCGGGAAGAGTTTGGCCAACCAAGGTTCCTTTTCCAGGATCTCGCCCAGTTTCTCAGGCGGTTGGGTGTAAGTTTGAGTCCAGAGTGCCGTCAGCATGTTGGATATCTCAAGTAACCCTTGGGATATGGCGCTTCTGCTATTCGCCTCTATTTTGATCACATCTTCTTCGTCCTGCAGGTTTACCCAACAAAGCGATAGAGCGCGAACAATTCGTTCAAAATGTGCACGTTCTCGTACTCGAGGCCAGCAATTAGCGACAGTGGTCCTGAGGGCACTTATGGCTTTGAGGACAGCCGGAGGATATGCAGCCGCAAAAGGATCTTCCATAACTGAGGAAATCATGGAGAGAATCTCCTGCTCAGATGTCTTTAGCAGGGCTCCGGGATATGGATTTAGGGAGATGCCAGGTTTTCTTTTACCTTGAGATACTTAACTGAATAGATACCCAGATATTTCACACTCAATTCCATGTTTTCCAGGAAAATTTCGACGAGGCGAGCATGCTGAGAAGTGTGGGAGTAAGCTACAAATATTCCTTCCCGTAAGACCTTGTCCAACAATCGGCGACGATTGGGGTTTGCTGCAGGTTCATGGACTTGAGCTAGTTCGATAAGCACATTGTAGGCTGGGACAAGACTCTTGATGGAGTCTTCTTCTGGGGTAAGACTTGGAAGGTAAAGGAGGGCGGGGAAGGTGACGTCTTCAATAATGAGGTTGATCCCAGTCGTATGAATAATTTGAGCTGGGCACTTCTTTAAGAAGAGGCTCAACATCCCCAAACCTCTTGCCTTGATGTCAACAGCCCCATCCTCCGCAATCGTAAATAGTGCTGGGGTGAAAAGAGGCCAGTGGTCTTGAAGCAAAGTTGGCTTCATGAATTTGTAAATGTCAGCAGCTCATTCCGATTGATGTCGTTGGCTTGAGAGCGAAAATACCTCAGACATATCCACGGCCCAGTGTAAGATTGAAATGGCCGATGGAACTTTATCATTCCAAGATCTCGTCTTGCGAAACCGTCGAGAGGGATCAGTTGTGGTCCGGTAAGGAGCGGGTCTACCCGATTCAGTGACCCTAGATGAAGATGATTTGGCAAAGAGAGGCCGGAGAAAATCTTGCAGTACTGGGCCAACAATGAATTTTCTTAGCGCTATGGGATCCAATTGATCCTTTAGCAAACCCGATGCAATCTGGGCGGCTTTTGTTGTAGTCCAGGGGTCACGAACATCCGTGAACGCGACAAGTTTGACAAGAGTCGAATCGGCCAGGTTATATGAACATGCTGATGACAAAAGGTGCAAGCAAGCAATGCCTAACTCTGCTATGAGAGCAGTGTGTTCTCGGTCTTCGCGAATTAGAAGATCCCGAAATCTGGGGAAGGGAATATAATCTGACCTGATCTTGTATCAGGTTTGAGAAGTCCATCCTCGACTACCTGGGCAAATTTGGAAGCTTGGTCATCATTCCATGTTCGGCCATCTGCATCGGAGAGATACAACCCTGAGGCCAATGTTGCTTCAATAAGGCTCTAAATTATCACGCATTAGCCCATGGAAAGAGGAATGCCAAGGCGAAATGGGTCTTAATAGGAGCGCTACGTGCCGTTCTGTCCTGAGAGCTAGCGATACGAGCAGTTTCATCGTCTAGAGAACCTTGCTCCGAGCGGTCTAAGGACATACAGGTGATCAGTATGAGCATGAAAAAGGTCTCCTCTAGATAACTGTGTCGGGAGCTCACGATAGTAGCTTACCGACGACTAATTTACGGAGGATCTCGCGATTAGCGTCCCCCAGAAGTGACTCCAGCATGACTGATTGGAGTCGGGCTGGCGATGGCAGTTTCCGCCACAAGCATCCAGCCAAAACCAGTATGACTTCAAGGAACGTGAAAAGACCTATTGGCTGTGCACTGTCGTCTTTACTGTACTACTCACTCCCCTGTCGGCGTTGGTTGTATCGTGTGTTATGTCTTTCAATACGAAAGATGGTCTTGTCAATCCTCCTAAAAATTTCACCCCCTCCCCATCCAGAAAAAAAACCCCATTCAAAAAATTAGGAATTTTATAATTAGCATCCCGTTTAGTGTAATAAGCATCCCCATTTATATTTAAAGCATATAAAGACTTGATAAAAATAAATTTATAATATATTAATAACTAGGATTTTAATGATTTTATGATTTTATAAATATTTTAATAATAATTTATATAATTTATTTTTTATATTTTATAATATATATTTTTTTTAATAAATATTTTTTTTTAAAAATATAAAAGTATATTTACTTAGTAAATAAAAACTAAATAATAAAAACTTAAAAATATTTTGATTAATGATTTATATTATAATTAAATTTAAATAATAATAAAAAAAAAAATTTTTAAGAAATTAAAATTTTAGAGCTTAATAAGCTTAGAAACTAAGAAACAGGCTACCTAGATATATAGTTTTTTTAATTCTATAGTACAATAACTATAACGGTTTCTATAACTTAAGAGTAATGTAAAAGAAAATCTTTTTAAAGCTCTTTTTAATATAAATATATCAATATAAAATAATTACTTTTCTACCAGGATTTATGCATTCCAATATATATATATATTAATTATTATTATTATTACTAACTATTATTAGCTCTTTTCCCAAGCACTTGGAATATGAGCAATAGCTATGTAAGAGGGCTTGGCCGGAAGGGCTCAGTTCTAGTTGATATACCAACGAGACTCAGTGATCGCGGTGACTGCGATCACTCCTTGATCGTTTGCCACAGCCGGCAGTTGTTGCGCTGGCTGATCTTTTGTCTTGGCAGTAAGCGTCCTGCCTTGTTATAATCCAGTAGCTTATACCCGCTGTTACTGCCATTTTTATGTGTAACGCTTAGGAATTGACCTCGGGTGGCACTTTTCACTTTTGACTAGGGAATCTTTGCTTTCGGGAATGAACCGGGAGAGCACAACTATGAGAAATAGATGGGTGTAAAAAGTCCCAGGACAGCAGGAACTAGAGGTCAAGGCGGAACTTTCCGCGGAAACAATGATATCCACTTGATTTATATGTCCTCGGGCCATTCTATGCATCTTTGGTTTCAATGTCCACTAAGAATTTATGGAAAAGGTATTCTTAGTTCCTTCTGCCGTTGTTTGACCTCTTCGATTGCGCCCGTTGGATCATTCGCCTCGGGATTTCGGAGCTGCCATGCCACGCATACATCCAGTGCTTTGCCAGTCCACTTCCCTGGTTTTATTCCTAGCGCCTGCGCAAGTTGTCGTCCATCGAGTAGACGGTTTAGCGAAGGTGCCTCAAGCACATCCAACTTGAGAAGGTGGCCTAGAAAGGCTTGCCATGTTTTCAGAAATTCATTCCGGCCTATAGAGTCAGTCAGTCAGTATCCATTCCATGAAATGATGAGTTAGCCAATTTTCACTTACCATTTTCTTCTTTACCTGACCACACCTGAAGAGTCTCCATGGCTTCCACAAGGAGTGCGTTGAGGACCTGGAGTCGCCAGGATCCCACTGGCGCGTCCCACTTTCGAATTGCCATCCCAAATCGATCTCTTTCGTTAATGTAAGTCTGCTGAGTCTGCACCGCCTTTTTCAAAAATATGATTTCTTCACGGTTGCGGTAGGAAGCAGCAATAATATCGGTGAGTTTGTTGGGAGCCCTGAAGCCCTCCCTGGCAGCCACAGCTGCAGGCGGGGGAGCGTTTGCTTTCCGTTTGGGGTTTGGCGGTTCATCCATAACCATCCAAGGACAGAGAGCTGCTAAATTCCAAGCTACGTACACATCTTCCTCCTTCGAGATGAGAACATCACTTATGGAACTCGAGCCACGTTGTTGAACCAACTCGTTTAAACATTCATAAACGATGGGCCACTTCGAGATATCTGGATTTGGCATCAATTCTTGGGCGGGGTCGGTAAATATAGCAGAGTATAAGCCGAGCTCATTCATAAGCTGAAGAGAGTCGCAGGGATGTGCGCCTGGTTGTGACCAAGTTCGTTAGTTAATGGCATATGAAGCAACACAATCTACTATACCTTTGAGCATCTTCTCCAACTCTACACCAACACGCTCACGGCTAATTTTAACTCGTAGAGCCTCCAGAACGCTCTCATTAGCCATGAATTGGCGGGTCTCGGGTTCGATGGTGAACTGGAGACGACTTGCGAAGCGGACCAAACGTAGCACTCTGAGAGGGTCGTCCATAAAGGTTTGGAATGGTTCAAGTGGTGTTCTGATGATCTTTGAGGCCATGTCGCTGAGGCCTCCGGTAAGATCCTCAATTTTATCGGTGTGCAGGTTATAAAAAAGAGCATTAACTGTGGCATCGCGACGGAGTGCATCCTCCTGGGCGGTACCGAATTCCATCTGAGGATTGCGGCTATCTTCCGTATAGGTCTCCTTTCGAAGATTGACAAAATCGAGATCAAGACCAAACATTCGTACCATGGCAGTCTCGAGATGTTTGGACTTGTCTGGGTTGCGGGCAACGTTGTGCAAGTTGCCGATATCAGCAGGTCCAATACCATGTTTGGCGATAGCTTCGGGTCTTTCGCAGTAATCACACATGTGTTTAGCAAAAGGAACGCCTGTCATGGCGTTTATAGCGACATCTATATCATGGCTCTCGATATTAAGAAGCTTGTCGCGGACCCAGCCGCCGGCCCAGCGCAAAACAATAGGCTCACTAGCACGGCCTGCCTCGTCGATGGATCTAGCAACATCAAGCAAAAGTAGTCGAAGCTGTTGCTCACGGGCGTTGAGCTGAACAGAAGCAGTTGCCATCTTTGAATAGTTTAGCTGCCTTCCAGCTGTAGCATTTGATAAAGGAGTGGTTGAGACAGGAGTCGAGATAGAGGATAAGGCGGACGGCAATGGCTTATCCTTGAGGAATGCTTCAAACTTCCTCTTCATGACCATACCTGGGCGAGCCAGGCGCAAGGACATGAAACAATAATACTGCGTCACCGTTGAGTGATTGCTTCCCCACCACAAAAAATTTCTAAATCAGGGCAAGCGCAGTCTCCGCAAGGCGAGGAGTATGTCTCCGTCCGCACCCAGCCAGGTCAACGCCGATGAGATGTTGCTCTAAGCGGCAAACCCCTGTGGGAAGAAGACCTTGGGACTTAGATATAGAAATGGATATCCTAGCAGTTATGACTCAATCAGTGATCAGAACCCTTATTTCGTGCTGCATCAACGCATTGCCCACGTTGTGAAGTGCGATGGCTGGCCGAAAATGAGTCTTCACAGTGTGAGTCATATTTGTGTCGCGAACGTACATTGGCCAATAGAAAAGCAAAGCTCTGCAAGGCATGTGGGGCTTTTTAGAGAGAAATCGCGACCATTCGCGCACCGTATGATGATGCTATGGGCAGGAAAAACAAAGTCAATAAGTAAGTCACCAATTTACGAAATATCTTATGTCTGCAAAGAAGCTCTTTGATGTATCTCCGAAAAGAGAAGCGTTGTTGTCCCAGGCTCTTGTCAAGGTTTCTGTGGGTTAAGTATCATTGTCGTAACAAGACAAGCCATTGAGCAATCTCACTGAACCTCTTTTAAGAGAAAGACTCAGAAATCAAGTGTGGCATTAGATATGTATCAGGGGTCTATGAAATCTAGTTTTTTTTCAGGCCGATCTAAA
Organism: Calonectria honghensis; assembly: GCA_013403855.1. Classification (NCBI taxonomy): domain Eukaryota; kingdom Fungi; phylum Ascomycota; class Sordariomycetes; order Hypocreales; family Nectriaceae; genus Calonectria; species Calonectria honghensis. The sequence continues at coordinate 407,596 of VTGB01000046.1, forward strand.
CCATTATCATGACCTCTAAAATGGGAAGCCGGTTTCCAGTTTGCCTCATCCCATCTATGCTTTATACTTCCATTCTGTATGTACGTAATTATGCCCTTAGCTTCAACTTAGTGTCCTCAAACTCGAGGACATGGGATCTCGTCGGTGTTAGCACTTCAAAACGCTATCTCGTCAATGGGGCGGCGTTATTTACACATGCATTTCATTCTACCTTGGTGCTTATATGAGTGCTACGCGATACTAAACCTCTTATGGGTCAAAAATGCTGCCCTTCAGATCCAATATCCAATCAGTTACAAGGACTGGCCCTTGGTGTTGCATTGTTGTCAAGGCATGATTGAATGATTCGCTCCCAACTCCAAGCTGCAGGCAAAATGTTCAATATCACTCGTTGTCCTCGCGGTATTGGTGCGGACCATCGGTTAAAAATTACAGAGGCCAGACTTCCGAGTGCACTTTGTCGTATTAGGGTCTGCTCCCAGGTGGCTTCTGGCGAACGCCAGTCACCTCTTCTTCCCGCGCAGCCAGCCTGCCACCCGCCGTCATCGTCGTATTTCTACTTGCGCCATGGCGACATTGATACGGCCAATCAATTAAGCGCTACCAGAAAATTCAAGCGCTATCTCCTTGGGCTGGGGCGAAGGCACTGAGAGGGTGGTCATCCACACACCCTCATCTTTATCAGAAGATCTCCGCACAGTCCGCCAATCCCTGGAAGTTATCCATCCATGCAACAATTAGCATTTGCAAAGTGGAGGAGAAGCAACGTCAATCTTCAAAGACATCAAATCCTTCGGGGGACTGTCTTCAGAAGCAGTCATCTGGCGCATATGATCCATGAAACAAGAAGGCGGTTTGTTGGCCGAAGTCGAATGAAGTCGCAATTCAAACAAAGGGCCCGTCAGAGCTGATGAAGGCCAGGAATAACAACAATCATGGATAGAGGTGTGCTGCCATCCCATCGTGACCATCACCATGACGTCAACGGCCCCGACGATCGAGACTCTACGCCACTGCCTCGCCATCAGCCAGTCGATGGTCAGACTGTCTGAAAAGAGGCAGACTGCTTGTTGCACTAACATATCCCTAAACCAATCCCAAGACCCCGGCGATGTTCAAACTTTGCGGGGTAGGTCAGAGAGTTTGGTGTCTGCGCTCCTAACTGAACACTTTACGCAAGCATGCGGGGGTATATATTGCTCGCAGCACCGAGCTGTCATCTTCCCCATAAGCTATTAGGTTTCAAAGAACTTGCCGCTTACCTGTCAAACATCGCCATAGCTTGGCTACCTTTATCCGCAACACGTCTCACTACGCACTATCGCCCTGCAGATATGGAGCAACCTCTCAATCAGCAACCGACTGTCGAGAAACCCTCGCCTATCACGATGAATGAGTCCCCTGTTGCGGGAATCAATAAGCAAGACCGCAGAATGAGTGACGAGTGGGGTCAGTGATCGCTTGTCTATCACGCAGGAATCCTATTGAAGACTGACTTGAAACCCAGATGCTGCCAAAGTCCCCCCCAGTCGTTTCCAGAAACGCAAGGGCTCCATTTACGCCACACCAAACTCTCGGGATGGTCACATTGATAAGAATTACCAAGAAAAATATCATGCCAAAATTAATGAGATGAAAGGAGGGAAGTGAATTGTGGTTCAAAGTGTTTTAGCCATGTCAAACGATGTGTTTTGTTTGGACCGAGAGAATACAAATGAAAATAACCTGTACTACATATTGAAACCTAACCTAAACCACCAAACGTCCCTTTTCGCGCACAGCGTTAATCGTCAAGACCGTCTATATCGATAGCATCCGGGTTTGATGTGACAATGGCCGCAGGGACAACAGGCTCACCTCGAGGCCCTGTACTCGCCGCAACGAAACCCTCAGGAGCGCGTGACTGCCTTTCCAATGCTGCCATTGCATCAGATACCTCAGCATCATCTGCCCCAGGACGTCTTTGACTGCGTGCCAAGGCTTGGGAGGCAATAAAGTTGACATCGGTATTGTATTGGGCCTGCACACTGCGCTTAATCCGCAGCATCTCCTTGTATGTATCTTCGTTTCCATGGTGCACTTCGAATTGCTCCCACTTGGTCCAAAATTCAGGGTTGGTTCTAGGGTCGCAGAATTGCGAGGCGTGCCCATAGATTGCGCGAGCACGGTCAATTTCACCCAATCGTTTTTCCATGTCTGCAAACTTGAGACACATGTCCTTTGCCTCATTATCTGGAAGCGCTGCGATGGCTCTTTCGTAAATAGGTCGGGTGGAAGGAAGACCAAAATTTGAAGCGGATTTAGTGATGTAGAAGTTGAACATATCGGCTCGGTCCTCATCTGCTACAGCTCGTGTGGCTCGTTCGTATATTCGCATTGCATGTCGAGCCAGACCGCGTTCTTCTTCGAGGTTACCATACATGAGATATATAGTTTTTGCGAATTTGGGTGGACAATCCTCAACAGCTTGCTCAAAAAGATCGCGCAACCGTTCGATTCCAATTTTTCTATCCACAGCCTTGGTCAGATATAGATTCCATAACTCAAAGGCCACCGGATAACTGAACAGGTCCAGTCCCCGTTCGTAGATTTTGAAGGACTCTTCGTAGTATTTGTGTTCCTCCAACAGGTTGGCATAGTTGACAACTGTTTGGGGAGTGGCGATTCGTAGCTCAAATATTCGTTCGTAGACTTTCTTGGTCTCTTCCAAAGATGAGACACTCTCAACAAGATCCACGTAAAAACTCCACAGTTTCCAACTTTTGTGAACTCTCTGCTGTGGCGAAAGTGTTTCGTCAAAATAGTCGACAGTTGATCGCTTCGGCGCCTGAACAGCCTTCGCCATGATCCGTACTGCATCATCGAAATTCTCGTTGCGAAGCTCCATTTCCGCCCATTCAATCCACATGTCTGCCAGCTCCGCAACGGACTTGAAAGGAACCTTGACGGCTTTTTCCATGATGACTCGGGCGTTTCGCAAATCGTCTCCTCGCTCATAAAACTTCGCGTAATTGGCCCATAGTTGATGAAATGCACCCACGGCACGCTTGGGTTGAATGGCAGAGATGGCGTCCGTATATGTTTGGACTACCTCCCGCTTGTTCTCTCCCCAGAGAGCAACTCTCTTCTCCCACTCAGGGACGCTGTTTGGATTCTGCCGTAAAAGAACATCGTTGAGTAGAAACGGCCTTCGATCCATAAGTTGCTCGAAACGCATCATTCGGATATCCAGTTCAAAATCGGCCTCTTCATCATCTACGCTTCTCTCGGCACGAGAAGACGCTACCTCCATAAGGGCACCGATGATGGACTCCTCGAACTCGGTGTACGATTCGAATATAAGTGTGAAATCACGGACAGTCATAACTGTAGTAATTCCTTCTTCAAAAACATCTCGCGCCCGTTCGAAGCTACCTTTTCGGATCCAGTAGGTAGCAAGACCAGCCCACAACTTTCCCCTCTGATCAGCGAACCGGGTAATACCACTTCGAATGATACGTTCTGCATCAATGCCTGACTCGTGCCCAGTCTCAATGTCAGCAGCATGGTCGACCAGGAGGTCAACCATTTCACTCCAGAGTTCGAAATGGCCCTTCCCGTGCTTGCTTGAAAAACGAGTGTTGTTGAGAATGTCTATAAACTTCATTGCCGCTTCCGTGAAATGGCCTGTTTGAACAAGCAGCTCGATGAAATCCTCGGCATCTTCAGGGTGTACTTGCATGTATCGCCTCCAAACTTTCACAGCAGTGTCGCCGGCGGCAGAGTTGGCGAACGGCCGATATAGAGCCCAAATCCTGTTGTGCTGGGTAATAGGAAGAGCCCTTAGGGCACGATCAAAGGTCCGGCGTGTGAAGGTAACAAGAGGCTGCTGAGCAAGAAATTTCAAATACATCTCCCAGATGCGAGGCATCTTATTCAGTAGTATTAAGGCTCTCTCGAAAAGGGCGTTGACCTTGCGATATTCCGCGGCGAATATGGACGGGGTTAACTTGGCGACATGTTTTACCCGAAAAACGAGATACTTCGTAGTATATTAGCAACATTTCAAGTCAAGGTCCTTGTCAGGGAACACAAACCAGTTTCCAAAGCTTATAAGATCTGGGTAACTGAGCGCAAGCCCGCTCCATCACGAAGGCCTGCTCCACAATACTGCCATGGCGGCTCTTGAAGTCCATATACGCCAGCCAAGGTTTGACGCTGCCGGGGTCGCGCAGAATGTCTTGCTCGTAAACAGAATCTTCATTTGCCTAAGAGGAAGTTGCAGGTTAGTCTTGAGACGTGCGAGTACAAGGTTATAAAACATACAACAAGGTGAAGTTGGGGCTCTCTGCGTAGCCCGTTTGGGGAGGGAATAATGGGCGCCATGGTGATCGTTGGTAAATGAAGGTCGGGCGAGGTAAGCAATCGCCTCCGGTGAGGGAGCGGCGGTCACGGTTTCAATATCAGGGTGAACTGCGCATCGTTGTGATTCGGGCTAGACGCAATCAGGCGCCCCTTGGGTCCGCAGCCGTCGTTACGTACAGCGGTAGACTGTGTCGCCGGAACCGCTGTGAAGATGGTGGTGAACGCGGTTGGTGCAGGTACAAGTCACGTCGGGTGTCGTATTTTTCCACCCCAGATGCTGCATTGCTGAACAGTGATGAGCCACCCAGGCTCCACCGCCCTGTCCGTGCGAGTGGGGCCTCGGGTGTCTGCAGGTGCAGCGCCCCCTTACAGTGATATTGATTACATAGCTCAGAAGTACTTGGCTGCTGTGACGACACACCAACCTCGCGATCCAGGAAATCGATCAAATCCCACCTTCATCTCCCCAAAGCAGTTAATTCAGCTTCATCAAAAACGATCCGATCGAACCGTCACCATGTCGGGCGCCGCAGTATTATTCCACCACGCGTAATCAGCATGAAGAGAAAACGCTAACCCCAACACAGGACCGCGAGGCGGTATTTCCCACTCGACAATCGCTAGGCATCATGAAAGCGAAGCTCAAGGGAGCCGAGACAGGTCACAGTTTGCTAAAGAGAAAGAGCGAGGCTTTAACCAAGTAAGTCAGCTCAATATCCTAGAATCATATCCAAGCTAACTGCCTCTTCGCAACACAGGCGATTTCGAGGTCCGTTCTGAATGATTGATGCTCAAGACGATCATTTCGTATTAACAGCTGACGCGAATAGAAATCACACGACGAATCGATGAAGCTAAGCGGAAGATGGGCCGCGTGATGCAAATTGCAGCATTTTCTCTTGCGGAAGTGACATATGCGGTTGGAGGGGATATCGGATACCAGGTTCAAGAGTCAGCTAAATCAGCTCGGTTCCGAATTCGTACCAGACAAGACAACGTTTCTGGTGTTCTCCTCCCAGCATTTGAGAGCTACTTGACAGAGGGGAATAACGATTTTGGCCTGACAGGTTTGGGCAAGGGTGGTCAGCAGGTTCAGCGATGCCGCGAGACATATGCAAGAGCGGTTGAAGCTCTGGTAGAACTAGCCAGTTTGCAAACCGCTTTTGTAATTCTTGACGAGGTCATTAAGGTCGTAAACCGACGTGGTAAGTTACTCACAAGCGTTACGCATTTTGACCCAGCATCTAATTTGAAACAAAGTCAATGCCATCGAACACGTTATCATTCCCCGTACAGAGAATACAATCAAGTATATCAACTCCGAGCTTGATGAGCTAGATCGCGAGGAATTCTACAGATTGAAGAAGGCACGACTGGAATCCTCTTTAGTTCCGTTCAAAAACTGACACGTCACAGGTTGCCAACAAGAAACAACGCGACAATGCGGCTGCCGACGCTGAGATGAAGGCAAAGCGAGAAGCCCAAACTACTGGATCGGCAGCCCAGGCTCCAGATGATGGCACCACACCCACCGACATACTGGTTGGAGAGGATGAGACCGATGTCATCTTTTGAGAAACCAACTGTAGATAATGGTTTGAATATGGAGTCATCCTACACTTCAGGATGGCGTGGAGCAATTGGCGTATTTTTTTGTATTGTGCACAGTGACAGGAAAGGAATAGGTTTGCGACACTACATATGATAGGTTAGGGGGGTAGGTAGATGAAGAATGCCAGCTCCCTTCATTGCAAAACGCATCCAGATTACTGCCGTTGATAAGTAACTTTAATGGGTTTATCACCCAAACTCATACCAGCAGTGTTCTCCTTGGCCGTTATAGCGCCTTGCTCGGCATCGTACTCGACAAAGGCAATGCCACGGCGACCCGGCACCAACCGAATCTCCTTAAATCCGTCAAAACGCCCAAACACGCCGGAGAGTGCGTCGATGTCATAATCGTCTGGGAGGTTCTGGACAAACAAAATCTTGTTCGGTGGTAGATACTCGTCTGGAACAACAGCAGATGTTGCAGCACTCGTCGATTTGAGGCCGGAAGACCTGGCAGTCTTAGCTGGTCTGATATCTGACGCTGCGCCTGCGACCCGCTTGCTGAGGTGTCGTTGTTCCTCGGCAGCTTCAAGAGCTTTGCGCTTGTCTAGAAATGACGAGTGGTCAGTGACGAGGCCATATACTAAGGATGGATGCTTAATTTACCTTTCTCTGCTTGTCGGTGGCGCTTGTGCGATTCGAACTCTTCCTCGTTGCAATTCAACGCCACGGTTTTGTCGCTCCGAGTACGAGCCAAGGCCAACTTCATGGGCTTATCAAAAAGCTCGAATCCTTGGACTTCCTCGATGGCATTGCGGGCGCTTTCAGGATCGTCGAAGACTACAAAAGCCTGACCTTTGGCTTTCAGGTTTCGCTTTGCGACAACATCGACAACATTACCGAACTCGGAGAAAATTGTCTGAAGAGCAGCCGTCAAGTTCTCGAGCTTGACGCGCTCTTCCAGATTCTGGACGTAAACACTAGGTGACCCGTTAGTCTCAAGTTCTCACGTAGCGCGTCGGGTGTGCAATGACACGCACGTGGAAATAGGAGGTCCTGATGCCATTGCTCAAGAGGTGCGCGTGACAAGAGATGGGAGAGTATAGTAGAAGGATGAGACTAGGAGAAAAGGCAAGGTTCCAGAGAAAGAATAAAAGTAATAAAAGATATCCTTTATAGTAATAATATTAATAATAATAATAAAATAATAATAATAATTAAAATTTTATAAAAAAAAATTTTAATTAAAAATATAAATTTATAAATTATTTTTTTTAAAAAAAAAGTTTTTTTAATATTTAATAAATTATATTATTATTATTTTAAAAAAAATATATAAATATTTAAAAATATATTAAAAAAAATTTAAAATTATAATATAATTAAAAGATTATAATATATTTTAAATTAATAAATTAAAATAATATATATTATTTAAGCTTATTATTTTATATATTATTATTTAATTTTAATTATATTTTTATATTAATTAAATTAATTTTTTTTAATTTTTTTATTATATTAATATTATTTTAAAGTAATTAAAAAGGCTTTTTTATTTATAAAAATAAAAGCTTAATTAAATTAAAAACCTAAAAATAAGCTGTTTAAATATATACTTTTATATTCTATAATTTATAATTATATTAATTTTATATTTTTTAAATTAAAAAATATATATTATTTAATATTTTTATTATATTATTTATTATAAATAGCTTTTAGGTTCTTAGTATAATATAGTTAAGATTATAATAGTAGCTACTATAGTGGTAGCTAGAGGTTACTAATAGTTATAAGTTTAGTGGATTAAATAGTTATACTAGTTTTAGTGCATAAATCTAGTATAAATTACTAGTAACTAGATCTTTAGAGAAAAATTAATAACCTTTATTTATACTTATTAACTCTTAAGTTTTAAGAGTATAAGGCTTATAAGACCTTAAGAGGCAAAGGCTTTACTTATTTACCCCCTCATTCACTTATTTCCTTTAGACTTATTTCAATAAATAACTTTACTAAGCTTATCAGAAAAGCCTTAATAAATAGTTATCCTTATTAAATGAGTCTGCTTTTAGAAGCTCAAAAGTCTAACACTTAACCTATTCTATAAGGTAGCTGGTTAGGTATTAGGTGCCTTTTCCCTCTGCTAAGCTACTAGGTCTAGTAAGTTGTCTTTTATTTATTTTATTTTCTTTTATTAGCTAAGTAATAAAATTATATATTTTAAAGAAAAGTAAAAGAAAGTTCTAAGATATAGAATATAGCTAGGCTGATCTTAGGACTATTTTGTGGGATATAGTTAGGCTAGTCTTAAAGTTTAAGAAAAAGTAATAAATATAATTCCTTAATCTAAAATTAATATTTTAATATTTAAGCTTTTTTTTATATAAAGAGATTATATTTATCTTAATATATAAATTCCCCTTTTTATTATATTATAATAATATTTTATCTCTTAGTTTTAAGTCTTACCTATAAAGCTACTTACTTTAATTTTCTTTTATAAGAATTAGCTTTTTATTGCTTAGTTCTTTATTCAAATTATTATTTTATTATTATTAATAACTTATTTAATAGCCTTATTTAAACTTATCTTTATAAATACATAAATAAAATTATTATTTATATTAATTTATTAAACTTTATATAATTTATATTACTTATAAAATTATTATAATATTATAATATTAATTATAAGTCTTTTTTCTTTAATTATTTTAAGTTTTATAAGATATTTATATTAAGAATATAAATTAATATATATAATAATTAAAATATAAAATGATTTTAATTAATTAATAATTAAATTAAAAATAATTATAATGATAAAAATGATATTAATTTTATAATTATATTATAAATTTTTAATATTAAAATACTTTATATAATTCTTTAATATTTAATAAAATTAAAATTAATAAAAATAATAATAAATTTAAATAATTTAAGTATAAAATAATATATTATAAATTATATTTTAAAGCTTATTTTTATTTAGTAAATTATATAACTTTTATTATATTCTATAAACTATTCTTTTTTCTTTTTTTTTTATTATTTTTAATTAAAGTATATATTTTTTTATACTTAAAGCTATATTTTTTATATTAACCTAAAAGCTATTATATTTATCTTTATTTATTTTTCTTAAAAATTCCCTTTAAATATTATTTAATTTATTGTAATTAAGATTCTTATATTAAGTAAAAATTAATTTAATAAGCTTTTTTTATTTTTTAATAAACTTAAAATTATTTTTATAATATTTTTTTTTAAATAATTAATATTTTTAAAGAATTAATTTAATCTTAAATATTAATATTATATAATTTATATTATTTACTAAAAATAATATTATAAACTTTATATTATATTAAATATAATTTATATAATTAAATAAAAAAATATTATAAATTTATATTTTATATTTTTTAAAGAAATTAATAATACAAACTTATAATAAATATATAAATGAGCTAAATCTATAGTATTAAATAATTTTATTAATTAATAAAATATTATTTTTATGAATAATAAATCTTTTTATTTTAGTAATATATTAAAAATTTTTTAAAAAGCTTTTTTTTTATCTTATCTTTAGATAATAAAGACTATTATAATTACTATATTATAGAATACAAAAGTATATATCTAGGTAGCTTACTTCTAGGTTTTTAATCTAGTTAAGCTTTTATTCTTATAAATAGAAAAGCCTTTTTAATTACTTTAAAATTTACTATATTATAGGGATTCTTTCAGATAATATATTAAACTTTTTATTATACTATATATAATTTATATAATTAAATAAGATAATATTATTAATTTATACTTTATAGTTTCTTTTCAGAAATTAATAATATAAGTTTATAATTAATATATAGATAAGCTGAATCTATAGTATTAGGTAGCTTTATTATTTGGTAGGGTATTGCTAGGGTTGTAATTTTAGTTACTAGTTTTTAGTATTAGTATTAGTTATTAGTTTTTAGTCTTAGTTTTAGTTATTTCTTTAACTAAAGTTTTAGTTTTAGTTAATTATATAACTAAACTAATTTAATCTTAGTTAAAATATAACTAAACTAAGTTAGTCTTAATTAATTAAAAACTAAAGTCTTTAGTTTTTAGTTACTAATTTAATAACTAATTTTATTATTACTTGAATTATAAATTTAATTTAAAAAATAATTTAATTTAATTAAATTTAAATAATATATATTTTAATACTTTATATTTAATTAAATAATTTTCTTAAAATAAGCTAATAATAAAATTCCTTGCATTTAATTATTTACTTAAGCTAGCCTATTTAAAAAAGTTCCTTATATCCAGTTATTTCCTTAAATCAGCCTATATAAAAATTATACCTTATAATATAAGCTAAATAAAAATTATACTATTTATTATAAATTAATTAAAAATTACATTATTATATTATAAATTATAATTCTATTTATTTTTATATAATAATCTTTACTTTCTTTCTTTTATTTCTTTCTTTTTTTCTTTAAATATATATATGTATATATATATATTAAAGCTTATTATATTTTTTAGAATTAAGAATTTTATATTTTTTAAAAATAACTTTCTTTAATTTTAATAAATCTAAAAATAATTTTAAAAAAAAATCTTTTTAAAATTAATAATAATATTTCTAAAAATTTAATATTTTCTTTTATTCTTTTTTTTAATAATATACATATATTAACTATTAACTAAGCTAACTATAAGAGTAATCTTCTAAAGAACCTTATATATATCTATTTACCTAGTAAGAAAAACCTTTAACTAAGTAACTTATAGATTCTAAAATCTCTAAGATAAAAAATAAATTTTATATATTATTATAATATATAATTATAAGATTAATTATTATTACATTTTAAATTAATATACTAAAGAATATAATACTAATATTACCTTATAATTTATATTTATCAATAATATTAGCTTTAGTAACTATTAGAATTAAACTAACTTAGATTTTATTATTAACCTAGGTTTCCAATCTAGGTAAATAGCTTATTTATACTAGTAGTACTGCCGTTATACTACTAGCCAGGGTTATGACTTTAGTTTATAGTTTTAGTTTATAGTTTAGCTATAGTTTTTTTTTTAGTTTATAGTTTAGTTATAGTTTTTCTTTTTAGTTTATAGTTTAATTATAGTTTTTTGTTTTAGTTTATAGTTTAATTTTAGTTTATTATAGTTTTTTCTTTTTAAATTTATTATTTAATATTTATTACTTTAAAATAATAATAAAAATAAGATTATTTTTTATAGAAAGAATTCTTTTTATAGAAAGAAAAGTAACTAGAATACCTAAATAATACCTAGCTAATATACTTAAAATAGAAAATTTAATAGAATTAATTTCCTAATATTTAAGTATATTAATTTAAAAAGAAAATTAATATATAAGAATTTTTAAATAAAATAAAATAAAATAAAATAAAATAAAATAAAATAAAATAAAATAAAATAAAATAAAATAAAATAAAATAAAATAAAATAAAATAAAATAAAATAAAATAAAATAAAATAAAATAAAATAAAATAAATAAAATTAATTTTTAATCTTTAAATTTAAAGCTTTTTTATTTAAATATATAGTATTTTTTTTTTAAGATCTAAGTTCTCTCTATATATAATTCTTTTTTAGAATTAAAACTAGATCTTAATTTAAAAGAATTTTTATTATAAATTTTCTTATTTAATTTATTAAAAAATAAGTATAAATTAAGATCTTTTGAATATTTTTCTATTTTTATTTTATTTTAAATTAAACTTTGTTTCTAGTAATTATAATAAATATATAAAACTAACTAATTAAATTTAGTTTTAAATAAATTTAAAATATCCTTATTTTTTTCTAAATAATAATATAATAATCCCTTTTCTTAAAAATAGGTAAATTTAAATCTAGGATCTAAAATAATAGCTAAAATAAAAGGCTTATAAGTTCTAATAGCTAAAAAATCTAGCTATTTAGAAAAGTATTTTTCTAATTTCTTTAAGCCTTTTATAATAGAATTATAATAGAATTATAATAGATTTTATAAAAGTCCTATATATAATAATTAATAATTGAAAATATATAAAATAAAATAAAATACTTATTAAATTTAGTTTTTTAGATTTTTCTAAAAAGTCTTCTTTTAAAAAGTTTAATTTTATATATATTTAATAAATATATAATAAGTCTTTAGATAAAGCTATATAAACTTACCCTTATAATTTAATAAAAGGATTTAAAAAATATTAAAAATAATCTTTAATTCCTTTAAAGTAAGCTTATATATATTAAAAAAGGCTAGCTTTTTGAAATTATTATTAAAGGTATTTTTTATAATATAATTAATAGGGTCTTTTAATAAAAGAATTATATTAATTATATTATAAGTAGAATTCTATTTAGTAAGGTTATTTATTTTAATTAGCTTTTTTTAATATATAAAATATATATATTATAAAAAGTTTATTTAAAGAAATACTTTTCTTTTTAAAAAAAGGATTAAAAAGTCTTTCTTTTTTATATTTTTTTATTTCTTCTTTTAATAGTTTTTTTTCTTTTTATATATATTTTATAATAATCTGGCCGATTTCCTAAGAAATAAACCAATCAAAAGGCAGGGTTTATATTAGTAAAAGAATCAGAGTATATAGCAATATACTAAGTAATATAAAGGTATTTATAAGTATTATATCTAGTAATAGTTAATTAATAATTAAGGTAATTAAATTATATTAAAAGCTAATTAAGACTATTTCTTATAATTAGGCTTAATCTATCTATATACTTTTAATTATATAGCTTTATATTTATAGATATTAAATAGAATTAATTTAATATTATTTAATTATAATAATTAGAGAAATTAAATAAGATCTATTTAATTTTTTCTTATTAGTAAAGTATAAAAATATAGGGTAACTTATTTATATAAGCAAAGGTTCTATTAATTATAATTGCCTCAATTTATTATAGATTATAATATAATATTTCCTTTCTATTGGTCTTATTTCTAAGGCTAAGATATTAAGCTATATCCCTATAAATATCTTTTATATATTTAATTTAATTCTTTAAATAATTTTTTCTATTAATAAAATATTAAATTATATTTCTAAAATATTACTTTATCCTAAATAATAAAATCTTATTATTAAGATATTATAAAATTAATTAGTAAATTAAAATTTAAAATATCTTAATATTCTATATATTTTTATACTAAAAATCTTTTTTATATTATAGTAAAAGAAAAAAATAAATATAAATTCTATATATTAAAAAATATTTAAAATATAATTATAATAATATTTTTATATAAGCTTATTTATAGTACTTTAATTTTATTAATATTCTTTTAGCTAATTTTTCTATATAATTAAGTATATATCTAATAAAAAGAACTATATTAAGGAAAAAAGGAAAAAGTAAAGGTAAATTTACTAAATACTATATTATATCTATAGTATTTATATACTTAGGAATATTATTTATAGGAAAAGGTAAAGAAAATAATTACTTATAGTTATAAAGACCTAAATAAGCTTAAGAAAAAGAAATATAAAAAGTTTTTAGTATTATTAGAGATATAGCTATTAGAGAATATAAAGATTATTAATTAGAATATTATTAATTTTTCTTTTGCTTTTTCTAAAGGAATACCTTTAGTATCTTTAAATAATATATTAGGTTCTTAGTAGATTCTTAGGTTATTTTCTTATAATTTTTTTATTTTATTTTAAAGTATTTATTTTTTTATTATTATAATATTTATTTTATTTTCTATTATTTTTTGATATTTTTAATCTATAGCTTATATTTTTCTTTAAAAAGGATAATCCTTTTAGCCTTTTCAGATTATAATATTAGCTTACTATATTATATATAAATTTAAGTTTTATTTTTATTTTTTTATATAATTTCTATAGATTATTAGATTTAATTATAGCCTTAGCTTAAATTATATCTTTTAAGGGGGCTTTATAAGTATTAAAAATAAAGCTAAAATTAGCTTTAATAAAGATTATCTTAATACTTTTATTATATAATATATTATATATTAGCTATATAATTAATAGCTTTTTTATTTAATTAATTTATTTATAATTAATATAATATTAAAGATATTATTTAATTTTTTAATTTTACTATTTTATTTATTTATTTATTTATAAATAAAATATTATATTTAGCTTATAATTTAATTTTATTAAGCTTATAAGGCTTTACTAAAATTTAAATATAAATAACTATTCTTTATTAAATATAATCTTTATAGAAAATCTATAGATTATAATAATATGCTAAATAAATAAATAACTAAATTTATTTTTATTAATTATTTTTTTATAAAAAATATAATATATTACTTTAATAAAGTAATTAATAATAATAAAAATACTATTATAATATTAGCCTATTATAGGATCTATAGATAGAGGAAGATTTATAATAAAGTCTATGGTAATTAATTCCTATGGTTAAAATATAATAAGGACTAATTAAAGTAATTTATAGGGTTTATGCCTAGGTTTCTTTAAGTATTAATAGAGATTATACTTTTTATATATTATTTTTATTTTCTTTTTTATTTTACTAAAGAAAAATATTTACTTAATATATTTAAGGGTTTTATTGATTTCTTTATATCTATATAAAGGGTATTTATAGATTTCTTTAAGAAGGTTTATTTAGTATTCCTTAGGTAATTAAAATAAGTCTATATATTTTTTCTTAGGGAGATTAAGATTATATTTCTTAATTTTCTATAATAATAGATTTTCTTATTTTATTTATTATAAGGGGTTTTTTATTTTACTTATATACCTTATTCTTAGGTATCCTTTTACTTAGATAATAGTAATTAATTCTTTTTATTTTAATTATTATTTTACTAATAAATATCTATTTATAAGTTCTTTTAGGAAATAATTAAAATAATTATTTTTTAGTTTAAAGCTTTATTTTATAATAAGTAAAATATTAGCTAATAATATTAATTTAGTTATTTTTGATTTCTTAGATATAAATAATTTAATAATTAAATTTAAAAAATATTTAATATATTAAAATTATTTTTTACTAAATTCTTAGATTATTATAAAATAAAAAATATTCTTATAATATATATATATTATAATTTTATATTTTCCTTTAAATAAATAATAATAAAATTTCTTAAAGATATTAATTATTATAAAGAATTCTTTATTATATATAAAATAATTAAGTTTAATATTATTAAATTTATATAAATAAAATATAATTAAATATAATTAATTATTATTATTTCTCTATTTAATTTAGGCTCCTAGGATAAAGTCTAAGAAATTTATTTTTAATTTAATTAATTATTTTAGGTTAAATATAATAAATAGAGATTCTAAGATAATTATTTTTTATATAATTTTAAATATAATTTATATTTAATTTCTTTATATAAAGTCTTTTTTTTTTTATAAATTTTAATAAAAAGATTATAATTTTATTAAAGTCCTAGATAAACTTATAATAATAATTTATAAATCTAAGGAAAACTTATACCTTCTTAATATTTATTAATACCTTTTATTCCTTAATAGTAATAATCTTTTTTGGGTCTATATAAATTTTATTAAGTAAAATAATATATCTTAGAAATTTAATTTCTATAATATAAAATTTACTTTTTTTAGGTTTAATAAGTAATTTATTATCCCAAAGGGCTTTTAAGACCTTATAAAAATATTTCTTATATTTTTCTTTATTCTTAGAAAAAATAAAAATATTATTTAAATAATAAATAATAAAAATATTAAGGTATTCTTAAAATATATAATTAATTATTTATTAAAATAATATAAATATATTTATAAGTCTAAAAGGTATAATAAGATGTTTAAAAAATTTAAATTTTATTTAAAATATAATCTTTTATTTATATTCTTTTTTAATATAAATAAGATTATAAGCTTTTTTAAGATTTAAAGTAATAAAGATATTTATATTATATAATTAGTTTTTTATTTTTATAATTAAAGGTAAAGGGATTTAATTTTTAATAGTATTTTTATTAAGTTATTAATAATTAATTATAAAATATAATTTTTTATTTTTTTTTACTATAAATATAATTAGATATTTAGCTTTAGAATTTAAAATATAAATATATCTTTTCTTAAGTATATCTTTAATATATTCCTTTAGGATATTTAATTATACTTATTTAAGATTATAGATAAAATAGAATTAAATATTAATTCTTTCTTTAAGGATAATTTTATAATCTTATTAATTAAACTCTAGTAATTTAGTTTTTAATTCTTTAGTAAATAATTATTTATAGATTTAATATTTAAATAATATATTTTATAGTTTATTTTAGATTACTTTTATTTTTATTTTTTTAAGATTAAAGTTTAAATATTAAAGCTATATATATATATAGATAATTTTATATTATTATTATTATTTTTAATTATTCTTATACTTATATTTTATTTCTATTAATAATAGTATTTTTATTATATTATTATTATTATTTTTAATTATTCTTATACTTATATTTTATTTCTATTAATAATAGTATTTTTATTATATTATTATTATTATTTTTTATTTAATTAAAATTAAGAGTTTAAGATTTCTTATTATTAGTAATATTATTAGCTATATTATACTTAAAGAGTATTTATATTTAGCTAATATTTTAATTAATATTAGGATTATATTAATATAGTTATAGATATTTTAAAATAATATTATATTTTTTAGTATTTATTATATTAAAGTTAATTTCTTAGTTTTTTTTATAGATAAAGACTTTAAGATAATTAAGCTTTTTATTTATTATATTATTATTATATTTAAATATAATATCTTTAAGATTATATATAATATAGGGATTTAATTTTATTTTTTATAATAGCCTTAATTTATTAATTAGCTTAGGGCTAATATAATTAAGTTATATTTTATTATTTATTATTATAATATATTAAGTTCTATTAATCTAGATTTTTAAATTTAATTATTTTAGGGGCTTTTCTATTAAGGTTATATATAAAGCCTTTTATAGAAATTCCTTTAGTAATTCTATAAGCTTTTGCTTAGATTACTCTTAGGATTCTAATTCTCTAAGAGATATTATTAGTTTTTTAATAATAATATAATTATTTAGTATTAATCTTATGCTTTTTTACTTTTATAGAGATTATATATAGGATCCAGGCAATTATATTATTCTTTATCTTTATAGTCTAATAGATCTATTAAGGAAAAGAAAATAATAATATTATTAAATTCTCTTATTTATTTTATAATAAAATAATTATTATAATTAAATCTATAGATAAGCCTATTTCTTTTACTCTTTTTAAGTTATAGAGTTATAAGAATAGTTTATTGTCTTATTACTTAAGATAATTAATTTATAGATAATAATCTCTTTTTTCTTTAGGGGTTCTTAGGAGATTTTAGAGTTATTAGTATATATTATATTATTATATTATAGCTATAGTTTTATTATTATATTTTTAATAATTTCCTTTTAGTATTAATTATTATATTAACTCTATAGATTATGGTTTTTAAATTATTATTCTTAGTTTTTTATCTTTTAATATATTATTAAAATATTTTTTTTTAGGATATAATATTATTATATAATATAACTAGATTTTTTATAATTATAGTAAAGGATATTATAAAAATATTTTTATTTATCTTTTTATATAGCTTTAATATTTATAGCTTTTAAGTAAATATTATAGGAAATAGAGATATAGAATTTTTTATTTTTTATAGTATTAGTTTTAGTATACTCTTAGTAATTATTAGTTATAATTAGCTTTTTATTATTTTATTTTTATTATTATCTTTTATATTACTTATTATTAATCCTAATTATATAAATAATATATATAATAAAGGTCTTAAAAGGCTCTAGAAATTAATATATTTTATCTTAAATAGGTTTTTTAAGTTATTAGTAGAACTTATAGATAAGGGTTTCTTTAGTCTAAGAAAGTTTATTAATATAATAATAAAAATTAAAAAGGAAATTAATATAAGAGCCCTTTTAATAGAACTTTTTAAGTTCTTTAAGTATTATTTATTTTTTATTAATAATTTTATATAAAATAATAAATTTACTTTTAAATCCTTTAAAGAAAAAAAGGAAATTCTTTATAGACTTTATAGTTTTTTCCTAGGGATTTATAATATAGTCCTTAAATAGCTTTTTTATTATTCTTATAGGTCTTTCTTTTAATTATTTAATAGTATATTAAATCTTAAGAGATTTATTATTAGTAAAGGTAATTAAAGATAAAAAATAATAATTCTTAATTTAAATTAATTATTCTTAGAAAATATTATTATTATCTTTCTAAGTAAATAATTCCTTAGGCTTAATAATCTTATTAAAATCCTTAGTATAAATAAAGAATTATCTAAGTTCCTTAATATATTACTTATAGTTTTTTATAATTTTAATTTAGCTTTTTCTAAAAATATTAATAGCTTTATAGAATTATTAGATCTTATTATATTCTTTAAGGTAGGCCTTTATATTATTAATTTTTTTAAGGAGATAAGCTAATTTTCTATTAAGTACTTTATTTTTTTATTAGAGTTTTTTAATTTACTTATTTATATTATTATATTATTATCTTCTTTGATTCCTTTTCTTTTTTCCGAAGAGTTTATATCCTTGTCTCTATTTGGGTTAACCAATTTAAGAGTAAGTAGAGTCTTAGGTTTAGTCTTAGGTTTTCCTAAGATAAGGGGTTAAGTGGTATTACCAGATGAAAAAGGAATAATAAGTATTATTATAATATATTGCTTAATAGTTAATATAAATAGTCTACTAAATAAAAGCTTTTAATATATAATAATTTAGCTAATTTCCTAAGAAATAAACTAATTAAAAGGTAGAATTTATATTAGTAAAAGAATTAAAATATATAGTAATATACTAAGTAATATAAAGGTATTTATAAATATTATATTTAATAATAATTAATTAGTAATTAAGATAATTAAGTAATATTAAAAGCTAATTAAGATTATTTCTTATAGTTAAGCTTAATCTATTAATATACTTTTAATTATATAGCTTTATATTTATAAATATTAAATAGGATTAGTTTAATACTATTTGACTATAATAGTCAAAGAAATTAAATAGAATCTATTTAACTTTTTCTTATTAGCAGGGTATATAGGTATAGAGTAATTTATTTATATAAGCAAGGGTTCTACTGGTTGTGACCGCCTTGACTTGTTATAGGTTATAATATATTTAGTTATATTAGTTAATCTTTATAATTAATTAATAAGACCTAGAATAATATAATATTAATATTATTTAATATAAATATTTTAGTAAAAGATACTTACTATTAATACTTATTTTTTCTATTTCTTTTAATTTAGAATTTTCTATAAAAACTAAATTTATATAATTAAATAATCTAATTTCTATAAAACTAAAAGAAATAAATTCTTTTAATATATTTTAAATTATTATATTTAAAATATAGCTAATATAGTAAATATTATTTATAAAATTTATATTAAAGTTACTTTAATAAATGTAAGACTTAGGGTGACATGCCCAGCCTCCAATAGACCTTTCCAGTTGCACCAAAAAGATCAACTAATTTAATTAGCTTTGCTACATCAAATCGCACCACATAATAGCTTATAGGGATACAGGGCCCCGCTAGGCGCCCTGCCCAGCGGTCCTCTTATAATAAATAGCTTTAAATATATTTATAAATTAATTATTATTAGCTATATTATCTCTAGAAATAGTTTAAATAAATAAATAAGTTATAATTAAAATAAATAAGTTATATAAATATAGTTATAAGAATTAAAATATTAATCTAAAGATATTTTTTAAAATTATATTAGAATATATAATTAAAGAATTAAAAAACTCTTAATATATATAAATTCTAATATAACTTTTAGTTAATTTATTAAAACCTAAATATATATATATAAGTATATTTAAACTATAATAATAAAATATAAATAAGAAACTAAAGTAAATACCTATTAACTTATATTTTAATTAAAAACTTTTAGAAATATAAGCTAATATAATACCTATATAGGCATCTTAATTATTGGTAATTTAAATGTAAAGGGCTGGTCCTAGGTTTATTTAACCTAAAGAATGCTCTATATTAGTCTATCTAAAGCTAAAAAGGAAAGAAGAAAAGGGAGCCAGAAGGGCTACCCTTCTAGCTTTATATCTAGGCTTTTATAACCTTAATAGGCTCTAGCTACCCTAGTAGCTAGAGAAGGGTTTTACTCTCTATTAACCTTAATAGATATAGCATAGCTATATCCCTACTTTAGGCTTTAGCCTATAATATTATCCCTTTTTTCTTCTAAGTAATAACTTTATTATTTTAGTATTATATATTTACTAATTAGATTATTAACTTTTATAATTAATTTATATTTAGCCTTATAGATATTAAGAGCTTTTAGCTTTATTAAGAATTCTATTAGCTACTAAGTAAGTTCTTTATAGCTATACTATTAAATAAGAGCTTTTTAGATTTTATTTTATTTTTATTATTTTTACTTAGTATATAAGATTTTCTTAATTATTTATTTATCTTTATTATTTATTTATATTAATAAAAGCTAAAAATTATTTTATTATTATCCTAATAAAAAATCTTATTATATTTTTCTTAAAAGATTAATATAAAACTATAAATATATTATCCTAAGTATATTAACCTTTACTATATATATACCTATTACCTTTATTATAATATATTATTATTATAGGCTAAAGCCTAAAGTAGGGATATAGCTATGCTATATCTATTAAGATTAGCAAAGAGTAAAACCCTTTTTTAGCTACTAGGATAACTAAAGCCTATTAAGGTTATAAAAGCCTAGATATAAAGCCAAAAAGGTAGCCCTTTTAGCTCCCTTTCCTTCTTTTCTCTCTAGCTTTAGATAAACTAATATAAAATACCCTTTAGATTAAATAAACCTAAGATTAGCCCTTTATATATCTAAAGCTTAATTAACTTTAATATAAATTATTAATTAAAATATTTATAGGTATAATAATAAATTAAAGATCTAATAGCTTAGTGCTAAATAAGGTAATTTAATAGTAGCTAGTATAGCTTATATAGTAAGGATTAAGTATAGCTTTAGCCTTAATTTAAAAGTAAATTATATAGTTAAAAGCTTAATAGAATAATATAATAAAGAAATTAATATTATTATAGGAATATTCTAAGGAAAGCCTAAAGGCCTTAGTTAAGGTAAAATTATTAGATTTAATTAGGCTAAATATTAATATTTCTTAATAATCCTTTTTAAAATAAAAGCTACTTTTAAATCTATTAAAGTTTTTAGGTAATTACTATAAATACCTAATATAATTATAGTAAATAAAAGATAAATTAAAGCTAAATACTTATCTTTATATATTAAACTAAGAGCTTTAGTATTTAATTAATTTATATTTAATAATAAAACCTTAGAAGATAATAATTATCTTTTATACTATTAAAGAATCTAAAGGTTATTATAATTCTATAGATTTTATATATTATTTAAATTATATATATAAGGATATTAATTTATAAGTATATATAATAATATCTTTATAAATCCTTTAATAAGATAAGATTATTTCTTTTATAAGCTTTTTATTTAAATTTAAGTAAATAATAATAAATATAAAAGGCTTTTAGTAGGCTAATTAAGCTAAGATTACCTTTTTAGAAGATATATTAAACTTATAATTATAGTATAACTTAGTTATAGTAGATTTACTATATAATTATATAGGCTAATTAGCTTAAGTATAAAATATAGCTTAAAAGCTAAAAAAACTTAAAAAGCTAAGAAAAAAAAAACCTATTATTAGTTAAAAGTAAGATTATAGTACTTTAGCTCTAAAAATAACCAAAGATTATAAAGATAATATACTAATAATAAACAAAATAGCCAATAAGGTATTATCTACTAATAATTAAGATTAAGATATATAATATTATTTTAGCTATAAAAGCCTTAATTATCTAAAGGCCTTTTATTTATTTTATTAATCTATAGTTTAATAATCTTAAGCAAAGAAAACTAAGTAAGCTAATAATATTAATTCTATAGAGTTAAATCTATTTATTAATAAGAATAAAAACTTAAAAAATAAAAAGCTTTAATATAAAGTTAGATATTAAAGTCCTTTAGGAAAGATTTCTAAGGGTAAATAAAGTAAAAGCCTATAATAATAAATAAATTAATCTTAGTTAAAGTAAAAGTTAATAATTAATTTATTTAAGCTCTTATTAATATTAATTATAATATTTTTGCTCTTATAAGTAAAAATCTAGCTAATTAATTAGCCCTTTTATATATTAAAAAGAAATTATAATAGCTTAATAGTTTTATTAAGTCTAAAGAAAAGACTTATACTTTTAGGGTTATAGTATTAATCCTTAAGGTAAAAGATTATAAATAAAGGCTATATATTTATATTATAAAAGGCTTAAAAGAGGATTTATTTCTAGGTAAGCCTTAGTTAAAGATAAATAAAATTATTTATAATATAGTAAAAAAATATATTATTTATAGGATAGCTAAAATTAAGCTATAATTTACTAGCAAAAAAGAAACCCTAGGGGTCTATTAAATATAAATAGCTTATTATATTATAACTATAATCTTTATAGCTAATTATTATTATTTATATAGAATATATAGTTTAATAATATTATTAGTATAATTTATTAGCCTAAAAAATATTAAAAAAGCCTTTTAATAAAAGATTAAAATAAACCTAAGGAAATAGGTTCTAGCTATATTACTTAATAAATTTAAAGAGCTATTTTTAATAATAAAGATAGTTAAACTATTATTATATTAATTAGATATTAATTATAAAATTAACTTATAGTAAAATAAGTTTAGGGATAAATTATTATTTCCTTAGGGACCTTTATATAATATATCTAAAGAAAAATTACTTATCCTTAGAAAAACTTTTAGGAATTTATTAAATAAGGGATTTATTTAAGCTAATAACTTAGCTATTAATATCCTAATATTATTTATTAAAAAGCTAAAAGAAGGATTATGCTTTTATTATAATTACTATATACTTAATACTATTATATAATAAAATTAATATCCTTTTCCTTTGATTATAAAAATACTATAAAACCTATTTAAAACTAAGTAATTTATTAAGTTAAATATAATTATTATTTTCTATAAGGTCTAAATAGCTAAGGGGCATAAGGCTAAGATTACCTTTTAGATCTAGTTTAGGCTATATAAATAGCTAATATATCTATTTGGCCTAAATAATATATTTACTATATTCTAAAGGTATATAAACAAGATATTATAAGACTTTCTAAATAACTTTACTATAGCCTATTTAAATAATATATTAATTTATTTTAATAGCTTAAAAAAGAATTATCTAGTAAAAGTATAAAAGATATTCTATATCTTAGTTATTACTAAATTATATTTAGATCTAAAAAAATATAAGTTTATAGTTTAAGAGGTAAAATACCTAGGATTTATTATATAGGCTAAGAAAAGAATATTCTATAATCTAAAGAAATAATAAGTAATTTATAAATAAAAAGTACTTTAAATAGTAAAAGGTATATAAAGTTTTTTAGGCTTTATAAATTATTATTAGATCTTTATATTAGACTTTATAAAGATATTAGTCTTTTTAATAATATTAACTTAAAAAGAGATTATCTTTAAATAAAGATCTAATAAGAAAATAGCTTTCTAAGAACTTAAATATAGATTTTATAAGGCTTTTATATTATAATAGTAAGATTTAAATAGATTAATATTTCTTAAGGCTAATTACTTAGATAATATATTAAAAGGAATTTTAGCTTAAAAAGATAAATAGGATTACTATTAGCTAATTACCTTTTATTTATAATAGCTAAGCCTAATAAAATATAATTATTTAATTTATAATAAAAAAATATTAATAATTATATATTACTTAAATACTTAGAGAGTAAAACTATATAGCTATAGCCTATTTACTATTATTATAGATTATAAGAACCTAATATACTTTATAAAATATTAATATCTTATAGAATAATAGAATTATTAGGTAAAATAGTTATTAGAATATGATTTTTAGCTTAAGTATTAACTTAATAGTAAAATAATAGTACTAAATATATTAAGCTATAAAGAGTAAGATATACCTAAGGGGATTAAAGATCCTAGAGAGTAGGGCTATTATCTATAGTTAATTCCTTAATTAGCTATTTCCTAGGATAAAGTAATTATATTAAAGTAAATTATTTTTTAGGTAGTCTAGATAGAAATATTATAGATAGTGGTTTTCCTTAACTATTTAAAGCTATAGAATTTATAGGATTAAGCTATTATTATAGATAAGACTTATATAAATATATATACTATAGTATAATAATAAGAATAAAATCTATTATTTAAATTAAGTCTAAAGATTTAGATCTTAAAATATATCTTAAATACCAAAGATTAATTAATCTTTTAGAATTAATTATAAATACCTAATAATAAGATTAATATAAAGATATTATATATTTATATTATATAAATAAAATATAATATTATTATTAAAGATTATTTAGGCTATAATAATATAATAGCCTTAGTATTAAGGTAATTCTTTTAGCTAAGATTATTATAGTTAATTTAATAGTTTATTATTAATTATTATATATATAGAAAAAGCTATATTTAATAGTAATTAAAGAAAGGGCTATTAAAGCCTTTATTAATCTTAAAATAGCTATAAAGTAATTTAGCTATAGATTTTATAATAAATCTTTCTCTAATAGGCAAAGATAAGTCTTAATATTTATAAATTATAATTAATTAATTTATATAAGCTATTATACTTAAGATTATATCTATAATAAAAGTAAAAGCCTATATAAAGTGATTTCTTAGCTATTACTATAAATCATATAAAATGCCTTAGTCTATTATTAGTAATTAAAAGAATAATTAGATTAATAGGTTTTAGTAAGCCTTTTATAAGCTAATTAATATTATATAATAGCTTAATATAATATATTATCTATAGACTAATAAAGGGCTAAAATAAATAAACTAAGAAATCTAAGTATATTTATAAATATATATTTACTATTTATAAAAGAATTAAGGTTATTATCTTCTAATAATATAATTAATACTAAATAACTAAAAAAACTTAATAATAAAAATAAATCTTTTTTTCTTAGAATATAAATATTATATAAAGTCCTTTAAGATCTAAGAGATTACTATAGAATTATTACTAAGTAATAATAAGGCCTAGGCTAAGAATCTACTATAAAAAATTTAAGATACTATAGAATTTACATAGGCTATAATAATTATAATATAATAATACTATAAATAAATAATTAATAAAAAGTAAATATTAGTAAAAAGATTTAAGATTAAGAATAAGATTTAAATTAATTTAATTAATTATAAGTCTCCTAGGCCTTATAAAAAGCTAAATTAGCTATATTAATAATATACTATAATAAAGGTAATAAATATATATATAATAAAGATTAATATACCTAGGGTAATATATTTATAGTTTTATATTAATCTTTTAAGAAAAATATAATAAAATCTTTTACTAAAATAATAATAAAATAACTTTTAATTCTTATTAATATAAATAAATAATAAAAATAAATAAATAATTAAAAAAATCCTATATACTAGGTAAAAGTAATAAAAATAAAATAAAATCTAAGAAGCTCTTATTTAATAGTATAGCTATAAAAAATTTACTTAATAGCCAATAGAATTCTTAATAAAGCTAAAAGCTCTTAATATTTATAAGGCTAAATATAAATTAATTATAAAAGCTAATAATTTAATTAATAAGTATATAGTACTAAAGTAATAAAGTTATTACTTAGAAGAAAAGGGGGATAATATTATAGGCTAAAGCCTAAAGTAAGGATATAGCTATATTATATTTATTAAGATTAATAGAGAGTAAAATCTTTTTTTAGCTATTAGGGTAGCTAGAGCCTATTAAGGTTATAAAAGCCTAGATATAAAGCCAGAAGGGTAGCCCTTCTGGCTTCCTTTCTTTCTTTCCTCTCTAGCTTTAGATAGACTAATACAGAGCACCCTTTAGGTTAAATAAACCCAGGACCAGCCCTTTACAATTAGCTACTTATATAGCCTAAACCGGGTCCAGAAGGTAGTCTTAGCCTTATGCCCTTTAGCTATTTAGACCTTATAAAAGGCAATAACTATATCTAGCTTAATAAACCACTTAGCCTTAGATAGGTTTTATAGTATCTTTATAATTAAGAGAAAAAGATATTAGTCTTATTATATAATAATATTAAGTATATAATAATTATAATAAAAATATAATTCTCCTTTAAGCTTTTTAATAAATAATACTAAGATATTAATAGCTAAGCTATTAGCTTAAATAAATCCTTTATTTAATAAATCCCTAAGAGTCTTTCTAAGAATTAGTAATTCTTCTTTAGATATATTATATAAAGGTCCCTAAGGGAATAATAGTTTATCCTTAAACTTATTTTATTATAGGTTAATCTTATAATTAATACTTAGTTAATATAATAGTAATTTAATTATTTTTATTACTAAGAATAATTCTTTAAATTTATTAAGTAATATAATTAGAACCTATTTCCTTAGGTTTACTTTAACTTTCTATTAAAAGACTTTTTTAATATCTTTTAAGCTAATAAATTATATTAATAATACTATTAAACTATATATTCTATATAAATAATAATAATTAACTATAAAGATTATAGCCATAATATAATAAATTACCTATATTTAATAGACCTTTAAGATTTCTTTTTTATTAATAAGCTATAATTTAATTTTAATTATCCTATAAATAATATATTTTTTTATTATATTATAAATAATTTTATTTACCTTTAACTAAGGCTTATTTAAAAATAAATCTTTTTCTAGGCCCTTTATAGTATAAGTATATAGCCTTTGCTTATAGTCTTTTACCTTAAGGATTAATATTATAACCCTAGAGGCATAGGTCTTTTCTTTAGACTTAATAAAACTATTAAGTTATTATAGTTTTTTTTTAATATATAAAAAAGCTAATTAATTAATTAGATTTTTATTTATAAAAGTAAAGATATTATAATTAATATTAATAAGAATTTAAATAAATTAATTATTAATTTTTACTTTAATTAAAGCTAATTTACCTATTATTATAGGCTTTTACTTTATTTACCCTTAAAGATCTTTTCTAAAGAGCTTTAATACTTAACTTTATATTAAAGCTTTTTATTTTCTAAGTTTTTATTCTTACTAGTAAATAGATTTAATTCTATAGAATTAATATTATTAGCTTATTTAATTTTTTTTATTTAAGATTATTAAACTATAAATTAGTAAAATAGGCAAAAGGCCTTTAGGTAATTAAGGCTTTTATAGCTAAAATAATATTATTTATCTTAATCTTAATTATTAATAGATAATATCTTATTAATTATCTTATTTATTATTAGTATATTATCTTTATAATCCTTAGTTACCCTTAGAGCTAAGATACTATAATCTTACTTTTAGCTAATAATAGATTTCTTTTTCCTTAGCTTTTTAAGTTTTTCTAGCTTTTAAATTATATTTTATACTTAAGCTAATTAATCTATATAATTATATAATAAATCTATTATAATTAAGCTATATTATAACTATAAATTTAATATATTTTCTAAAAAGATAATTTTAGCTTAATTAATCTATTAAAAGCCTTTTATATTTACTATTATTTACTTAAACTTAGGCAAAAAGCTTATAAAAAAGGTAATTTTACCTTATTAAAGGGTTTATAAAAATACTATTATATATATCTATAAATTAATATCTTTATATATATAATCTAAGTAATATATAAAGTCTATAGAATTATAATAATCTTTAGGTCTTTTAATAGTATAAAAAGTAATTATTACCTTTTAAGATCTTATTACTAAATATAAATTAACTAAATATTAAAGCTCTTAGTTTAATATATAAAAATAAATATTTAACTTTAATTTATTTTTTATTTATTATAATTATATTAAGTATTTATTGTAATTACTTAAAAACTTTAGTAAATTTAAAAATAATTTTTACTTTAAGAAAAACTATTAAGGGATATTAATATTTAGCTTAATTAAACCTAATAACCTTACTTTAACTAAGGCCCTTAGGCTTTTATTAAAGTAATTTTATAATATTATTAATCTTTTTATTATATTACCTTATTAGGCTCTTAACTATATAATTTACTCTTAAATTAAGGCTAAAGCTATACTTAATCCTTACTATATAAGCTATACTAATTACTATTAAATTACCTTATTTAGTATTAAGCTACTAAATCCTTAATCTACTATTATACCTATAAATATTTTAATTAATAATTTATATTAAAATTAATTAAGCTTTAGATATATAAAAGGCTAATCCTAGGTTTATTTAACCTAAAGGATACTCTATATTAATCTATTTAAAGCTAAAGAGAAAAGAAGGAAAAAAAGCCAGAAGGGCTACCCTTTTGGCTTTATATCTAGGCTTTTATAACCTTAATAGGCTTTAGTTACCCTGGTAGCTAGAAAAGGGTTTTACTCTTTGCTAACCTTAATAAATATAGCATAGCTATATCCCCACTTTAGGCTTCAGCCTATGATATTAAATATTAAAAACTAAGGAAAAGGTTTCTAAGAAATTAAAATTAGCTATTAATTAAGAATTTAGCTTAATTAAGTTATTTTTATAATTTTTGTTTAAAATATCCTATATTTTCTATCTATTTATAATAGGTAAATTTCTATAAAAAACTAATATATATTTAGAATTTAAAATTTACTAAATAAAGTAAAAAGAACTTACTTATTATAATAAAATAATAAATTTAAAAAAGATTTAAAATTTAAAAATATAAAAAATATATTATTTTTTATAAGAAAATATAAAATCTTATTTAATATTTCTTTTTCTTTAAAATTATTTTTAATTTCTTTAGTCTTTTTAATTAAATTTAAAGAATCCTTCTTAGTATTAAGACTATTAATTTCTATAAAGAATTAATTTAAAAATCTAACTTAAAATAATTATAAACTTACTTCTTTTTTAATTTTTTTAGATTTTTTATTAAAAGTAATATTAAGATATTTAGCTTTATAATACCTTATTAATATAAATTATATTTTAGAGATTATTTTTATTTAGTAAACTATATAACTTTTATTATATTCTAATAAATAAACCACAATTTTTCCCCTTCTTTCTATTACTTTTAATTAAAGTATATATTCTTTTATACTTAACGCTATATTTTTTATATTAACCTAAAAATAATTATATTCTACTTTAACTATTTTCCTTAGAAATCCTTTATAAGTATTATTTAGCTTATTATAATTAGAATTAATAAAATAATTAAGAATTAATTTAATTTTTTTTAATTTTTTTATAAATTTAAGATCTTTTTTATAATATTTCTTTTTAGATAATTAATATTCTTAAAGAATTAATTTAATTTTAAACATATTTTTTATATCATTTATTATAAATAATATCTTAAATCTTTTAATATATTATATATAATTTATATACTTAAATAAAATAGTATTATTAATTTATATTTTATATTTTTTTTTAAAAGATTAATAATATAAACTTATAATAAATATATAAATAAGCTAGACTTATAGTATTAAATAGCCTTATTATTTAGTAAAATATTATCTTTATAAATAATAGGTCTTATTATTTTATATTAAGGAATATGTAGTATTTTATTAGTTTATATATTAGAGTAATTTAATAATTATAATAGAATAAAATTAATAAATATTAATAAGAAAATAAATTATAATATATAAATACTAAAAGTATTTATTTTTATTTATATTTATTTATATTAAAAAAATATTTAAAAAGCCTTTTTTTAATTTTATTGTTAGGTAATAAAGATTATTGTAGTTATTATATTATAAGATATAAAAGTATATATCTAGGCAGCCTACTCCTAGGTTTTTAATCTAATTAAGCTCTTATTTTTATAAATAATAAAGCCTTTTTAATTACTTTAATATATATATATATAATTTTTAAATAATTTAATTATAAATATAATATTATTATTATTTTATTTTAAATAATTATAATAATATAATTTATTTAATTTTTACTTTATAAATTTAAATATATTATATTATAAAATAAATAATTAAATTAATTATTAAATACTAAGTAATTAAATTAATAACTAAAACTAAACTAAAAACTAAAAGAATTAGTTTTAGTTAACTAAAAACTAAAGACTTTAGTTTTAAGTTACTAATTTAGCAACTAAATCATATCCCTATATAAGATTAATTAGTCCTAATAATATTACCTAGGGTTATAATTTTAGTTAGTTAGTAATTACTAAAACTAATTTTCTTAGTAATTAGTTAGTAATTAATATTTAATTAACTAATTAAAATTATAAAGTTTTTTATTTTTATAGTAGATTTTCTATATTGTATTTAAGATATACATTTTATTATATTTCTTAATATATAAATTACTTTAATATTTTATTTAATTATTTAATTAGGCTTTAAATTTAATATTTTATATATTTTTTATATATAAGATAATATAAAAAACTTTTAGTAATTAGTAATTACTAATAACTAAGGATAATTAGTTAGTAATTAGCTTACCGATTATTAATTAATTTTAATTTAGTAATTACTAACTAATTACTGAAAATAATAAGTTAATAATAGCCTTAACTAAAACTAATTCTTTTAGTAATTAATTACTAATTAGTTAGTAATACTAAATTAGTATTAGTTAGTACCAAAAATTACTAACTAAAATTATAACCCTGATATTACCTAAAATATAGCCTTTATTATCTTAATATTATAGCTTAAAGGATTTAGCTTTTTAGCTAATAAAATATAAATTAAAAAAAATAAATTTAAATTTTTAGATTATATATAATATAATCTTAATACCTTAAAATCATTAATTCTATTAATTAAAACTTTATATATAAATTAAGACTATAAATATTATCAAAGGTAATTTATTTTAATTTATTCTAAAGATATTTCCTTTAAGCCCTTAATTTAATATTAATATAATTCTAGCTATATAGTTTAGTTAATTAAATTTCAATTTTAATAAATAAGATATTACCTTTAAAGAGCTTTATATCTTTAATACTTTTTTGTAAAAAGCTTTCTATATATTTTTAAATTAATTAAAAGGCTTTTCTATTTATAAAAATAAAAGCTTAATTGGGTTAAAAACCTAGAGGATATATAATATCCTATTAATTTATATATTATATATAGATATAAAAAGAAATATAATAACTATAATATATTAGGATTTATAAATACTATAATTACAAAAATAAATTATAATATATAAATACTAAGAGTATTTATTTCTATTTATATCTATTTATATTAAAGAAAGATTTAAAAAGCTTTTCTTTTATTCTACCTTTAGGCTATAAAGACTATACTCTTAAGAAACGAGAAAAAGAATCTATTAACTATATACTATTATCCTTACTACTTATTACCTATCCCCTTATATATATAGTATAGTATAGTATAATATAGTATATAATGTTTAATTAATTAAAGTATATAGAAATTTAAATATTTTAATTAAATTAATTATTATAAAAACTTTAACTTATTATTAGGGTTATAATTTTAGTTAGTTAGTAATTAATTACTAAGACTAATTTTTTTAGTAATTAGTTAGTAATTAGTTAATTTTTTTTAGTAATTAGTTAGTAATTACTTAGTATTTGATTAACTAATTCATTTTAATGAATAAAATAATATAATTAATAAATTAATAGAATTATTAAATTATTAAAATTATTAAAATTATTAAAATTATTATTAAAGTTATTAAAATTATGGAAACTATTAAAATTATTAAATTAACTAAAATAACGATAATATGGAAAATAAGGAAAATAAGAAAAATGAGAAAAATAAGAAAAATAAGAAAATAACTAAAAATCAGATTTAATTTCTTTCTTTTCATTTTCTAAATCTGTATAAGATTGATTCTAGCTTTTTAATAACATTAATTACTTAATAATATTAGGACTTAAACGATTTCTAGGCTTAGTAATAATATTATTACTAATAGAAAAAGTTCCTTTTATAGTAGCTAATATAGCTAGAATAGCTAGATATTTTCTAGCTAAAATAGCTAATAAACTCTTACTTTATTTTATTTTTTTGATATATATATTTAAGTATGCTAAGAGAACTAAATATAGATTTTTATTTATTTGCTGTTTTAAACTTAAAATCTTCTTTTACTTATATTAATAATAAGTATAAATTAAATCTAAAATATAAAGATATAAAACTAATTATAAAAGTCTTTATATTATAAATATTTAAATAATTAAGAAATATTAAATCTTGAAAAGCTATAATATTATTATATAAATTAAATTATAATATTAAATATTTTATATTAATATTATATAAATTATATATGATTTATTAATTATAATTAAAATAATATTAAGTATAAATAATTAATTTTATTTTTTAAAATTTTATATATATTTCTTTATTTATAATTTTATATATAAATTATATATATATAAATTATATATATATTATTTTATATTTATATTAATTTTCTGTATATTTTCTTTTATTATTTTTAATTATATTTATTATAATATTATATAAGAAAATAATCTTATTTTAATCTTTATTCTAAGATAATTATTAATATATCTTTTTATTATTATTATTTTTTATAATAAAAAGAATTAATATATATAATTAAAAACCTATTTAATCTTAAAAACGATTTAGCTTAAACTTCATTTTAAAGTAATTAAAAAGGCTTCTCTATTTATAAAAATAAGAGCTTAATTAGATCAGAAACCTAGAAGTAAGCTACCTAGATATATACTTTTATATCCTATAGTATGGTAATTATAATAATCTTTACTATCTAAAGGCAAAGTAAGAAAAAGGTTTTTTAAACTTTTTTCTAATATAAATAGATATAGATAAAAATAAATATTCTTAGTATTTATATATTATAATTTATTTTCTAGTATTTACTAATCTTAATATATTATAATTATTATATTACTTTTTATATCTTTATATAATATATAAATCAATAGAATACTTTATATCCCCTAATATACTATTAAAATAAAAAGACCTATTATTTATAAGGATAATACGCTACTAAACAATAAGGCTGCCTAATACTATAGGTCTAGCTTATCTATATACTAATTATAAGCTTATATTGCCAAGCTCTTAAAAGGGACTATAAAGTACAAGTTAATAATATTATCTTATTTAACTACATAGATCGTGCGTGGTATAATAGAGACTTTAAGGCATTGTCTATGGCAAAATATACAGGGCGAATAGTGCGATTAAAAGCAATGGAAAGAAGGGCAAAAAATGGTGGTTAGAATGCAATAAAAGTCACACAGTTTGTTGAATAAAAATAACCTCTAAAATACAATTTATAAGACTTAAACTTTATATTATTAGGATTTATATTTAATAAAAAAGTAAAATACTTAAAATAAAGATATAAATAGCTTATAAAGATAATAGATTATAAGATTATTAATTAATTATATTTTAGAGGTTATAAATTTAATAGAATTTATTTTAATTTATTTTTCTTTTTTTATAAATAAAAAGAATTATAATATTTCTTTAATTCTTTTTAGTATAAATCTTATAATTTATAGCTTAATATCTTTTAATAAAGAATAAAGTTATATATAATATTATACATATAAATCTTATTATTTATATAAATTAACTTAAAAAAATAATTTAAATAAAATAAAATTTAAAAATAATAAAATTTAAAAATATATTAATCTTTTAATAATAATTTATAATAATTATATATTATTATAAATAAAATTATTTATTTACTTTAATTAATTAAATAATTAATAATTTTTTAAAATATAAAATATAAAAATAAATTATTTTATATATTCTTAATAATTAATTTTTATAAAAAGATTATTAAATTAAACTAAATATACCTAAAATTAGTTTTTTTTAAAAAATTAAACATTAATAATTTTAAATATTATACTAAAGTAAGTTTTTTTATTTATTTAATTTTAAATTAAAATCTAAATATTTTATAAAAATCTATTTTTATATTATATTAAATAATTTTATTCTCTTTATTATATTTATTATATTTATTATCTTATCTCTTTTACTAATATTAAAAACATAAACTAACACTCTTTTATAAGGTTTTATTAATTAGAATATATGTAAATATAAATATTCTAATAAAATTAATTATTATAAAAACTTTAAGTTACTACATACTTTGTAAATATATAATATATCTCTCTTTATTTAGACTATAGTAATAGTAATATAATATAATAACACTTTATTTTATTATTTTATTATAATTATTCTTTTTTTAAATACTTAGTTTTTAAGTATTTAGTAAATATACTACATTTAGCCTAATAATTTATTTAATAATAATTAATCTTATTAATATCTTAATTTAATAAATAATTATTATTAATAATTTATTAATTATTTAATAAATTTTATTCTAAAAATAGATTTTAATAATTAGCTATTATTATTATTAATTATCTATAATATTAATATCTTTTTAGTAAATCTTTATTACTTATTTTCTTTATTCTTTCTTTATTATATACTATTTCTTTATTTTATATATAATTTCTAGCTTTATTTTTTGTGAAGGGCTAGTCCTGGGTTTATTTAACCTGAAGGGTGTTCTATATTAGTCTATCTAAAGCTAGAGAGGAAAAAAGGAAAGGGAGCTAAAAGGGCTACCCTTCTAGCTTTATATCTAGGCTTTTATAACCTTAATAGGCTCTAGCTATCTTAATAGCTAGAAAAGGGTTTTATTTTTTATTAATCTTAATAGATATAATATAGCTATATTCCTACTTTAGGCTTTAGCCTATAATATTATTCTCTTTTTCTTCTAAGTAATAACTTTATTGCTTTGGTATTATATACTTATTAATTAAATTATTAGCTTTTATAATTAATTTATATTTAGCCTTATAAATATTAAGAGCTTTTAGCTCTATTAAGAATTCTATTGGTTATTAAGTAAGTTTTTTATAGTTATATTATTAAATAAGAGCTTCTTAGATTTTACTTTATTTTTATTACTTTTATTTAATATATAAGATTTTCTTAATTATTTATTTATTTTTATTATTTATTTATATTAGTAAAAGCTAAAAGTTATTTTATTATTATCTTAGTAAGAGATCTTATTATATTCTTTTTAAAAGATTAATATAAAACTATAGATATATTACCCTAGGTATATTAATCTTTATTATATATATATTTATTATTTTTATTATAGTATATTATTAATATAGTTAATTTAGCTTTTTATAAGGCCTAAGGAATTTATAGTTAATTAAATTAATTTAGATTTTATTTTTAATTTTAAATCTTTTTATTAGTATTTACTTTTTATTAGCTATCTATTTATAGTATTATTATATTATAATTATTATAGCCTATATAAATTCTATAATATCTTAAATCTTCTATAATAGGTTCTTAGCCTAGGCCTTATTATTACTTAATAGTAATTTTATAGTAATCTTTTAAACCTTAAAGGGCTTTATATAATATTTATACTTTAAGAAAAAAAGACTTATTTTTATTATTAAGTTTTTATAATTATTTAATATTAATTATATTACTAAAAGGTAATAATCTTAATCTTTTTATAAATAGTAAATATATACTTATAAATATACTTAAATTTCTTAGTTTATTTATTTTGGCCTTTTATTAATCTATAGATAGTATATTATATTAAGTTATTATATAATATTAGTTAGCTTATAAAAGGCTTACTAGAACCTATTAATTTAATTATTTCCTTAGTTACTAATAATAGACTAAGGTATTTTATATAATTTATAGTAATAGCTAAGAAATTACTTTATATAGGCTTTTACTTTTATTATAAATATAATCTTAAGTATAATAGCTTATATAAATTAATTAATTATAATCTATAAATATTAAGATTTATTTTTATTTATTAGAAAAAGATTTATTATAAAATCTATAGTTAAATTACTTTATAGCTATTCTAGGACTAATAAAGGCTTTAATAGTCTTTTCTTTAATTACTATTAAATATAATTTTTTCTATATATATAATAATTAATAATAAATTATTAAATTAACTATAATAATCTTAGCCAAAAGAATTATCTTAATACTAAGATTATTATACTATTATAGCCTAGGTAATCTCTAGTAATAGTATTATATTCTATCTATATAATATAAGTATATAGTATCTTTATATTAATTTTACTATTAGGTATCTATAATTAGTTCTAGAAGGTTAATTAATCTTTAGTATTTAAGGTATATTCTAAGATCTAAATCTTTAGACCTAGCTTAAGTAATAGACTTTACTTTTATTATTATACTATAATATATATATTTATATAAGTCTTATCTATAATAATAGCTTAATCCTATAAATCCTATAGCTCTAAATAATTAAAGAAAATTATTATTTATAGTATTTTTATTTAAACTATTTAAAGGATAATTTACTTTAGTATAATTATTTTATCCTAGGAAATAGCTAATTAAGGGATTAATTATAAATAATAGCCTTATTTCTTAGAGTCTTTAATTTTCTTAGGTATATTTTATTTTTTATAGCTTAATATATTTAATACTATTATCTTATTATTAGATTAATATTTAAGCTAAAAATTATATTTTAATAGTTATTTTATCTAGTAATTTTATTATTTAATAAGATATTAATATTTTATAAAATATATTAAATTCTTATAGTTTATAATAATAATAAATAGACTATAATTATATAGTTTTATTTTCTAAGTATTTAAGTAATATATAATTATTAATATTTTCTTATTATAGATTAAATAATTATATTTTATTAGGCTTAATTATTATAAATAAAAGATAATTAGCTAATAGTAGCTTTATTTATTTTTTTAAGCTAAAATTCCTTTTAATATATTACCTAAGTAATTAGTCTTAAGAAATATTAATTTATTTAGATTTTATTATTATAATATAAAAGCCTTATAAAATTTATACTTAAGTTCCTAAAAAGTTACTTTTTTGCTAAATCTCTATTTAAAGATAATCCCTTTTTAAGTTAATATTATTAAAAAGATTAATATTTTTATAAAGTTTAATATAAAGATCTAATAGTAATTTATAAAGCCTAAAAAACTTTATATACCTTTTACTATTTAAAGTATTTTTTATTTATAAATTACTTATTATTTCTTTAAATTATATAATACTTTTTTCTTAGCCTATATAATAAATCCTAGGTATTTTACCTTTTAGACTATAAACTTATATTTCTTTAGATCTAAATATAATTTAATAATAACTAAGGTATAAAGTCCCTTTTATACCTTTATTAAATAATCTTTCTTTAAGCTATTAAAATAGATTAATATATTATTTAAATAAACTATAGTAAAGTTATTTAGAAAGTCTTATAATACCTTATTTATATATCTTTAGAATATAATAAGTATATTACTTAGGCTAAATAGATATATTAATTACTTATATAGCCTAAACTAAGTCTAAAAGGCAATCTTAGCCTTATGCCCTTTAGCTATTTAAACCTTATAAAAAATAATAACTATATTTAGCTTAATAAACTACTTAGCCTTAGATAGATTTTATAGTATCTTTATAATCAAAGGAAAAGGATATTAGTCTTACTATATAATAATATTAAGTATATAGTAATTATAATAAAAGTATAATCTTTTTCTTAGCTTCTTAATAAATAATATTAAGGTACTAATAGCTAAGCTATTAGCTTAAATAAACCCTTTATCTAGTAAATCCCTAAAAGTCTTTCTAAGGATAAGTAATTCTTTCCTAAATATATTATATAAAGGTTCCTAAGGAAATAATAATTTATCCCTAAACTTATCTTACTATAAATTAATCTTA
The DNA here is from genome assembly GCA_013403855.1 of Calonectria honghensis. NCBI lineage: Eukaryota > Fungi > Ascomycota > Sordariomycetes > Hypocreales > Nectriaceae > Calonectria > Calonectria honghensis. Next base: position 445,609 of record VTGB01000046.1, read on the forward strand.
TAATTAATGCCTAGTTAATATAATAATAATTTAGCTATCTTTATTACTAAGAATAGCTCTTTAAATTTATTAAGTAATATAGCTAAAACCTATTCCCTTAGGTCTATTTTAACCTTTTATTAAAGGGCTTCTTTAATATCTTTTAAGCTAATAAATTATATTAATAATACTATTAGGCTATATATTCTATATAAATAGTAATAATTAGCTATAAAGATTATAGCTATAATATAATAAGCTATTTATATTTAATAAATCCCTAGGGTTTTTTTTTGCTAATAAGCTATAGCTTAATTCTAGTTATTCTATAGATAATATATTCTTTTATTATATTATAAATAACCTTATTTGCCTTTAATTAAGGCTTACCTAGAAATAAATCCTTTTTTAGGCCTTTTATAGTATAGATATATAGCCTTTATTTATAATCTTTTATCTTAAGGATTAATATTATAATCCTAAAAATATAGGTCTTTTCTTTAGACTTAATAAAGCTATTAAGTTATTATAGTTTTTTTTTAATATATAAAAGGGCTAGCTAATTAGCTAGATTTTTATTTATAAAAGCAAAGATATTATAATTAATATTAATAAAAGCTTAAATAAATTAATTATTAATTTTTACTTTAACTAAAGTTAATTTATTTATTATTATAGGCTTTTACTTTACTTATCTTTAAAGATTTTTTCTAAAGGACTTTAATATTTAACTTTATATTAAAGCTTTTTATTTTTTAAGTTTTTATTTTTACTAATAAATAAATTTAATTTTATAGAATTAATATTATTAATTTACTTAGTTTTTTTTATTTAAAATTATTAAACTATAAATTAATAAAATAAATAAAAGGCCTTTAAATAATTAAGGCTTTTATAGCTAAAATAATATTATATATTCTAATCTTAACTATTAATAAATAATATCTTATTAGCTATTTTACCTATTATTAATATATTACCTTTATAATTCTTAGTTATCCTTAGAGCTAAGATACTATAATCTTACTTTTAGCTAATAATAGATTCCTTTTTCCTTAGCTTTCTAAGTTTTTCTAGCTTCTAAGCTATATCCTATACTTAAGCTAACTAACCTATATAATTATATAATAAATTTACTATAATTAAGCTATACTATAACTATAAGTTTAATATACCTTTTAAAAAGGTAATTTTAGTTTAATTAGCTTATTAAAAGCCTTTTATATTTATTATTATTTACTTAAACTTAAGTAAAAAGCTTATAAAAAAAATAATTTTATCTTATTAAAGGATTTATAAAGATATTACTATATATATTTATAAATTAATATTTTTATATATATAATCTAAATAATATATAAAGTCTATAGAATTATAATAATCTTTAGGTCTTTTAATAATATAAAAAATAGCTATTATTTTTTAAGGTCTTATTACTAAATATAAATTAATTAAGTACTAAAGCTTTTTATTAGATATATAAAGATAAATATTTAATTTTAATTTATTTTTTATTTATTATAATTATATTAAGTATTTATAGTAATTATCTAAAAACTTTAGTAGATTTAAAAATAGCTTTTACTTTAAAAGAGATTATTAAGGGATATTTATATTTAGCTTAATTAAACCTAATAATCTTACTTTAACTAAGGCCTTTAGGCTTTTATTAAAATAATCCTATAATATTATTAATCTTTCTATTATATTACCCTATTAGGCTCTTAATTATATAATTTACTCTTAAATTAAGACTAAAGCTATATTTAATTCCTATTATATAAGCTATATTAGCTATTATTAGATTACCTTATTTAATACTAAGCTATTAGATCCTTAATCTATTATTATGCCTATAAATATCTTAATTAATAGTTTATATTAAAGTTAATTAAGCTTTAGATATATAAAGGGCTAATCCTAGGTTTATTTAACCTAAAGGGTGCTCTATATTAGTCTATCTAAAGCTAAAGAGAAAAGAAGGAAAGGGAGCCAAAAGGGCTACCCTTTTGGCTTTATATCTAGGCTTTTATAACCTTAATGGGCTTTAATTACCCTAGTAGCTAGAGAAGGGTTTTACTCTTTGCTAATCTTAATAGATATAGCATAGCTATATTCCTACTTTAGGCTTTAGCCTGTGATATTTTTTTATTCTTATTACTTTTCTCTTTCTATTTTCTAACTACTTAGCTATCTCCTTATAATAAATATCTTAATATATATTTCTATAGTTTTAACTAATTACTAAGATCTAGCTATTAATAATACTAATAGATAATTAATAGATATTCCCTTATACTTTTATTATTTAATCTAAAAATATAATATATATTCTTTAGGCTTTTATCTTATAATTAACTAATATTTATATAAATCCCCTTTAAGCTATTACTTACTATATTATAGTTTTAGAATTACCTTATTATATTATATATTAGTCCTATACTTACTAACTAATAGTAATAGAGGATCTCTTAATTATTTAAGGGAATTACTAATGCTTAGTATTACCTTAAGGATACAATAGAGACCTTTCCTAGTAGCTATTCTATATTTATTATATATTCTTTTATTAATTCTATTTAGAACTCACTTATAAATAGTTTATCTCTATTACTTATAATCCCTTTTAATATTCTAAACTTATATTCTATATACTTATATAATAGCTATATTATCTAGGCTATTATAAGAGTCTTCTTAGTAGATAAAAAGATAATATATTTACTTATATAATAAACTATTATAAGAATAATATTATATTTCTCATTATCTACTTAGATGCTACTTAATAATTTAATAAAAAAATTAAGATTAATTTCTTAGAATAAATATATTAATATTAATAAAAATTATAGCTTTTTATATAGCTTATATCTTAATATATATATATTTTAATATTATTTATAACTTTATATATATTCTTTCATATTATAAAAGATTTTATTTTAATAAATATTTTAAATAATCAACTCTAGTATTTTAGCTATTTTTATATAGCTTATTCTAGGATTATTATAGTATTTATAATAGACTTTTTATTATATTTTATATTTAATTATTTCTTAAGTTATTATTATTTACTATTAATACTAAAAGTCTTTAGCTTATAGTCCTTAGATTAAGTCTTTTAGTTAAAATAATAATTAAAAGAAGAATATTATTTTATTTTTTATTATTTTTCTTATAATAAAATATAAAATATTATTTTAGAATAATAATTTTAACTTTAATTAAGTTCTTATAACTTCTAAAAATAATTATCTCTTATTAAATAATTTTTAATTACTTTATAATTATATTCTTAGTTTATTAATTCCTGATAATAATTATAAAAATAAATATTAAGCTTTATATTAAATTAAAGAATTTTTATATTTTAAATTAATTAATAAATAAAAAATCATTTTTAAAGATTAAATATTTATTATTTAGGCTTATTTTTATAGTTTATATATAAACCTTAAATATTTTTATTTATTTTATATTAATAGCTAATATTTATTATATATTTAGTAATAATATAAAAATTAATTATAGTTTTTAGGCTAAATTAAGTAAAATATGTTTATAAAAGATCTCTTTTATTATATAATTAAGCTATCTTAAAAGACTATTAATTAAATTAATTTTACTTAGCTTATATTTTATATTAAAATTAAATAAAATTAATTAATAAATCTATTAAATAAGCCTTTTCTAAAGATCTTTTATTAATATAAAGATAATATTTATTTATATTATATAATTTATTAATAATATAAATTTATTTATTAAATTAAGAAAATAATAATTTTAATATTTTAAGCCTTTTATGATTATTAATAATCCTTATTAGCTAATATTTTAATATTTTTTTATCTTAAAAAGCTTTTTTAATTAACATATAATTCATTATTATTAGTCTTTATATAATTAAATTATAATATCTAATATTACTTTTATAAATATATTTATTTTTATTTATAACTTTAGATTTAAGTCTTAATATTAAAAAATAATTATTAAATAAAAAGCCTATTTAAGTTACTTAAATATCTTTATAGCTTTACATAATTATTTAAACTTATTTACTTTTTTATTTTTTCAATTATTTAATTATTTTTTAATAAGGCTATAATAGGCTTTATAATCTTAAAATAATAATTAATAAATTTATAATGAAAATCATAAAATCCTAAGAAGATTTATATATCTTAAAATATTTTTAATAATTTTTATTTTATAATTATTTAAATTTATTTTAATTTTCTTTTAATTTTTTATTAAATAATTATATATTCTAAGAATTTCATTTTTTATTAATAAAAATTATATTTAAATAGCTTTATATAAAACTATATAATTTATAATCTATATAAGGCTTTTCTTAGACTTTTTATATATTAATCTTATATTTAAAAATAAATAATAATATTATTTAAATATATAATATAATAATTATTTAATAGCTTAATTAATATCTAATAAATATATACTTAAAAAATAATTAAAATATTAATTTATCTAAAAAATATAATTATATATTTAAAATAATTATATTTTATATAAAAAGTAATCTTTTAGTAATTACTAAGATTAATATAAATCTTACAATAAATATTTTTTAAGTTAATTTTAATAATTTACTTAGTTTTTATTAATTAATTTAATGAATTTTTAATTAATAATAAAGAATATTTATTTTTAATAGTAATTTAATTTAGTTTTTTATAATTTATATAAAATCTAAAAGTATTGTTTTTCTTAGATATAAATAAAATTAATATTTTTATTTTATTTATAAAGGTCTAAATATAATTATTTATTATATTCTTAATTATATATTTTTATATAATCTTTTATTATTATTTATTAATAAAATATATAAAATTATAAAGAGATTTTTTTCTTTTTTATAAGTTAATTATATATTTTATATTTTTTAGAAGTAATAATTCTTTTACTCTAGTTTTACTAAATATATTACCTAAATTCTTAATTCTTTTTAAAAAAATAATATTTTTCTTAGGCTTATTTTCTCTTAGTATAATTATTAAGTATTTATTTAGTAATAATATATTATAAATATATATAATCTATATTTATTTTTTATTTTCTATAAGCTTTTTTATAAAGGACTTTAGATTTATAATAGAAATTAAAATATAGCTCTAAGTATATATATAAATATTAATAATAATCTTTTTATTTTTTATAAACTTATTAAATAATAATAAATTATTAATATCTAATAATTATTTAACTTTAATAAATATTTAATTAATGTTTTAAAAGCTTTTAAAAGCTAATTTAAAAAAAAGTTAAATAATAGATCTTTTTTAATAGTATTTTTATATTATTAAATCTTATAAGTACTTTCTAGGTAAATATAAATTATAGATTTAGTTATTTAATTAGCTTAAAGTTAATAATATTTATTTAAATATAAATATTTATATTTATTTTTACTATACATTCTTTATATACTTATAGTATAATAACTTATTTCTTAATAATATTCTTAATAAAAATTATTTATTCTTTTAAAAAAAAATTTAAATTAATTTTTTATATTTATTAATTTTTTAAATTATTTATTTTTTTATTTTTAGCTTAAATTATTTAAATTTATATTATTTTTAAATATAATATATTTCTTTTAGGTATTATATATTTTAATATATAATATTTTATTTTATAATAATTATAATATCTTATAAATTTATTTTTAGTACTTAATAAATAAATAAATAATATTTTATAGTTTATTTTTACTTTTAGAATATTTTTTTAAATTAATATAAAGTTTAAATAATTAATTTTATTTAATAGCTTATATAATACTTTATATATTAATCTCTTTTTAAAGGGCTTTAAATTCTATTAATAATAAATAAATTTATAAGATTTTTCTTAATAAATTCTTAATGTTTATTTTTTTTAATTATTATTTTATAAGTTTTTATTATTTACTTTAAAGTATCTTTATATATATTTAATTTCTTAAGTAACTTTCTTAATCTTTTTAAGAAAAATCTTATTTTTTTAAGCTCTTACTTTACATTTCTTTTTAGCCTATAATAATATTAATAAATAAAATTAAATTTATTATTTACTTTTTTTTATATCTAAGAATATATATAGTTATTTAGATCTTAAAATAATCTATTAATAATTAGCTATATTATCTTTATAGGCCTAATGGTTTATTTTAAAGGTTTTATTCTTTAAGCTTTTTATTAATATACCTTTTATATATATAATCTAAAAGGTTTTATTAGATAAAATTTAAAATATTCTTAATATAATTATATTATTATATTTAATTAATATGATTTAATTTAATTCATATTTATTTTATGTTTTATTTATTAATATAGCTAAATTATAATTTATTTTTTAACTTAATAGCTTAAATCTAATTATTAATCTTAATATTAATAATATTTTCTTTTAAATATATATAATTATATATTAATAATTTATTTTAGTATTTATATTAATTATTTAATAATATATTCTTAAATTATTATAATATATTTTAAATTATTTATATTTATTCTTATAAGATCTAAATAATTAAGCTTTTTAATTTTTAATTTTTTATTTTTTTTCTATTTATCAAATAATTAATATATTATTAGCTTTAAGCTTAAAATACTTTTTATATATACCCTTAAGTCTAAGGTCCTTATATATAATAAGGGATTTAATAAGTATTTCTATTTAAGGTTTTAATTATACTAAATAGTCTTTAATTAATTATTTAAAGAATATTATAATTAAATATTTATTATTTTTTATATTATTATTTAATTAATTAAAAAATAGATTATTTTATTTTTTATTAGTAATAATTAGTTATTATTTGTCTTAATTTATATATATAGTTATATTTCTTTAATTAAGGATATATTTAGTAATTATTTATTTATCTTAGAATATTAAAAGGTAATATTCTTTATCATATATATATTAATTACTTAAGTAGAAGAATTATGAGATTTTATTAATTAGGGTATATATAAATATAAATATTTTAATCAAATTAATTATTATAAAAGCTTTAATTTACTATATACTTAGTAAGTATATGGTATATCCCTTTTTATCTAGGCTATAATAGTAATAGTATAGTATGGTAAGGCCTTACTTTGCTATCTTGTTATATTTCTTAAGTTAGTAAAAAGAAAATAATATAACTTGAAAAATCACAAAAAAAAAACACAAATTGTATTTTAGAGGTTATTTTTATTTAGTAAACTATATAACTTTTATTATATTCTAACCACTATCTTTTGCCTTTCTTTTTATTACTTTTAAAGTATATATTCTTTTATACTTAAAGCTATATTTCTTATTTTAATCTAAAAATTCTTATTTTTTTATTTATTCTCCTTAAAAATCCCCTTTAAGTATTATTAACCTTATTATAACTAAAGTTAATATAATAATTCAAAATTAATTAAATAAGCTTTTTTTACTCTTTTATAAACTTAAGATTCTTTTTATAGTATTTTTTCTTAAATAATTAATATTCCTAAAAAATTAATTTAATTTTAAATATTTATCTTATTTACTTCATATATTTTATTATAAATAATATCTTAAACTTTTTATTATATTATATATAATTTATATAATTAAATAAAATAATATTATTAATTTATATTTTATAGTTCCTTTTAAGAGATTAATAATATAAGCTTATAATTAATATATAAATAAGCTAAATTTATAGTATTAAATAGCCTTATTATTTAGTAATATATTATCTTTATAACCAATAGGTTTTTTTATTTTATATTAAGGGATATATAGTATTTTATTGGTTCATATATTATATATATATATAAGAAGTAATATAATAATTATAATATATTAGAATTAGTAAATACTAATAAGAAAATAAACTTTAATATATAAATACTAAGAGTATTTATTTTTATTTATATTTATTAATATTAAAGAAAGGTTTAAAATACCTTTCTTTTATTCTACCTTTAGGTAGCAAAAACCATCATAATTATTATACTATAGAATATAAAAGCATATATCTAGGCAACCTACTCTTAGGTTTCTGACCTAGTTAAGCTCCTATTCTTATAAACAGAGAAGCCTTTTTAATTACTTTAAAATATATTAAAAAATATAGATCTTAATAAAATAAATTTAATTATTTATATAATAAATATAAAAAAAAAAGATAAAAAGATAAAAGCAAAAATATAAATAATCTATAGCTATTAATAAGCTCTTAATTTATAAAAGTAATATTTATATTACTAATACTATAATCTATTATTATTATAAATTATATTTCCCAAATTATTTTTATTTAATAAACTATATAACTTTTATTATATTCTAATAAAACTATTTTTTTTATTATTTTTAATTAAAATATATATTTTTTTATACTTAAAATTATACTTTTTACATTAATCTAAAAGCTATTATATTTATCTTTATTTATTTTTCTTAATAATTCCCTTTAAATATTATTTAATCTATTATAGCTAGGATTCTTATACTAAATAAAGATTAATTTAATAAGTTTTTTTTATTTTTTAATATACTTAGAATTATATTTATAGTATTTCCTTTTAAATAATTAATATTCTTAAAAAATTAATTTAATTTTTGATATTAATATTATATTATTTATATTATTTACTAAAAATGATATTATAAACTTTATATTATATTATATATAATTTATATAATTAAATAAAAAGAAAATATAAATTTATACTTTATATTTCCTTTTAAGAAATTAAGAATATAAGCTTATAATAAAAATATCAATAAGCTAAATTTATAGTATTAAATAACCTTATAATTTAATTAAATATTACTTTTATAAATAATAAATTATAACATTTTATATTAAAAGCATAAATTATATTTTAGAGGTTATTTTTATTTAGCAAACTATATAACCTTTATTGCACTCTAGTAAAACCACTATTTTTCCCTTTCTTTTTATTGCTTTTAAAGTATATATTCTTTTATACTTAAAGCTATAGATTTTAATAAAAGAATAAAGGTAATAGCCTATAGTAAGCTATTAGCTATTACCTCTATTCTAGGCCCTCAAGGAATAAGGGTAATAAAAATAAATAAATAAATAATAAAAATAATATAAAGTTATTAAAAAAAAGATAAACAAATAAATGAAATATTAAAATAAAATAAAACTAAAATAAATAATTATTAGTTATTAATTAATAAAAAAGTTAAATAATTATTATAATTATAATATTAAATAATAATGAATTAATACAATTTAATTATAAATAATTATAATCTTAATTAACGCTTTTTATTATTATTTTTTTTATATAAATTAATTACTAAATTCCTTTTATACTATAAATATTAATTCTTTTATATTTTATAATATTATTTCTAATTTTCCTTTATTAAAAGCCTTTTTACTATTACTATTATTATTATTACTAATAAACCTTATATTATTTATATTTTATATTATATTTATTAATTAAACTTTATCAATATTATTTAAAAGATTTATTAATATAATAATAAATTATAATCTTAGTAATATAAATATTACTTTTATAAATTAAAAGCTTATTAATAATTGTAAATTATTTATATTTTTTTCTTTATTTTTTTATCCTTTTTTGTTATATTTATTATATAAGTAATTAAATTTATTTTATTAAGACCTATATTTCCTAAATTCATGTTATTTTTTTATTAAATTAAGAAATTCTTAGTTTATCTTTTTAATACTAATAAAGATAATAAAATAATAAATATAATAAAAAAATAAAGTTATTTAGTAGAGTATATTAGTAGATTTTTATAAAATATTTAGATCTTAATTTAATATTAATAATAATATAAAATAAAAAGAGCTTTAATATAATTAAAATAAAATAATTATTTTTATAATTATATTAAGAATAATATTATTAAGATAAAAAGCTAGAATATTTCTTAGGCTAATATTCTTAATATTATTTAAAATTTTCTTACTTATAAAAAGCCTATTATAAAGAAAATAATTTGAACTAAATGTATAATATCTTTAATTAAATAAAGACTAAATAAAAAGGAAAATAATCATAAAAAAATAATATCTAAAAGTACTTATATTATATAAAATAAGCTTTATCTAAATAGTAAGCAAAGGTAAAAAGAAATAAAATAAGATATAGTAAATAAACTAATATATAATAGCTAAAAGTTTAATAAAAATATTATTAATTAATTTAAGGCTATTATATTTAATAATTAAGAAAATAATGACATAAACAATAATATAAATAAAGATAAAAAAGAAGAAAATAATTATAATTAGAATTTAAATAATACTAATAGTTTGAATATACTTATTATATTTACAATATTTTCTCTTAACTTTATTATAAACTATAATAATATAAATAGACCTTAAATTATATATAAAGAATAAATGAATAAAAAGAGTATTAATTATAATATTAGACTATAAAGGGTTAATTTAAGGTAATAAAAAAAAAGGATTATAATAATATTAGAATATAAGAATATTTAAAAATACCTTATACTAAGTAAAATCTAAAGAAAGTAATTATAATTATAATTATAGCTATAATTATAGTTATAATTACAATAATTATAAATAATAGTAAATATAATAATCTCTAAGTTATGAATTATATTTTAAAGGTTATTTTTATTTAGTAAACTATATAACTTTTATTATATTCTAACTTTCAACAGTAAACCACTGTTTTTTGCCCTTCTTTCTATTACTTTTAAAGTATATATTCTTTTATACTTCAAGCTATATTTCTTATCTTAATCTAAAAATTATTATCTTTTTTTTATTTATTTTTCTTAGAAATCTTCTTTAAGTATTATTTATTTTATTATAGCTAATATTAATATAATAATTAAGAATTAATTAAATAAGCTTTTTTTATTTTTTTATTAACTTAAAATCCTTTTTATAGTATTTCTTTTTAAATAGCTAATATTTCTAAAAAATCAATTTAATCTTAAATATTTATATTATTTACCTTATATATTTTTCTATATATAATATCTTAAATATTTTATTATTTTTAAAATAATTAAAAAGGCTTCTCTATTTATAAGAATAGGAGCTTAACTAGGTCAAAAACCTAGGAATAGGCTGCCTAGATATATGCTTTCCCATCCTACAGTACAGCAACCACAACAGTCTTTGCAACCTAAAGGCAAGACAAGAGAATGCTTCCTAAACCTTTTTCCAATATAAATAGATATAGATGAAAATAAATGCTACTCTTAGCATTTATATATTATAATTTATTTTCTAGCATTTATAAATCCCAATATATCATAATTATCATATTCCTTTACTAGACCTACTTACTTATACCCACATACAATACACAAACCAATAGAACACTATATACCCCCTAACATACTATTAAAATATTAAGACCTATTATTTATAAGGGTAATACCCTACTAAATAATAAGGCTACCTAATATTATAAATTTAGCTTATCTCTATATTTATTATAAGCTTATATTATTAATCTTTTAAATAAAAATATAAAATATAAATTTATAATATTATTTTATTTAATTATATAGATTATATATAATATAATATAAAGCTTATAATATTATTTTTAATAAATAATATAAATAATATAATATTAATATTAAAAATTAAATTAATATTTTAAAAATATTAATTATTTAAAAAAGAAATATAAAAATAATTTTAAATTTATTAAAAAATAAAAAAAGCTTATTAAATTAATTTTTACTTAATATAAAAATCCTAATTCACAAATTGTATTTTGGAGGTTATTTTTATTTAGTAAACTATGTGACTTTTATTGCATTCTATAGACCACTATTTTTTGCCCTTCTTTCCATTGCTTTTAAAGCATATATCCTTTTGCCCTTAAAGCTATATATCTTATATTAACCTAAAAGTAATTATATTTTTTTTTAGCTATTTCCCTTAGAAATCTTCTATAAGTATTATTTAGCCTATTATAACTAGGATTTATAAAATAATTAAAAATTAATTTAATTATCTTTTTTTGCTTTTTTATAAATTTAAGATCCTTTTTATAGTATTTTTTCTTAAGTAATTAATATTCCCAAAGGATTAATCTAATCTTAATTATATCTACTATATTATCTTCTATAGACAATATATTAAACTATTTAGTATACTATATATAATCTATATAGTTAAATAAGATAATATTATTAATTTATACTTTATATTCTCTTTTAAAAGATTAGTAATATAAGCTTATAATAAATATATAAATAAGCTAGACTTATAGTATTAGGTAAACTTATTATTCGGTGGGATATTGCCCTTATAAATAATAGGTCTTGCTATTTTGCATTAGGGGATATACAGCATCCTATTGGTTTGTATATTGAAGTAATTTAATGATTATAATCTATTGGGATTAGCAAATGCTAGAAAACGAATTACAATGTATAAATACCAAGAGCATTTATTTTTATCTATATTTATTTGTATCGGAGAAAGGTTTAGGAAGCCTTTCTCTTGCCTTGCCTTTAGGCTACAAAGACCATTGTAGTTGCTGTACCGTAGGATGTGAAAGCATATATCTAGGCAGCCTGCTCCTAGGTTTCTGACCTGGTTGAGCTCCTGTTCTTGTGAACAGAGAAGCCTTTTTAATTACTTTAAAATAAAAATCCTAATTAAAATAAACTAAATAATACTTAAAGAAAATTTATAAGAAGAATAAATAAAAATAAATATAATAGCTTTTAAGTTAATATAAAAAATATAAATTTAAGTATAAAAAAATATATACTTTAATTAAAAGTAATAAAAAAAAAGAAAAAATAATAATTTATAGAATGCAATAAAAGTTATATAGTTTACTAAATAAAAGTAACCTCTAAAATATAATTTATACTTAAATATTTTATTATATTATATATAATTTATATAATTAAATAAAATAATATTATTAATTTATATTTTATAATCTCTTTTAAAGAATTAATAATATAAACTTATAATTAATATATAAATAAATTAAATTTATAGTATTAAGTAATCTTATTATTTAGTAAAATATTATTTTTATAAATAATACGTCTTTTTATTTTAATAATATATTAAGAAATATAAAGTATTTTATTAGTTGATATATTATATATAAGTATAAAAATAATATAATAATTATAATATATTAAGATTAATAAATATTAATAGGAAAATAAATTATAATATATAAATACTAAGAGTATTTATTTTTATTTATATTTATTTATATTAAAAAAAGATTTAAAAAGCCTTTTTTTATTTTACCTTGAGATAGTAAAGACTATTATAGTTATTATATTATAGGATATAAAAGTATATATCTAAGTAGCTTATTCCTATATTTCTAACCTAATTAAGTTTTTAATCTTATAAATAAAAAAGCCTTTTTAATTACTTTAAAATAAGAATCTCTAAGTAATTTAAATAATAAATTCTTTACTAATAATAATAAATATATAAGAAATATAATTTTATTATATAATATAAATCTTTAAATATAGACTAAGACTATTTTTAATTATTATAGTAAATAGTTTATTTATTATTACTTCTTTTTCTTTTTGATCTTTAATATAAAAGTATATTTATATAATAAGAATATTAATATAATAAATATAAAATATTAGTTATTTACTAAAATTAAATATCTATTATAAAAGATAATACTAAAAAGATTAAAAATAATAAAAGAAATTATAATATAATAAGAAGACTAAAGATATATATATAAAAGAATTTATCTTTCCTATTAGGGAAAGTTAGTATTAAAGTGGTATATTATAAAGTGTTTATTAAACTCCTATTAATATATTATATAAGCTTTTTCCTTACTATTTTCCCTTTTAAATACCTTATCCTAAATCTATCTTAAGAGTTTAATTAGCCTTAATAATTTCAGTTACTATAAAGAGTAGCTCTTAGAGCTATTAGTAATTATTTTAAAGTATATTAATAAATTAATATTCTTTATAATTTAATTTAATATTTATCTTTAATCTTATTCTTAATGATTTAAGAAATATTAATTAATTATTAATATATAACTTAATCTTATAAACTATACTTTTTCTAAGACTTAAATAAGATCTATTATTAAGGATCTTATAGCTTAATATTATTAGCTATATTATTTACTAATTAATTAAAAAAAGTAAATTTATATTTTAAAGCTTAAAAGATAATTAGATTATATATAGTTTATTTTAATAAAGATATACTTAAATATCGTTTTTATTATCTTTAAGATTATTATAATATGATATTTAAATATTCTTTAAATATATAATAATTAAAGGAATATTTTTAATAATAATATAAATAGATTATATTTTATTTAATTATTAAGATATATAGAAAGATTAAGCTAAATAGAATAGGCAAAGGGATAATATTTGAATATTAGGCTTAAATAAAGTTTTCTTAAGATATTAGAGATAGTATTTTTACGTTATTATAATATCTAGTAGTCTTTTTATTAGGGCCTATAGATATAAGCTTAATTTAATATATTTAAACAGTTTTACTAGGTAATTAGCCTTATAAATAGATTTAAAAAAAAAGAAAAAAGAACTTATTTAAAATATTTCTATATATAGATTTTAATAATTAATATTCTTAGAATCTTAAATAAACTTAAAATATAAAATTAAGTTAGTTATTATTTATTATAGATTTTCTATAATATAATTTACTATAAATTTAAATAATATTATTAATTCTCTTAAGCTAAAGATTTTAATATAATAAAAATATAATTATAAAATTATAAAATTATTTTTAGATCTATTAAATAATTTTACTAAGTAAAAATAATTATTAATATTAAACCTAATAAGCTTAGCTATATTCTTTTATTATAAAATATTTTTATTTTTTAAGTATTATATTAAAATTAATAAGAAATCTATCTTTAGTTATATAAGCTAATATTTTATGACTATAAAAATAAATTAATATAATTCTTTATATATTTATAATTTACTTTAATTATATAATAATATTAAATTAAATAATTTATTTAATATAAATAAGAAAAATATATTTAAGAAAAAGTTAAAAAATTATAATAAATTTATTTACTATTTTAATAATATTTTCTCTAAAGTAAATATAAATTATATTTTTTTTATTCTTTTACTTTACCTTTTTTTTTCTTTATACTCTTTTCTCTTTTTCTTTTAATATATATAATATAATAAATTTAATAATCTTATTATTATTTTTATATTTAGAATCTTAATAAAAAATTATATTATACTATTTTAAGTAAAAAAATATTATATATAATTAATAAATTATTATTTATTACTAAATAAAAGGTCTTTAATATAATATTTAATATTAAGATTAACTTTTATATAAGATCTTTATAAAGATATTAATATAAAATAATTTATTCTAAATATATTATTAAAATAAAAAATAATAATATCAAAGATTAATAAAAATTATATTAATTTAAGTTTTTAAGAAAGATTATAAAGTATATATTTTTGAATTATTAAGATATTCTTTTATATTAAAAATTTTTATTAATAAATTAATTATTAAAATAAAGCTATAATTATAAAATTATATTATAATTATAATTTATTTTCTATTATAATATAATTTAAAATATTTACTTTAATTTATTATTTTATTAATTATATAATTAAAATAAAGAATTTAATATAAAAAAAAATAATTATTATTAAATATTTTTATATTTTAAAATTTTATTTAAAAACTAAGACTATAAAAAAGCCTATTAATCTTAATAACATATTAAATCTAAATAATACTTATTATACTATAAAGATTAATAAGACTAATTAGTTTTTTATAAGGCTTATTAATTATATTTTTATTAAATATAAAATTTCTAAGATAATATAAGACTTAAAATAATATACCTAGCCTTTAATAAACTATTACACTAAAAAGATTAATTAATTTAATTAGCTTTACTATATTAAATCGCGCTATATAATAGCTTATAAAAATACAGGGCCCTGCTGAGCGCCCTGCCCAGTGGTCCTCTTACAATTATTCCCCCTTCTAAAAGCCTAGTCCTCTAGGCATTATAGGCTCTCTGCCTCTGCTATAGTTTATTCTGGGCTTGCAGGCCTAATCTGCCGCTATTAATAGCTTTATTATAGGTCTTTTCTAGCGCCCCCCAGGGGGCTTATCCTAAAGGTAATAATACTATTAGCTTACTGACCAGTTGCTAAAGGCTTACTATTATTAACCCCCAAAGGAATAGTTAATCTAGTAGCCTATTTGCTGACTAGGCATGCCCCTTTGAATCTTACTACCTTTGTAAGCTTAGCCTAATATAATCATAGCCTAATCTAGGATTTAAATCCTTAACCTTTATATAGCTAAACCTATAGCTTAATTAAATAATTATAAGACTTAGGGTAGTATGCTTAGCCTTTAATAGACTATTATACTAAAAAGATTAATTAATTTAATTAGCTTTATTATATTAAATCATATTATATAATAGCTTATTAGAATATAGGGCCTTGCTAAGCGCTTTACTTAGCAGTCCTCTTATAAATAAAGACTACATTTTATTTCTTTAAATATTTAATAGACTTTTACTTAAATAAATGGTAGGCTTATATTAATATTAATTAATTATATTAATATATTTTAAGGAAATAGTCTTATTTATAAGCTTTAATATTATAAAAAGAAAGTAATATTAATTTATATAATTATTTTATAATAATTAATATTTAATAAAAAAACATAAATTAATAAATATAATAATATTATTCATAAATAATTATTTATTTTTATAGAAATAAATTTAGATTTTATAATTTACTAAAGATTATTATATATCCTATATTAATAATTATCTTTTTCCTTATATTAGTAATAAAACCTAAGATAAAGCTAATAAGAGTAAAGAAAATAGTGATTATTATTAGTAATAAATAGTTTTATGGTTTTTTTTTCTTTTTATTTTAAATATAAATTAATAATAAATACTTATTTTTATTTATAATGAAATAATTTAATATCTTATCTTATTTATACTTTAAAATAATTTTATTATATTTAGATTGGTGGATAATATAAATATAATTTAATAAAAAAAATAAAGATTACTTGATAAGATCTTATTTATAATAAGATCTAGAAAAATAATAATGATAATTAATAAGCTAATATAATTTAAGTACATATTATATAATATAATTAATATTAAATTATAATTTAAGAAAAAGGAAAAAGATATTATAAATAAGATAAATAAGATAAATTAAAGAAATAAGGATTGAAATAAGAATAAGAATAAAGAGTTTAATTAACATAACTTTAATAATAATAAGAATAATAATATTATAATTATAAATCTAGGTATAACTTATATTCTAAGTAAAACCAAGATTTTAGGAATTTTAAGTTAAAAAAGGGAATTGTTTAATTCTATTAAGTAAATAATTATAGAAATAAATAATTTAAATAATAAAAATGAATATAAAAATCAAAATTATATTAATAGTTAAATAATAATAATAAATATAATATAAAGTTAAAGAGAGATATTATTAATAATATAACCATAACTAATAGTAAAAATTATATAAGTTTTAATATATATAATTATAGATATAGTAAAAGAAATAATACTATAGTATTTTAAAGTAATTAAAAAGGCTTTTTTATTTATAAGAATAAAAGCTTGATTAGATTAAAAACCTAAGAATAGGCTATCTAGATATATGCTTTTATATCCTATAGTAAAGCAACCACAATAGTCTTTATAGCCTAAAGGTAAAGCAAGAGAAAGGCTTTTTGAACCTTTCTTTAATATAAATAGATATAAATAAAAATAAATATTACTTTTAGTATTTATATATTATAATTTATTTTCCTATTAATATTTATAAATCTTAATATATTATAATTATTATATTCCTTTAATATATAAACCAATAAAATACTATATATCCCCTAATATACTATTAAAATATTAAAACCTATTATTTTTAAGGATAATATCTTACTAAATAATAAAATTACCTAATATTATAGGTTTAGCTTATTTATATATTTATTATAAGCTTATATTACTAATCTCTTAAAAGAAAATATAAAGTATAAATTTATAATATTATTTTATTTAATTATATAGATTATATATAATATAATACAAAGTTTATAATATTAATTATTTAAAAAAAATATTATAAAAATAATCTTAAGTGTATTAAAAAATAAAAAAAACTGATTAAATTAATTCTTATTCAATATAAAAATCCTAATTATAATAGTTTTTAGGTTAATATAAAAAATATAGCTTCAAGTATAAGAAAATATATACTTTAAAAGTAATAGAAAGAAGGAGAAAAAATGGTAATTCTATTAGAATATAATAAAAGTTATATAGTTTACTAAATAAAAATAACTTCTAAAATATAATTTATGATTATAATAGCTATATTGAGAATAATAATAATAAATATTCCTAAGACTATAATTTATTTAGTATATAATATTAATATTAATATTAATACATTTTATTATAAAAGAAAAGGTTTAATTAAGGCCCTAAAAGCTTTTTTTTAGAATTTATAAAAAATATAATAATTATTTATTATAAATAAAGTTAATATACTTAGAGTTTATACTTTAATTTTTATTAATAATATTTTCTATAATTTATATAAATATAATAAGAGTTTTAAAGATATACTAATTATATTATTTTATAGTAATTTTTGTTAATTTAGCTTAATATTATAGAAAACCTTTTTAATAAGCTTAAAAAGATTTTTTTAAAATAATATAAAAATAAAAAATATAAATATTATTAAATACAATAAAGGATATAATTTATAGAAAAAGTTTAAGATTATTATTATCTTTTGTAAGTAAATTTAAGCTACTAAGAATCTAGAACTATAAGTACTTTTAAATTATATTTACTAAGAGACTTAAATAGTTTCTAATATCTATCTCTTAAATAATTCATTTTATTAATTTAATAAAAAAAGTAATATAAAAAAAAAGAATTATTATTATTCTTTTAAATTATTATTACTAAAACCTTAATATAAAGGTATTACTTATAATATAATAATAATAATAAAAAAAAGAAAATAAAAGGTAATAATATAAAAAAGCCTAATATATATATTTTTATCTAAGTATAAATAAATAGCTAATTAATATAAAATAAAGATAAAAGTACTAAATATATTAAGCTTTAATAATAAAAATAAGATTATTATTTTCATTATTTTTATATTTTTACTTAATATATTAATAATAATTACTATTAATATTTTTTAAGAATTAAAGTTAATTAATAACATGTTTTATAAGGCTTAGAACATTATACTTAATCTATAATATCTAGATTATTAAATATTAAAGACATTATTATTTACTTTTATCTTTTTATAGATATTATTCTTTATTTTAAGTTAATAAAATTTCTTAATTTTATAAATATACTAAAGAATATTATTTTATTAATACTAAAATATATATATATTTAGCCTAAATGTAAATAAAAGAATATAATAGTAATTTAGATTTTAGTAAATAAATCTACTATATATAGCTAAATATATATATACTAATTATAAGATTTAAGACTATATTCTAAAGAAAATAGTCTTAAAACTTTAAAATATTAAATTAAACCTAAATAAAAAAGATAAAATAAAACTAAGTAAACTTATAGTTAATATATATAACTATTAAGGTATAAATTACTTAGTAATATAATATTATTAGCAAAGATTAAATATTATAATTTAATAAAAAAATAGTTTTAAGATAATAGTAAAAGTAAAGAATAAATTAAATTAAATAAATAATAAGATAATAAAAAATACTAAGTTAATATAATAATAATAATAATAATAATTAAAATAAAAGGGATTAAGTAATTTTTTTCTTTTTTTACTTTTTTTACTTTTACTTTTTATTTAATTTATATTAATATACTATAAATATATAATAATAATATAAATATATATAAAATGATAAATTATAAAATAATTATATAAAAAAAATACTATTTATATAATATTTATATAAATTTTATATAATCTAATAGTTTTTAAAATAAATTATAACAACTAATAAATACATCTAATACAACTATATACTATACTATACTATACTACACTATACACATAAGAGGATAGGTAATAAATAGTAAAAACAATAGTATATAGCTAATAGATCCCTTTTCTTATTTCTTAAGGGCATTAGCTCTTTCCTTTATATTAATATATATAATATTAAACTTACCTTTAATAATAATATTATTAATTTCCGTATTAATATAAAATATTTAATTTATTAATTAAGGCTTTTATAGTCTTTTATAATCTTATTTAACAAATAATATTATAGTCTTAATTATAATCTTAATTATAAATAACTATTAATCTTTTCTTAGTTTTCTATAGTTTTATTTAATAAAGGCTATTATAGTTTTAATTATAAGTAATTATAAAACTATCTTTTTGCTATTATTATTATTATAATTAATCTTATTATATTCTTTAGTTTTAATCTTATATAGCTTCTTCTTTATATTATTATAGTAAAACAATTTTATTATAATAATTGTAAAGTTTATAGGTTTACTTAGTATATTAAGGATATATATCTTTTTATTAATAATAATAAGTTTATAAAGGCCTTATTAGCCTTTATTATCTTATTATATATATACCTTTAATTATAATAATAACTTATATATTAAGATTATATTTAAGCTATTATAAATAATAAGTATTTAAAGTAATTAAAAAGGCTTCTCTGTTCATAAGAATAAGAGCTCAACCAGGTCAAAAACCTAGGAGCAGGCTGCCTAGATATATGCTTTTATATCCTACAGTACAGCAACCACAATAGTCTTTGTAGCTATAAAGCAAGGCAAAAGAAAAACTTCTTAAACCTTTCTTTAATACAAATAGATATAGATAAAAATAAATACTACTCTTAGCATTTTATATTACAATTCGTTTTCCTACTAATATTTACTAATCCCAATATATTATAATTATTAAATTACTTCTTATACCTACATATAATATATAAACTAATAGAACACTCTATATCCCCTAATATAAAATAAAAAGACCTATTATTTATAAGGGCAATATCTTACTAAATAATAAGGCTACTTAATACTATAGGTTTAGCTTATTTATATATTAATTATAAGCTTATATTATTAATTTCTTAAAAAAGACTATAAAGTATAAATTAATAATATTATCTTATTTAATTATATAGATCATATATAATATAATAAAGAGTTTAAGGTATTATCTATAAGAAATTATATAGAGTAAATAATATAAATATTTAAGATTAAATTAATCCTTTGGAAATATTAGCTATTTAAAAAGAAATATTATAAAGAGAATCTTAAGTTTATAAAAGAGTAAAAAAAGCTTATTTAATTAATCCTTAATTATTATATTAATTCTAGCTATAATAAAATAAATAATAATTAAAGAGAATTTCTAAGGAAAATAAATAAAGAAGGAGATAATGACTTTTGGATTAAGATAAGAAATATAGCTTTAAGCACAAAAGAATATATGCTCTAATTAAAAGTAATAGAAAGAAGAGCAAAAAATAGTAGTTTACTTTCGAAAGTTAGAATGCAATAAAAGTCATATAGTTTGCTGAATAAAAATAACCTCCAAAATACAATTCGTGATGAATAGTAAGTATATTATTAACTTTTCTTTTTACTAATAATTTATATATTTCATTAATTACTTTTTAAATAACTTTAATATATTATATAATAATAAATATAAATAATAAATTATTTAAAAATTAAGAATAAATATTAAATATAAGTACTATTAATATAAATCTATTTAAACTAATAAAATTATTAATAACTTTAATTATTATTTATAGTTTTTATTAATTTTTAATTATATTATTAACTTTTTACTTAATAATATTATAAGCTTATTTAAATAATCTATAATATTATTTTATCTTTTTAATACTATTATAAACTTTAATAAGAATCTTCTTAATATTAATTATTAATATTTATATACATTAATAGAATTTATTAACAGTAAAATTAATATTTAAATCATGAATAATTTGATTAAAAGAACTAAGGCAATAATTAATTTAATATACTCATAGTATATTTTATATATCTTTTGCTTTTTACTCTTAAGAATTTAAAAAATAAATTAGTTAAGATAATATAATTATATCAATAATATAAAGTACTAGCTTATAATTAATATAAACAATATTAATAATAATCTTATAATTAAATTTATAATTATTTTTTAAGATAAATCTAAATTAACTTAAGGCCTTATTATTTATCTAATAATATTAGTATATTTCTATAAGCTTTTTTAAGGCTTTAGTCTTAAATTCTTAGTTTATATACTTTAATATCTTTTTTAATTATTTAACTTAAAAATATTTAAAATGTCTATAAATTTAATATAATTCTATTTCTATTAAATAAAATATAATAGATTCTTTAGCCTTAAGAATTTACTATAGGTATTTCTATTATTTAATAATTAAAATCTCTTTTTTGCCTTAAATAAGAATATTCTAGATATTATTTAGCTTAATATTTAGCTTATTTATATTAATAATAGAGAAAAGAAATAGGATTATTATTAGAAGAATATAAAAGTTAATAATACTTAGCATAATTAATACTTAAATAACGTTAGTAAATATTATTTAATTAGCTTTAAATATAATATTATGATATGATATTTAATTAATTTTAAGTAATAATATTAATTTTTATAAAGCTTTTACCTAAAAAGTATTTAATATAAATATACTAATAGCTTTTATATTAAGTAAGATCCTTTAAAAGGCTTTATTAGAATAATATTCTTTAGTAAAAAATATATTACTATATTAAACTATTTTATTCCTATAGTAGTATTAATAAAATTAATAAAATATATGTATTCTTTATTATACATATTATTTTTCTTAAAATAAAATCTACCCTTAATTAAAAGTTTAAATATCTTAATAATTTCTAATATTATATTAAGATTATTATTATTATGTTTTACTTTCTTATATAATATAAAATAAACTTAATACCTTTTATTTAAAGATAAGATTTTACATTTTTTATATTAAATTAATTATATTTATATTATTAGTATTCTTATTCTAGGTACTTTATTAATTAATATCTAGCTTTTTTATAAATAGAGTAATATTAGGTCTTTTATTATTAATGATAATTATTTGATTAATATAATCTATTATTATTATATTGTTTTTCTTCGCTAAATTATTAATTAATAAAATATATAAAAGAATTATTATACTATATACTTAACTTTTTATTTACCTTTATAATATTTATTAGCTTTTATATATTTACTATTAACCCCTTAAATATTCTTATATTTTAGTACTTTATTATATTATATTCTAAGACTTTATTAATTATAGTTAAAGTACATAATAAAGTTTCTTATTATTCTAATTATAATTATAAATATTATAATGAATTTAGTAAATCTTCTTAATAAATATATTAAAGTTTTTAAATATATTTTTATTAGGGTTTTTATTTATTAAGTTATAAAATATTACAATTAATAACTTATTATAATAATATTAAATTATCTTAGGTATTTTAAAGTATATTTTAATTATTTTATATATTATTTTATATAAAAGGTTTTTATTAGAGAAAAAGTAAATATAATATTCTTTAGCTTTATTATTAAGTATTATAATTAATACTCTTATATAGTTATTTCTTAGTATTATAATATATTTATATTTATCTTTAAAAGTAATAACCTTAATTAACTAAAAATTATTAAACTTATTTATATATTAATTATTATTAATATATATCTTATTAAGCATAATTAACTTTCTTATAATAAGTTTATTTATATATAAGAAAAAAGGGGCTTTTGCTAAAGCAAGATTATAATTTAGTAACTAAAAACTAAACTAAAAACTAAAATCTTTAATTTTTAGTAACTAAAACTAAGGCTTAGTTAGTTAAAAGCTTGACTAAAACTAAAGGTCTTTAGTTTTTAGTTAGTTTTTAGTTACTAAAGAAATAATAAAAATGAATTAAATAATAAATCAAGTATATTATATATATATTATAAAATAAAAATGAAATAATATAATAAAATAAATATAATAAAAGTATATTTAAATAAATCTAAATAAAAATATTAAAAAAACTATAAATTCTTTATTCAATTTTATCCTTATTAAATAATTTAAAATCTAAACTATTAATATTATTATAGTCCTAGCTTTTTAATAGAATTAATTTTCTAATTACCTCTTTAAAAAGCTTATTTTGACTTTGAAAAATAATATTATTTCCAATAGTAAAAATACTTTCTATAGCAGCAAAAGTAACAAGAATAGCTAAATAATACCTAGCTAATATACTTAAAATAGGAAATCTAGGGCAATTAGTTTCTTAAAATTTAAGTATGTTAATCTAATATAATAGTTAATACAATATAATAAAAATGAAAGAAATTAAATATATTACTTACCTTTAAATTTATTGGCTTTTTATTTAAATATATAGTATATTCTTCTTTTAGCTTTAAATTTCCCATATATAATTCTTTTTTAGAATTAGAACTGGAGCTTAATTTAAAAGGACTTTCTATATATATATTCTTATTTAATTAATTAAATAATAAATTATAATTTAATTTTTTATTTAATTTTTCTAATTTTATTCCAATCCTTACTAGTTTAAATATAAATATATATAAATATATATATATGTATATATATAATTAATCAATTAAATTTAGTTTTAAATAAATTTAAAATATTTTATTTATTATTTAAATAATAATATAATAATCTATTTTCTTAAAGATAAATTAATTTCAATCTAAGATCTAATATAATAAATAAAATAAAAGGCTTATAAGTTTCTAATACTAGAAAATCTAAATTCCTAGGAAAATATTTTTCTAATTTTTTTAAGCCTTTTAAGATAGCATTATAATAAACCTTATAATAGTCTTATATAATATAATTAATGAAGAATATAAATTAATAAGAGTAAATATAAAAAATAACTTATTAAATTAGGCTTTTTAGATTTTTCTAAAAAAATATCTTTTAATTCTTTAAGCCTTTTATATATTTAATAAATATATAAAAGCCCTTTAGGTAAGATTATATAAACTTATCCTTATAATTTAATAAAAGGTTTTAAGAAAACCTTAAAAATAATTTCTAATTCTTCTAAAGCTAGCTAATCTAAATTAAAAAAAGCTAGCTTTTATAATTCTAAATTAAAAGTATTTTTTATAATATAATTAATTAGCTCTTTTAATATAAGAATTAAATTAATTATATTATAGGTAGAATTCTATCTAATGGAATTATATATTTTTATTAGTATTTTTAATATATATATATAAATAGAATTTACCTAAAGAAATAGGTTTTTTATTAAAAGAAAAATTAAAAAGCCCTTCTTTTTTATATCTTTCTATTTTTTCTTTTAATAGCTTTTTTTCTTCTTAGGCATATTTAATTAAACTAGCTAATTTCTTTAATTAACTAATTAAACCTAATAAAACTAATATATATAAAAATATATATAGCTTAATAAAAGAACTTACTACAAATATCAATTTTTTTATTTCTTTTAATTTAGAATTTAATATAGAAATTAAATTTATATAATTAGATAATTTAATTTCTATAGAATTAAAAGAAATAAAATCTTTTAATATATCTTAAACTATTATATTTAGAATATAGCTTATATAATAAATATTATTTATAGAATTCATATTAAAGTTATTTTTATAAATAGCTTTAAATATATTTATACGTTAATTATTATTAGTTATATTATTTTTAGTTATATTAAAATATTAATTATTTATAGTCTAAATATTAAAAACTAAAGAAAAGGTCCTATAGGATTTAATATTAGTTAAGAAATTAAAATTTAGCTTAATTAAGCTATTTTTATAATTTTTATTCAAAATATCTTTAATCTTTTACCTTTTAATAATAGGTAAATATCTATATAAAGTGAATTATATAAATATATATATATATATATATATAAAACTTATTTATTATAATAAAATAATAGATTTTAAAAAGATTTAGAATTTCAAAGCCTAAAGAATAAATTATTTTCTATAAGAAAATATAAAATCCTATTTAAAGCTTTAGTTTCTTAAAAACTATTTTTATTTTCTTTAGCCTTTTTAGATAAATTAAAAAAGTCCCTTTTATTATTAATAGGACTATTAATTTCTAATTTAATTTAATTAATATATTATTAAGATAAAAAAGATTTAAATAATATAAATAATTTACTTTTTTTTTTGTTGTTTTTAGTTTTTTTGTTGTTTTTAGTTTTTTTGTTGTTTTTAGTTTTTTTGTTGTTTTTAGTTTTTTTGTTGTTTTTAGTTTTTTTGTTGTTTTTAGTTTTTTTATTTATTATAATATCTAGATATTTTACTTTATAATATCTTATTAAATTAAAAGCTTAAAATCCCTTAATATTAGTTATAATAGAATATTTATAATTATTAAAAAGTTAATATTTTTTTTTAAAAATAAAAATAAAAAAATTAAAAGAAAATATATACCTTATATAATAAACTTTTATTTGCCTTTCTTTAAAAGGATTAATAGGTAATAAGGACCTATTAAATGAACCTTTATTAATAATATATATTTTAGATTTATTAGCTTCTTTTAATTTAAATTTAGGCTTATTATAGGCTAAATTAAAAGAATCAAAATTAATAGAAGGTATTTAAGAAATAAAATTATCTTTTATAATAAAAGAAGTTAGATTAATTTCTGAATAATTCATATTAGTTTTAGAAAAACTAATATTAGCTTTAGAAAAGCTATCCTCTTTAAAATGATTTTTAGATTTATAATAACTACAAGAAGCTAGTTTTAAAGAATAAAAATATAATCTTTTAAAAAATAAAATAAGATTTTTTAGATATAAGATATATTTATATATTTAAAAGTAATATAAAAAAGATAGATATTTTAAATTAAATAAAAGGGGATTTATATAAAAGTTAAATTATTGATTTAAAATCAAATTACTATATGATTTATATTTAGCCTATATATTAAGGTATAATTTTTATTTAGGTTATTTTAAGGAAATAATCGGATTTAAGGAATTTTTATATTTAGGCTATTTTAAGGAAATAAATTCAATTCTTAAATTCTTAAATTCTTCAATTTTTTTAGTAACTAAAAACTAACTAAAAACTAAGAACTAAAATCACAACCCTGTGCTAAAGAGATACCTATAATATTAAGCTTATTTATTTCTATTAATATAAATACTCAATAAACTAATATAAGTACTTGAATATTTCTTTCTTAGGAGAAAATAATAATTAAAGTACTTGAAAGTTAAATAAGATTAAAAATAACTCTTATTTTATTCTTAGATACCTTAATTCCTTTAAAAAGAAAGGATATTTAAAGTTCTTTAATTAAGCTAATAATTCCTTTCTTAAAAGCTTTTTCTTTTAATCCTAAAAATTATCTTAAAAGGCTTTAGTAAACTTATTATCTTATTTAATAAGTTACTTATAGGTATTAATAATATAAATAATATAATTATTAATTTATTTTATTATTATCTTATTAAAATTATCTTGTAGTAATTTTACTTTTCTTTAATTAATTATGAAATTATTTTTATATTTTTAGATTTAAGTAAAAAGATCTTTTAAATTAAGCTTTTACTTGAAACTAATAATAATAAAATATTCTTTGTTTATTATCTTATATTATTATAATAGCTATTAGGGGTATATTAATATATTTATAGGAATAATATAAAAGATAAAATTATTAAATTAAATAAAGATTAATATAGTAATATAATAAAAGAAAGAGGGATTTTTGGTTTTTAGACTTAATTTAGGTATTAATTATTGTTTAGGTTAATAGTCTTTATATAGGGATAAGGTATTTAAAGAAATCTAAAAAGGTTTATTAAAGGCTTTTTTTATAAATTAATATTAAGCTTTTTAGAAAGCTTATTATTTAGAATATATTAAAATATCTTTCCCTTAGTATATTTTATTATAATTATATTTAATAACTTTTTTTTAGATTCTTAATAATCTATAGACTTTATTATTAATTAGTATTAAATTTAAAGGGAAAGTATAATTATAGTATTAGTTCTAAGGTCTAAGGTATATAGTTTATTTATTTTTATTTTAGTTAGGTTAGTCTAGAGTATTGAGCTTATAGGTATATATATACTTACTTAGGGCTTATTAATTAATATAGTAAATGAACTATGGCTTTAATATTATATCTAATAATTTTATTAAATTAATCTATATAAAGAAATTCCTTATATTTAATTATTTCCGTAAACTAGCCTATATAAAAATCATATCTTATAATATAGGCTAAATAAAAATCATACTATTTATTATAATTTTTTTTTTAAATAAGTAAAAAGGCTTTCCTATTTATAGGAATAGAAGCTTAATTAGGTTAAAAACCTAGGAATAGGCTACCTAGATATATACTTTAATATCGTATAGTATAATAACTATAATAGTCTTTATAATCTAAAGATAAAATAAAAAAAAGGCTTTTTAAACCTTTTTTTAATATAAATAAATATAAAAAAAAAATACTCTTAGTATTTATATATTATAATTTATTTTCTTAGTTATAGGATTTATAAATCCTAATATATCATAATTATTATATTCCTTTAATATATAAACTAATAAAATACTACATACCCTTTAATATAGTATTAAAATATTAAGACCTATTATTTATAAGAATAATACCTTATTAAATAATAAGACTATTTAATATTATAAATCTAGCTTATTTATATTTTTATTATAGGCTTATATTATTAATCTTTTAAAAAGAAATATACAGTATGAGTTTATAATATCTTTTTATTTAATTATATAGATTATATCCACGAATTGTATTTTAGAGGTTATTTTTATTCAGCAAACTGTGTGACTTTTATTGCATTCTAATCACCATGTTTTGCTCTTTTTTCTATCGCTTTTAAGTAAGTTCTTCTCTTTACTTAAATTATAATACTTTTAAAATAAGGGCATATATTCTTTTATACTTAAAGCCATATCTTTTATCTTAATCTAAAAATTATTATTTCCTTTTTTATCCATTTTCCTTAGAAATCCCCTTTAAACATTATTTATTTTATTATAGCTAAGATTAATATAATAATTAAAGATTAATTAAATAAGCTTTTTTTATTTTTTTATAAACTTAGGATTCTTTTTATAGTATTTTTCTTTAAGTAATTAATATTCTTAAAAAATTAACTTAATCTTAAATATTTATATTATTTACTTTATATATTTTCCTATAAATAATATCTTAAATTCTTTATTATATTACATATAATTTATATAATTAAATAAAATAATATTATTAATTTATATTCTATAGTTCTTTTTAAGAGATTAGTAATATAAGCTTATAATTAATATATAAATAAGCTAGATTTATAGTATTAAATAGTCTTATTATTTAATAGGATATTGCTTTTATAAATAATAGATCTTTTTATTTTAATAATATATTAAAGGATATAGAGCATTTTATCAGTTTATATATTATATATAAATATAAAAAGTAATATAATAATTATAATATATTAAGATTAATAAATACTAAAAAATAAATTATAATATATAAATACTAAAAATAGTATTTATTTTTATTTATATTTATTTATATTAAAAAAAGACTTAAAAAGCCTTTTTCTTATTTTACTTTTAGATAATAAAAACTATTATAATCATTATATTATAGAATATAAAAGTATATATCTAGGTAGCTTATTCCCAGGTTTTTAATCTAATTAAGCTCCTATTTTTATAAATAAAAAAGCTGTTTTAATTATTTTAAAATAATTAATAATATTAAATTATAAAATCTTTAATAATAAATTTTATTTAAGTCTTAAAAAAAATATAATTTATAAAATATAATTTTTTATTAATACTTAAAATTAATAATCATAATAAAATTAATTAAACCTAAATTTAAATTAAAATATTTAAAATAAAAGATAATAAAAAAAGGGCTTATATATTTCTTAATAAAAATTTAAAAAATACTTTATAATACATTATTTTAATATTAATTTCTTTTAATAGAAATTTAATTTAAATTTAAATATTTATTTCATAAAACCTTTTATAAATAATATTTTTAATTTTTAATTATATTATATATAATTTATATAATTAAATAATTTTATTATTTATAAGGAAAAGTAAAGATAGTAATATAAAGGTTAGCTTTCTTAAGTATATACTAAAGAGCCTAGGATGTACTCTTCTAAGAAGGGGATAATTATAAGAGATTTTATATAATTAGGGACTATTTAAAAGAAGGTCTTATATATTAGTACATAGTATAATACCTATGTATAATATAGATATTAGTTAATCTTTTAGTCTATTAAATAAAGTAGTTATATTATACTATTTTTTTATAAATTTATAAATATTGATAAAAATATATTATAATATATAAATATTAAAAATATTTATTTATATTTATTTATATTTAAAATGTTTTTTTTATTTTATTTTTAAATTATTATAATTATTATACTTATTATATTATAAAATATATAAGTATATATTTAGGTAATTTATTCTTAGGTTTTTAATTTAATTAAGCGTTTATTTTTATAAATAAAAAAGCCTTTTTAATTACTTTAAAATTTACTAGAAATTAAAAAGAAATATTTAATTACTAAAATAATTATAAGAAATAATATATATAATTACTAAATATAGCTATAATAAAATAGTAGAGTAAGGCCTTGCTATATTATATTACTATTACTATAGCCTAGATAAAGAGAGATATATTATATATTTACTAAATATATAATAAATTAAAGTTTTTATAATAATTAATTTAATTAAAATATTTATATTTATATATATTTCAATTAATTAAACCTTATAATTCTTTAATTTTTATATTTACCTAGATAATTAATATATATAGAAAGTATTCTAAGCCTAAGGCTAATAATATATTAATTATCCTTTAAATAAGAAAAATAAAATAAAAAATAAAACCTTTAAAATAAATTATTAAGTTTATAAAAATGAAATAATTAATTATTAATAAATTACTTTAAGATTTAAATAGCTATGTATATATTTTTAGGTATAAAAAAAGTAAAAAAATAAACTTAATTTCATTTATTGATATTATTATAAACTAAGAAAAGACTTTAAGTAAAAGCTTAAGAAAGATAAGGTTTTTCTTAAAAAGATTAAGGAAGTTATTTAAAAAGCTAAATATATATAAAGATATTCTAAAGTATATAGTAAGAGCCTATAAAATAATAATTAGAAAAGGTAAAAATTAGGAATTTATTAAAGGGGACCCTATAAGTCTATTTATTATTAATAAAATTTAAGACTTTTTGGAAAAAAGCTAATATATAAAGTATTATATAGATTATTAAGTAAATTTAATTATTTAAACTTTATTTTAATTTAAAAAAATATCTTAAAAGTAAAAATAAATTATAAAGTATTATTTATTTATTTATTAAGTATTAAAAATAAATTTATAAAATATTATAATTATTATAAAATAAAATATTATATTTAAAAATAATATAAATTTAAATAATTTAAGCTAAAATAAAAAAAAATAATTTAAAAAATAAATAAATATAAAAGGTTAATTTAAATTTTTTTTACTAAAGAAATAAATAATTTTTATTAGAAATATTATTAAAAGATAGGCTATTATATTATAAGTATATAAGAAATATATAGTAAAAGTAAATATAAATATTTATATTTATAAGATTTAATAATAAAAAAATATTATTAAAAAAGACTTATTATTTAATTTTTTTTTAATTAGCTTATAAGGATTTCTAAGAAAAATTAATTAAATATTTATTAAAGCTAAATAATTACTAGATACTAATAATCTATTATTATTTAATAAATCTATAGAAAATAAAAAGATTATTATTAATACTTATATTTATATCTAAAGCTATATCTTAATCTCTATTATAGACCTAGAGTTCTTTATAAAAGAGCTTATAGAAAATAAAGAATAAATATAAATTATATATATTTATAGTATATTATTACTAAATAAATACCTAATAATTATACTAAAAAAGAATAAGTCTAAAAAAGATATTATTTTTTTAAAGAAAATTAAAAATCTAAGTAATATATTTAATAAAGGTATAGTAAAAAAATTACTCTTTTTAAAGAATATAAAATATATAATTAACTTATAAAAAAAAGAAAATCCCCTTATAATTTTATATATTTTATTAATAAATAATAATAAGAGATTATATAAGAGTATATTATTAAGAATATAATAAATAGCTATATTTAGATCTCTATAAATAAAGCAAAAGTATTAATCTTATTTATATCTAAGAAAAATAATATTCTTAAATTCTATATAGATTATAAAGAATTAAATTAAATTACTATTAAAAATAAATACCTTTTATTATTAATTAAAGATTTATTAGATTAATTGATAAAAGCTAAATAGATTATTAAAATTAACTTAAGGGATATTTACTATAAAATTTATATTAAGCCTAATAATTATTAAAAGATTATTTTTTATATAAAATATAATTATTTTAAATATATAATTATATTTTTAGATTAATTAATATTTTAATTATTTTCTAAATATATATTTATTAAATATTAATTAGGCTATTAAATAATTATTATATTATATTTTTAAATAAAATTTAGTAATTATAAAATAAAAGTTATTAAAGATATTTTAAAATATATAAGTCTTTTTAAGATTTTATAATTTTCATTATAAATTTATTAGTTATTATTCTAAGATTATAAAGCCTATTATAACCTTATTAAAAAATAATTAAAAATATAAAGAAATAAGTAAATTTAAGTAATTATCTAAAGCTATAAAGATATTTAAGTAACTTAAATAAGTCTTTTATTTTCTAATTATTCTTTAATACTAAGATCTAGATCTAAAGTTATAAATAAAAATCAATATATTTATAAAGATAATTTTAGGTATTATGATTTAATTATATATTAATTAAAAAAGCTTCTTAAAATAAAGAATATTAAAATATTAGCTAATAAAAGTTATTTATAATTATAAAAAGCCTAAAGTATTAAAATTATTATTTTTTTAGTTTAATAAATAAGTTTATATTATTAATAAATTATATAATATTAATATATATTATCTTTATATTAATAAAAGACCTTTAAAAAAAGCTTATTTAATAGGTTTATTAATTAATCCTATTTAACTTTAATATAAAATATAGACTAAGTAAAATTAATTTAATTAATAGCCTTTTAAAATAGCTTCATTATATAATAAAAGAAATCTTTTATAAAGATATTTTATTTAATTTAGCCTAAAAACTATAATTAATATTTATATTATTACTAAATATATAATAAATATTAGCTATTAATATAAAATAAATGAAAATATCTAAGGTTTATATATAAGCTATAAAAATAAGTCTAAATAATAAATATTTAATTTTTAAAATAGATTTTTTATCTTTTAATTAATTTAAAATATAAAAATCCTTTAATTTAATATAAAACTTAATATTTATTTTTATAATTATTACTAAAAGCTAATAAACTAAAAATATAATTGTAAAATAATTAAAAATTATTTAATAAAAAATAATTATTTCTAAAAGTTATAAGGATTTATTTAATTAAAGCTAACATTATTATTTTAAAATAATATATTTATATTTTATTATAAAAAAATAATAAAAAGTAAAATAATATTTTTTTTAATTATTATATTAATTAAAAAATTTAATCTAAGGACTATAGGCTAAATATTCTTAGTATTAATAATAAATAATAATAACTTAAAAATAATTAAATATAAAATATAATATTATTTAGATAAATAAAAAAATTTTTATAAAAAATAATCAATTATTTTTAATTAATATATAATATAATAAAAGATTTTTTATAAATATTATAATAATCCTAAAATAAGCTATATGAAAAGTTATAATTTTTACTAATATTAATATATTTATTTCAAGAAATTAGCCTTAATTTTTTTATTAAATTACTAAATAATATCTAAGTAAATAATAAAAAATAATTAATTATTTTTATAATAGTTTATTATATAAATAAATATATTATTTTTTCATTTACTAAGAAGATTCTTATAGTAATTTAAATAGTATAACTATTATATAAATATATAAAATATAAATTTAAAATATTTAAAGAAATTATAAATAATAAAAATAAATTATACATAAATAAATTTTAAATAAAATTAATAAAAAAATAAATAATTATTATAGATTATTTATTATATATTATCTTTAAATAAATAATTAAATAAAAAGAATTAATTAAATATTAAGATAATATTTATAACTATATATTAGCTAAATATTAATAAAATAAATATTATAATTACTAAAAATATAATTTATATATAATAATAAAAAATATAATATAATTAAAAATACTTTATTATATATACTAAGAAATATATAAATACTAATAATAGACTATGAAAAGTTAAATTAAATATTATAATAAAAGATCTATTTTTTAAGAATATAAATAAAAATAAATTATTAGATTTTTATTTAAGAATTTTTATTTTAAATATAAAAAGTTTATATTAAAATTTATTAAAATTATAATTATTTAGAAAATTAAAGAATAAGTTTATAGAATATATTTATTAAAATAATATAAATATATATACAATATCTTTTTTATCATCTCCCTAAAATTCTAAATAAAGTCTTAATAAATACTTAATAAGTAATTATTAATTTTATTAAAGCTTAAAAAAAAAAAGATATTATAATATATAAATAAAAAGATAATAAAATATTAATTTAAATTAAATAAATTAATTAATTAATAAAATATAGTATATAAAAGCTAAAATAATAAAAATAAATAAATTTAAGTATTAAATATTTATTAAATTTATAATAATTATATAAAAAGATAAATATTATAATATATTAATTTATATAATAAAAAATAAAAATATTAATTAAATAAAAAAGAAATTTATATAAAAATTTAAAAATAATAAATTAAGAAAATATAAAAATAAAACAATAAAAAAAATAATTATTATAAATATAAAGCTTAAAGACTAAAAACTTAATAATAATTAAAAGATTAATTAAGATTTAATATTAAGGAATTAAGACTAATAATAAAAAATTAATATAAATAATAAAATACTTAAAAAAGATTAATATAAATAAAGTATTAGAATTTATATTATATAGTATAAAGGGCTAAATACTTAGCCTTTATAAACTAATAATTTTATAATAGTTTTATAAAATTATAATATATCCATTTATAATTAAAAATAAAAATAAAGATAATAATAATAAGTTTATTAATATATAAGGTAAATATAAGATTAATAATTAATAAATAATTATTATTATTAATATAATAATTATTATTATTATAATTATTATTAAAAATATAATAAAAAAATAAAATAAAAAGAAATAAAAAGAAATAAAAAATATATATTAATATTATTATTATTATTAATATTATTATTTACTATAAGTATATAAATAAAAATAAAAGTTTTAATATATGAATATTTAGTTTAATTAATATAAAAAATACTTATTAAATATTTAGCTATAAAGCTATAGCTAAGGGGCTTATACTTAGGGTATTTTATTATATATATAGATATAGGGTTATTAGTATTATTAAATAATTAATTAAAGAGCTTAGGAAATATATTAATAAGAAAAATAAAAAGAAAATCTTTTAATTTTTTATTTAAAATAAAAATAATTATTATTAGGTAAAAGGTCTTTAAAGCCTTAAAGAAATTATATATAAAGATATTACTATAAATATAAAGTAAAATAATTTTAATAAGCTAATACTTAATATTAATAAAATTAAATAATAAAAGATTATATTATAATATTTAAATTATTAATTATATATATATATAAATAAATAAAAAGTTATATATTTAAAAATAGAAATTAAAATAAGCTAAATAATATATTATAATAGCCTTTTAGATTATAATTTTAGCTAAATATATAGTAAATATAAAATAACTATTAAAAAAAGTCTTTATTATATTTTTAAGATAATATTAAATATTAATAATTTTCTTAAATAATTAAAAGATTTTTTATTATTATTAGTTAGTAAATATAAAGTTAATATATAATATAATAAAGTAATTCTAAAACTATAATATAATAGGTAATAATTTAAAGG
Source organism: Calonectria honghensis (assembly GCA_013403855.1). Taxonomy (NCBI): domain Eukaryota; kingdom Fungi; phylum Ascomycota; class Sordariomycetes; order Hypocreales; family Nectriaceae; genus Calonectria; species Calonectria honghensis. Next base: position 481,978 of record VTGB01000046.1, read on the forward strand.
GAATTTAAATAAAATATTAATTAATTATATATTGAAAGCTTAAGAAAAATATATTATATTATATAATTAATTAATAATCTTATAATATATATAATAGCCTAAATAGAAATTAATAATATAAATAAAATGAATATTATTATATTTTTTAAATTTAATAATAAAAATATAAAAGAATATTTAATAATTATTTATTAATATTAATAATAGCTAAATCTTAGTATTTAGCTAAAGTTATAGGAATATATATTAAGATATTTATTATAAGGGAATAGCTAAGTAATTAAGAAATAAAAATAAAAAAGTAATAAAAATAAAAAAATAAAGTTAAAAATTATATATAAAATAAAAAAGTAATATATAATAAAGAAAAAATAATAAAAATAAATAATAAAAATAAATAATAAAAATAAATAATAAAAATAAATAATAAAAATAAATAATAAAAATAAATAATAAAAATAAATAATAAAAATAAATAATAAAAATAAATAATAAAAATTTACTAAAAAAATATGAATATTATAAATAACTAATAATAATAATAATTAATTATTAGGCTAAATATAATATATTTACTAAATACTTAAAGACTAAGTATTTAGGAAAAGGGATAATTATAATAAAATAGTAAAGTAAGGCCTTATTATATTATATTATTATTGCTTTAGTCTAGATAAAGAGGGATATATTATATACTTACTAAGTATATAGTAAGTTAAAGTTTTTATAATAATTAACTTAATTAGAATATTTATATTTATATATATCCTAATTAACTAAACCTTATAATAGCCTATTTAGGGCCTATAATCTATATACTAGCTAGATACCTTTTATAGCTAAGTATACTTAGAGTACTTAGTAAGTTAAAGTCTTATAACTAATATAAACTTACTATTTAATTAGCTATTTTAACTAATATCTTTTATAATAATAATTCTAGAAAGAAAGAATAATTATAATTTAATATAATTATAAGTACTTAAATAAAGTATTAAAAATTAATCTTTAATTTTATACTAAAGAAAACCTAATATAAAGCTATTAGTTAATTAAGGGATTTTTAAAGGAAAAAAAGGGTAAGCTTAAGTCTTATACTATTAGCTAATATGCTATTTGCCTTACTACATAACTTTCAGTCTATAACTATTATAATAATTTCTTTAATATATAAATAAATATAATATTATATAACCTTTAATACTTTATTAAAATAAAAAGAGATATTATTTATAAAGATAATTATAAATTATATTTTAAAGATTATTTTTATTTAATAAACTATATAATTTTTATTATATTCTAATAAAATTGTTATAATTTTTTCTTTTTATTACTTTTAATATATATATTTTTTTATACTTAAAGCTAAATTTTTTATATTAATTTAAAAGCCTTTATATTCTTTTTTAATTATTTTTCTTAAAAATCCTTTATAAATATTATTTAGCTTATTATAATTAAAATTAATAAAATAATTAAAAATTAATTTAATTATCTTTTTTTATTTTTTTATAAACTTAAAATCCTTTTTATAATATTTTCTCTTTAAATAATTAATATTTTTAAAAAATTAATCTAATTTTAAATAATAATCTTATATTATTTACTATAAATAATATTTTAAAATCTTTAGTATATTATATATAATTTATATTATTAAATAAAATAATATTATAAATTTATATTTTATAGTTTCTTTTAAAAGATTAATAATATAAGCTTATAAATAATAGGTTTTTATATTTTATATTAAAGGGTATATAGTGTTTTATTGGTTTATATATTATAACTAGAAAGTAATATAATTATTATAATATATTAGGATTAGTAAATATTATAATTGGAAAAATAAATTATAATATATAAATACTAAGAGTAATATTTATTTTTATTTACCTTTATTTAAATTAAAGAAATATTTAATCTTTCTTTTACCTTACCTTTAGGCTATAAAGACTATTATAATTACTATATTATAGGATATAAAAGTATATATCCAAGTAGCCTGTTCCTAGGTTTTTAACTTAATTAAGCTTTTATTTTTATAAATAAAAAAGCCTTTTTAATTATTTTAAAAATTTATAAGAATAATATTTCTTTAAATATTATTATTATTAATTAATATAAATTTATTAAAACTATAATTATTAATTAATATATTATTAGTATTTATTAAAGGCTAATATTTTAAAAAAAAAAAAAATTCAATTTAAATATAATAAAAATTATATTATTTAAATTATTAATAATTATATTAATAAGCTATATTCACTTAAAGTGACTCTATTAACTTTTGTTAAAGCTATTATAATCCTTATAGCTGATCATGCCCTAATTTTCTTTTTCTGTTGCCTAGAATACACTGCGCCCCGCTTCCTTCTTGCAACCAGGTAATAAAACCATGGGATCCCATCAGAATCACCCTTCATTCTTCCATTCCTGTCATCTCTAATGAACATGGAAAAGAGTCAATCTGAGCCCACAAACTCTTCGATCGAACCTGGAACTCCCAGTTTGGATCCTGGACTTGATCGTCAGCTTACTCCTCCCCCATACTCTGGTCCCTCACAGTCGCTCACTCAACCTGTACATGCTGGTGATGTTGATCAGTCCACAAAAGCGCCAACACGTTATCCTGGACTTCCCAAGCTCGACTATCGTCTGTACTCCCCCCCGCTTTTTAAACTATCACATGATTCCAAGACACTTTCTTCTCGAGCTGAGTACCTCTCCAATAATGCCACCGCCTTAGTGTCGCTCATTAGAGCACAAGCGTCAATCCCTCCGAAACCTCAGATTCACATTCAGGGTACTCGTGGTCGCAAGCTTGATTTTGACGTTAAACTGAACTTGATGAGTCTGCTTGTGCCAGACGATGAGAAGCAGCGTATTGACTATATCCGCTGCGTTGGCGAGGGTGAGCTGGCATATCGCGGCGGTGTTCGTCCCGATGTCCTTCCAGAGGTCGGGGATGCCGGACTCGAGGAGTGGTGTCGTCGCTATGTTCAGGATTCATCATCTGTGAAACTTTTTGCCCTAGATCGCGTAGTGGCGAATATGGATACAGAATGGCTCGAGGGACAGATCCGGAGTATGGTTGCATCTCTGAACTATCGAGGGGTTGTTGATGTGACATTTGTTGTCACACACAACCGGGTTACGGTTCAGAACCCAGACAAGGTCAATCAATTTTTCACAAACGTAACGAGTTTGTTTTCGGGCAAAAATAAATACGAAGTGGTCAAGGCAATCTGGCCTTTTGCTACAACGAGGAATGGAGAGCAAAACCGACGCTGTGTTGTTCAAACTGAGGAAATTTGGTGGAAAGAATGGAAAATCCCCATCAAGCACGCTATTTCTCAAAAGCGACATGGGTGGGTTACTGTCGAGGATAAGCTCGAGGCTGTGATGGAAGAAAAAGGCAGTGGAACAGAGACTGTCGATTGGGGCCCGGATGCTCTTGCCAATTGATGACTCTTAGGGACTTGAAATGATGGGATGACTAGAACTACCTATCAAGGCAGACTGGCTTTGTTGCGGAACGAAGACATTTTGGCTTTGATCAAATGGATATTCCACAGGCTGAGCGAGTATACTTGATCAAACTAATAAGGAATCAGTCATTGGCACCGAGTTATACCAATGGAGCACAATGAGTGCGCGGGAGATAGTGAATCAGGTCTAGTCGGCTATCAAATTCAGCGGGGTAGACGTGACTCGAATCCACAACAACCAACAAAGCAGGTGGCGGAGGGGTGAATTGTTCCTGTACATCGGAAAATGTTTGGTGTGATCTCGACAAGATCGGATTCAGGGTGCAGGTAGATGTTGCCAAATTCGTGAATGGTCTATGCCTGAATTGGATAGTAAATATTGTTGATCCTGTATGTGTTCGATACTCATAGCGTTGGAGATGTTTTCCTCCGTCGCTTCATCATGAATTTAAAAGTTGGACTCCAGTTCTATATCTGGGCACGTCCGCCTGCATGTTTGCAATGCATGTAAAAGTTGGAGAACTCTTTAGTCCCTGGGTATGACTCGTGCTTTGCTCCCAAAAGGTACAATCATTGATTGAAGGCCTAGCGGCATATGAAATGAGGTTGGATCCATGTGGGACAATAAGTGCATTCTTCAGTGCTTGAGCTGTGACCGCGTCGCGCCAACAGTAGTAGTCATAACCAACTTTGTTTTTATTGGTTATCGGTTAGGTTTGTGCTTAGTGACTCACGCCGCTTGTTGCATCGCCACAGTGAGGCTAGCAAGGCAGTTTCTCACCGAGGTAGTCATCCACTTCCAAGTGGATTCTGCACTCCATCAGATGTGTCGCTGCAGGCAGATATAAAAGACTAGCAATATTTTTTTATTTGGCTCGAGATTGGCCAGTTGAAGCAATTGACTGTACATTCATCGGTATCTGCGTGCACAGCATTGTTCTGATCACGTTCACTTGGCTTTGCCAGAATCTCATTCCACGCCTCCTGATCCCACTGCCGCAAGCGTCCTTCAATCACAACAACGATAGCCATGGAGGAACACTCACAACGTCATCTTGCGTTCACATCATATGAAACTGCTCTCTGTCTGATACCGCCTAGAACTCTCTGGGAGTCCGTGGATCGACTCAGGGGACTCTATGATAAAGCGTTTGGAGTGTGGCCTCCCCATCTCAATCTTGTTTATCCTTTTGTTGAACCAACTGCTCTGAATACTGCTGCCAGCATCCTCGGCCAGGTTTCATTACGGCAGTGCAACCCCCGTGTCAATTTAGAGGCTGCGGATACATTTTTACACAAGAATCACAACACCATCTTCCTCCGTCCTGCTAATAGCCAGGATGAATATGTCTTCTCACAAATCAGAGACGATATTTGTAGAGCTCTTGGCCAATCGAGCAAAACTGAATATCGCCCACATATGACAATTGGCCAGAGCGAGAACCCTATCAGAGCTCCACATCACTTCCTCCTCGAAAAAGCCCGTCTGCTTGCTCCAATCGCCTGGGATCAAGCGCAAGTTGCTATCCTTATCCGCGACACTGCCTTGAACTGTGGCGAAGGCTCTAGATCAATGAGATTGTGGGCGACCCTGGAAATCTCCTCTCCCTTCCTTAAACGATATGAAACTCCCGAGGTCTTCTATACAATGCCAAGCATCACAACTTACTCTGAAAATGGGTCTATGGCACCCTGCACAGTCACCCAGAAATCATTTTGTTGCTCGGGTCCCTCCAGAACGTGGAAAGAGGTTTCTGAGCCAGTCAATGTGGTTATTGACGGAAGTGTTTTGAGCCGCCTTATTGTCGCATCATATAACGTCCTGGCTGAATTTGAATGGCCACCTCAGTCCGACAGACATCCAGGACTTATAGAAAGCTTATTATCTCACCGTGCAGATGCTGATATATTGGTACTCGAAGAAGTCACCGATCACTTCCTTCCTTTCTTACTTTCTAATGAGAACATCTGTCTAAAATACCCATTCTCTACCCATGGACCCTCAGACCAGGCTGGTATTGGCCCTCTGCCGAGTCTTCTTAACGTCGTTGTGTTAAGCAAATTCCCCATCCAATGGCAGTACCTATCATTTCAACGAAAACATAAAGGATGTGCTATTGTCAGCTTTCCGACCATTGGGATTCATGATTCTGATGGTATATTTCGGCCTTGGGTTCTCGCGGCCTGTCACCTCAGTCAGGGTCTTACTGATGGTGCTGTCGTGGCTAAAAAGAATGAAATACAGAGGATACTGGATCATCACTTCAATAACCACCCCCAGAATCCCTGCATTATTGCGGGCGATTTCAATATATCCACATCCGCTTACACCGTGGCGACCGCCAGAAAAAGGCAGGATATTTCGCCACAGACTGTGAATTACCTCGGAGATATCGATCATCTACTGTCTGAAGCCGGGTTCCAGGATACATGGTTAGCTACTCGTCTTGAATCAGGCGAGTCCTCCGATGTGACGAATGATTACCGAAGTGCTGCGGATGTCTACGAGGGGGAGCAAGGTGCAACATTCGACCCGTTTGTCAATAGTTTAGCTGCCAAACTTGTTGGTACTGGCCTAAATAATCGCCCCCAGAGATACGATAGGATCCTTCTCAAGGCAAAAGACCAGTATCACCCTCAAGGCTTCAACATGTTTGGTCAAGCACCACTGGAGGTATCTGGTGGGGAGGAATTGCGATATCCTAGCGATCACTGGGGTATTCGGTGCCTGCTTATGCGCTCATCAAATCAGAATGAGGAGAAGAAGCTCAGAGAAGTGAAAGTCGATATTCAGAAGGCACCTGGAAACCTGGAAGATCTTGATGATCTGAAGTTGACTTTAGATCGTCACGGTTTCCTACCAACTGATGCTGAAAGAGCAAGCCGAAAAGATGCGCTCCAGACTCTGGAAAGAGTAATTTTAGGAACTGAAAAATCAGATTCACAGGTCGATTCCCGATCAGGCCTAATATTACGTTTAGTTGCTGTCGGTTCTTATGGACTTGGTGTTTGGACTTCGTCTTCTGATATCGATTGTCTATGCATCGGATCTATCAGCTCCAAAACCTTCTTCTCCCTTGCTATCCAGAGGCTTAAAAAGGCTGGCCTAGAGGGAATACGGATTTTACGGCGAGTCAGAGCGAACTCTGGATATATGCTTGAACTGGAGGTGTGTGGAATCAAGTTTGACTTGCAGTATTGTGCTGCAAGGTCCATTGCTGAACGGTAAGTTCTGTTACTATTGCTTGAGTTTGAAATGGTTTTCTAAATTTCCTAATACTTCGCAGATGGCTAGAAATCATGAGGCGCCCGGTAAACGATCCCGAATTCGCTTTATCACCACAGGTACTCTCAAAGTTGAAACCGGCGAGGGATATGTTATACCTTCGACGATCAATTCCAGACATGGGTCAATACCGCGTCGCTCACCTATTTGTAAAAGCATGGGCTAAAGCTCGTGGCATTTACTCCTCCAAATTTGGATTCTTCGGGGGTATTCATATTTCTGTTCTGCTTGTTCCTCTCTGTAAAATATTGGCTCGTGATGGAGGAACGGTCTCCTCCTCGGATCTCTTGATAACCTTCTTCACCCATTACGCAAGTTCAGACTGGGAAAAGATAGTGGTGTATGATCCCTTCTTCCACAAGGACTTGAGGTATCACAGAACCTTCAGGGAACCCTTGTGTCTCCTAGGTTGGCATGCTCCATCACTGAATACCGCAATGAACGCCTCTATCCCGACGGTGAAAGCGATTGATTCTGAGTTTAAACGAGCCAGAGACTTATTGATGGCTGAAGGTTCAACTTGGAAAGACATTTTGGAGTTGAGAAATGATAATGAGACATTCTCACCAGGCAACTTTGGCTCAATCGAATTCTTGCAAGCGTATCGAAGCTACGTGAAGCTGGATGCCCACTACTGGGGCCCATCGCCCGAAAAAGGAAGCCGGTTTATTGGTTGGTTGGAGTCGCGGTGTGTAATGCTCCTTGTTGGTAAGACGACCATTTCTTAATAACGGATGATAAGATAAGATACTAACATAGTGCATAGATATTGATAGGAAAGTGAAGGGAATTTCGGCACGTATCTGGCCAGCGAGGTTCGTGGACGCGTCTTCCACAGCCACGCATGATGCGGGAACGGAATACCACGGGTGCTATCTAGTGGGCCTTGAGTGGGATGGTGGCCAGGAATCAACTAAGGAAGAGATGAAAGGCGCATTCAGCTCACTACAAAACGTCCTAAAGGAGTTCGAGGGGCGCATCCATGCCGATGAGAAATATTTTGATTCTCGTACCTGCTGGATGAGCTCTTCAGTGATCCGAGCCCACGATCTCGGAAACCTCGAACTCGACCAAAGCCTTTGGGGGGAGGGTGCTGGTGATGACGATGACGACGATGACTCAGAAGATGACATGGGTCTTGATGACGAGGAGGACGAGGAGGGAGATGGAGAAGCGGACTTCGGATCAGGGCCACGCCGTGGCGTCACAGGGGCGTTAGGTAGGAAAGGAATAGTGCACGCCCCGGGGTTGGGCAAGTTCCGGATGGCAGCCGACGTCCTCAATCGACTCCGGTGGGACAGCAACATGGACAGTAGCGACTACATTGTTGGGTATGAGGACCGGTTTATTGGAGCCCAGGAGAAGGCAGTGGGGCAGTGGAAAAGCGACCAGACTGACGAGGAATTCATCCCGCAGCACCGAATCCTTTATTTCAAGCGGAGAAGTGATGGCGCTATCGTGTGGGAACGGAGGACTCGGATTGATCATATATTTGGGAGTGGCGTGAAGGCTGACAATGGGTGAGTTGTCAAAGCTGAGAGATCCAGAGATAGAACAGCCAACGAATGCTATATATTCAAAACAACGTTAGACCCTTTTAAGGCAAGCCACAGCCAGCGGTAGGTTAGTGACAAGGGAAAAGCGACTTTGCAGACACGGGGTGGAGAGACAATGCACGCAGAATCTAGTGGGGTGCTTACTCCATAACTGCAGCGGATTGTCCCACACACATGACTGCCTCCTCACTCGTAGTTGGACAGGGTGGAGCAACTTTTGGGTTGAGGGCTGACTTCCATATGCATGCTCTATCTCTTTGTGTGGCTCGTCATGGAGCGTGGATGTTGTGGATGTTGTGGATGTTGTGGATGTTGTGGATGTTGTGGATGTTGTGGATGTTGTGGATGTTGTGGAACATGCCAAGGGTCATTGCGCTGCCGACAACTGATGCAGAACCCAAACACCTGGTACATTCCTACCTACCATCGGTACCGGTACCGGAACCCAGCCTGCATCCACTTGAAAGACCTAGATAGGCACCTGCGTATGTAAAAGCATCGTCAGATACGTAATTGACCATTGATCCATCAGCTTAGTTATCTTGGGTTGGGCCGGCAGTGCCCAAGTGTCAAAACGAGGAAGAGGCTTGGACGCCGTAGAGATAGGAAGAGGGCAAGAGGCCACATTCGCACTCAGTTTGAGCAAGACTGGGTTGAAAGGGGCGAGAACGAGGCCATGCTCGCTCTGCTGGTTGGGGCTGGGAGTTGGCTGGAACCATTGCAACTACAAGGTACCCAGGTTGACGCCATGGCGATAATGACGGTTGGGAGATGGCAATGGCTATGGCAATGGCAAGCCTCAGCGTAGCATAGCGGCCGTGGGGCACCACTCTGTTTCAAGTTTCATCCATCATGACCGCCAGGCCTCTCACTGCCACGTTCCTCGGCTGCTCGGCCCTAGCAAGTCAACTGTCAACCTTGTCTAAGCGATACATCCTTGTAAAGCCCTTAGAGAAGGCATTTTGGCCTGGTAGGCATGAATCCCTCCCAGTACATGTCGACTGAGAGGCTCGCTCCCATCAAACGCGGCAGAAGTATCACGCCCACCCCAAAACCACCATTCACGGTTTTGAGAACAGCCTCACTTCGGCCCCACTCAATGAGTATTATACTACCGAGTCACAGCTGACTGGCTTGCCAGTCCCCTGGACATTGCTAAACTATAAATTTCGCTAACATCCGACAACCAAGGTTTCCTACATGTGCCACCTCTTCCACCGCGAGCTAGATACATTTCCCTACTATTTTGCCACTGTCTGAGCACTCCGGTGAAGATAGGTTTGGTTGTTTCCGCACCTACGTCTCAGTCATCTCGCAGGCTTCTTACCGGGCCTTCCTTTGCCTGATACCTTGACTTCTATATTGTCCGCGGTATAGACACAAATTCGGAGGCAATGGGTACTTTCGAGGTCGAGGTCCAGCCAGTCGTCGTCGATGGCTGTTGCACAAGCTGTTGCAAAGCGAGCGACCTCGGCACTCATGATTATTGCGGAACTTGTCCAAAGTGTCCCACATAGCACAACGAAAACAACCCAATTCGTCCGGTCGCCACCACCGCATTAGAAGCGATGTTGAGGATCAATACTCCACCGGCCACTCTGATATCTCAACTGAACAGTCCCTTGTTCCAACAAATCAATCATCAGACCTAGCGCCAGCTCGTCTTGTCAGGAAGTCCGGTCACAAAAGAAATACAACCAGCATCCTTCTCGTGTTTCATCAGAACAATCTGTTGCAATCGCAACTATTGTGCTGTCACCATGATATATTATGCTTCTTGCTGTGAGCAGAATTGTGGGAATCAAAACTAGGGTCGGACTGGGAATATGACAGATGAATATAGAATGTCCTTCATCTTTAGTTCTATCGTCATGAATTCGTGATGTCTGTATTCCGTGGCAATGAAGGCGCAAATTCATGGGTTGTAGCTCAATCAATAGTGAAAAGATACATGCTGCAGATAAGGATGGTACTGCGCAATTCAGATAAGACGTATCTCGTCTAACGACATGAGACTTTTCGCATTCTTGCAAGCATGATTAAAACTGCCAAGTTATGATGCCAGGCTCATAAAGACAGCAGCAATGGAAGACTTGTCGTATTTGACGTACTTGCCTTTACCCTTGTCGATTTCGTGATATCTGTCCCAAAAGCGGTCATATAAAGGCTGTAGCTTCTGCCTAATGTCTTCTCCAAACATTCTTCGCACCTCACGCTCCATGCTATACGACTTGTGTCTTGATACCATGTCGTCAAACGCGCTGTTGAACTGCGTAAACTTCTCTTTGATCTTGTCTTTGTCTTTGCTCCCCAGACCTTTGATAACAGATGCAGAGTCGGCTTGGCCAGAAGTGGGGCGATGAGTGCGATTGGTGTGAATCGTATCAAACAGATGTACTGAAAGATCTTTACAAACATCGGTATATGCCATGGTTGCTTTCTTCCGCCATTGGTCAAGACTATCAAGTTTTGAGTCAAGAAGAGATGCCAAGTCTGAATCCCGGACCATGCGCTCAATGATAATCACACTGTTGGCAATGAATACACCAGTGACTGCTTTTCCCTTCAAAAGCATGCGTGCCTTTTGGTCCAGGGAGACAAGTAGAAGCTCGATGGTATCCAAACAATAATGGGAAAAAATATCGCGACCATCTGCCCCAATGTCAAATGACGCGAGACTGGGAATGGCATCGGCTGGACGGCCGTTGGATGTGGCGCTTGATTTCCAGCCACCATCGCCAAGGGAAACCATGATGCTTGAAATGGGCCGCAAAAACTCGACCATAGCCTGCAGTCTTTGCATCGTCTCGGACACAATGGGTATTGGGGCACCATCAGGTGGTAAAACCTGCAGAGCGCCAATCTTTCGCTTTGTATCCTCCAACAACTCGGAGAGCGAGGATTTGGCCGTTTCTCGAACGGGTTTCAACGCGGCCGCCAACGCAGCTTTGAGTTCGCCAGTCCGTGTATCTAGCTTTCCAGATAAAGCAGACATAATTTCAGTGACTTCATATGCCAAATAGCAATCGGTGTTAAGATGAGCTTTAATATGCGCATTAAGCTCACGCAATGTTCGCGCTAGCTCTGCGAGAGCGGCTTGGCATGTTAACTGAAAGACCGCGCCCCAATCCTCCCGAGTGAAAATGCTGCAAACATTGTCATATTCAGCGAGAAACAGGCCTTCCATAGCTTGCGCGTAAGTTCCGATGCCGTTTGTCCCGGCTCGGTAGATGGCATCTGGATTTTTTTTCTTCACAGTGTTCACACTTGCAGCTGCCAAGTTGGCCAAAGAAAATGACAGATATGGCCCACGAACTTCAGCATAGATTTTGGCAACCGGTGATTCTTGTCCTCCTTGTGGCTGACTGCCTGCCACATATGAATAAACTAGACCCAAGCGTGCAATCTTATCCTGAGAAAGGACAGGGAATGGTTTGTCTTTGGTAACGTAGTGCAACGGCTCGATCGAGCGGGGCGTCTCGGCGCGGAGAAGTTTGTCGAAATGATTTTCGAGTTGTGTGTTGCCAGAGTTGATAAGGCGAGCAAGATCAGCCATTGTCTGCTGGTTGGCGCGCAGGTTCGACGCTTGCATATCCGTCAAGGACTTGGTCAGGCGCTTAATAGACGCCAAATAATTGGGGAGACCAGCCTTATCTGGCCCAGCACGGATAATCTGCTCCTCATCGTTCTTGCTGTCTGCAGGCTGGCGTAGGCGATCGATGGCAGCAAGCACGGCGTCAATGTCTATCTCTGGTTAGCCGAGTCTGACTTCATTGATCCTCCTGATGTCATTTTTGAGCATACTATTTCCAAGGGTCTGCAATCGTCTAGTTTCTCCATTTAAAGGGCCCGTTACGTCATGGACGCTTTTCCCGGTGGCATCAAGTCGACCAAGGCAAGACTGAATCTTTTTGGTCAATTGTGTGGTCTTCTCCAAGCGCGAGTTCAGCACATCGACCTCGGCCCGCGCCTCTTCATCAAGGGTGCTGTGGGCACTGGTGGTGAGGCCGACGGCCATAGCTTAAGTATAAAAAGAATGACGTGTGTGCAAGTGACGGCAAGAGAGAATGCGCGCAGCGATGCACGTTTGAGGCGGGTTCCTGGACGATGTTCAGAGGGGAAGAGAAGCTTGTCATCAAGCTTCATGTCTAATTACGTCGTCCCCTTTCTAGCCACAAGGGGCGATTTAGCCACATATCAGCCAGCTAACCTAGTCTCCCACTTTACGCGAAAATACGCGTCCCTGTAGCAACACGGCCAATTTCTGAAGACCTTGCGCCCGCCCATTGTTCCCCCACCTCCATCACATCGCTTGTTCGCAGCGTTGGTGAGAAGCACACTATCGCAACTCAACCAACAGTATGGATTCGTATATGCTTCAGGATGATGGCGTGAGAGATCGCATTCGCCAGGCCCAAGAATTTTTGGATCCAGGCATGTCCGCCCCTGCTTTTCCTTCCTGATGCCCTTCCTAACTGTCAGTTCCAGAGAATGCTGAGCAACGAAGCTACCGACCGGACATCATACTGATGCTCCAAAAAAATGACCGCCGTTTGGTCGTCAGTCTTGACCATGTGCGCAGCCACAATCCAGATCTCGCTCAGGGGCTGTTGCAGCAACCATTCGATTACACCCTGGCCTTCGACCAAGCCCTCAAGAAGATCGTCGAGACCGTTCCTCAAGCTCGCCCCGACCAAACAGCAAGAGACACCATATACTATTGCGCGTGGGCTGGAAGCTTTGGTCTCAATGCCTGCAATCCCCGTACATTGTCATCGCACCTGCTTAACGATATGGTTTCAATCGAAGGCATTGTGACTCGTTGCTCTCTCATCCGACCAAAGGTCGTTAAGAGTGTGCACTACAATGAAACCAAAGACAAGTTCCATTTTCGTGAATATCAAGATCAAACCATGACCAATGGCGTCACAACCTCCAGTGTCTATCCTCGCGAAGACGACGATGGCAACCCGCTCATTACGGAGTATGGATTTTGTACCTATCGAGACCATCAAACCATTTCCATCCAGGAAATGCCAGAACGTGCACCTGCAGGTCAGCTACCTCGCGGTGTGGACGTGATTCTCGATGATGATTTGGTCGACAAAGTGAAGCCAGGAGATCGTGTTCAAATTGTGGGCATATATCGCACCCTCGGCAACCGGAACACCAATCACAACAGTGCATTGTTCAAAACTCTCATTTTAGCAAACAACATTGTCCTTCTTTCCTCCAAATCAGGTGGTGGTGTTGCGACAGCGACAATCACTGATACTGATATTCGAAACATCAACAAGGTCGCCAAAAAAAAGAACTTGCTTGACTTGCTATCTCAATCCTTGGCCCCCAGTATCTACGGCCATGCTTACGTGAAAAAGGCCATCTTGCTCATGCTTCTCGGTGGTATGGAGAAGAACCTAGAGAATGGCACACATTTGCGTGGAGATATCAACATTCTTATGGTTGGTGATCCATCAACAGCGAAATCACAGCTGCTTCGCTTTGTTCTCAACACGGCGCCCTTGGCCATTGCAACTACTGGACGGGGTTCATCTGGTGTCGGTTTGACGGCTGCCGTCACTTCTGATAAGGAAACCGGCGAGCGACGACTAGAAGCTGGTGCAATGGTCATGGCAGATCGGGGTGTGGTCTGTATCGATGAATTCGACAAAATGTCCGATGTAGACAGAGTTGCCATCCACGAAGTTATGGAACAGCAAACTGTTACCATCGCCAAGGCTGGAATTCACACTTCCCTAAATGCTCGATGTAGCGTTGTTGCTGCGGCCAACCCGATTTTCGGTCAATATGATCCGCACAAGGATCCGCACAAAAATATTGCACTTCCTGATTCGCTGCTATCACGATTTGATCTCCTGTTTGTCGTCACTGATGACATTGAGGATACAAGAGACCGCCATGTGTCAGAGCACGTGTTACGCATGCATCGATATCGTCAACCAGGCAGCGAAGAAGGCGCCCCTGTCCGAGAACAAGGATCTCAATCCCTGGGTGTCGCCGTGAATAGCCAGGCTGATTCTCAAGGGCCAACGGAAGTATACGAAAAGTATGATGCCATGCTTCACTCTGGCGTAACAGTCACGTCAGGGAGAGGGTCGAACAAAAAGCCCGAAATTCTAAGCATTCCGTTCATGAAAAAGTATATCCAGTACGCTAAGATGAGAATCAAGCCCGTCTTGACACAAGAGGCTTCGGACCGGATTGCTGAAATCTACGTTGGACTACGTAATGATGAGATGGAAGGAAACCAACGACGGACGAGTCCGTTAACTGTGCGAACTCTGGAAACCATTATCCGTCTAGCTACTGCACATGCCAAGTCACGACTTTCTAGCCGAGTCGAAGAGCGTGATGCCATCGCAGCAGAAGGCATCTTGAGATTTGCCTTGTTTAAGGAGGTCGTTGAAGATGCATCCCGAAAGAAGCGCAGAAAGATGCAGCAGCCTGAATTCGTTTCTTCCAGTGAGGATGAAGATGATGAGGATAATGACGAAGGCGGAGATGAAGCATATGGTGCTCGGTCGACTACAGCAACATCACGACCAACGCGCTCAAGCTCGCGCCTACAGACAACAAGTTCGGCACGCGGTGTCAGTGATGCGGTTAGCACAGGATTTGACGAGGAAGAGGAAGAAGAGGAAGAAGCAGGAAATGGTGTCGAACCGACACCCCGTCGATCTGGAAGGCTGGGGCAGAGATCGTCTCAATCGCAAACCTCCTTTGCATCATCCATTCCCGCATCCCAGCTGTTACCCCAGACACAAGGAGAGTCACAAGAGGAAGAGCTTGCCAATAGCGCGGCTAGTCTAATGCTGGACGAGCCCATCACAACTGAACGTCTAACTACATTCAGGACTACTTTGGGTCAATTACTTAACACAGACCTCTTTGAAGACGACTCTGCTGGTTTAGATGATGTCATAAAGGCTATCAACCGAAAAGTTGGGAGTCGCAACGGCGGCGCTTTCGCAAAACAAGAGGCCACGAAGGCCCTCAAGAAAATGGAGGAAGCAAATCAGATCATGTAAGTGAAACCGCATACCCAATATTCAGCAGAGAACGCTAACAGATACAAGGTTTACGGATGGTGAACTAGTTTATAAGATCTAAATAGTGGAAATGATGAGATGAATCTGGGGTCCGAGAAGGGACAAATAGATCAATCACCATGACGCCAAGAAGCGCCTGGGTTCTCTGTTCTGCTGCATGCCATTGCATTACAGGAGTTTGAAAGTATAGGGGGCTAATGTATGGTAGAAGCCAAATCATTATTCGATTGATCTACCCACTATGGTGCACATCGTTTCAGTTCAAACATATATATGCGTTCCTAAGCACTCATAGCCTTTGTTTAAATTCATGCAGTCGAGCCAAGACACCTTGTCCATTCCAAGTCTCTTGGCCACCCATATCCCTTCCCAGCATGGGAACGCCAACTTGCTCAATAGCAAAACTTGCTGCAATGGTGCCCCAGGCGGCGGCTTCCTCAACACTCTCCCCACGGGCAAGGGCAACGCCAAGGCCACCAAGGAAGGTGTTGCCTCCTCCAGTGGGATCCACCACTTTAGAGAGACTCTTGTGGTAGGCTGGGACCCATTTTTCAATCCCTGGGTCAACTTCGATCTCTTCGCGAGCAACGAAACCGTCAGAGTCTTGAAGAAGGCCAGCAAATAGCGCTTCCATATCCGTGTCAGGCTGGAGACCACCTCGAACGTAATCCTTCTTGCGACGCTTAGTGGTGGCGTTTGGGTCACGCTGCCGTTTCCTTCCGCCATTCTTGGCAATGTAGCACCCTTTTTCCCCAGCTCGCACTACGAGGGTAAACGATTGAAGGGGCATACTAGCGAGCAGCTGTTCACAAGCACGTTCGACGGCAGTAGTTGAGATCTCGCCCGTCTCTGGGTCAAGCCCGTCATCACCCATGAACCCTGCCAATTCGGTGTGATTAGGGCTGCAGATGTCAATAAGGGGCAGTGTATTAGTGCAGTTAAGCAGTTCATCGGGCGTGCATAGGTCAGGAACCGGTTCCCAGATGAAGATGGGTTTTGAGTATGATTCTGGAGGCACTGCCCTCTTTCGAAGTTTGGTGATCTCGGAGACAAGCTCTCTGCACCGGGTAGGGGAGCATATGAGATGAAACGATCGAGACTGAAGAAGCGCCGGGGTAAGATCCTCACCGGTAAGGCGTTTCTTGGGTGTAAGATACTTGAAAGCACGCTTTTCATCGGTGCCTTCATAACCGTTCCAACCGCGAGTAGTGAGTCGGAGACTATCATGGCGAAAGTTAGCCGACGTTGACCAACTATCAATGAGCGTGGATAACGCAGGCGGAAAGTCGGATCCTTGATCAACGATCCAACCAACTGAGGAGGAAATAGGTGGCGGAGAGAATAGACGCGCTCCAAGAGCAGAATAAGTACCCGCACCGCCAAGTATGTTTTTGACAGGGGGTGTTGGTGGAATAAAATCTATATCATCTTGATGGTCCGATATGGCGAGAGTCAGCAATTGCTTCACTACGTCACTAGCTAGCGGGGGTGAAAGCGCTCAGCCAATACATGAATTCGAGCGAGAAAACTAACCGATGATGAACATGCCCAAGGTAACGAAGTCAATCGGGGTGGCGTGCCGTTGCGCCTGATCGTCGCAGTGCAATTCCTCAGTGGTGGGCGAAGGAGGTTGTGAGTTCGATTGTTGATTTTCAGTAGGCTGATTTAGCTCTAATGCTGCTTTATCTCCATCATCTTGTTGTTGTTGCTGAGCTAGCTGCTCATCGCCTAGGGCTTCGGGTCCCTCTAAGCTGATATCCTGGCCTTGAACTTCATCCTGTATCTGATCCGGTCGTCGGTCACTAGTGACTTCTGTCTCCATGGTGGCAAATGGCTCACAACCTCAAATGCGAAAAGTGAGGCGCTCCGTGACTCAACCAGCATTCAGTCAAATCTTCACACGGGTCATGTACCCCCCAAACACAAGAAGTGGTGCTGGGCGAGAAAAAGTTTTAAATGGGATACACGCCAATGAATTTGCATCAGCCCGTGTCCAGCAAGGTTTGTTGATCAATCGAACATCTGACGTGAATTTCGGTTGCACGTTACAACCAGTGGTCCCAGCTAAGGTCTGTTGTGTATTGGTTTCGAACAAGCCAATGTTGGTGGTTGTTATTGCTGGGCGGTCTGAAGTTGGGCTGAGGTTGGGTGGGACTGCACGTCGATCTAGGCCTTGCTTATCAGTCACGTATCGGTATTGGCGTCGGGTCAAAAGGTAGCATACAATATGATGTGGCAGGCAGTAATGCCTAGCTCTCAAGGCAAGGGTACCCATGCGATACTTGTCAAATGAATACGGTGTGGAGACCTCGTGAAGTACCTGGCTAAAGAAGCACAAATCACGACTGTCGTCAATTAGCGGCGCCGTCGGCATTGTTATGGTGGTTGCCATCCACTGCAATCAGTCACAAGTTTGTATGTTAATGTCAGTTGGTGTTAAGTTTATCTAGGGCAATATTTTGCCAATAAATCTACAGTGATATTTCTTTTCCATGTGTGGAATAGTGCTGATACCAACTTCGTTCTCTTGACATTTAAGCCACATGTTCTTACAAATAGTCATAATCGTAGTCGCATATTTTTACCAACGGGATACAGTCGCATATATATATTTTTTTTTTAAAAAAAAAACCCCATATTAACTAGATTGGAAATGAAGCAGACCGGCAGAAACCGCAGAAATTGCATACAGCTCTAGGGTAAACACTGTTATTTCTTAGTTACGTTGTCAGGTGGAAGCGATTGACTGGGGCTTTGACTAATGGCATGCAACCTGCGACCTGGCCCACTGGCTCAGGGGTCTCCAAGCACGTACTGTATGGAGCATGCACCAGGCAGCACCATGCCTGTAGCACTAGCAGGCGCTAGTAACACCTTACCTCAAGACAGGAGACGTGAGCTCTGAGGTCTGAAGTCGAACGAGTACAACTCTCAATCGCCATCCCAGCATACATTGCTCATTTTGAGGCACCCGCGCAGCCTTTACCTTTTCACATCGTGTAAGACGCCGAAGAAGCCGTGTGCTCGTGGCTAATCTGTCAAACTTCGATCTGTTTCTCGTCATTGCCTCGCACCTCTTTGCGAGACATCTCCTGTTGCATCATTACCATCCATCACTCTCCTCATTGTTTGTTGCGACCAACGGCCGGGCTCAATTTGAGCAGTAGAAATCCTACATCATGGCGGCCCCGAACCATATGCATAATCTGACGACGCTCATCAAGCGGTAGGCATCTTGCCATTGCCTCGTCCACATGGTCTTTGGGCGGGTTGCGTTTGATTTCTGACGTTTTCGCTAGCCTCGAAGCTGCGACATCTCGACTCGAGGATATCGCTTCCTCAACCGACATTCCCCCTAGCGACTCGGCACCTGTGAACCCTTCAGCCGCTTCTCCTCCCGCTACATCTACTATTTCGACGCCGCCGGCTGCCGCTGCTGCTGCTGCACCACCCAAGCCTATCGCCGAGCCCCTCCCCGACTCCATTGAGGAATTCGATACTTTCCTAAACTCCGCCGTCGATAAATATGTCAAGCTCAGCAATGACCTCGGTGGTCTTGTTGCCCAGCAGGTTTGTCTCTCCCGCCCCCATTGTGCAATGGATAGTAGGATGGGGATCTCCAGTTACAAAATCTAACTACAACACAACCAGGCTGCACTGGTTCAGAAGGGCCTCGAGGAACAACGCAAGTTTCTCCTGATCTCTACCAAGGCCAAGAAACCGGACCTTGCCGGCGCTGAAATGGCCATATACCAGGAACTCCTGAAGCCTATCAACGAGGCCCTCATGGCAGTAACTGATCTCAAGGACAAAAACCGACCTGACCCTCTGTATACCCAACTTAGCACTGTCGCTGACGGCATCATGGTTCTCGCATGGGTTACAGTGGACAGCCGTCCTTACAAACATGTTGAAGAATGCCTTGGATCTGCTCAATTTTTCGGCAACAGAGTTCTTAAGGAACAGAAAGACAAGTGCGAACTCGCTTATTCGAACGATATTTCTCACTAACGACGTTCTTGCAGGGATGCTAAGCAGGTTGAATGGGTTCAAGCTTTCTATCAGCTTTTCCGTGACCTGGCCGAGTATGTCAAACAATACTTCTCCAGTGGCATTACCTGGAACCCGGAGGGATCACCTGCCGAGGAAGTTGTCAAGTCGCTTTTTGCTAAATCTAGCCCTCCCGCGGCTCCCGTGCTCCCTGCCGGAGGTGCGCCTCCCCCTCCCCCTCCTCCCGGCCCACCGCCCGTTTTGGAGATCAAGGCAGAGGCGGCTCCTCCTGCTGCGGCCTCTGGTGGTTTCGGTGCCGTATTCTCCGAACTGAACAAGGGAGAGTCAGTCACGAAGGGCTTGCGAAAGGTTGAGAAATCTGAAATGACGCACAAGAACCCATCTCTCCGCGCTAGCTCCACTGTGTCGGATCGTGATGGCTCCGTTCGTGGGAAGAGTCCAGCACCAGGCAAGAAGCCAAAACCGGAGAGCATGCGAGTGAAGAAGCCATCGAAGAAGGAGCTAGAGGGTAACAAGTGGACGATTGTTAGTCAATTCCAATGGTTTCTGGATGCGGCTGCTTGCTAACTCGGAACTAGGAAAACTATGAAAAAGAAGCTCAACCAATTGAGATTGAGGCGTCCTTGTCGCATTCCGTTCTCATCAGTCGGTGCAACAACACGACCATAATCATCAAGGGCAAGGCTAACCAAGTGACAATCGAAAATTCAACCCGGCTATCCCTGATTGTTGACACTCTGGTTTCGACGGTTGATGTTGTCAAGGCCCAAAACTTTGCTCTCCAAGTCCTAGGCACCATCCCAACTGTGATGCTGGATCAAATCGATGGAGCCCAACTCTACTTCAGTAAAGAAAGCACCAGCACCAAGGTCTTTACAAGCAAATCGACTGGAATCAACCTGAACGTCATTTCTGGCCTAGATGACGATTATAAGGAGGTGCCATTGCCGTCTCAGATTTGCTCGTACTATGACGAGGACAAGGGCGATCTGGTCAATGAGATTGTTGCTCACGCTGGTTAAATCGGTGGCTTTTAATATGGAACTTGGATATACTATGAATTAAAGTACCAGGGCGTTTCGAGTTCCTGCACTTGGTCATCCCAGGCACTCAGCATGTACACTTAGGATTCAAGCGGCAACACAACGTTACAGATAGCGTGTCTTTGACTTGTTGATATTTCTTTGGCAATGATGTGTTGTCTGCAAGGAACTCACTCCCCCATACCTTTCTAGATTTGATCAGGGAAGATGACTTGTAAATAGGTGGTAACGCTAGAATACATGACAGACGCAACAATTAAAAGGGGAAAGACAAAAGTGCCTATCTGTCCCACACATTATCTCTAGATAACTCCTTTCACATGCATGAAATGTGAATGATGCCGAATCGTGATCTATAGATATAAATGAACCTGCACATCTATAGCTTCGCCTTAGGCGACTCGATAGTGGGGAGAAGAAGATCTCGCATTTCACTAGCAGCCTCATTGAGGAAATAGCTCATTCGGTCACTTCCTAGGCGCTTGGAAACGACATTGAAATTGAGGCTATTCAAATATGTTAGTATTGCATCCATAAGAAGAGGGGCGGTGAGAGCATGACTGAGGAAATGAATTGGATGGGGTCTTACCTGTTTTCGTTGATCATGTAGGCAATGCCGAATCCACCATCAATTACCTGACTCCAGCCATACCCGTTGAAGAATTCGGAGCTCAGTTGAGAAGTAGATAGGAACCATGAGCTCGAGTACGCATAAGCGGGGTCATTGTAGATGGCGGGAACCTCCTCGCCGGCCTCAAGAAGACGTTTGAGGCCAAACAGATGTCTGTCAACACCCTTTCCATCCGAGGCTGCAGTGATGTACTCCAGATGGCTATTGATGGCCTTTCGGAAGAGCTCAATACGAGCCTTATCATCGAGTGAGGCGTCAGCCATGGCTTGGCACCATGCTACTGAGTCATCAGAGACAGTTCGGCATGTTTCAGTGCGGCCAAGCTGGAAGCGTCGAGTGGCGGCAGACTCGTAGGTAGGGCGGTTCGTGCCGTACATTTTGAAGTAGGCCAATTGAATAATCATTTGGACGTAAGCGTCGGGAGAGCACTTGAATTTCTTAATGAGACCTTTTCCGTATCCCTGATAAGCCTGAACAGCAAGCTGGTGCTGGGAGATCAGATTATTGAAGTCTTTGATGGCACGGTCGATTTCGGTTTGTACATCCTGGTTGATATCAAACTTGACAAGCTGAGGTTCGGGGAGGTTGGATCGGACGTTGGGGTCAGAGAAGTCAAGCTTATTGGCGAAAATGAGATCGTTCACATAGTCGTTTAGGCGATGGGTGGGAGTTCCATCCATCATAGAGTGCTCACCCATGAAACCTGCGGTGCCATTGTCGTTCACGATGAATTGCAAAGGTTTGTCGTACCATCGGTTGGCGCCGTCACCGTGCCAGTACTGATGAGCACGCTCTTCAAGAGTGACAGGTGAAGCATCGTCAAGACAAACAACAAAGGATGCCGATTCAATAGCCTCGAGCGCGGCTTTGTTATTGGGGCTGGCCTTGAGCAAGAGCTCGCGAGCATCGGTCCAGATGTCACGATTCTCAGAGGTCAAGGCACCGACAGGGGGAACCGGCTGGGCGACTTCATAGACGCGCTTGAACTGCTGCTCTAGTTCCGAAGTGTTGAGCTGCTTGCCATCAACCTCATGCAAAACCTTAAAAAACTGGTTTTTGCGGATAACAATGATATGTTTGTTCTCCTCCGCCGGGAACTTGACGGGGTAGTCTGCTGGTTTCGCAGCAATACGGGAGGCATTGAACATCCACTTGTAGCTGTCCATGCAGATGGGTAGCTTTTTCATGTACTCGGGTTCCAAGGTCCCTGCATCAACTTGCTTCTTGAATTCGAGGGTTGAAGTAGTGATGGCAGCGGCGCGCTGGGCAGGGTCCCGACGACGTCGATCATCTCGGTGGGAGTAAAAATAACTAACGTAGGGAACGACAGGATCTCGGTAGGCGAGGTAGGCGGCCTCATTCCACCAGTCGTAAATCCAGTTTTTGGTGTTGGCGTTTTCGCGACGGGCAATGAGTTTATCTTGTAGCTTGGAACCTACACCACCGGGTTTGATGAATTCATCCACATTCTTCTTGCTGGCTTCGTATTCAGCAGGGGTGAGAAGAGGGTGGAGAGTTTTGAGATAACGTTTGGCAGTTTCCTCAAGAGTGGGAATAGGGAGCCGAGGTAGAGATTCTTGAAATCTCAACATGGGACCCTTTGACTTGTCCTCAATGTATCCTTTGTCAATAATTGTCTGTCAGCCGTGCTGCTCCTGTGACATGGAACTTATAATCACATGTGAATTGGAGGGGCTGTGACGTACCCGATGCGGCGGAACTACTGGCACGCTTGGACGGGGCCATGGTGATAGTCTGTGCCTGCAATGGAATCAGTACCGAGTGAAAGTAAGTTGTCAACAGAAAATAATGGAAGACAAAAATTTGGCTTGCGAAGGTTTTTTTTTGAGGGGGGGGGGGAAGAGGATAAGAGTGAGAGCGAGAATGGAGTAATTAAAAGTGATGCACAGCTAATTATATCCTTCCAGAGTAGCTCGGGTGAGTTCCGTGCTCCCGGCCACCACGGCCACTGACCCCAGGCCCAAATTACTTGGAGTCCGGCGCTGCTGGTTTGATGGTGCTCTGACGGAGACGGGCCGAGGCATGCATATGATGGATCGATGTGAGCAAAGGCCAAATTTGGAATATAATTGATCTTGGCTGATAGGAAGACAGTGGGAAGGGGAAGACCTACGGTTCGTATTGTGTTAATGTGACGGAAGCTGTTCCTGAGAGCGGGCAAGCGAGCTGAAGCCAACATGGCCGGCGCAGAGCGAGGTGCGAGGGCTCGAAGGGACGAACAGACACGAAGTCAATAAGAATAAGAGTAGCGCTTTGGTCGAAGGGCGACGGAGAGTGGCAGCAGCGGCGGAGGTGTCTTCTTTAAAGTACAGTGACACGACAAAAACACACAGGTAGGTCGGTAGAGCTGGGGAAGGGAGCAGAGCCAGGCCTCGGCTTGATGGCGGGAAGATGGTGGAGCTGGTGGAGTCTGGAGTAATGCTGATGCCGGTAATTTGGAGGTGTGAGGGGAGAAGTTAGCAGGGAGAGGCGAGGCATGGTAGCCGCTTTTTCAAGGGTGCCTTGGCATTAGGTTACCTCTCCCAGGGAGCTGGCCATTTTGGGATGAGGGGAAATGGGGGAGGCCTGTCCCAAACCAGTCTCAGCAAGTGCAGGATGAGCCAAAGTTTCTGTGTCTATTATGTAGTAGCCAAATGCGAACCTGCCTATGTAAATCCAAGCCATTCTTCACACTGCCGCTCTCTTTTTTCCCCGCTGGCATTTTGATCGCAAGGGAAGAGGCACATGTCATCCTTCAGGTGCACGACCGAAAAAAATCACAAGCACGCACATGGGGCTCATTGTTCGTGGCCCGCGTCCTCATCCCGAAACGTCATCGGCCCAGTCAGCCGTGGGCCGAGGTTCAGACAGGCTGGTGCGAGTGCATGCGCGGTACGAGGGTAGGTTGGTGCCGCCAGCCTGCATAGCTTAGACACCTAGCTCAAGTGGATCAAATCATCGGACTGAATTTTCCCCTCATTCCTTGTGCGAAAACTGTCCACCACCACTCGTGCCTATTATACTTTTTTTTCTATTTACTAATGCTTCTTGTTATATTTTTATTCCATTTTTTTCTTGTTGAGAATTCATCGTCAATGTTCGCATACATATATGTGCGATTGATTGATACTCTCAACTTTTTTTTCTTTTCTTTTTGGACGCGAGCGCTAGAATTGCGGATATTATTCTATGTTGCGATGTCGGACCCAAACTCTTGACACTTTTTAGTGCGTATTTGACGTCGACCAAAGGGGTTTGCACTGTATGTTCCTGTGACGCTGATTCCGAAACAGGGCAAACATTGCAATCCTTGTTATGAGAGCATCTCTTAATTTTTATTCAGGAGGCAAGTAAATAATAAGAATAATTATTTTGAGAACTCCGTAGAACATGCGCCCTTTTATGTAGCTCAGTAGATATATATGTTGTCCTGTTGATCTGTTGGTGTTGGTATTCATTAGTACGACAGTTCTGCCGCAGCAATGCCTATCCAGGCTGCTGTAACCTAGGCTCATGTCTCATAAGTGAGCGTGCAAGCATTTCTGAATTGTACATGTAACTGAAAAAAAATATTTATCTATTTCCGTTGATGCGAGTTGCACTATTCGCCTCTTCACCAAGCTTGGTGCCGTTTCCCCGTCGTGCCGCTGGTCCATACTCTCTCCGAACCACGTCTGAAGGTTTTGACATTCGTCCGTATCTTGTGGGAATGTGTGATCGACACTGGATCATCCACGTCGAATATGCTGATATCGAGATGGATTACTACTTATCATCCATATTCTTATAGGCGCACAGTTCCGAAATAATAAAATCAAGATGGGAAAAAAATGGTCAAGGAGAAAAAAGAATCGCGTCTATACGTAATAGTACACCCCCACAAAAACAAAAAAGACCAATTACGACATGCAAACGCACTTTCCTTCAATGGTGATGGTGCATGACTGCGAGAACCAGTATGAGTTGTCCAAACAAGCATGTCCAGAACATCATGCTTCATACAGTAAGGTTCTGGTCTCACATCGACCCTCGCCCCAACAGTGTCAGCTTGCCATGACCTATCTGCTATTTCAGTCCAACCAATACACTTGCCTCCTTTCGTACCGTCCGGACGCCATCATTGACTTAATCCCGATCTGCCATGTGATTCTGTCACTCGTCTCATCCACGTTTTAAAGCTCCAGCACAGACTACTCAAGCTTCGTAGCTCTTCACCTGGCCATCACTGCTGGGAGGAGGTACCGCTTGTGGGCCTGCCGCGGGCTGGAAGCTTAATCGCTCTCCATCGTTCATGGCATCTTGGGCTAAGCGGACACCCTGCTCACCCCCCACTGCGACGGCCGCCTTGAGACCGTCCTGGACCTCTCGAACACGCCTTCGAAAAGCAAGTCGATCGAGGAAGAGTTGTTGCCTTGCCCGCTCCAATTCTCGTCGCTCTGCCCGTAGAACAGCCTCCATCTCATCAAAATATTTGAGCTTCATCTCCAACTTTTGCAGTGTTACGTTGGATGCCGCTGACACCAGTCGTGTCATTTCTCGCTCCTCGTGTGAAGCAAACCCAGCGGCCCTTGCGCCTATCGAAGCGAGCGGGATCGACGCGAGAGAGGTCGTCTTGGTTGTGGTAGTTGTGGTTGTAGTGGTGACCTCCTGTCGAATATCTACATCCATCGTATCGCCATTGTCCTTAGTCTCCTTATTGGACAGAGCATCCTCGCTAGCCTTGTCACCATCCAACTGCTTGCGAAGCTTTCGCTTGAGTTCATCTGCCGACTTGTTTGCTGCTGCCGCCGTGCTGACTGGGTCTGCAAGACTGGCCAGAAAGCCGACGACGGACATGACGGGGTTGTCGACCTGGCTAAATGGAAGCTGACCCTGTTGAGGGCCGAGCATCGAGAGCCCGGTAGGCGCACTGATTGGTGCTTCAGAGTCAAGATATTTCTCCTCAATATCTAACTGCAGGAATTGAAGAACACACTCCTCTCGTGTGCGTGTTCCGACGTGCTCGGCAATCTCACCCCAGTCATCGTCAAATCGCTCAAGGCCCTCAAGGAGGCGCAAAATCTCCGCGTCGGTCCAAGGAGAATCCCGGTCCAATATGGAGGTATAGGTGGGGTTCTCCATCTTGACATACATGCTGCTTGTGTGGTTCGCAGGTAGGCGACCTTCAGTAAAGCAGTTGGGACAGAGGTCATATTTGGCCTTGGGGTTGGCTTCGGTATGATTGCTGTGATAATATATTCGGGTACAATCATTTCCACATTGGTGGCAGTGAACCTTAGCAATAGGCGTTTTGGTCGCGTCATCTGCGAGGGACACGCCGTTGGTGGCTGGGGTCTCGCCGTTGGCTTTACTTTCGGTCTTGTTGATGGGTGTTCCCTTGGCGTTGGCTTCGTAGATATTTCGTCCAATTTCAAGATTGTGCTCTGCTTTGGCAGCTGGGGTAGCGACAGCCTTGACATCTGTGTCTTGGCTCTTCTTCCCCTCCAAAACAATGGGGTCGGCAGAGGGTTGCCATGCTTGTAGTCCACGTGGTGTATCGCAGATGATCTTGAAATGGCCCGTGAAGGGGGGTCCGACATGGGATGGGCGTTGATCAGCATCAACCTGGATGATGTTAGGATAGCTTCGTACTGGAGCAACAGAGAACATACTTGGTAGTTGATCAAGCCCCATTGTTCAAGGAAGGCATGGACACGCATGATGGCGCAAACATCACCAGCTAGATTCCTGCGGCAAGCAGTTACGGTCAGATACTCAACGGGATTGAGCCGGTAAGTATTGATCATGAAATCACGGTAGTCTTTGTATACAGCAGGAGTTTTGCTTCGATTACGGTTGTTAAAAAACTCAGCCATGGCCTTGCGTTCAATCTCGTGAATGGTGTTCATGTCGAACCAAGTACTGTAGCTGGGGAGGACGATGGCGTGGGTTTGGGCAATGAGATGTTCACGAGCAGCCGACTCGATGGTCTCCTTCGATTTCGACTCTTGTCCTTCGGCGCCAGCAGCCGCATCGTTCTGCCCGGCGGCATTCTTGGAGTCTTCAGGCGCGTCATTCATGTCCTCATCACCGCGGGCTGTTCCAATTAGCCTCCAGCCTATTGAGCGCATCGAAAACCCGATCTTGGAGTGGGGGATATACCTGGAGCCGGGGTTGTGCTGTCTTGCTTAATGTTAGTCTCATTGACTAGACCCTCGGACATCTGAACATCTGGGTGTCGCGTCAGTCTCATGAGAATTCTTGAACGATGAGAAGGTGCGCATACCTTCACCATCACCAGAACCCGTTTCTGGTTGCAGGGGGGGTTGCGCAAGAATTGGATTGCTGTTGGGGGATGCGCCATTGCCGGGCGAGCCATAGGTCGCGGAGTCGTCCATCTTGATGATGACAGTCGCGGTGGGCTGCCAACGCCAGGCTCACGAAGTTGAAGTAGATCAATGGAGCGCACGTGTGTGTAAGAGTCGCGCGCCTCGTTACAAACCGGAAATTTGCGCGGCACTATTTGTAGATGCAGTCTGTCGATACGCTGCCGGTGATTCGATATACCTGAAGGGGTGGTCTTGATAGAGTCTGGTATTGATGGGTCGCGTTTGGAGAAATTTTGGCGCGACGACGGGGCTGGCCGCTGCGACGTGAACGCATTACCACGAGAGACTGTCTAGCCAGGGGGATCAGTTCGTACCACGTGACCAAGACACTACATATGCATACACGTGATGTGGCGCGTGATGTGGCGTGCGATAGCTCGCCAGGTCTTGCCTGTGGTTAATTCGCTCGCACATGCCTTTTCCGAGTCGGCGGTTTGGTAGTCCCTACTGAGACGCTGTAATCCCGGCAAGTGGCCGATGGCGGCCGAGTCCCACAGTTTAAGTCGGCGCGCTACCTCGGGCCGTGACCAGCCGTCGCCGTCTTCGAACTGCCCTCTTCTACTCATTGCGCCCCTCCATTAGATTACAGAGACCCCTCTATCCTTCAAAGAAGTAGGCCAATCCCGCCGAATTCCTCATCAACATGCTTCCGACTGCGAGACGAGTGTTGGCGACCCAGGCCACTGGCCTCTTGGGTCGTGCGCCAGCTCTAAACCTCAGTGCACACGCCCGCCAAAGGCTGCTCTCCACCTTAGCCATCTTGGAGCAGCGAGACGGACAGTTGAACCACGGGTCATTGAGCGCCTTTACAGCTGCTCAAAAGCTTGGTGGTACAGTGCATGGTTTCGTCGCTGGAAGTAACGTCAAAGCTGTTGCCTCTCAAGCTGCAAAGGTTGACGGGGTTGAGAAGATAATCGCCGTTGAGAATAGCGCATATGAAAAGGTCACCGAAGTTGCATACCCCCATTTGATAGTCATTTTTCCTAACTTCAGAGCAGGGTCTCCCCGAGAGCTTTGCCCCTTTGCTTGTCGAGAATATTAGGAAGGGCGGCTACACGCACGTCATTGTCGGCCACACGGCATTTGGCAAGAACCTCCTGCCCCGAGTTGCCGCCCTACTCGATTCGCAACAGATCTCCGACATTACAGCAATTGAGAACGAGAATACATTTGTACGACCAATCTATGCGGGAAATGCCATTGCTACCGTCGAGTCTTCCGATCCTATCAAATTTGTGACCATCCGAGGCACCGCGTTTGCTCCCGCTGACCTTGCGTCGGGAACTGCTGTAGTGGAAGATGGTGTGGATCCCAAGGCCGAATCAGCCGCGGAGTGGGTGTCTGAGGATCTTGCCAAGTCCGATCGTCCTGATTTGGCTACTGCTAGTAGAGTAGTGTCTGGTGGCCGTGGCCTCAAGTCGAAGGAGGATTTCGACAAGGTCATGCTCCCATTGGCAGATGCCCTCGGCGCTGCTGTTGGTGCTTCGCGTGCCGCTGTTGATAGCGGTTATGCCGATAACAGTCTCCAGGTTGGTCAGACTGGCAAGGTAGTTGCCCCTCAGCTTTATGTAGCTGTTGGCATCTCTGGTGCTATTCAACATTTGGCTGGTATGAAGGACAGCAAGGTGATTGCAGCTATCAACAAGGACGCCGATGCGCCTATTTTCCAGGTCGCAGATGTTGGCTTAGTTGGCGATCTTTTTGAGAAGGTGCCTGAGCTGACGGAAAAGGTCAATGGCGCATAAGGTTTATGTCACATAATCTATATCTGGAGTGAGGTGTTATACATTTAGTTTCCGGTTTTCTGCTGCCCTCATTCAAGAACAGCCAACATGTCGGTAGTGCTTGTGAATTTTTCCCTCTTTTTCCCAATACGTTGACCCCTCTCTCGTTCCGCTCGATCTATTTTCCGCCAATCTTCCCATGCAACTGCCCGTATATTTGAACCACCTGAATCTGTTTTGACACCTTCCCACCCGCCAAGGTTGAGCCGGGTCGAATCGTGGTGGAAGGGGGTGCCTGACAGCCAATCTTGTGAAATCGCATCTCCAGTGATGAAAGCGTCTTGCATCGTGGATGCAATCACCCCTGACGGACCTGTTTTCACCCAGCCAGCACAGTACGCGCCAGGTAAGTATTCATTATTTGAAGCGGAGCGCATCACTCTTCCTAAACCATCATTACATATTACACCGCGTCTGTCATCGAATAGAACACCAGCATCTTCAAATCCAGGTAACGGAACCGATTTGTAGCCCACTGATCGAAACACAATATCGGAAGGCAAGACGATGGTTTCGCCGGTGGGTTTTGCTGGGGATATCGGATCAAACGGCGAGCTCAATTCGGTGACCTCGAATTCGGTACTGCCTACGCTCGAGGGCGATTCTTGCTTCCCGATAAACTGCTTAGGGGAGAGACAGCTGTCCAGGGACCAAGATTTGAATGCTGTTTGAGAAGGTGCTTGTGAACCCTTGATAATTACCTCCATTAAGCGTCGTGTTGCACGAGGCAGGCTTTTGAGGTTTTCTGGTACCAACAATCGATTGAACGGAAGAAACTCTGTCCGGGGCAGATTCATGAGTTCACGAATCTCTTTGATGGTAAAGGCGGCCTGGAAACAGGATGAGTCATTTGATCGTTTGGTGCGCAGGATGAAATTACCTGCATCGGACCACGTCTTCCGACAACGTGAACTCTTTTAACTCGGCTTTCAGCTAGCTTTGAAATCGCATGTTCAGTAATATCCGTTTTCCTGAGAACATCGATGTCCTCGAGAAGCATCCTTGCTACATCAAGTGCCACATTTCCTTGGCCAATGATGACTGCCTCATCGCCTTGGGTCAAATCCAAATCCAAGTTGGTGCAGTCTGGGAGGCCGTTATACCAGCCAACGGCTTGACGCGCTGAATATATGTTTTTCAGGCTTGCCTCTCCTGGTATTCCTAGTTTTCTATCTTGAGAAGCTCCGTAGGCGAACAGTACAGCATCGTAGTGGTGCCTCAAGGATTGGAGCTCAATGGTGCAATGCTGGGTAGAATGGCCAGGCTGGCCAACAGAGACATTACCAATGAAGGT
Source organism: Calonectria honghensis (assembly GCA_013403855.1). NCBI lineage: Eukaryota > Fungi > Ascomycota > Sordariomycetes > Hypocreales > Nectriaceae > Calonectria > Calonectria honghensis. The sequence continues at coordinate 512,518 of VTGB01000046.1, forward strand.
GAAATTAGGCGAGGAAGCGATCTCCTCGAACTTTTCCTGGCAATTCTACTTGTATATATTAATGACTAGCGCATCATGAGCATGGATATATTACTTCCATACCTTGACCTCAGGGTGATCAGGGGCGACGCCGTGCCGAACCAGCCCAAAAGGAACGGGGAGGCTTTCGTACATGTCTATTTGAGCACCAGGAATCTTGCCCAGGACTCGGTACGATGTATAGAAGCCGGCGGGGCCGGACCCAATGACGGCAAGCCGGAATGGTAAATCTGGGGATCGAGGGGTTCGTGCTGAGGAGAACGCTCTGCAGGTGCGGGAAAGCCCATGCACCTGATGCACCAAGCTGGGCGGCCGCATGATTCTTAGCGACATCTTCGCAAAATTGGACGTAGGTCGGTGAAAATCATGGTCCGGCGAAATGCTGGCGGTCTCCGATGCCATATCGACGGGGTGGGTCTTGCTCCCTCGCTCTTTCGCCCATCCATCCAGGTCCGATCTCCGAGCGTTGCTGTGGAAACCGGCTCAGACCGAGCGCGCGAAGCTGCTCCCAAGCAAGTAAGCAAGCTGAATGCGACCCACGCCATCCTTTCGCATTCTGCAACCGAGACCTGGGAAGTTGATCGTCAACCGTCGCATTCTGGTCGCGCGGTCATTTTGGCCACCTCGTCTTGTCAACTCCAACCCGACATATAGACTATTTGGTGGTCGCGCAAAGCACCATCTCGGCGCGTCGGTTTACCATGGCTGGTGTGCGACAGCCATTCATGTACAGCGCCGTTCAGCGCAGTGATTCGCGATTCCCAGACACCCAATTCGACCCCAAGGCCATTACCAGAGCAAGCTGGGAGCCTCAGAAGCCCAAGCCCAAATCAGATGGGCCGCTTGTTTCTTTCAACCGTTACCCAGAGTGAGCATCACTGTGGAACCCAGGGTTGCCTTGCGAAGCCAATGCTAACCTTGGATATAGCGCGCAAACGGCGCTCTCGTACCGGTTCAACAACTACTCGTCTATGAGCCCTCGTACCAAGAGCTTCATAAAATGGCTCCGCTACGGCCAGCTTGTTATTCGTGTCCTGGAGCTCATCAGCGCTCTTGGGCTAATGGTTTTGATGATTTTGATAACTAATGTCGAGGCTGTCACAGGTTGGATCATGCGAATCACAGTATGGTCTCTCTGTAACCATTCTTTTGGATCGTTGCTGACTTCTTTAGCCTGGCGTTGTTGCTCTTCACTGCATTTACGCCGTTTTCCACCTCTCCCGAGACGCTGCCGGACGCCCCCCCGCATCATCGGCCGCCTACCACCTATTTTCGGCGATTACAGATGGTGCTGCCGCTCCTATTTATGCCTTCAGCGCTATGATGGTGCACAATAAATCAGGCAGTTGGAAGACACGCCTTGACAGCCAGAGTCTCATGGAAATCTTTGTGCCCGTTGTATACTACACTTTTATTGCTGCTGGCGGTCTTCATCTGGCCTCTCTATCCACTTCTCTCTGGCTGGGATGGATGTTCCGCAAAATTAGCCTCATGCCACCTGACATGAATCCTCTGGAAGATCATCTGACAGCTCGACCCAAACATAAGAAAGCTAAATCTTCCACAGCTTCCTTCAGCACTATTGCGACCGATAATATGGTTTCTACTTCGCACGACACACGGAGACAGTCTGCTGTTACCTTCAATGCCATCGAACCTCCTTCATCCGTGTCATTCATGCACACAAGAACTGGCTCTGCCACGACTTTGGGAACTAGGGCCTCTCGTCAGCATGATAGTATCCTCGGATCATCGCGAGATTCCATTGCCTCCAGAGCTACCAAACGCACCTCGGCTGCTCGTTCATTTCATGGCGGCTCTTACACCGAGATTCCGCTCAGCGATCCTGCTATGTCCCGACCAACCAGTGACGGCAACAGGAACAACCAATCTCGACCTGCCAAGTTCACAGAGACTTGGGCCCCGACTGATTCACTTATCTCCCGAACCAACCAACGACACCGCGAAATGGAAGCTGCGAAGACGAGTGCACAAAACCGGAGCAGTAAGTCATACGAGGCACTGACTCAGCATTATTACAATGACGATTCTTCTGGTGATGAATACGGTGACGAGAATATCCAAATTCATCATGACGACGAAGCTGATCTCGCGGGAGATCTCTGCCCTCATCCCTTGCGCTTGAACCCTACGGCATCGGAGCATTCGATCCCCCCACGCGCTAAGGGCCCATTCTATGCAATCGGCGGCAACTCACTGTCTGAAGTCAGCTCGAATGCACGACGGCCGAGTGCTAGCCAGGATATTGCTGACGAAAAGCCCGGTTTGGCACCTGCGAAGCCCTCACCCCGCAACAGACAAAGCTCAATTCAGCCGGAAACAGACTTTTACGCTCGACCATATGGTGAATTGAAAAGCGGCATACCACCTATCGTGGTTGGGAGCAACCGCAAAGTTTCTTCTGGAAATGATTATGATTCTCAACATGCGTCCGTTGCTTTTGAAAGGCGGAATGTGAGCGGTAAGATCGCCGAAGAAGGTCGAGGCGGAACTGGAAATCGAGCCTTGGCGTACGAGTCTCGTTTTAGTTGTGACGAGTGGTGAAGTCGAAAAGCAAATACCCGGCGAGTCTTGATGAATTTCCACGTATGTTAGTTAGTTTATACATTAGTGTGGTTGGTTTGGTTAACGGAGGGGGATATGGCGCGATTTGGTCAACGTTGATGATATCACTGTGTGCAATAAATATGGTTTTTTTTACTTGCAACCTCCAAAGTATTCAATTTGTTTATGTGAAAGATGCGGTTGATCAATTACTCGCTCTGGATGAACTCCTTCCATGACGTTTTCGAGCCGCGTTGGTCTCCCTTCCACCCTGTGTTATCCCACGATCGCAGCTTACAAAGATGTCTCATGGTAGGACGACCATGCGGGCAGTTCCATGGTTTATCTAGCTCGCCCATGTGCCTCACCAGAGTTTGCATTTGACCATGTGTCAACGGCTTTCCAATCATGATACTGCTACGGCATGCCCTCATCGCAAACATCTTCCGTACTTTCGAAGGACGGGGTATATGCTTTGATTCCGATGGTTCGTCGCCGAGCAGAGATATCAATTCCTCGAGGTCTTTGAGAGTAAATGTCGTTTCGCGACTCATAGGCAACGCCAGAACTTGGCATCTTGAACCCACAGGTTCTTCTCCGCTAGTATCAACATGAACTTTGAAGCCGTTGGCCTCAATGGCCGCAATATTTTCTATGACAATCTCTTCCTCAAGGGCCGTCAACTCAAGTCGCTTGGGATGAACAAGCCTTTGAGATTGTACAACCGTGATTGCCTGCAGCCTCTCGAAATTGTATTTTTCATCAGTGGCGTGTTGATCAATGATGAACATTTCATCATCCTCGCTTGGTTCTGGTTCATTGATATCATCATTCTTGGCTGGGCGAACCGCAATAATGAATCCAAGGTTGAACTGCCCTGCTATACGCATTCTTGAAAAGTCCCCTTTGGAAATAGTCAGCGAAAGCTTTTCTTCGGCGTCTTTTGCATTTAGATCTGTTAATCCGATCTCATTCGAAGCGTGCGAGCCGGTGTCGAGAGAATGCTTTATCCAATTCGTCATGTGCAGCCCCAACCAGCTTTCCTCAATCCTAACATGCTGCATTATTTGCAGGGTGGCATCCTTTTTTCGCACACCGGATTTGAATGATTGCTCTCTTTGTTCGATGGTATTTGATCCAGCAACATCGTCGAGAGTTTCCACGCTCTTACTTGTATTTAGGCTGGTATTATTATCCGTTCTTCGCCTTGAACCAAGTACTGAGCTCGATGAATCTTCGCTGGCCCGAATCGGAGCTTTGGAACTAGGCCCAATACCGGGATGGGCACTCTCATTGACGATCGGTTGGCGTTGTGCCGTATGCTTACTCTCCATCTCTTCATTGATATTGTTTATAGTGTTTATGTCATATTCGGAGTCGCTTTTTTCATCAACTGGCATGATCTCGTTGAAACCATTGGGGCTTTGCTTTCTTTGCGAAGCGGAAAACAACTGGGTAAGGCGGTTTCCAAATGACGACTTAGGTTGATCAGTCACCGAACTCTTGCTCCCAGCATCATAAACTTCGGTTTCGCTGTTTGAGTCTTCGGATAGATTCGCAGGATCACTTATAACCTCATCACCAATCACAATTTTAGTTACCTCTGGCATAGTTCGCTTGTGAGGACTTTGTAGTTGAGTCCCTACGGCACGGTTCGCCTGGTCACGTCGTTGGGGTTGGATCGCAGGTATGTGAGGTTCACTACCGTGATCTTCTTCTTTGCCGTCATCAACTTTTTTCTCTTCTTCCTCCTCATTTTCAGAATCGTTATCAACTGAGGAAGATGGGGGAATGGCAGACTTTTTTGCAATCCTCGTGGGGCCGGTACCGAATTCTGCCAGCCGTTTGTTAAAATCTCTCACCGGCATTGGCTTGCCGTCATCTTCGCTCTCTGACACTTCTGGGGAACTTTCAATTTGCTCGGTGGCCCGTCTTCTTTTATTGACGCTGGCTTTAGGTCTTGTAGCTTCAATCCTAGGCACGTGGGTTCTGGAAGACACCGGGGTCTGGTCAGAGGCGGATTGGTTTGCTGGCTTTTTTTCAACCCATCGACTGATTAAATTTTGGCCAGATGTGTCTTTTGATAGCGACCTTGCCGACCCTATGGTCTTTGCCCTCCCTAATGATATTGTAATGATGGGGGACTCAGTTGCTGACTCCTCGCTTTCGGATTCTGCATCCTCATCAAGCTCACCCTTTGAGGCCGGTTGGTAAGGGGTTAATTTGACCTTTGAGGGAGTAGGATTGGCCGGTGTTATATCCCGGTGATGAGGCTTTATAAGTTGAGCGGCTGGAACCGAATAGTCCTGTGAATCAAAGAGGGAAATTAAAGAATTGCGTAATGTGTCGAGGAGATCATTTTGATCGTGCAGTAAAATACTTCGTTTGTCAGGACTGACGTTGACATCATATAAATCGGTATCCAGTTGGATATCTGCTAATATGAAGGGGTTTTGCGAAGCATTGTACGCTCTGTATACCTCATTGAACACTTTGGCGAACTGGGGAAGACCGCAAGGTCGTCCATTTACGAAGAACATTTGTCGATCCGGCGTTTGTCGTCCATCGCCATGAGCAGGCCGTGAAACATGCCCAACTATATGAACATCTCTGGAAGCATTCGCAGCTCCATTGTCCACCTGAAGACTTTTGTTGATAACGGATGGCTGCATTTCCAACTTCAAAGCTAGGGGTACCAAAACCGTCATTGTTTTTGCTCCGAATATGTTTATGATGTTTTCTCGTGTGCTCGGGTTGCCTCTGGTGGAGAAGAGGTGAATTCGTTTTCCCTTTGTTGGCTGTTGCGAAACGCTGAATTTCAGATTCGTCTGGATGCATGCATATTGATTCAACAGAGCAATGAGTTTATGCCATTCCCTTTTGATGTTACGTTCCAACTCACGACGGCGCACAGGTAAATTGTGGAACAGCTTCTCAACGGACACAGTAGTTCCTTTCTGTGCAGCCACAATAGTTGTTCCCTTTAGCTTACCCGATGGTTCAAAGCTGAGTCGGTTACCCTTAGGGACCTCGGACGCTTGGCAGGTAGTTACAGCAAGAACAGATAGGGCACACAGAGAAGCAAGAGCTTCTCCACGGAAACCGAAAGTTTGAAGAGAAGCTATGTCGGAGTAGGATGAAAGTTTTGATGTATGGTGCTTTAGTGCCACGGAAGGGTAGTTTTCTGGGGATATGCCCGTTCCATTGTCCTGGACCTCAATGAGGTCTAGGCCCTGGTTCCTGAATCGTACATCTAACGGCATATCAGTCTTGCGCCAGGTTATATCGAGTGCTAAGAGCTAAACCGGCAGGATGAGAGATATTGTAAACGTATTATTACATACCGATACTTGTTGCTCCAGCGTCAATGCTATTTTCCAGTAGCTCCTTGACAACAGAGCAGAGATCTACAATGACCTGGCCGGATTGAATTTGATGGATCTGTACCACATTTTTCGCTTCTTTTAGCTAGGTGAAGTCTTGAACGCTGATATGGTTGGGTTTACCGTGCGCCCATCGATTTGTTTGATGGTAGACATGGATATGAATGTCCAGGCTTACTCGCCTCGTGCACTTGCTACTTCTTACAACAGTGACTGCTGAACTAAATTATGACAAGCGGTTGCACATGATCGAAGAAGTAGTGATTTAGGAATATTCAGGGGAAGAGTATCACACAAGATGACCCGCCGACGCTTGGCGTTGTCGACTTTTGAGCTTGTTGACTAGTAATGTCACGTTGGCTGGTGACTTGTTAATTCCGGCGCGTTTGGGTCACGCCGCGATGAGTTGTGGACGTGTAAAGTAGGAACGAAAGACGTGTACGTCTACCCGTTTAGTGCATATTTGTGCTAGAGAATTAATATATAGTTGCATAATGCGCTAGCAATCTGATATATTCAAGACAATGACGTACATCAAAATTGTGCACTAATGCCATCCGCTTAGAGCATTCTACAGTACAGTTCGAGCCCCACGGCTGTGAACACCTTCCTCCGATGCTTCTGATTCTGTACAGTCATTTTATTGAATATAGGTCTGCGTACTTGGTTTCTAGGCCATTATGCTGATTGGATTGAAGGCGAAGGCCATGTCTGAATCTTTCTGACGCTTCCGTGGTATGAGCATTTATGTCTTGTGTGAAGTCAAGTTTATCATTTTAATACATGGCCCACCTTCAGCCACACGATATTCCCGCACTTGTTTGTCTATGCAGATGCTTGTTACCTCTCTCTTTTACCACACGAGGGCCTCGTTGCTTGTGCTATATGGGAAAAAACCTGAGGTTAATTGTTGCATCTGCCTTCTGCACTCCGTTGGGTTCAGGGTGATAAGAACGTGTTACACATGAATGCACTAACCGCGAGTGAGTTCCGATCGATGGGGTTGGAATGAAACTTGGCTTCAAACTAGTTAGCCGATCAACCCTTTCAAGTAATAGCAATGAGCATAGAGGCAGGGGCAGATACATGGATACGAGCTGTGATGGGACATGACTAACCCTTTGTCGAGGCTAAGGTTGGATGGCTGGGGAATCCACAGGTAGCAGTGCGACCAAACATTTGATGGGGCCCCGGAAATGGGCTGCTGGTTCTTGTTGGCTGCATCGTACCTGTTATGGGTTTTTACTTGGTCTGGGCCGCCTAGTGTTCATCACACTGGTCGTTAGCGTTATTACAAGGTTTTCCGGCCGATAGTTCCACCAACATCGTCCAGTGTACAATACAACCCCTGTAAGTTTGTCTAGTCTTGACGTGCTGCTAGGGTGCCCCTGTAAACTTGCCTTTGTATTCAACATTTACCACAAAGGAATTGAAATTCAATCCATGAATCAGAAAATAGATGCTTATATGAACTTTCTGTGTTTTTTTCCTCTTTTTCCTGGCTATAAAACTGAAGCTTTGGTGGAAAAAATACAGTGGGTGGCGTTCTGGTGGAGCAAGTCACGGGGTGACAAACAAACAAGGGTTGTATTGTACATACTCTGGCAAGGAAATTCCCTTGACTACAATCCCTGTGTTTACAAAAGCATATTTGTGTCATCAAATTATGTGTGTACTTTTTCTTCGTTGCCTCAACCAGGTGGTTTCCCAATCTTAGTGAGAGGTCATGTGTGGGATATCCCCGGGTAGTGGATACCTCAAGGCATCGCTCTCCACCATGTTGAAACCAGGGCCACGTAGGATGGGGCACACGCTTGGGGGTTGAGAGCGTTGATGATGATTCCCCCTCTGTAGTTTAATTCCGAACCATGATTTGGGAAAGAGAGGATGAAGCAAATGGGAGGAACATGGGTGGAACATGATGATGCTCACTGGTACCAGGGGGGGATGTAATTGTTATTTGGGTGCAGGCCGGAGGGCAGAAAGATTTCTTCTTGCAAGATAAGCTCGGTGAGACGGGAATCTGAAATTAACCTGACTTGTTTTAACCAGGCGAAAAGCATCCGCAATAGAGGTGACAGTGCAGCAATTTTCAAGTCCGGGGGGTCCGTCGGCGACTTGCCTATGTTTTCGGAGCCGTTGAAGCGAAAAACATTGACAGTACGATGCATCCAATAAGTTGTGGGTGGGTGGATGTCCGAGTTGTCTTGTAGGGGGCGTTTTCAAGTAGTAAAAAAAAGGGGAGACGCGACGCTCACTGGCCAGCCCAGCTGACAGAGAAGCCATTAACAGCTAATTTCCCGCCCAGCGCCCGAGTCCACGCAGCCACACTGGCACACGGCACGTACTCAGTAGGTCAACTGAGCAGGGCCTGGCATGTGTCGACTTTTTTTCCTTGCTCTCCTTTGCTAGGATGCCATCGTGGATGCAGTGTTGGATCACTTCTTTTTCCCACTCCTCGCCCTTGGCACTCTCTTTTCGCCACTGTTGCTTTCAGCTGCATTTTCTTGCTAGCACTGGCCTAAGCATCCAATCGACCAGAAGACGACGTTTGGTGCTCGGTCCATGTAGCGGCGCCTCACACTCGTTTGATTCTCATTGCCCATTGGGCCCATCTCCCTCGACCTGGTTAGCTGCTCTCGGCCGGTCGCTGTTCGTAGCCCGAACGAACGCTTCTGCCAGCCCCCCCCCCTGCTACTTGCTGCCGCAGTGCATTCTAATAAGCAACCACTGCAACTGTAACTGCTGCGTTCGCTGCCGTCGCTGTTGTCTGGGCTCATCTAATCATCGATTCAACGCCTCGGCCGTGTGCGCGTCCTCGTTGCCCTCGCCCTCGCCCTCGCCCTCGAATCTGGTCTCGTTCCTACTGCCCCGACCACGTCCCTCTTTTGTTGTAACCGCACGATTCGAACCATCGATTTGAGATCTTGCAAAGCTTCACTCCTAGGCTCCCAGAGTCTCTACGCGCCGTCTCCATGAAGAGGCGGTCTTCAGGGTCGGCCGATGACGGTGACGAATCCTCTCTCGACTCCGATATTCCCGATCCCGATCCCAACTCCCAGGCCTGCCCTTCTGGGTTGAGTTCTCGCCCATCGTCGGCTAGGAGCAGACGACCTAGTAGTCTCAATTGGAAACAGTCAAATGGCCGCAATGGCCGCAGCGGTCGCGATGATCCAATATCCACGACTACCTTGAGTCGAACTTCGCTCGCTGCTCCGTCAACTCCCAACATGGCTCTCTCCAGGACGCCACCCCAGTCCCCTTCGCCCACACGCCGTTTTCGCCGCTCGCCCGTATCTATTCTTGTTGTCCTTGTCTCTGCTCTAGGCATCGCACTGCTTTTCAGCATTCTTCGATCTCTCGTTACCAAACAGCTTGACCCTAAAGGTTGCCGCATGTCCTATATGCGACCCTCTTACGTGCGCTTCACCGAGTTTGACACCGAGCACACCCGCTTTGCGACGAAATATTCTTTATACCTTTATCGGGAACAAGGCGTTGATGAAGAGGATAAGGTATTATGCTGCCCCTCATGGTTTGTCTTGAACCCTCCATCATCCCGCTGACACCTTCTCCAGTTACGTGGAATCCCAGTTCTATTCATTCCTGGCAACGCAGGTAGCTACAAACAAGTGCGGCCAATTGCCGCCGAAGCTGCTAATTATTTTCACCACAATCTTGAACACGATAGCGCAGCATTAGATGCTGGAGTGCGAGGCCTCGATTTTTTCACAGTTGACTTCAACGAAGATATTACCGCTTTTCATGGTCAGACTTTACTTGATCAAGCCGAATACCTTAACGAAGCTGTCCGTTACATCCTCTCTCTATACTCAGACCCACAGCGCAAGACTCGAGATGGCCACCTCCCCGACCCGACTTCAGTTATTGTTTTGGGTCATTCCATGGGCGGTGTAGTTGCAAGAGCTATGCTTGTCCAAACCAATTACCAGTCAAATTCTATCAACACGATAATCACCATGTCGGCCCCGCACGCTCGCCCACCAGTCACGTTCGATGGACAAATTGTCCAGCTTTACGACCAAATCAATGATTACTGGAGGCATGCCTATTCCCAACAGTGGGCCAACAACAATCCCCTGTGGCATGTTACACTTGTTTCGATAGCTGGTGGTGGCCTTGACACAGTCGTCCCTTCTGATTATACTAGTCTTGAATCTCTGGTGCCTCCCACACATGGCTTTACAGTCTTCACTACTGGGATTCCCACGGTTTGGACAAGTATGGACCATCAAGCTATTCTTTGGTGTGACCAGTTCAGAAAAGTTGTTGCACGGACATTGTATGATATTGTTGATGTGCATCGCGCCTCACAAACGAAGCCCCGAGCGGACAGAATGCGAGTGTTTAAGAAACGATTTTTGACTGGCATGGAGTCGACAACTGAGAGAGACATCGGTTTGAAGGAACCCACGACCCTCCTGACGGTGGATGACGGCTCCAACTCAATTCTGCCTGCTGGAAAACGCCTCTTCTTGAAGAGCCTTGGCCATCAACCCCTGGCAACAGCATACCTGCTACCAGTCCCTCCGCAAGGCTCTCCCGGTGCAAAACGGTTCAGTCTTTTGACGGATGCTCACCTTGATGAAGCTGGAGAGGGTGGAAAACTTGAGGTGCTCTTCTGTAATGTACTGTCTTCACATTCAGGGACGAGTAGCACATTATACCCGTTCCACATTGATCTCTCGGTTGATAAGTCTGGTTCGACAACAAGATTTGCTTGTAAAAACACAGCCTCAGACTTGATCTTGCTTCCCGCCTCAACCTCAACGACACGATTCCCATTTTATCTTGATAGAGAGCGAGAGGTTACGCCATTCTCGTATCTCCAATACGAAATGAACCAAATCTCAGACCACCAATTCGTCGCCATCGTGGATAAGGCTGCAGGGAGTACACACAACTTCATCATCGCTGAATTCAGCGACCATACTGGTTTCTACAAAACGCACGATATCAGTCTCGCAAGACTTCTTTGGACTGGAGCGTCCTTTAAACTTGATGCAAATCGCCCAATGAGTGTGGAAGTCAATATTCCATCTCTCCAATCAGCCCTCTTCGCTTATGATCTTGAAATTAAAGAGTCTCACTGCAAAGTTGAACATAGCGCTTTCCGTCCACTTGTTCGCCAATTCCTAGATCGACCATACGAGTCCAAGTACTTTGTCAATGCTCAAGAAGCAGCCATTAGTCTTCATGGTGTTGCTCCCTATGTTCCGCCGCCCTTAGATTCTCGAATCGAGCATGGACTTACATTCCAAATCTGGTCTGATACGTCATGCAACACCAGCATCCATGTGAACATCAAGCCTGATATGTGGGGAAGCCTGGGTAAATTGTATATGCGATACCGAACAGTTTTTGCCGCGTTTCCCCTCCTGACAGTCACACTGGTCTTGCGAAAGCAGTTTCGCGTCTATGACACTACGGGCATTTTTATCTCCTTCTCTGAAAGCTTAGAGATGTGCCTTCGACAGTCAATACCCCTTTTGCTTCTTTCCCTGACCCTACTCTCGGCCTCTCTTAGCGGCAGCTCACTCACGGGACTGGGCTTGCTTGTGAATACTGGTGCGGCACCTGCTTCCGGCATCGACTTTCACCAACATGATACCTTGATTGGAACGGAAGACCCGTTCTTCTGGTTCTTGGTCCCTTTGATCGGCATTGTTTGCATCGGTGTCTGCACATCCCTTCACTACGTTGTGATTGTCTTGACACATTTTTTTGGCATGTTTTCTAATATGGCCCTGTTTCTCACTTCGGGGGCAGTCGAAGATCAGGGCCATATAAGATCACCGTCATTTGCTCCATCTACTCCAAGGCGACGTATGATTACGACAGCAATTCTTTTGTTCTTGGTGTGGACATTCATACCGTACCAGTTTGCCTATTTGGTGGCATGCATTGTGCAGCTCTTTACCGTCGTACGGGCTCTAAGAATTAATACCGTTATGTCATCGACGACAAACTCGAACTATTATCACTACGCGCATTCCATCTTACTCCTAATGCTTTGGATTCTTCCTATTAATCTACCTATTTTGGCAGTGTGGATTCGCAACTTGGCAGTCCACTGGCTGACCCCTTTCTCATCGCATCACAACGTTCTTTCTATCATGCCGTTTATTCTTCTCGTTGAGAACCTGACAACCGGCAAGATGATCCCCCAGCTCACCAGCGGACTTCGGCATGTTACCAGCGTTCTCCTCTTCGGAACTGCTTTATACGCTGCAATTTTTGGAGTTTCTCATGCTTACATGCTTCACTATCTGGTGAATATAATTGCCGTGTGGCTAGTAGTCGTACACTCGACGAGTGTTTCTTGGTCTTTGAGTGGGATTGGGTCCATGTTTGATGGCAACGCTAATGAGTCGGAAAAGAGTGGGAAGGCACCCTAGCGAGACCGAGGTTCCCGCCCACCAGCCCTCTTTTTTGTGTACTTGGCAAGTTTTTTTTTTCAGGTCAGAGTATGGACTTGGGCGGACAGTTGCTCAATCAGCCACACATCCCGCCTTGGTATGATAAAAGATGTCATCGATCTGCTTTACATATTCCTTGCGTATCTTCTCATGCACGCGGCCCGGCTCGAAGGATATTCTGCGTTGCGACAACTTCTTGGGTTACTTTCTCAATGTTGGTGGTGGTCTTTTTCTTTTTCTTTAATCCTCCTTTTCCATTTGCATTGCGGGGAGTCAGCGTCTTATAGCCTCAGAAAGGGGCAGAGTTAGGTGGTGTGCTTTCATTTATGCCGCTTTGGCATTATTATCAGCATTATTTCGGCGTTCTCATGGTAGACGGGAGGGGAGAGAAGAATGACTTGTAAAATCCAAGGTCTTCTTCCAGACTGGTGTTTTGTGTGTTCGCATTAGTATTGAATAATTGGACACTATGGTTGCGGAATCGCGGATAAACTTGGCGTCGCGCGATATGGCCGAGAGTTTGGACTCTCGCATATCTAGAATTGATGTCAAGACGTTAAATTATTAGTATCGGCCACTGAAGAGATGTGACAAGCCACGACAAGCATGGGAAGTGATCGACAGCTCGGTAGTCGAGGGATTATAATCATTACGTATGGACAGGCAACCAAAGTTGCAAATAGAGATATATGACATAATTCTAAAAAAAATATGTTCACAATTGCTGTCTAAATGTGTGATGGTGCCTGCAAGTATTCCCTTGGTACAGGTCGCCCTCTATCTCTATTGGCTGCAAGGACCATTCTGAAGCCTTGCTCTCAATACTATGTGATACCATCCCGGCAGGTCAACCTCGAATCTGGTCCTCGTTACAGCCACCTGTATGCGCGTTGGTTGGGAGGGTTAATCCTCTTCCTCCCCTTTGCCAAGCTCCTGCAGATGTTTCTGACGCTGCCGGCGAATAACGACCAGGGTGATGGCGAGCCCTGCAATACAAGAAACCACAGTGACACCATAAGCACTACGGTAACAGTCAAGGCCATCGAGGCAAGTTCGCTTGCCATTTTCGTCGATGACGCTATGCTGGTCATAAATCTTGCCGTAGATGATGTTGAAAATGTTGGATGAGATACTGGGAGCCATGACCATGAATCCCCAATTTTGTGTCAGTCCGTTGATACCAAATTCTTCAGCAACAATGGACGGAAATACGCCGAATAGGAAGCCGTAAGCCAAACCAGAAAGGCTGGAAACAAAGCCAAGCAAGTGTGGGTTGACAATAGTCAAAGCAAAAACTTGGGCCACGAAAAAGACCAAGCAGGCCGCAACCAAACACCAAAGCCGGCTAGCATTTAAACCTTTGACCAAGAAATCGGAGCCAACTCCTAGTAAAATGTAAGAGAAAGGCAGGACAAATAGGTAAAAGTTGCGAAGACTCACCGCTGGACAGTCTCCCCAAAAAGCTACACACGGAGAGCGTTGAGACGTGCAGTTGCTGTTGCTTGACGAGAAATTCATTGGTGACACTATTATCGTAGTGTTTCCAGAGTGCTTTGGCATCATTTCCAATGTTGCTAAGATCGGGTGAGCGAAGCCCCAAAACATGAGAAAAGGAAGATCGTCATACTTGATAGTCATAATGCCAACACCTGCCAAAATACCCATAATGGAAAACAACTGCCAGAATTCCAAATTACGAAGTAAGTTAAATCCACGAATATCTACACGGTGAGATCGATCAATGTCAATATGGTTTCCTACGAATGAAGCATCGCCAACTAGTGGGGTTGGGCGAGACAACAATGATGTTGTCTCACCGACCTCGGGGTCCTCGGGGTCCTCGTTAATGACCACACGGCCACTTTCAGGCTCGGATGGGGTTCCAGGAACAGATTTTAGATCTGAAGATAAATCGGAGGCGGAGGAGGAGGCCAGGGCGGTACTGGGCGAGAGGGACGAAGATACAGTGCTAGTGCTGATTTCATTGGAATTGGACGACATACCAGGTTCAGCATTTCCATGGGCGTGATGGTAGGGCTTGGGCTCATCGGGAGTATCTCCACCAGGGGGTTCCAGTGATATAGGAGAAGCGGGGTGATCAGAGGCCGGGACGGCATGGTAGTTGGAGTGAGGGTGGATCTTCAGAAAGAAAAAGCCACCAGCTGTGAGGCTGCAGGTACCCCAGGCCAGTAGCATGAGAAATGCGCTAGGGTTCCCTGGAAAGAACAGAGAACCTAGCGTGGAGAAAAAGAAGGCACTCAGACCGAAAGCCGCAAGAGGGAACGCGGTAGCAGTGCCGCGGTTTTGCGGCCAGTTGAGCGCTGAGGTCTTCACGGCAGCAGCAAAAGCCATACAGCCACCCAAACCAGACAAGTAAGAAAAGAAGCACAGTAGGGGCACCGACCCAGAGGCTCTGTCATAGGCTTGGTGAAGAGGGAAGTATCCCAGTGCCAGGAGAAGCGCACCAGCGAGCACAGCAGGCCGAGGGCCACGATGATCGACAAATATACCAATAGGGACACCCAAGGTGTATTGACCAAGATTGCCAGAGAGGCCGATCAGGTTGCTCTCGGTCGACGAGAGATGGAGCCGCTCGGCAAATTGAGGGGCCCATGCCGAATAAACATACTGATGCAAGTGTCAGCACAGCACAGCAACACATGTACACCCAGACGGATTAGGGTACGAACATTGGTACCGCAAGCCAAGGCAATGAGGGTTGCGGCTACACTGGCGACAATACGCGCATGGTGAAGCTGGCGCAGCTGTGCCTGTTGCGCCATACTGACAAAGTAACGGACGTAATATTAGCGAAGAGTCATCTAGAAAGAATATTATAATGGGGAACGGGTGAATAAGCTGAAAAGGATGGAGCAAGCGACGATATTGCAAGAGGTAGATAGAGGGGCACGAGTTCGTGGATGGATAAATGGATGAGGGAGCGACAGATCACAGAAGGGGAAAGAAGAGAAGCGGCAAAGGAGATGTCTCAAGAGACCGGATACCGAAGAGATGCGGAGACATGCACGATGTCTGTTATCAGTCAGGTCCCGCTGTTGAGTTGGACGGTTAGATCGTTGCTGCGACGTTGCGACACTCTGTCTGGCGAATACGTGTATGCACACGTGTGCACCCCGGCCGCCGCCGAGAGCGGAACTCAGCCCGGCAACTCGGCCCAGACCCAGGGGGTAACCTAGCGGCCCCAAGTCCCCAAAAAAGAGCCCCCCAAATGGGTACAGGAGGGTAGTGTCCAGGTCCCGAGGAACGCGCCTTGTGATGACTACCGATTCGCCGGTTTCTCTCTTTCTTGCATCCTACTCGTGGGGAAGCGTATTCTGTGGTCACCAGCTATTAGCCACAGCCCACCACCAGTGCAGCCACATGACCCCTTACATAAGAGCCTAGGCTCTGCCACTCACACGGCATCTACCATACCCCGGAGGGACGAAACGAGTCAGTCAGACATACAGGAATGGGAGGGCCAGTTCTGGGCCCACCCAGCGTTAGCACCGACGTAATCTCACGTGCACATCCCAAGTAGCCTCGCCAACCCCGATCCACCAGCCTCATCATCTCATCCCCACCAGCCTTCCAGGCAAACATCTCACCCCGATTTCGTCTGCCGCCTAGCGCCCACCGGTTTCGCTGTCTTTTGTGTTTAGAGTGCTTCTATCGCAGTGCTGGGCCACTGATACGGGCTTCTATCCGTTGACATCCTTCTCTCGCCCACCCGCGTCGTCCTTTTCACGCAATCATTATGGGTGCGCTTTTGTCGCTGCCGCTTCTTGCGGTGCCCAGCGTGAGCACTGTACGTCATCCGTTCAGCCTTGGATGCGTATGTTCGTGAACTAACCTGCCACCTTCCGTTCAGATAATGTCAGTCGGGGCAAGCTGCTGCGGTGCGGCAACCTGCTCGATGGTCTGTAGTGCTTGTGGCAAATGTGGTAATAGGTAGGATTTCGATTGTCAACTCAGGTGCTTTTCCATCTAACTATGCCATTGCAGTGTCGCAACGCGTATCGGATATGCTCTCCTTCTCCTCGTCAATTCGATCATCGCATGGATAATGCTTACCCCGTGGGCCATTGAGAAGCTACAACACCTTATGCTTGATTATGTCAAGATAAACTGCCCCAATGGCAGCTGCTACGGCTGGCTTGCCGTCCACCGCATTAATTTCGCCCTCGGTTTGTTTCATATTATTCTCGCCGGTTTACTATTCGGGGTGTCTTCATCTAAACACCCTCGCGCCGCTATCCAGAATGGATATTGGGGCCCCAAGGTCATCGCTTGGCTCGTCTTCGTCGTCTTGTCCTTCCTTATTCCCAACCCATTCTTCGTCGTCTGGGGCAACTACTTTGCCTTTGCTGGCGCGATGCTCTTCTTGATGCTGGGCCTAATCCTTCTGGTTGACTTGGCGCACAATTGGGCTGAATATTGTTTGGCCCAAATCGAGGACACTGATTCCAAGTTCTGGAGGTTCGTGCTCATTGGGTCAACATTGAGTATGTACCTCGGCTCCATCGCCATGACAGTCGTTCAGTATATATTCTTCGCTTCCGGCAACTGTCACTTGAACCAAGCCGCTATCACCATTAACCTCATTCTCTGGATCATTATTTCCGTCATATCCGTCAACCCCACCATACAAGAGTACAACCCCAAGGCTGGCTTGGCTCAATCTGCCATGGTGGCAATCTACTGCACCTATCTCACCATGTCTGCTGTGTCCATGGAGCCCGATGACAAGCAATGCAACCCCCTCATTCGTGCCCAGGGCACTAGAACTACTTCCATCGTCATTGGTGCTATCGTTACTATGCTGACAGTTGCATACACGACCACCCGTGCGGCCACTCAGAGTCTTGGCCTCGGTAACTCAAATGGCATCCGTCTTCCCGAAGAAGACGAGCATGGCCTTGTTACACAACAGCCAAGCGCGCGTCGCGAGATGCGAGCTGAGGCTCTTCGCCGGGCCGTTGAGGAAGGGAGTCTTCCTGCGGATGCCCTACTCTCAGATGACGAGAGCGATGCTGGGGACCACCCTTCTCATGATGACGAAAGATCCGGGACTCAGTATAGCTATAGCGTCTTCCACATTATTTTCTTCTTGGCTACTGCGTGGGTAGCTACTCTTCTCACCATGAACTTTGACGAGGCCAACCAAGACGGCAGCTTTGCGCCCGTCGGTCGTACATACGCTGCAAGCTATGTCAAAATCGCAAGTGCTTGGGTCTGTTACGGCATGTATATCTGGACGCTTGTAGCACCTATCGTTCTGCCCGATCGATTTGACTTTTCTTGAATGTTCTTGTACGCATATGCAAAGAAAGGAGTTGAGACGTGAGCGTCAGTTTATTTGATCCCCTTGGTGTACAGCAGGACTTTTTTGTCCCTTTATAAACCTGTATATACTCTGCCTAAATTCATGCGCTATGCTTAGATGTTTGATTAAATACAGGCGTGACGTGACAGTGATGATTTTTACCAGCAACCTACACAAGAAGTACATCTAATTTGTGCTCAACGCGTAACTTCGCCATCCAAATATTGATTTTCTATGAATCATAGTCTTCCTGCAAAGTTCTCCTGCACTGAACTGTCAAAGTGACAATCATTCAAAGATTCCATTGTGCACTTGATCGGGTGGCTCACTTGAGACAGAATATGACCACTTATGGACTCAAGGAGACATAGTTTAACGGTCATATCCTGGGCCTTCTCGACACGGATAATGAACCTCCTCGTGATTCAGATGGCCAAATGTACTTGCCCACATCTCACTTTGCATCAAAATCCGTGTCCGGCATTTTACAAGTCATCTCGATTAACTCCATAACTCTTCACCAACGCCGAATGTGGATGATGTTACAGGTTTTAGAATCACCAGTTGTGGTGGAGAGACTCTATATCTTCCAACTACAAGGTCTCCTCTTTTTAACGGACTGGAGTCACGTATCAAGTGTGGCCACCAGTGTTATAGCAACCAGGCAAACACTGTACCGCAGCAGTGGGAATACCCATCCAATGTCCCAAAACGGGTTGAATCCAAAGCCTAGCAGCTAAAATGGAAAACAATCATTTCTCATTTAGCGAGAGGCGTCTGACCCAATTCTTTTGCTGCGCCAGTAGCATGGAAGCCGTCAAGGGTCACCGTCACGGCGCCAGCCTGAACGAGCTGCATCTGGGTTAATGACTATTAGAAAAGGAAATGCGAGGAGGACATACAGCGCGAGAGAGATCCTCAATAAGATCACTAACATCCTCAATTCCAACACAAAGACGAATAATATCCTCGGGCATTTGCCGCTCTCTTCGCGTTTTGGCGTCAATGCTTGCATGGCTCATTTGGCATGGCATGCTAATCAAACTGTTCACACAGCCGAAGCTTACACTGATACCCCAAAGTCGAGCAGCCTCCACAATCCGCTCTGAAACAGCAGTGTCGCCAGTCTCAAACGAGAGAACGGCGCCTGCGCCGCGAGCCATGGACCAATGCAGGTCATACTGGGGGTGAGACTTGAGGCCGGGGTATCGGACACGGAAACCCTTGGACTCTAGAAACTCTGCAATAGCCTGTGCACTCGCCTGTTGCTTTTCCATTCGAATAGCAAGGGTCTTGATGCCTCTCATCAGAAGGAATGAATCATTGGGAGAAAGGCCACACCCGGTCGAGTTGATAACGAAGTACAGTCTATCAGCAATTTCAGTGTCGTTGCAGGCCATGACACCAGCCATGATATCGTGGTGACCCGAAAGATATTTTGTACCAGACTCATACACGATATCAGCACCCATATCAAGAGGATTGGCAAGCATAGGCGAGAGCATAGTATTATCAACAACAACAAGCGCCTTTGGGTTTGCCTCGTGAACAAGCCTTGCGATGGACGGGATATCGACAATCTTAATTAACGGATTCGTGGGGGTTTCAAGTAGTACCATAGCTGTCTTTTCAGAAATCCGGGTCTGTACGCTTTCAACTGTGGTAGTGTCGACATGATGAACAATGATGCCTTGATTGGCGGCAAGGTAAGTGAGGAGCCGGTGGCTACCTCCGTACAGATCGTCACCAGTGATGACCTCGTCACCAGGGCGAAGAAGTCGAGTGATGACATCCAGGGCGCCCATTCCAGAACTCACAGCTAGAGCCCTGGCAGCATTCATGATTTTGGCGACATGGCGTTCGAGATGAGTACGGGTGGGGTTGCCAGATCGAGTGTAGTCGTATTCCTGCTGGCCACCGCTTGCGGAAGTCTGCTTGAAAGTAGCAGACTGGTAGATCGGGATACTTGAAGCACCATATTGGTCCTTGCTTTCGGTGTAGACGAGCTCGGTTGCCAGAGCATACTTGCGGCGACCGTTGCGGGGGCTGGATGGAGCCGGAGTGGGAGGAAAATCATGACCATCAAGGTCAACTCGCTTCAGTGGATTGCCGGACTTGCCCGCCAGCTCGTTGGAGGTTGGAGCCGACATGGTGGGTGTTATATATGAGGAGGGAGTAAAATGTCGAGGATGAGGACTTGAAAATCAAGGTATCACAGCTGGGTGCTGGTTGGGTAACAACGGGGGAAATGCCCCGCGTTATCGAAATCTTTCGTGGGGGAGAGACGTGTCTGTGCAAGACAGCACAATTGAAAGACGGTTGGGTGCGTCGCAAGGTCACAGAGCCTTGGATGTAAATGGGATCACAAAATGATGAATGATATGGTTATGATGAAAGATGGAAAAAGTATAATGTATAAAAAACAAACGAGTCTGAGTCTGGGGGGAGGGACGGGAGTCGGGAGTCGGAGTCACGGCGCGCGACCGCTCATCGGCGGCCTGGGGAATGGGGGATTTTACTCTAAGGGCCTTGTCCTTGCAGCAGGACGCAACACCGCGTACAGGGCCACGCAGCGCCATCAAGCGCTGTCTCATCCCGCCTGTGTCCATTTTGAGCCACCAACGTTCCAATGCTATCCACCGCCATTCACCTAGGTCATCCGCCCGAGTCCGGAGGGTCGGGTGGAATACCAAGGTACTCTAGGCGCCACGAAAGGCGAGGGGGAATGGCAAGTACATTATTAACAGAACCCCAGAAAAACGTGGTGGGTCACCCAAATGACGTGATCCGGCACGATTTTCTTCAATTGTCTATCAATTCCGCGTTATACTGTACTAAGCGACGTTTCAATCATATCATCAGCCAATTCCATCGCGAACTGACCAAAATACCCAGATCTCATTGGGCCAATGAGACAGCCAATACAGTGTTGCACATACAGTGTAGTCAATTCACCATTGAAGAAAGTCTCAGACAACCCCGTAGAACAGGATGATTGGTTTGCCGATTGGTCATTGAAGCGGTGATGCCATCGTGGGGACTGGTTTCTCTATTCATCAAAATTGGGTTGCTGGTATCTAATCCTGTTCCTCTGCCACCAACTCGTCAACATCTTCGTATTCGGTTGTCTCTCCTCCAGAAGGCCGGGAAACTGCTGCTGCCACATTGGCCTTGATCTGACCTCCTTCTCGCCCAAGAAAGTCCTCGGACCTGATACCTCGAAACTGCCTTGGGTCGACAGCTGACATGGATTGGCCACTTTCTCGGTGTTGACGCATATACTCCCGGACTGGTACCATAGCAGCGTCACGGCATGCCTCCTTAATATCGCTACCTGAAAGACCTGCTGTGATGTTGGCGATGTATTCTAGATCGAAATGTTTAGGATCCGTTTTCGTATCACGCAAAATAAGTTGTAAGATTCGGCGTCTTTGCTCCTTGCCTGGCAAGGAAACAGGAAACTTCTTAGGCATGCGACGGAGGATGGCTTCGTCAATATCGTGAATGCGATTCGTAGCTCCCAAGACCATGATTCGGGCTGGCATACCAGACGAGTTTGAGGACGTAAGGCCGTCCCAAAGAGTCATGAATCTGCTCATGATTAGCTCACGTGCTCATATTTGCCCAGCATATCAAGACATACTCAGCCTTGACCATGCCACTGGCCTCATGCTCGCCACTCCGTCGAGTTCCAAGAACAGCATCGATTTCGTCAATAAAGATGATGGCAGGTTGCATTTTACGGGCCAGCGAGAAAACAGCCCGGACAATCTTGTTGGAATCACCGTACCACTTCTCCGTCAAGGTTGAGATGTGCAAGTTGATAAAAGAGGCCCCGCTCTCATGGGCAACAGCCTTGGCCAGCATTGTTTTACCACAACCAGGCGGTCCATACAACAACACTCCAGAAGGTGCTGACAGCAAGGGCGCGGCATGTGAATAGAGGTGAGGCATCGTCAGAGGATAGATGACAGACTCCTTCAGCTCCTCAATAATGGTATCCAAACCACCAATATCTAAATCGATACAAAGCATTGTCAGCCTCTTATGTCCCATCCAAGAATCTTGCCCGTCTTCACGAGCCGCGTTGGCACAGCGCACCATTGAACCCAACTGATATATCCTGGGGTGGAACCATTTCCAGTGCCACCAGGTTTTCGTACTCGTTGAGGACCAATTCCTCCACTCGAGGGCCCTTTCTTGAACTAGAATCATCGTCATAGTCATCTTCGAGTTGTCGTTGTCGGTTTAAGCGCTCGAGGTGTGCCTTAGCCTGGCGCCTGGCCTGTTCATGCTTCTCTTTGTCTGGGTCTGCAAGATTACTGAGGAGAGGGTTGAGAAATGTTCGCGCAACGTAAAGGCCAGCCGTCATCTGTAGAGAGTAAATCAGTGATAGATTCTTGACGTTCCCAGGTGCTAAACCTCCGCTTACCATTCCAGCAAAGAGCAGCAGGTCTACGGCGACATCGCCAAGCTTGCGTCGCTCCCCCATCCCGAGGAACCAGCGCAGCCACGGTGTTGACTTGTCGCTCATGAGTTGGCGCTCCGCCGAGATAGAAAAGGAAAATGTTCAAAGCAGGGTTGAGAAGAGTTGGGAAGTCAGCGCGATTATGGCGCTCTGCGTCTTGGAAGGCAAAAGATGCAAGATGGCGTGCAGCATGAATATTTGATGCTGGGATCAGCGGATGGACCGTGGCCGCGTCAAGGCGATAATTGATTGGCACATGCAACTTTAGTTCAA
Organism: Calonectria honghensis; assembly: GCA_013403855.1. Taxonomy (NCBI): domain Eukaryota; kingdom Fungi; phylum Ascomycota; class Sordariomycetes; order Hypocreales; family Nectriaceae; genus Calonectria; species Calonectria honghensis. Next base: position 535,012 of record VTGB01000046.1, read on the forward strand.
CACTTCACCTTATGCGTTCCCTCCCCTATCGAGCTATCAAGGCGAGCGGGAGAGTGGCGGCAACGGAGTGCACGGACCATTCTACCTGCCGTCGCGCCGATTTCTACTGGGCAATCCACTGCTCATTTGTTTACATTGGCACCGCAGGAAGATTCAACCATAACATATACAACCTTGTCTTGTTGGATACTCCTCTCATTTCCCTCGCCATCCCACCGATCGAAGATACAATCTAGCAAGTACAGCAAGTACAGAATAATTGCGCAAGAATTTCCTTACAACTTAGCCGATCGCATTGCAAATTATAGCATAATCGTCCACTAATTTTCTTGTTGGTGAACTCAAATGCCACGCGCAAAACAGACCGCAGCTCTCGCAGGACTTGTTGCGTCAGACTCGGAACCTGATCTCGACGATTTTGACGCCTCCGAGGTCCAAGCTGCGCGCAGCCAAAGAAACTCAATGAGCGTTGCCAAGAAGTCCCGCGGCCGTCCGCCGAGTGCAACCAAAGTTACCAAGCCCGCTACGAGAACGACAGGTCGAACGAGAGGTCGGCCTGCGGCAGCAGCAGCACAATCGACCCCGAAATTAGCCTCTATCGAAAGACACATCACTACCGCGCCTCCAAATAATACGCGCCGGTCCAGAAGGCCGACACAAGATGATAACGCTAAACCTGAAGATGTTGAGTTGGCCGCAAGTGCCGTGTGCACTCTGACAAAACCAGTTCGCGGCCGGCCGAAGGGGATTGGAAGCGCCGTGAATACAGCTACCATCAGTAGTACGTTAGAAAGCGCTCCAGCCAGTGCAGCGAGGCCAAGGGGTCGTCCTGCACGGCATGCAGCCACAGCCCCTCCGTTGGAAATACCGGAGACGCAGTATGAAGCTATCGAGCCCGATGTTATGGATATCGATGACGCTACGCACGACTCAGTCGATGAAGACACAATGCCACATCCTACAGATCCGGCTAAAGATTTAATTGGGTATGGTGTGAGCGATGCTTCGCTCAGGAGGCGTTTAGGAGACCTTGGCAAGAAGTATGAAAGCCTCGAAATGCGTCACCGAGACCTTCGAGAAGTTGGTGTTAAGGAAGCTGAGCGGAATTTCGACCGTCTGCGAAAGCAATCCGAGGAGCGAACTGCCGGTAAGACCTTGCAATACCAGTAGAAGATTTTATTTCACTAATAAAGATGCAGCTGCGAACAAACTGATTGCTGAGCTCAAACAAGAGCTTGCCGCCCAAACCGCATTGGCAAGTGAGGGAGATGAGCTTCGAAAAGAACTTGAGACAAGCGAAGCCAGGACAGAAGGTCTTCAAAGTGATATAAAGACCCTCACAAGCTCGTTGGCTGAAGCAAGAAAAGAAATCAAAACTCTTTCAATGAAATTAGCTGCGTTACGATCAGGAGAAGGCAATGCCAGGGTTCCCGGGAGCGCCTTGAAAGCAACCTCGGTTGCAAACCGCACAGTGCAAGCAGAAGCAGCTCATGCGGCGAAAGCCAAGGAGGAACTATATGGTGACCTGACGGGTCTCATCATACTAGATCTAAAACAAGACGAGACTGAGGACATTGTTGACTGTATTCAGACCGGACGCAATGGCAGTAAGTCTGCCCACATGTATGACAGGAAAAGATCGGAAAAACTAACTTTTTGTGCAGGCCTTCATTTCAAGCTCGTCGTCGAAACCCCTGAGCTAACGGATAGTTACGAGGACTTGCAAGTCACCTACCGACCACAATTGGATGCCAATCGAGATGGGGATTTAATGGAAATCTTACCAGAGTATCTGACAGAAGAGATCAGTTTCCCGCGACCGCAGGCGTCCCTCTTTTATAACAGGGTAATAAGATCCTTGACGGACAAATTGGATTAGTTTTTGTCATCATGATGAAGGAGTGTGGAGGCAGGCGCATGCAGCAGGCGTATTATTGTTGTTCTTTTTGGTTCGGACTGATACCCCTGGAGTTCGTATTGGATTTGATTGCATTCGATGGACTGCTCAGTAGATAGAGTTGAAAAGACTCCACTGACTCAATGAGGGATGGACATGATGATGCTGTCTTTGCCTGGTTGGACTGGCCTAAAATATCAGTGGCACTCATCAAGGTTATTTGCGTTGTGCTCCTGTAATTGCGCCGTCCGGGTTCTTAAGAGCCCATCGGAACCTCCAGCGCATGAACTGAAGAACCGTGATGGTCTCCTTCAAATATCACATCGATCATAACACAAATCGCCTTCGCCCTAACTACGAGAAGCTTCCCTTGAGTCACCTGTGCCCGCAGGTGCTGGGGTCAAGTATATATCAGGAGTTAAATTAAACAAGCGGCTTTCGAACATTCTCCTCAAGGCAGTCATGAAAGCATGTCCAGCCACGTGCCAGCGCGATCGAACAATGGAGGGGGTGAGCCCAGCCAGGGGCGGTCCCTTAGCGCATTGCATGCTAGCTAGGGATTAGCGGGGCTATGGCCAGACTGCAAGGGACCTCGAACGCGACTGGACAGAACCGCGTCGGGCCATTGACATTTGGCCACGGTTTTCGCTCTTTATTTTAGTTACGAAGCCATTCACTTATACACACCTACTTTTGAACCCTCATTCTCGTCTTTGACCAATTTACTTTGCATCCCTTGCCCACACTCTCATCAAGCGACCCGCGATTCTTCTTCTTTGCACTCATTTTCGTCACCGAGCTCCCCGCTACTCCGCCATGGACCTTTCCCTTTCAACTTAATACCATCCGGTCCCTCCACCACCCCTGACTTACATCCACTCTCTTTTTACAATCCTGGTCTCGTTGCACTACTCTCCTTTGCGCCGCAACGTCCGACCCGGCCTCTTCCAGGCATCGTCATCCTGTCAAGCAAGTCTCGCTGCCTCGAGTCGCCATGGCTGGCTTCAATAGATTTGGCTTCTTAGCCATTGCCGTCGTCTTCCACCTGGTTTACATTCTATCCATCTTCGACATATATTTCGTGAGTCCAATTGTCTCGGGCATGCGACTCTATGGTGTCCAGCGCCCCGAAACTTCCAAAGCGCCTGCGGACCGCCTAGTCCTCTTTGTTGGTATTGCTCTCTCAAACACTAGCTCTTGACAATCGTTCGTTCACTAACGCCAATGCGACTCCAGGCGATGGATTGCGTGCCGACAAAGCCTTCCAGTCATTCCCTGAACCGTATGCCGAGTCCGACGAAGACCTCACACCACGCCCGCTTGCTCCTTTCCTCCGTTCCCGAGTTCTAGAGCATGGAACCTTTGGGGTCTCTCACACCCGTGTCCCGACCGAATCACGCCCTGGTCATGTGGCCCTCATCGCTGGCCTTTACGAAGATGTCTCAGCTGTCGCCACGGGTTGGAAATTCAACCCGGTGAACTTTGACAGTGTCTTCAACCGCAGTCGCCACACGTGGAGTTGGGGAAGCCCAGACATTCTGGCAATGTTCGAGCACGGCGCTGTGCCGGGCCGAGTTGATGCCTTCATGTACGATGCAGAATTCGAAGATTTTTCCAAAGACGCTACCCATCTTGACTATTGGGTGTTTGACCATGTCAAGGAGCTTTTTGCCAAGGCTGCCACCAATGAGACACTAAATACCGCTTTACGCCAGGACAAAGTTGTTTTCTTCCTTCATCTTCTTGGACTTGATACTACTGGTCATGCCTACCGGCCATATTCCCCAGAGTACCTACACAATATCAAAATAGTGGACCAGGGTGTTAAGGAAGTGACGGAGCTTATTCAGAACTTCTATGCGGATGATCGCACTGCATTTGTCTTTACTGCTGACCATGGCATGAGTGATTGGGGTAGTCATGGTGATGGCCATCCGGATAACACCAGGACACCATTGATCTCGTGGGGTTCTGGTGTTGCCCCTCCTCAGTCATATCCCCAATCGATTGCCCCTGGCCATGATGAATACTCATCTGACTGGGGCTTTGACCATATCCGAAGACACGACGTTGCCCAAGCCGATGTTGCCGCTCTCATGGCGTATCTTATTGGCACCGAGTTCCCTGCCAATGGTGTTGGTCAGCTCCCTCTGACATACCTGTCGGCCAGCACACAGGAAAAGGCAGAGGCATCTTTGGTTAATGCGCAGGTTATTTTGGAGATGTATCGTGTTAAAGAAGACAAGAAAAAGGCCACAGAGCTACGATTCAGACCCTTTGAGCCTCTGAGTGAACAATCACTGACCCCAGACCAACACATCGCCAGGATCCGTACTCTCATAGACAGTAGCCGCTACGAAGAAGCCATTGAGGAATCAGACGCTCTCATCACCATTGGGTTGCAGGGCCTTCGCTATCTTCAAACTTACGACTGGCTATTCTTGCGCGCTCTCATCACTCTAGGCTACCTAGGATGGATATCATATGCTGCCACAACCGTCCTTACCCTCTACGTCGTGCAAGAAAGTGTGCCGCCAAAGCGCACCATCGTCAGCTCCGTCTTGTTTTCTTCTGTGCTGGCTGCCCTCTACGCATCCTTCATCATCTCCCAATCTCCTGCCAACTATTACGTGTATGCCTTCTTCCCTGTCATGTTCTGGGAAGACGTTTATGCTCGAAGAGATGCCTTGGCTCGTGGCGGCAAGGCTCTTTTTGGACACATTCAGTCCGGAGGTGCGGTAGCAACTCTCCTGGTCAACATCGTTCTCTACATTGGTGTGATTCAATCTTTGGTATTATCCCTATCGTGATCCAACCACTTCACATTTCTCTAACTATTCGCAGGCCCTTGGATATATCCACCGCGAAATCTTGACGGTGTTGTACGTTTTGGGGGCATTCTGGCCTATCCTCAATGGCATCGCATTTTTTCGGTCTCATCTGCTTCTCAGCCTAACTTGGTTTGTATCATGCCTGGCTATGAGCTCCTTTACTCTGCTCTCCGCCATTAAAGTTGAGAATATCCCGTTGATGTAAGTTCAATCTATTACATTCCCACCTATGAAATGAAGACTAAGGGAGAAACAGTTTGGTCGGCGGTGGATTGATGGCACTCGTTGGACTCGGGTACTTGGTATTCGAAGATATTGTCTTATCTGGCATATCATCCCGGTCAAAACAAGAGCGCCTACATACTAGCAGGACTCTTCTTGGCATACAGGTACATCTCCAGTTCAATTGGACTGAGTAGCTTCGGGACCTCGAAAAGTCATAACTAACACGGTTTGAATAGATTGGGTTGACTCTGCTTTCCATGCTAGTGACACGCACCAGTGCAATGTCACTCCAGGCCAAGCAAGGCTTGCCCCGTGGCAGCCAAATTGTTGGATGGATTGTTCTTGGTATGTCAAAACTCCCCCTCGTGTGTATAAAACCAGAAGTGACTAAATGAATGCAGTTTCATCTCTACTAATGCCGCTGGCATATCGATTGCAACCTAACAAGCACTATATTCACCGCCTCGTTGTCATGTTTTTGACATGCGCTCCCACGTTCGTCATTTTGACCATCTCATATGAAGGTCTGTTCTATGTCGCGTTCAGCGTTACACTCTTCGCATGGGTCCGCCTCGAGTACAGTGTAGCAGCAACGAAATTAGGTCGTGTCAAAATGCAATCATGCGCACCTCGGCCATTGGAATTGTCAGATGCCCGTGTGGCCCTATTTTTCATGGTCCTCCTTCAGTCCGCATTCTTCAGCACAGGCAATGTGGCATCAGTTTCGTCATTCAGCCTAGAAAGCGTGTACCGATTGATACCAATTTTTGACCCCTTCTCCCAGGGAGCCCTGTTAGTTTTGAAGCTGATGATTCCATTTGCACTCATCTCAGCGAATCTGGGAGTACTCAACAAACTTCTAGGGGTTGCGCCCTCCGCCTTATTCATGGTTGTATTAGCAGCAAGTGACATTCTTACACTGTACTTTTTCTGGGTTGTCAAGGACGAGGGATCGTGGCTCGAGATTGGGTCCACCATCAGCCATTTTGTTATCGCCAGTCTCCTCTGCGTCTTTGTTGCCGCGCTCGAGCTGGTAAGTGCATTCTTTATTTCGGGCATTGAGGTGGGAAGCAAACATGTCGAAGAGGGCAAAACGAATGGTGAACCAATAGCTAAGCCAGCTACAACAAAAAAAGCCAACGGCAAGGCAAAGAAGAACTAGTGTCTCGGCAGGCACGAGTATATGAGCAATAATGTGTATACTACTCCCAACTCTTTACGACGCAAAACGGGTTAGGGGAGATTAGAATAAAATACATTCATGTCAATCATAGTGACACAGTACATAGGCGTCATTGTTTCTGGATGACTCCGCAAGCGACCCGAGTGAACCAGACGTTATGCTGTGCCAGGTTATAGGGCTGAGGCAGCAAGTGTCCGGAAGATGGCCGTAAATCCTTGTCAGGATGACAACCCAAAGGAGGAAGACTCGGGGCGAGACCCGAAAGGTACCTGTTGATAGTATGAAAGCGTGACATAGCCACGTGTGGTGTATGACAGTGCGCAGGTGATGGTGAGGAGGGACAGTTCGGAGGGAGAGTCTGGGGGACATGGTGTGCAACCCAAAGTGGATCCCATTGATTGCGGGGCAGAGTGTTTCCTTCGGGGAAAAGGTGTAACCGCATTTGCATGTGAAAGCTACCCTGAGGCGACTCATGACATTGGTCGAGATAAAAAAAAGCCACGACGGCAGGCTGCGCAGGAATTCAGACCCTCGTGCCCCTCTCACCAGCCCCTGCAGTATTGCACCGTTAGTATCAAGAGTACACCAGGGAAGATGACCCATGTATCCTGCGGTGCGCATCAGCCGAAGAAGGTCGCACATTGAGCATGTAGGAACAGAGACGAAGTGCAGCATAGGGCGGGAGTTGTGTATTGATAGGCACTGCTGTTGACCGTAATCAGAGGAGAGGGTACTATCAGCTATGTTGTGCCTACATGATTGAAAGGGGGGCAGGCTGAGGAGAAATTGGGAGGAAGATTTGGCCCCAGAGATAAAGCCGGTAACCAAGATGGAGTAGTCCGTGGTCTACTCCATATGATGATATTTATGGGCTTGGCAATCGTCAAACATGGTATGAGGAAATTGAACTAATGCCCGCTGACTAGGCTAGCTAATTTTATTCGTGCTTTCGTTGTCCTACACAACCATGCTGAGTCGGCTGTCTTTCTACAAACCAACGATTACCCCAGAGTCCGCAAATGCCAAGTCATCCTCCCCACAGGCGGGAATTTGTTCCCCAGCTTTCCATTTGCCAGGATGCATTCAGGACGACGGGCGGTTGCGAGGTCTGCATCTACAAGAATGGTGGTGGCGTCCGTGGTGGATACACGTCCCATGTTTCCAAGCTGGGCTACTTCATCGAGAACCTCCAATCCCACTCCGAGCCCTGGGTCAGGGCGAAGTAACTAGAACTAAACTGGGACTTTCCGCCGCCGCCGCCGTGCTCTGTTTCTGTTATGTGTCTCATCACAGACACTAATCGCTAAGCGCGCGAAGCAGCTGTCGCTCTCACATGTCATAATCTGATCCATTCGCGCCTCGAAATCTCTTCAAAAATGTGTTAATCTATCAAGCAATCGGCTAGAGTCCGCATTCGTAACCCACACAGGCAGAATAAACCTATGCTTCTCTGGGGAAAGGCCGGCCAGGCACACGCATCATGCGCTTCAGCCTACAATTCCTTCTTTTTGTGGTTTTACTCAACGAATTTGAATAATGTGTGTGCACACCAGAGTGCATGGGGATGGGCAGAGCGGACTTGCCTCCCCACCATCATCACTCCCGCAGAGCCGAGCTCCGGGGGTGTGCCCAACCAATGCATAAATAATCAATCTAGGGCCACCCCCTAGTGAAGGGGTGATTCTTTTGCATTTTCCAGTTCGCCATTCTCTAGACGACAGCCAATAACTAGAAAGGGTATCCAGCGTTAGCAGGTACCAAGGAGGGTGGTGGTAGACAGTAGGTAACTTAGGCCTTGCGCTGGGCTACTTTTGCCGTTCATGGTCAGCGGTCTAGCTCCTACACATTTAAGCTGCGGGCTGTCGAGACGACAGCGGGAACAACGTCTCAGATGACGCGCTCCCGCTTCCCCAGCTAACTGTGCCCCCTCCACGCCCACGCCCCAGAGGATTTCAGGCATAATTAGCAAGGCATCTAGCTCCAATACCGGCTGGAGACCAGTCACAGCTCCATCACACCCTAGTTAATATATCTAGCCACATCCCGGATTCTTGGTTCCCCCTCTTGACAGCTACCACCAGCATTTGAGTTGGAGCCCTCTGGGCAGTGTTGACCATCCCTATAGACTGGCATGAGGTCTGAGCTGACTGACCAGATAACGTCGGCTTATTAACATCAATAGCAAGCGCCTGCTTCTCACTTTTCTTAGCCCTGCTCTGAGTAGTCCACAGACAATTTTTTTTTCTTGTTTCACTCAACTACAACAAACCCGACCGGTGCAGCCTTAGCCGTTGTCTCAACTCGCCTTCAACATCTATTGATGTTGGCCGCTGACATATTTCTATTATAACTTCGGACCTGGCTGACCGTGCGCAACAACAAGAAATAAAACAAACCAGGTGGGCCCCGGAGAGCCTAAAGAACTGATACCCAGGACGTACCACACCCGCTGGCGGCTTTCGCTGCCTGGTCTGTCCTGGCCTGATATCGACATTTGAGACCCTGCAAAGCAAGGGCTCACGACCATCTGCTGGTCCACTGAACTCCACGGGGCTTATTGCTTTGTGCGGCGTCAATCCCCACGGTAGGCCCGCTGGACGGACGGACGACCCAGTTCACCCTCCACCATCTCCGACACTGCAAGTCATCTCGGTCGCAACCTGAAATCTGGGCAAACGCTCCCGGCAGTCCCGTTAATTACCTTCTGATCGCTCGGCTCAGAATCGTTCCTTCAACTCCCTCCTCTTTCATCCCCACCCTTGCTCGAGACACTTGATTGTCGTTGCCTTTGCGACCCCGGTGAGATTCAACGGACCTTGGGCACTTCCGGTACGCGCCCCATCCATCCCGCCTGGTTCCCGCGCGCGGCCAGGCTCACCATCTGCCCCCGTCGTTGATTGCGCAGAACTCCGCTAGTCGCCTCCGCCCTGCTTTGGCGACAAGGTTGTGCTGTCAGAAGCCAGCTAGCACTGTTATTTGGCCTCCTCGGTGCTTTCTATCGTCTATTCCCTTTGCTACCGACTTGCCCAGCCTTTGAGTGGCTCATTTCTTGCCTCTTGCTATGCACATAGGACGCGAGGCGCTGAGCAACTTTGTAGGCTGAGCAAGAAAGGAGACGCGTGTGAGATCTGTCTGCTACCCGGTTAGGGGCCCCAAAGTTACAGCGCCCGCAGCAAACCTGCTGTCATCCTGACCTTACCTGCCTGTCTTGGTTGGCTAGACTGACGGGCGGCGCTGTGCTGTGCTGCCCTGCGTTGGTGGTGCCTCCGTGCGCGGCGGTCGACAGCCAGATCGCGACGACCTTCTCTCCCCTCAACCTTGATTTTCCTCTCTTGAATTGAGCCGGCTCCATGGACGTGGAAATGTCGTCAGGCGATGGGCCACCGCTGGCACAGTCCAATTTACAGACTCAAGACCAAGCCCAAGCGCCAACCTCGACCGCAATGTCCAACTCGACGCCCACGCCTCCCGCGTCAGCGCTCGCACCCGGCGCCGCAGCGTCATCCGCGGCCGGACAGATGAGCTTCAGGAGGTATGTCGAAACGTGCCCATTCATCCCCCCCCTCACTTTCCAACACCCTTGGGCTGGGAACAATGAAGAAAAGAGGACCAGTCTCGTGGCGAGCTTTTGCTAATTTTTCTTTGCAAAATTTTAAAGACAGCGAGCGTCACGCGCATGCGAGGTAAGCAATCAACCTTTCCTTTCCACCCACCATCGTGCCTTAGACCCCTCGTGCCCCTCAACTTGAGCCGAGGCATCTGTGGGCAATATCTCCAGTCCATCTTGAGATCCACCAAACACATTCATGCCGGCAATTGAATTGAGTGCTGACCACATGCCAATAGACTTGTCATGCCAGAAAGGTATTTAATCAACTTACTTGTCATCGTCATCATCATCACTGTCGCCCGTCAAGATCGAATCCCATCCGCTTGTTTGTCATCGCCAAAAGTACCTGTGTGGCTAACCCCCCGACCTAGGTCCGATGCGATGCAGCTAGTCTTGGTGTGCCATGCACAAACTGCGTCGCCTTCCAGATCGAATGTCGCATCCCGACCCCTAAGCGCAAGAAGGTCCAAGGTACCGGCAACGCCACCGGTAAGGACTCTGATAGGTACAGTTCGTCGGGGTTTTTAATCTTGGGGTTTCCGCTAATCCTGCTCTCCGCTTCACAGTGACCGAGGCGATACCAGCGAAGAACCACCCTCACGCCCACCTCAGCCGCCGACGGCGTACCCTTCACGGACACCACCATCCGTGTTTCATTCCAATCATGGCACCCCTCCTACCTCGTTGACAGAGGCTCAGGCAAGAAAAGAGGAGGTTGACAGTGGGACCTATCTCGACCTAGTGATGAAGCCCAAGTTCACCCGTGCCCCGATCACTGAAGCTGGGCGAGTCGCATACCTTGGCGAGTCATCCAACCTCACACTGCTTGTCCATGATCGCCAGGGATCTGCTGATGTTGTTCACTATCCGTTACCTGAGAATGTCCGGGGCTCCCGGGCTCGACTTACCGAGCTAGACAACGTTGAGATTGACATACTTCACCAAAGAGGAGCCTTCCTGCTCCCACCACGATCCCTTTGCGACGAACTGATCGAATCGTACTTCAAATGGGTGCATCCCATTGTGCCCGTCATCAACCGCACCCGCTTCATGAGGCAGTATCGTGATCCAAAGAATCCGCCCTCACTACTGCTTCTGCAGTCCATCCTTTTGGCTGGCACCCGTGCTTGCAACAACCCGCAGCTCATGGACGCCAACGGCTCGACCACGCCTGCCGCGCTAACTTTCTACAAGCGAGCCAAGGCCTTGTACGATGCCAATTATGAAGACGATCGCGTCACCATCGTCCAATCCTTGCTACTTATGGGCTGGTATTGGGAGGGCCCAGAAGACGTCACTAAAAACGTTTTCTATTGGAGCCGTGTGGCTACTATTGTCGCTCAAGGCTCCGGAATGCACCGGTCCGTGGAGCAGTCCCAATTAAGCCGGTCAGATAAAAGATTATGGAAGCGTATTTGGTGGACGCTCTTCACTCGGGATCGCTCCGTCGCTGTGGCGTTGGGCAGACCTGTCCATATCAATCTCGACGATGCCGACGTGGAGATGTTAACGGAAGATGACTTCATCGAAGACGAGGCAGAACGCGCCAGCGAATACCCCCCCGACCCGATTCATGTTCAATTCTTCCTTCAGTATGTCAAACTTTGCGAGATCATGGGTCTCGTCTTGTCGCAGCAATACTCTGTAGCCTCCAAAGGACGACAACGAAACGCCATCGATCTCACTCATAGCGACATGGCTTTAGCCGATTGGCTTCAAAATTGCCCGAAGCTTGTGTATTGGGAAATGCCCCGGCATCATTTCTGGTCGGCACTCCTACATTCTAACTATTATACAACCCTGTGCTTGTTACATCGAGCGCACATGCCTCCTGGCGGTGCAACTCGCTTCCCCGATCATAATCCGTACCCTTCTCGCAATATTGCATTCCAAGCCGCCGCAATGATCACATCAATCGTTGAGAACCTTGCCGCACACGACCAACTCCGATACTGTCCCGCATTCGTTGTGTATAGTCTTTTCTCCGCCTTAATTATGCACGTCTACCAGATGAGATCGCCAGTTCCCTCCATTCAACAGGTCACGCAGGACAGGCTTCGTAGTTGCATGCAGGCTATGAAGGAGATTTCCAAGGTTTGGCTAGTTGGGAAGATGGTTTACGCTCTTTTCGAGTCGATTATCGGTAACAAGGTGCTTGAGGAGCGGTTGCAAAAGGCTGAGGGTAAACGACATCGCAAGATGCGCCAAGCCCTCTCTCAGTTGGAGCAGCAAAACCGGCAACTAGATGCTCCAAAGCGAAAATACGATGAAATGGCCATTGACTTCACGTCTAGCACTCCACAGCCTCAAGAGTCATACGAGCGTTCACGGCCGCAAACCCCAAGCGCATCCAAGAATGATCACCCCAGTGGCATGCAGCCGCCACCTGTAACATCACCCAATACACGACATGGAGCTGCGGATACATTTATGGGAGGGACAAACTCGCGACCGCAAACACGACCAGCAACGCCTTTCAATCCATCCTTCTCGGTGCCTCCCACACCCCCAGACTTGTATCTCGTCACAAGAAACTCGCCGAATATATCACAATCATTATGGGAAAACTTTCAGCCTGACCAACTATTCCCAGACAGTGCCGCTATGCCGAGTTTCCCTAACCTATCTCCAGTACAAACACATGCTGGGCTGGATCCAAATGTCATGGGTGCGGTGCCAGGAGGAAATATCCAGACTGGAATTCATAGTCAAGGGGCTGCCGGGCAGTTTCAACAGCAAAGAAGCCAGGGCAACGGAATGATGCCACAAGGAACCGCTCATGGTTTTCCAGGACAGGCCAACATGTGGCAGCCAAACTTGGAGTCCACACTTCCCGAGGGCGAGAGCCCAGACAGCTGGAGCACAAATTCGGGCCAGGGGCAGCCTGTTCCATCAGCACTAAACGTAGAGGATTGGTAAGTTTTGATATGTGGTAGCGAGACTCATTTAGCTAACTTGGTTCATCAGGTTTCAATTCTTTGGTATCAACGGCGATCCCAACAACCTCAATCTGGATATTCCATTTGGTTAAGATAATTATATGATATCAATAAAGGCAGGTTTTCGTGCATAGCAAATATCAGAATGTAATGTGGTGGCAGCTCGGGAAGAAAGCACTATGACCTCATTCATTGATCGAGAAGCCAGCCCATTTATCCCAGGTTCCGGATAGGGGACAAATTTCATGGAAGCGCCTGTCCTCGCCTCGCGATTGTGCCACGGCGGAAAACTGCATAAGACAACTAGCCCATTGAAGCACCAGCTGGCAGTAGGATTTTCCAGTCACTCTAATCCCATGGAGCCTATAATTAAAAAAAATTGGACCCGGCAGCCATGGTATTGGCCGTCTTACTGCCAGCGAACTCAGTGCCGTGTGGGGGCTGATCTCGAGGAAAAAAGGGTTGCGGAGAGGCAGTCAGTGTCCAAGCATCCGCGTATTCAGTGGGGGTCCGGCTAGGCCTGTAGGGAAGAAGGACGATAAGGCAGGTGGTGCCTCACGTGCGATTGATATGGCCTCTATGCGAGTCAGTGTGCCAGCAAAGTAAAGCCGTATGTTGCAGATATATCACGGGAAGAAATGGTCAAGTGCGTGGTTGAGACCCGGGACTAGCTGAGGGATGAAGTACATAATGAAACGACATAATGGTGTTTCCTGTCAAAACGAAAACCCCATGTTATGAAGTTTGGAAATATCAGTCATCTTCAAGAAATGAATCCCCAAGACAGGCAGCACGAAAGGATACAATTTCGTTGTAGCCACAGATGACGTGAACAAGAACTGTCATGGATGACCTCGATCTGTATAGCTATGGAAGATTTAAGGCAATTATGTTTCTGGAGGAAACAAACATTCACAGGGGGAATAAACTCAAAAGAAGGCGGCAGACAATTACAATCCTCTCTCATGTACAAAGTGTGGCGAAGTCTCGCGAACGTATCTTCAAGAGCAGTATTACGTGGCCATGATACCCGGGTTGTCGGGAGGATCCCGCCTAATTTTTACTAGATTTCCATTCCAGTCAATAAAAAGAAAGGAGGCGGGGATCACATCCATATTCGAAGTAGCCCCTTGCTAGAGATTCAGCGGGCTTTGGTGGAGCCCACGTTGTTCATGATACTCACCAAAGAGGTCAAGCATTTGGTGGGTAAGGGACTAACCGAGAGCCCCGCGGCCCCCCCTAAACTCCGTGAATTACTCAAGTTAGCTCTCCCCCTCCCCTCCCCCTCCAGCCGACCAAAACCGGGGACCAGAAACAGAAGGCTGACGACGGAGGAGGGGGCCGGGCTTGAGCGGTGGACCAGGTTCAGAGTAGGTGATTTGATTTCAACGAGGCCGCGTGGAAGGTCACTCGATGATGGCCTTTTTTTTCTCGCCCCCAAAGTGGCCCAGATGGAAACGTGGGCTATCCTCGGGTTTCCCCATGGACCGCCACGGGCTATGCACCTTTCAACTACCATGGAACATAAATTCGTAAGGCAGACGGCTATCGACGTCTTCTGGAACCACAGCAGGCCCCGTATCTGGGTCCCGCCGCCGCCCACTGTCGTGCTAGTCTGCTACCATTGTTCCATCCCACCAACACTAAACCGCTTCCCGCCACTGCACTCTGCACAGCGCTGCACATGGGCGCTACTGTGTTACTATTATTACTTGACTCGGTCGTGTTCAGGACAGATCCGCCGTATCGCAATCCCGAGCTGCCATACCATCCGTACGAGATCACACACCAAACCAAGCCATCCTTCGCTTCCGGTGTCCCGCCTTTCCAATACACCAACCTACTTGCTGCCAGTGACGTGGGAACCATATACTGCATAATTATTTGATTCACCTCCCTCCTTGCACGCATTGCATACCCTGGTCAGGTCCTTCTCGGCTCCCGCCCCCAACGGTCGACCACCTGCAATCTAAAACGACAACGACCAGAAAGGACGTCAAGTTCAATGCCAGCACTCTTGATGCGACTTTGCTCACCATAGTCAATTCTGCCACTCAAACCCTCGCGGCCCAAAACCCACCAGTTTTCCGCGTCCACCATCCGGACCTTTATCTCACTCATCCTTCTCCATCCACAACCCCTGTCTCAGCCCTCGCCTTCACACTCACCGTCAGTGGGCGTCCTAGCCCCCCCCCCCCCCCCCCCCCCCTCTGTCCTCTTCTTCCTTTGATACTGCATAACAGCAACATCAACACTGGGCGTTGCATGTCGACAACAACCCCATTCACTCCAGCGCGGGTCGAAGCCACGTTCTGATGCAAAGCCGCAGCCCGAATCGCGAGCTTTCGTCTCTGCCGCTGTCGCCGACCCGGCGGCCATCATGACCGACCCCAGCCGCTCTACCACGTCTTTATCGCACCGGTCCTCATCGGCCCTCGCGCCTGCGTCTCGGTCTACAGACTCCAGCTCTGTTCGGCCTCGCAACCGTCGACTCCTCAGTACCCTCGACAATGACGATTCCAACGACGAACTGACGGCCCGCTCCCGCATTGATGACTTGAGATCCTCCTCCTCCACACCGAACAGAGGCTACGGCCTACTCTCGGCCCTCAGTCCTGCCAACAGTCGCTCAGCGAGCCCCCACCCCTCGACGCACTCCGGCGCGAGTAATGCCAACGGCGCCAACCTCACCAACTTTTTTAATGACTCCTTATCCCAAAGCTGGGCGTCCGTCCAGGGTTTTGCCTCGTCCCTCATCTCAGGCGAGGATGATGCCTTACGAGGCGGCAGGTCCCAAGCCAACACCCGAGCCGGCTCTCGACCAGGTACTTGGGGAAGAAATACCAGTGCCCCAAGGAAGGGACTTGGCGCCTGGGGCCCGACCCCCCCTCACAAAACCCCCTCGATGAATGATGTAGCGGCTGGCTCGCGAGCTGAGAGGGACGCCGCATTGAAGGCTGCCAAGCGGGCCAAGGTTTTGGAGAGTCATGATGGTGTCAATGGAGGGTTAGATGTAACGGGAAATCACAAGCGCAGAAACTCCGACGAGATTGCCACCGAACAACAGCCGCCAGAGGAATACTACGTCTATATCCATAAAGTTCAGCCAAACGACACATATGCAGGTCTCATCTTACGATATCAATGCAGAGAAGATGCGTTCAGAAAGGCCAACGGGCTTTGGTCTCGGGACAGCGTGCAGATGCGCAAGTGGCTCACCATCCCTGTAGATGCTTGCGAGATCCGGGGCCGCCCCTGCGAACCACCTGCATGGCAGAATGGCAACAGCGTAGATCTGCTCGCCAAAACTCCTGGCGCTGAGGACGAGGCCTCGAAGACGCAGGCATCTCACGACGATTTCTTCAGCCGCCCCACGAACGGAAACTCGTCGAATCCAAAAACTCACGAAGAGGAGGATAAGGCATGGACACATGTACGTTGGGTAAAGATCGACTCAATCCTACAGCCTGTTGAGATCGGTCGAGTGGCACGGAATGCTATGGGCTACTTCCCCCCTCGAAGAAGGAAGAGTATCCGCACAGTTTCGACTTTGTCCACTCCTCGGCAAAGCTTCGATCTATCCAGCAACCCACCCGGCTCAGCAGAAGGCACAACCTCTCGTCGAACGAGTTCTCTGAGCCATCGACCCCAATTGTCTACAAACCTCGTGTCCAGCCCAAGTAGAACCATCAACGAAGTGGGGGAGGTGTTGCCCGTCTGGATGCGTCGGCCAGGTGGTGTAGGGTCCATGGGCGCCAGCGCACGAGCACCAGGACCAGATAAGGATGTGCTCACTACGTGGACCAAAAAGCACCTCCCTGGCCTGAACTTGGACAATCTCCCCTCCATGTCTATCATGGGTTCCGAGACAGCACGTTTTGGCTTCAAGCCAGAAACAGGGGGTATAGTTGATAATCATATGGGAGAAGGTCAGGATGTCAATTCAACAAGTCAACAGGGCAATGGTTTGGACAAAGCCGCCGCTGCCGTCGAAACCTGGCTAAGAGGTGCTCTTGCAAGAAACCCAGCCTCCAGCTTTGGTGGGTTTGGAAGTCAGGCGAACACCGAAGGAGACCTTATCGAGCTAACTGACACGGGGAGCGAAGACGGCAGGGTATTCGGGGGTCCGCTTACAAGTATGATGGAATCAATGTCAATAGGTGGGGTCGGGAGTAGCAGTCGAAGCGACGGAGATGGAAATATCCGAGGCAGAGCAGTGGGCTCGGGTATCAAAGGAGACAAGTATGAGTGATTACAGTTCATCAACAATCAGGTTATCAAAGGATGGCCTATTGGGTTTATACAGGCTCGACCACTCGACCAATATATACGGTAGACCTGGATTCCCCAGCTGGATAAGAATGGCGGCGTTTGATTGCTGGCGAAGGCCATAGGAGCCTGTCTTTGTTTGGGGGTATGCATGTTGTTGAAGCTGCCGGGCGTTTAGCGAGGGCATTCGCGATTCATCAGAACACAATACACCAACGATAACCAAATACGCAAGTATGGCATTGCTGTAGACTTTTTTGTTTATTCTGCTTTTCTGGGTAGCAAAAAGAGGGAATATTCATACATTTAAAAACTTAGAAAAGATGGAACATAAACGTGCGTGCTCCTAAAAAAAACCAGGAGGTGGGATAATATCGCATGCATGCCATCTATGCAGCTGAGTTGGTCGTATTCGATTAAACGACAAACGAAAAGGAGGTCCCCACGTCATTTGTTGGCTGCGTGGCCCGCACCAACATCCCGCCATAGGTCTATGGCTGAGGAACGACAGCCAAACCCTCCCCAATGTCAAACCTCATATGACCTAGCACCAGCACCTACCGAGAGACACGCAAGCTCAAGCCCAAGTAGTCGCGCAAATGCCCATCTGCATCGAGTGCCGACACCCGGTCAAGACGCTATGGACACAGTACTCAGGCGCCGGTGACAAGGCCAGCGGACACAACATTCGACTGACAGTCTGTCGCAAATGCGGTCGCTTCTGCGACAAGTACGTCGAGCATGACTTTGTCGTGCTCTTTATTGATCTTGTTCTCATAAAACCACAGGCAAGTCCTGGTGCATCTCGCCCTTGCTTCCGAGATAGTTTCCCTTGGCTCACGAGCCTAGTTCTAACGCTTGATTTCGCAGGTCTACCGCCACCTCCTGCACAACACCCTGATGCGCGACGGTGATCGCTTAGATGTACGGCCCCCGATATTCCCCGTATAGCTGGTTTTCCTGTATCCTAGTTCTGACCTTTCATGGCAATAGCCCTCAGTAGTTCGATTGGGCATTCTTCTCCTTCTATTTGATGTCTATTTGACCTGGGCGCGGCTGGAGAAGCAGGCTGTCCCCAACGGTGTGCCCGGCGAAAGCAACCTCGGCAAGCTCGCGCAGCAACCTATTGTGTTCCAGTACATCTTCTTTCGTACGTATTCTTCCCTTCTGCAGTTCACGGAAATTGAGAGCTCATCCAGTAGTCGTTTTCTGTTTCCTCTCGACGGCCGCCTTCCATGCCAGTATCCGCTTCCTTACCTCCTCGCCCTTCTCCCCCCTCCACCACCTCGGTATCCTCACACGTTACTCACGACCCAATTCTGTCTCCACCGCCCTTCTTGTCTCCTCTTCAACAAAACTGTTCCCTATTCTAATGGTGGTCTGGGAGTACGACGTCCCCGCTTCCGCTCGCTCCCTTGGCTGGGCCGTTGTGGCCAACAATGTCGAAGCCCTCCGCATCCTACTTGATTGCCGATACTACACTGCATGTCTACTGGCTATTGCGGGGGCTGCATCGCGCTGGGTGGTTGGTCGCGCCGTCATGGGATTTGCTGGTTTAGGGGATGTCGATGCCATTGGCGAAAGCGGCGTCGGCGTTGATGGGAAAGCCTTATGGGCACTGCTGAGATATACGGGGGACTGGGCCGGCCGCCTGGCACTTGGGTAGTTGTGACATAGCCCTTGATGTCACAGTTGAGAAACCTGACCAAAAATTGTGTGATTTGTAGAGCGCATTTCAGCAGTATAGAATAGGCACCAACTCCGGTTCTGAGCAACACGATAACCGTGTCATAAAGCAACAATGATATAGATTACAGCCATCCGTCTTTGCACCCTGTACCCGTGGCCCTTCCAATACCTGGGCCATCCATAAAAATCACATCTTCCATTGTGTCTAGGAAATCTGTTCGTTCGTTCATCCGTCCGTTTACTCGAGGAACTGTTCGCGAAGGTCGCTTCGTCTCGGCGCAATCAGGGGGTTGAGCTGGGCCAGGAACGTGATTGCCCACATGAGGTAGCAGCTCACGATAGCGAGGATGAGGGATGAACGCCAAAGACTATTCCGGTAGAAATAACATGAGGTTAGCCCGGTAATGGGGTGTTAATATTGATAATGGCAGTTGCCTAGCCTCCGGGGTGGTAACAGTTGATGGCCACGATTGATTCGGGAAGTACTCACACTTGGTTTTCTCCCTTGGGAGAGAGGAACCACGAGGCAGCGCACAGTGCGATGATGATAACGAGGCCGATGAAAACTGCGGAGCTGTTGACGATGGGGGAGAGTCCCCAGATGTTAGCTGGCTGGTTCCACGCGTCCTTGATTGAGCCGTGTCTGCGATGCTGTTCGGCCCAGTTCGCCATAGGGGGAAAGACGTTACCCGGTGGCCATTTTGGGCGAATTCGGAATGAAATGGAATGCAGTATTATCTTAATCCCGGCCGGCAGGAGAATGAATGATCAGTTGAGATGGCAATCGATTCGAGTTCGCAAGAAGCTATTTCGGCAGGCTGGTCGTGGGTCAGTGTCCTGCTGGAAGATGCATCACCCAGCAGCAAGTAGGTTCCTGGGTAGCTTGCAGGGGGCTGCTTAGTCACCAAGCGGGAGCGCCCATGGCCCCTGTTAGCGTGTTGGTACAGGGTAGCTATGATTGATACAAGTTTCCAACAACACATCACGCTCTTAGCCAAGGCAGGATTATAGAGGTGATCTTGCATCCTAAAACTGTAAATATGAAAATATAAGATGTAATAAAAGTATTGCATATGTGCTCTTTATTTATATTCACTTATGCGAGTCTCACTCTCTTTACACCGACGCCAACTACATCAAGCATCATTCTCAAATTTGAGCCCAGCTTCCTTCCGAGCAGCTCCATAAATACCAGCGATATCTCCGGAAGGCCCAGCGTGTTCCCTCACCTGTGCTAAGTGGACATCTGCGGTCTCGACATTGTGCAGCCTCATCCCAGCGGCCTTGGCTAGGCTCATGGCGTGGCGTGCATCCTTGCGAGCCAGGTCCACGGCGAACAGCGGCTCATCCCGCTTGTAGTAATCACCCCCACGCATCCGGGTACTGTATGCAGCGTACGGGCCCGGGAACATGGTCTGGACGAAGTCGTGGATGGCATCCGTGCCGAGGCCAGATTTTTCAGCCAATACATGAGCCTCTGCCAGCTGCTCGACCATGTTGAGAATGAAGGTGTTACCCAAGACCTTGAGAGTCAACGCTTTGCCGTACGGCTTGTCACTCATGTCAATCTCAGCCCGCGATGTGACCCCCGTGAACCACGGCTTAGCGCGGGCAACGCTGGCCTTTGGCCCAGCCAGGACGCCGATCAGCTGGCCCGCATCAGCCATCGCGGGGGCGCCAAACACGGGGGCGGCGACGAATTGGGCCCCCTTGGTTTCAATCTGCTTGGCAATGGCCTCGGTTGTGTCTGGGTGGACGGTGGAGCTCTCAATGAATAGTTTGCCTGTAATGTCTCCCTGAGTGAGTGTGTTGTAAATCTCCTGAACGGCCTCGTCGTTGGCAATGCACGAGAAGATTATATCTGCACGACAAACACCATCCGCGAGAGACTCGATAACCTCGGTTTTGCCTTCTGGGAGAGTGCTTGTGAAGTCGATGGCCCTCTTGGTTGAGCGGTTATAAATGAGGAGGGGTGAGTCAAGGTTACCCTTTTCAACAATGTTCTTACTCATTCCCTGTTCCCCCACAGGTTAGCTAGCATCAAGCAAAGTGGAAAATCACTATCATTCGCACCCTCCCCATGTTACCGAGGCCGATCCAGAGAAGCTTAGGGGCCATTGTGGTTAATCGTCGGATGTTGAAGCGGTCAAGTATGTGAAATATGTGCTGGTCGATGTGATTGCTTTGACTTATTCTGCGATAGAAATGTATTGGAATGCACGATTGAAGCCGTATCCCATTTATATACCTGTTCTCGTTCAATATGGCTCTCAATTCCGGATGGAGTGGGGTACCGGATCGGATTCCGGCACTGGCATTGCCCATTCAGGGAACAGCATCGGGCACTGCTTAGAAAGCATCGCAATTAAACAGGTTACCTGTTAAGGAGACCTGGTGACGCATTTCGGCCTACATTCTGATGAAGTCGAGATGGCAAACTCTAGTGTATAGTGAAGGACATTGCCGTATCAGGGACTTTCCGCAAAAGCTGCTTTGTCACGGATGGATCGTTTTCTTCATGAGGCGCAAAATTGTGGACATCAATCGCATGACATTCTCCATCTAGAAGCGTGGCTAGCTCTCGAGTATTACAAAGTCAAGGTGGGGCCGTGCCATCAATCCCACGTTCCTAGCACCCCATGTAATGCGGGGGGGCGATGAAGTCGATATTTCGCAAACACGGCCGAGTATCGCAATGCAGGAAAAGTAGACTTTTACGTGGTACAGCGGGCGTTCTCGTGTGCTAGAGGCAGGCCGCCAAGCCCAATTGCCCTTCTCGTAATGTTAAGACTTGGTGCTATTCTAGTTCTCTTCTAGCGCCAGGTACTATTGATTTTTTGCTCGCCTTGAAACCCACTCGGATGTGCAATGTTGAACCGTGTTGACCCGTTCGTCCGCCAAAACGACACCTCTAGCTTCTCGATTGATCCTTGTCATGTAGCTCATGTGCTCCTGAGAGCATGTGCAAGGGCGAAATCGGCGTAGAGACCGGGGCTTATCGGCTTATCGGGCACCAGCTTAGGCCCTCCACACCAGCTCTACACCTCCACTACCCGGACGTCAGAGATTCTTTTGGTGGTTTTTGACTCACGGCCCTGGCGGTCACGACTGTATCAACCCCCACACAAAACTGACACCCTGCCCAGCTTTTTTTTTTTTTTTGCCTCGGTCTTGAGACGCCCCCCCGACAATGTTCTCTAGCTAACAATCTTTGTTTCTGGCCGCAGCATACTCAACTTCTCCATAGGCTATTCGGGACACTCCTTCTACGTCGGTTGTTGCGTGACGAGGGCTCCGCGCATTTGCCGGGGCCCAATACACCACCGTTTACCATGACTTGGACCCATGCCTGGAAGAAGGCCTCGAGCTGCGGCCAATATCTCTCTATTACTGAACCTCGCTTCATTGGTGGCCTACCCCGATCGCATTGTCCGCAATGGATTCCTCGTAGCCTCACCACGAGAGGATATGCTTCTCAGGCCGTCAACATTAACTCGTCGTCGCGCCAGTGCACCGGTGCTTCGCGCTATATGTCCGGTGCATCCGCGGCTCGCGCCAAGAAGCGAGCGTTCGATCGAGTATGTTTTGTCCGGAATTGTACATTGGTTAGTCATGGAAGCTCCTCTAATATCAGTCATAGGACTTCATCGTTTCGGTCCTGGAAGTGTCCGCCACCAAGCGAGACGCTAAAGGCTACCTTCAAAAGTATGCCTCGAACCCCAAATCTCTCGTTGATTCCCCCAAATTCTATCAAGGCGACCAAGTGCAAGAAGAGCACTCAGATACTAGGAAGCCGTTGCATGTGGCTATTATGAAGCTTCGTGCGCCGCAATTGGTTGACTTGGAGACGCTCCAAGGAGTAGCCAATACTCTATCGCAGCTTCGAAAACTTGGCCTATTGAGTGTAGTCGTGGTCGACTGCGGCATTGAGGAGAGTCGATTGACTTTCCAGGACCAAGTTTTCCGTCTTTGTGAATCCATTGATGCATATGGAGAACAGGGCGCAAGACTCACCAGGGACATCTTCTCTTACCAGACATCAACACCAGGAAACTCCCCATCATTTCTCTCTGCTGAGATAAAGCTGGACGATCGAGGACTTGTTGAACGCATTCTCCACGAAGAAAAGATCCCAGTGATTCCTTCATTGGTTGCCCGAGACCCAACGTTTCCATCCCAGCCTGTTGACTCCAACAAAATTGTTCTTGCCCTAACTAGATATTTTACTGGATTGCAATTCGATCACCAAGCCGATCCCGGCGGTGAGCTGGCTCGGCCTAGGCAAATAGCTGAGGTAGAGCGTATTATTTTGCTTGATCCGCTCGGAGCCACCCCGGCTACTGGTCGTCGCATGTGGCACCGGTTTATCAACATTGAGCAAGAATATGACTCTATTATGAAGGAGCTTATGGGTCCAGATGGTTCTCCTCTTGCGGAAGAAAGTCGGGCTCGAGCCTCAGTGACAGCTCATGCTGCCAACTTGAACCTAGCAAAAGATGCACTAGCCATGCTGCCATCTACGGCATCAGCACTAATTACGACACCATCTGCCGCGGCAAACCTCCAGGACTCGAACTTCAGGTCTGCAGCGTCTGTGTCATCCTATGGCTTCGGGGGAATGGTGACGACTAGACGTAAGAAGAACCCACTCCTTCACAACTTGCTGACCGATAAACCGGTATTTTCCTCCTCTTTGCCGGTACCAAAAGCACGGATGGACCCTGGGCATGCACAATCTGAGCTTTCTAGTGTCTCAACGCTACTCAAGAGGGGAATGCCTCTTACAGTTTTTCCAGATCTTCGCGAAGGACCCTGGCGGCCTCCTGTACCGGGAGGCCCTCGGTTGCGCTTGACGGATAACTGCATTGACCTACCGAGATTGGCCCACTTGATCGAAGATTCTTTCAATAGAAAGCTTGATGTTGACGATTACTTGAACCGAGTCAGCGACAACTTAGCAGGGATTATTATCGCGGGAGAGTACGAAGGTGGGGCTATTCTGACATGGGAGCGACCGGAAGGATTGGATGAAGCTACAGCGTATGCTCAAGGCCGGCTTGTGCCGTACCTTGACAAGTTTGCCGTCTTGAAGAAGAGTCAAGGTAGCGGTGGTGTTGCAGATGTTGTCTTTAACGCCATGGTTCGTGGTTGTTTCCCCGATGGCGTTTGTTGGAGAAGTCGAAAGGACAACCCTGTCAACAAGTGGTATTTCGAAAGATCTACAGGAACTCGAAAACTATCCAGGTGCAATTGGACCATGTTTTGGACGACACCTGACTTGGATGCTAATGGTCAAACACTCCTCGATTATGAATCAGTTTGCCGTGGAGTGGAACCCTCTTGGGCGGACAACAAGCATATTTTAGATTGACATTGGATGGAAAGCAAAGCCTTGGCTTAAAGGGGACAAAAAAAGGGACATTCAAGCTGGATGTTGAATGTATTAAAAAGATGATTGTGGTGTTGTTTTTTCTTTTTGGTGATTTTGGAGTTGATTGGTATTTTGGCTGGTGCTCGTAAGATGGTAGAACAAAGTCGGGAATATGTATCACAGACAGGAACATTGCAAGCTCGTTATCGTTGTAAAAAAAAAAAATGAAACCCAGACATGTATTTCGGCATATTGTACGTGCCATGCCACACCCCGCATGCATCCTGTTTGAATCACGCATTCGTCACCGAAGTGGCTTGTGATGAATCCTTTGGAGCGCTCAATCACGTGCAGGTACACTGGCTGGCTGTGCTAGGTTGTAGGTAGCACCCTCATTTACGGGCAGTAGAAGCTCGGGCCACCTGATCTGCAGTCTGCCAGCAAGACGCCAACTCGCCAAAAGGGTGCTGTTCTCGGCCACTTCAGTGTGTAGGCTTGGTACCTGCTGCTGTACAGAGCACCAGCTAACAATGCGAGGAGCCACTGCCCCCTGGAAGCACTGAAGCTTGCTGTCTGGCCTGTAGCAGAGACCCTCAGGGCATTTCGCTTGTGACAACGTTCCCATATCAACGCTGACACGCCAAAGCCAATCCTCATCTTCAACCTTCCGCTCCCTCATTTCAACCTTCCACCGTCCTCTGCGAGCGCAAGCCCCATCGATATCGTCATCGCCATCGCCGCCAATATTCGCTGCGTCTCTTTCGCCAAATCCTGATTTAATCCTGCTATGATGAATTTCACCAACTTCAGCAAGAACCTCTCGTACGTAACCCCAGGGTGCGCAGAGCTTGCGCATAACCCTGATAGCTTGCTCGCCGCTTCTGATTGAATCCCAATTCGACTACACCTAGGACTGACATGGCGACAGCGATCTGGGGTCCCAGATCACCCCTTTTGCCTCGCGCACCTTCCAATACACCAAGGAGCAGTTTGGCCAGACTGAAGATAAGGTTTGTTGCATTCTCACGCCCTAATCGAATGTCTATTTGCGCAGTCGTAAACTGATACCTTTTTGCATTTTGTAGACCCAGCTTCCCCCCGACTACATCGACCTCGAGAAGCGCGTCGATGCTCTCAAGCAGGTTCACCAGAAGATGTTGGCTGTGACGTGAGTGCATCTTCTAACGGAGCCATCCTATTATATCTCTCCCCGATAAACTGACCGATTTATCCGTACCCAGCAACCAATACTCGAACGAGGCCTACGACTATCCTCCCAACATTAAGGAGACCTTCCAAGATCTCGGCCGCACCGTCAGCGAGAAGGTTCACCTTCTGTCATCCGCCACTTCCCCCGCCGAAGCCCAGGCTGCCCTTGTTGCCCCTCCCTCGGCCAAGCCCCAACCAAAGACCTTCAGCCACGCCGTTGCTCGCGCCAGTTTGTCCAGTAGCCAGCTGCTTCACCAGCACCACACGGGCGCTGGTGAGGACCCTCTCGCGACTGCACTTGAGAAGTATGCGCTCGCCGAGGAGCGTGTGGGCGAAGCTCGTCTTGCCCAGGATGCTCAGATCCAAAGCCGCTTCCTCGCTGGCTGGAACACCACCCTCAACACCAACTTGACCTTTGCCACACGTGCCCGCAAGAATGTTGAGAACTCTCGCTTGTCATTGGATGCCGTCAAGGCCCGTGTTAAGGGCACTACCTTCAAGCTTGGTGCCGGTGGCAACGACCACCACGATGAGCAGGATCTTAGCCCTGAAGCACAGGAAGAGATTGAGAAGGCTGAGGACGAGTTTGTGACACAGACTGAGGAGGCTGTTGGTGTCATGAAGAATGTGAGTTGATACAAGTGCCTTGTACTGAATGAAGTGTCCCTTTTGCTGACGTTAATAAGGTTTTGGATACCCCTGAGCCCCTTCGTAACCTGGCTGAACTCATTGCTGCCCAAATTGAATACCACAAGAAGGCGTACGAGGTGCTGAGTGAGCTCGCCCCCGTCATCGAGGGTCTGCAAACTGAGCAAGAAGTTAGTCGTGCTTCTTCCTTCTGAGTTTCCTGACCAAGGGCTGACATGTCTGCTCTAGGCTACTTACCGAAAGAGCCGTGAGGAGGCCTCCTAAACATCGCAAGGACTAGCTCAACGAATGACTACTTTTGCGCCTATGGTTGCGCTATCATGCCGGGGTGGTTGTTCCAAATCAGCCGAACAAACACCAAGGACCTAACTGATTCAAATGATTTCTTGTCTCCACGTCGGGGTGTTGAGGGCCCTATGTTTTATGTCTGGCAGAGTGCCGAGTTATTGTCTTGACTATTGAGAAATGGACAATTCAAGATGTTGGGATTTCTTCTCCATTGTGTGGTGCATGGCCTCCCAGGATTGAGTTCATCCAGAGAACTTCGAGGGTGTGATGTAGGCATGCACGGGACCTGGAAGGGTGCGTGTTCCTTTGCCGGATGTCAATTTTGATCTTTTTTTTTTTAGAATAGACGATGTCTCATGGCATGTGCTCAAAACTTGATATAGGTCCTCCCCACATCAGCGCCTGTGAGGGGCATTCTCGGGGTATTTTCTGAGTTGAGAGTCGATTACACCTTGATTTGGCACAACTATCGTCATCTTGGCTGAAATTAATGCCAACTATGTGATGTACATTAAATATGCATGTGATCTATGTATTTGGTGTTTGTACAATCACGAAGGGGTTATAGAGGCGTTGCAAGACTGTTTTCCCCTCGTCGTCTCATTCTGAGATCACGTGATCACACACGTGCTGGGTAAACCCGGCAATGCTGGGGCGAATGGAGTCCAATGAGGTCAATTCAATTTCCTCTGACCATCAACCTCCGATCTACGACGAAACATTGCCAATTGACCTCGCCAGCATGCGGCCGACAGCTCGTGTGTTTGCGCGCTACCTAGAGGCCGGTACGCCCACCGGTCTCACAGGTCTGTGGACTCATGGCACTCCTCGATCGACCCTGCTGTATCTTTACAGCACCACCCTGAGCAAGCTCCAATCGATTCCCGAGACGTCCATGTACCGCCAATCCGTCGAAGCCGTCACCAAGCACCGATTGGGCCTTGTGGAGCAGATGGTCCCTCCCGGATATGCCGAATGGACTGTTAAGGCCAAGGAGCTCATTAACAAGAACCCCGCTCAGTTCCGTGTTGCGAGTGGTCGCCTGGACGGCAGCGAGGCCCGAACGGTCAAGCTTGGCGACAAGATCTTTGTCGTCGGCCGCAAGCACGAGGCCGGCGATATCCGAATCGAGGAATGGGATGGCGAGGCTGACGAGGGTGCTGAGCTTGAAGGCGCCCGAACCGCGGAGGAGCGAAAGGACCAGGCGCTGTGGGCGGAGCGCAAGCCTCTGGAGGACCACGAGCAAGTCGAGTGGGTGGAGGAGCCCCAGCTGACGGCAGACCAGTGCGTTCCCTTTCAAATGACTGCACCGTGCCAATTGGCATGACCAAACCGGCTAATCTATTTGAAATAGGATCTCGGAGCTAGAGAACAAGATCGGAGCTGGTCTCATCGAAGAGGTTATCCAGGTTGCCGAGGGCGAGCTTAAGCTGATCGACACCATGGAGAAGAGCAAGGTGTAAGTCACTGGTGTAAAACCCAATGATTAAGGAATAACGATTTGGCTAACATGTTTTACCTTGCTTTAGCTGGGAGGATCTTGAGGAGAAGCCCGTCGATGGCCAATGGACCTACTTTGAGCGCAACTTCGATGCTACCAAATAAACGACCAAACGAGGTAACCGTGTAAAAGTAGAGGAGGGATGCTTTGTATATAGATTACGCTGATGGATGAAATGGTCGAATGGTTCAATAGAAGGATGTGACTGGCAACTTTACTCGCTTTTGAGGAAACCCGTGATATTTGTTCACGGTCTTGATAGACCGCCGTGACTGAGCGCCATCCATCAGGTCATTTTCCATGGTTTTTTTTAGGTCCCTATCTGCATGACGCTGGATACGCACAGACTTCTTGTTTTCTTCTTTTTAACCCGTAGTGTTTATTCATTGCTACTAGGCTGTGCTCATTGCCACCCACTTGTCCAAGGAAAACAGCTCAACCAGAGCAGCGGTCGAGAAGCCATCATTTTTGGTGGGGCACTGGGCAAACTACATTCAACGCTCCACGAAAGTTGCCTTCTCGCTCTTCATAGTCCGACCTGATTCTGCGCAGAGACCACAGAAAACATGTCTTTGCTTGATCCTCCCGCTTTTTCCCACCGGAGTCGATCAAATAAGCGCAAGCAGCCGCCAACGAAGGGCAACGACGGCCAAGATTCTGCCTTTTCCCAGCTTCCCCAAGGCCCCCTCAACCCTTTCAGCCACCCCCCAGGGCTGGTGCACCAGTTTGCCACGGCTGGCCTCACAGAGGCAGATGAGAACCCGGCTGTTCTCATCCCGGACTTTCCACACCGCAGCCTCGGTCACGGGGCCGGGAGGCGTAGTGTAGAGCCCGACAGCGACGGCGACGTCACCGACGGTGATGGAAAGAAGCAGGGCAAGACGAAAAAGAAGAGAAGCCAGGACCCTTGGCGTGATGGTCACTACGAGGTGCTGTTGCAGTCAGTACAACAGTTTCTCGACCGGGGCGAGGTGGACAAGGCGGCGCGGACGTATGGGATGCTCTTGCAGCTGCGGCCGAGTGGCCAGCCCGTGGACATCAAGCGTCACAACCTGTGGGCGATTGGTGCCGAAATCCTCATGCGCGAGGGGGAGACTGCCAAAGGCACCAGCGAAACCGACCACCAGCAAGATGGCAAGGGTCAGGTGAAGAAGAGATGGGGCCGGGCTGCCAACATGAATAAGGTAAAGTCCTATTTTGACACCTTGATCCAGCAGCATCCATACGATTACAAGCATCCGCGGGCCACTTGCGCCGTAGACTTTTGGATAGCCTTGTTCAATTGCGAGATCTACAATGTTCACACCGAACATATCATGGCTGTGGACTGCGTGGCGAATGAAGATGCTGGTGATCCATATGCACCGGATGATAGCCTCGAAAACGACGGACCAGAGGTCCGATCTCAGCAAAGGAAAGAAGAGCTCAGGCTAAGGGCGTTGGTTGCCATGCGAGACATCACCAAGCGAATGGGCGAGTTGATGCAAGACCTCCCATACTCTAAGAATATTCACCTCCTCAGATTGCGAGCCATGGCCTCACTTTATATTGCTGACTTGGTTGTACCCATGGTCGATGTTTCACCTTCCGGCGCACAGGACGCACAAAGGGCGAGGCGAGCCGAACAGCAAACTGCAAGGGATTCTCTTGAGAAAATTGTTACCAATGGAGGCGAGTTGGACGGGGCGATCAGGGCTATGCTGTACTCTGCAGACGAGGACGGCAAAGACCCTGCGATACCACTATATTCATCTCTTCCTATCCGAGGGCTATAGAACTCAGCAAATACGCAATTGAGGTTATTTGGAAGGCTTTGCTACTTTGGCGGATGTCTTTTTGGCCCAGCGTTGCAAGACCATAGCCTGGTTATCACTTCCTACGACTACACACCACTCGCCCCCTGGACTCCATGCTGCTTGTCTTCCTACAAAGTTGGCAGCCGATGGCTCGACTCTGTGCGCGTGAAGAGCCTTGTGTGGGTTTTCCATGCTGTACTTTTCGGCCCAGGACTCCAGTGTTTCGGCGCTAAATTCCTTGCCATCCTCGCGACGTTTGGGTTCCTCACCTTGAGCCAGGGCAGGAGATTCCTTTTCTGCCGTGCTTTGTTTTTGTTTCCCGACGCTCTCTGTCTTCTGACGAGTTTGCAATGGTCGGAGCCAGGAGGGCCGAGGTGGTATACCCTCGCTCGAGCCATGGCTGTCGATTGCCTTCATGAACTCGCTGTACACTGTCAACCGCTTCAGGTCCCAGAAGAAGATGTTGCCACCGGCATTGCAGAATGCAAGCACAGGATGTTGACCAGGTACAAAATGTAACTTGAAACGCATAAAAAACTGAACACCACAATTAGGGGTTGCAAAGTTTAGTATTCTGGTGTATTGTGCTGGACATTGAGGAGATATGGTAGGCACAAAAGCTGACCGAGTCAAGCGAGCCGTGTCGTGCTTAGCGGAGACGCCACCTTGAGTATTTTGTGTATTCGGAATCACTGTCTGGGGGGTTGGGGCCATGTCCTGCGAGGGAGGTGGGCCGTCGGAAGAAAAGCCCTCGATTCTCCAAAGGGCGATAACATTGTCGTGGCAAGCCCGAGATAAAATCAGGTCTCCATAGAATGCGACGCTATGCAGCTATTAGCTTTGGTGGTTTTCTTTTTGAAAGGAATGGCGCGATTACCAATCAACGATGCCACTATGCACAGCCGATGTTGAAAAGTCCGGGTAATGAACTCGAAGGGGTACCGTGATGGGCTCAGTTGGTAGACTGGGAAGTGTCCACTTGCTCACATCAGTATCAGGTTGTATCGTAGATATATTGAAGTACATACCAGGTTTATGATTTGATCGTGACCGCCAGAGAGAATATACCGGCCATTGTCATGGAAGGACTTTCAAACATGAGCCTATGTAACCAAGAAAATTTGCATCAAGTGATAAAACGACAGTAAACTACTTACGACACTCAGGAGAGTAGAGGAATGGCCTTCGCCAGCGAGGATACACAAGCATGGTCGCTCTATATGCTTGGGATCGATACTCCAAATGCGAACACTCGTGTCATCAGAAGCCGATGCAATAATTGACGGGTCAATGGGGGAAGTTGCCAAATCATTGACATCCTGCATTTGTTGTCAGGACGTGATCGAAAATAGACTAAGGGTGCAAATACTTACGCTTCCATGACCGGAAAAGCACTATTGTTTAAAAAAAAAAAAAGCTTAGTGTTGGAGTCACATACCGTAATGAGGAAGGATACATACCCTGAATAATTTCCCTTCGAGGACATCGTAGATTTTAACCTTGGCATCAACCCCTCCAATACAGATAAGTGGTTTCTCGGTCATGGGGTCTTTAGTCCAGGTACAGCAACAGGCTGAAGCTTCTGGCTTGATGGAAGTTAGTTTATTTTCGGGGCCAAGAGATGCGGCGGGATAGATTTACGTCGTCGTCTCTGATCACCCCAATAATTTCACAAGGATTGGCATCTCCCGAGTTCTGAGAGATCCTACATAAGACAACCTGAAGCGAAATTAGCTCTAAACCGGTTGCGCGATGGATAGTTTTAGAACTGACATGCTTTTTGCTCACAGCAGCAAATATGGGGTCGCAATCCAGGGGTTGGTAGGGGCAGAATTTGACGTCGAAGAACTCTGAGTGGATATGAAACCTCGAATTAGCAACCTCATACGTATTATTTTGATTTATTTAGTTGATGACAATGGAAGTAATTAAGTGCCACAGGACCAAGTGGGAAGAGCTACCCGCAACATCATCCCCGTTGTCGAGGAATGTGGTATCGTCCTGTTAAGGACAAACGGTTAGTACTTCTATGAATAGAAAAAGTCAGGGATTGAGAAAAGAGTTACCTGGAAACCGAACGAGACTCTTAGCCTTGGAAGCTCAGAGTCAGTGTCGTCATAGGTCGTCATTTTCGCCAATGGCTGAGTAATTGGTGATAGCTGTAGGCGGATTTAGCGACTAGGATGTAATTGGAGTGGAGGAATTGGCAGCAGGGTCGAGATTGCGTGATGGCGTATCTGGTCGCTGTTCTAGGACATAACTCACCGATGTTATGGTGGTATGTTATGGAGGTCTTTTTTTTTTTTTTTTTTTGGAGAATGAGGATTTGATAGGGCGCGCGCCGTGTGAATGACTGGGACTGGATGTACTGCACTTGGATGGCGCCACACAGATGAAGAAATTCTGAGAAGGGTTGCCGTGACGGCGAATTTACAGCGGCTGACGCGAGTGTCCGGAGCGAGCGAAGCTGAATGAAGACGTGAGGTTAGTGTGTTTGGATACAATTTGTCAAGTCTGGATAGGCTGCAGAGGGAGGGAGGGTGGTACCTGGCTCTAGCGCCTCTGTTGCCCTGTCATGCGCCAGTCAGGTGCACAGGGGGCCCCAACTGGCAGGTGCCATCCACATTGGCGACTCTTACAATGAAATGAACTCTTGCTAAAAAGTCGAGGGCCTTCATCCTCTATTCATTCGTAAGTAAGACATGAATCAACAATTGCCAATTCTGTGCTCCAACTCCAACATCCACATAATGGCCAGCTCGGCTTCCCAAGCCTTGTATAGAATCGTAATGATGTGATTACATGCATCGCCTCCAACCACGTTGACCATTTCACCTGTATGCCAAGCAGTGTCATGTGGCTCGCTGGGTTCGGCCTGGCTATTGATGGAGCAAGTATCATCCATTTTTCCTGATATCAGGAAACTCGTATTTACAAAAAGCAAAAACTGTTTCGGATTGTGATATGTAACCCTTTTTTCTTTTCTCTCCATACTCTGACCACTATCAACGACATCGGACTGGGCATTCACCCCCGACGCCACCAAAAAAAAGAGGGTTCGATCCGGACTTACATGACCTTCAGGCAATATCGAACAAATCTGGGCCACTGACACTACACCCTCAGATGGATGCTGCATCATTCGACAGCGATATATGATACCGATGTGGTGCTGGCGGGCTAACATCCGCTGAAGGTAGATGTCACTTGAAAAACAAATGTGAGACGGAATAAGCAAAGACAAAGTATAGCACGTAGTTGTGCGAACCAATGTGGCTACTTGCCTCTCAATAGTGGGATACATGAACCCCTTCACGCAAGGCCAAATCAATTTGGCTATTGTATTTGGTGACTGGTAGTTGCGCGAAAAGCAAGGACTAGAGTTTGGCTTTCAAACTTGCTGATGACGAGAATGACATCGATACGGACGGAGTACACAAATCACAAATAATAGTGGGCACATCCTAACATCTTCTGTTCTGTCCTTGGTGTGACGCGATTGGGAACAATTCTCTGTCGCGGAGCAAGGAAGAAGTGAATTGAGTGTTAGGCGAGAGTGGTGATACCACCTCGCTGCCCAATCAGCCCTGCATGGGAAGCTTTTCTCCCCCTGGACATCTCCCGCCCCTCATTCAAGTGGCGCCCCCCTCACTATGCCCCATC
Source organism: Calonectria honghensis (assembly GCA_013403855.1). Lineage (NCBI taxonomy): Eukaryota > Fungi > Ascomycota > Sordariomycetes > Hypocreales > Nectriaceae > Calonectria > Calonectria honghensis. Next base: position 568,131 of record VTGB01000046.1, read on the forward strand.
GCGTCAGAAATAAATCATCGTGAGCTATACGTGATTCCAGTTTACTTCCCATTTTGCGAGGCATACCTACGAAATTTCTGGACCCATTAACTCATGCCTAACAGCTCTATGGAGGGAATTTTGTATCATCGCTTGCTAAAAAATTCTGCCACTGTTACATCTAAATATTTGCTTTTTTTCTCTCTTTCGTTTGCACTGCTTGACCTAAGGGATCCATGAGACAACACAGCCATCGACTGGGTTCCCACGTCCTTGATATCCTGGTGGTCGATCATTACTGGGAGAGCACCCGGTCCAACTGCAATCCTACTTCGCACATGTGTGTGCGTACACTTGAGCGAGATATTGAATGCCGTCGTAGTTATTGCCGAGTTCGGCTTTCCTCCGCCTGGGTATGAAGCAAGGCGTTCATACCCTGCCAATGTGGCTTAGTGCTGAATTAGCCGTTTGCCTACAGGTACTTCCGGGGCCAGAGAAACGCCCTACAGTACCTGTTTGAATAAAACTCACTGTATACACCACCAAACACGTTGGGAGAAATCAACAACAGGAAATTCTACTGTCTTTTTATGGGCCATTTCATTGATATGTTACTCAACCCCCAATATAAATATTTCCAGATCACTTCTTTCTTTCTAACTTTTGCTGCATATTGCAAGCGCTTTGGACACTTGATTTTTCGCTCAGTGGTATATGCGGCTTAGTGGAGACACTGGGGTGTTGATAGATGCCTTTGTCTCGTCACCCTGTGTTCGACTTCGAACAGTGAGATTGCACATTGGCTCATATTCTGAAGCGGCAACTTCGCTCTCCAGCAAATGCCCCAAAACCAAAATGGACTTGGGTACAAGGAGAATGAGACCGTTTCCTCCACCGAAAACCCTGCCCCCACTCAGCGGCAAGCCCTCTGTGAATGGCGCTTCGTCTCCACCAATGCGCCCCTCCAAACTATTTACGACCTAATGACGCCTGAGCTGGGGGCATGAAGATGAAATGAGACACGAAGGTGTCTGGAGTGCGTTGGGAGGGCGTCGGCGAACCAATACGTAAAGCGAATACTGACATCTTGGGGTCCTCCACACCAGCACAATCGCCCGCAGTGCTGCAATACCTCGATCTGAGTGCGTACGTTCCAGCCCTCCCAATACCTCATGTTCTTCTGGTATGGCTTCTGATTGAATGGATTGGGAATTCCATGTTGTATGCGTGGATAACCCATTGCTTGACACGAGCCCACTCTCTTTCAGGTTTGGGGAGAAAGTGGCCTGACTTTATTCAGAGACGACGAGAAGTCTCTCTTAGAGTAGTCTGGTCTTGATCAATTGCTCACACTGACATTGGTTTATCCGTGGCTTGTTCCCGACACTGTCAAATAAACCCGAGGAAACAATTCTGAAATGATTTGCGTTGCCACAATCTCGGACCGCAATCTACTAAACGTCATGGCTTGGTTTCCCCTCCCTTCGTAACATGCTGCAAAAGAAAAGAACTACTCCAGCCAAGTCATCGCCTGCGCCTAGAAGGCTCCAGTCCTGTGTCAGAAGTTTCATCTACTTCCTTTTGGTTCACGTCTGGCAGGCTTGTTAGTCTTAGCATTTTCCGTCATGCAGGCTCACCTGGTTTAGCGTAGCATATACCAGGTTGCTGACTTTTCTTCCTCCTTCTTTTTTTGCTTTTTATCACACACTCCCCACAGTATTTGCGGTTTTTGGGCTCCTTGTCTGCCCAGTCCTGGGAAGAAAAAAAAAATACAGGTAAGCAGGTGGTAAATCCTCAGTTAATTGAGCGCCCGAAAGTCTTCGGCCCCAGTATTCCGCAGTTAGGGGAATCATATTCATTTTTTTTTCGTTTGTGTAATAATGGCTTCGTACATGTACGCGCCTTAGTCGACAGTGCAACCTCACAAGCGGATTGATTAGCCATGTGCGACAGTACCATAGGCCAAACATTTTGGCCTGTGACAGTCGAGTGTCCACGTCTTTTCCAACATGAACGAATTCTAGCAAGTAATTGGCTTTGATTGTCTGGGGCAAGGGACGGGGAGAATGATGTGCGACGTCAATATAGCCCTGTCCTGCACATTTGCGCTACTGCAATCTCGGGTGCTCATTTCACCACCAGGTTTCTTTTTAACGTCGTTTGTTTTCAAGGCGGTCCAGCGCCTCCCACCGCTCAGGTGCCACCGCCTCTGGCGTACTTCTTGGGCCGCACACCCAGCCGCCGTTTCTGTCCCATTTTCCTCTTCTACTGTGCTTCTTCTTCTTCTTCTCTCCCTCTTACGAGTATCTTTATCCAAGGCACGACGTCATACCTAGATATCAACTTGCCGAGACACCAGTACATTAGAACCGGCCCCCATCCGTGCTCCATTGTACCAAGTCGACTCAACCCGAGTTTGACTCCCGTCCGCCGTAGCTTCATCTCGTCTATGGCAAACCACCAACCACACGCACCGCCACCATTCACTAACCCCTCTAACCGCAGCCCTAGCAACGGATTCTCCGGGTTGCCCTTACCGGTTGTCGCCGGCGAGCTATTAGGCGAATTCTGGACCCCTTTCCGCGTTCCCGTTCCCTTGGCCTAGACTGCCGCCCCCTGTCTCCTATTGTTTCTACATTTGAGACTAGTACATGCAGCGCCTAACGAGCATTGACTCAAAGCAACTGGGCATTCACACCAAGTTCGTCGGAGATAGCCTCAAGCTCCCATCGACTAGCATTGGTTATTTCCCCAGCTCCCATCGCTGGCATTTACGGCTGATTATTGTGTGACCGATATCCACAAAGTACATCTTTACGGCCACCGCCAACATCCTCCCTCAACACGCTTTTTTACGCCATCTTTGCGCCAGTGTCAACAGTCATCGACGCGTATGCTCGCAGGAGCCGCTCGGTCCTGAGTAGTCCTAATGGAGCAGACATTTATGACGATTCATAGTGAGTCGTTCCACTAGGCCATAAGAATCTCTGCTGACTTGATTTTGTGATAGACTTGACGCCGGATGCTAACATTCTCTTTGCATCTGAGTCCATTTTCGATATCCTTGGGTATAGTCCTCAAGATGTCCTCGGCAGGTCCAGTTTTGACTATTTTCACCCTGACGAAGTGCCATTTGCGCGCTCTGTTCATAGCCGTGGAATTCTTCTTGACAAAGCAGCTGTTTTACACTACTGCCGCATCCTGTCGAGTGATGGCCGCTGGATTGGCTGCGAGTGCTGCTTCACCATTGTTCACGATGTTCTTGTGGCATGTACCAGCATCTATCGTGAAGGAGAAAAGAGTGAAAGTGCGTCCTGCAACAAACACCAAACATTGAACCACTATTGGCACTTTTTTGCACATCCAAGCTGACCTTGTGCACAGGGCGCGCCATTGAGGCACCACAAATCCGACGCCTATTCTCATGCTCCCCTCGGGACCCTCGCTACCATATGCTGGAGCATCTATCTCCCAAATTCAAGATGCCCCCTATGGAACGTGAACCTCGAGCTGCTCTCATTCTGAATCGGTTTACTCGGACACTCACTGTCATGTTTGCAACAGAAGCCATCAGCTCCATTCTCGGTGTCTCGTCCGATGAAGTACGACACAAGAGCTTCTATGAATGCATTCGCGAAAGCTCCTTGAGTGATGCATTCAAATGTGTTGAGAGTGCAAAAGCAAACGACTCAATTGCGTATTTACGCTTCTGGTCACGAGATCCTCGCCGAGCGGAGGATTTCGAGGACGTTGAAGCTGATGATGAAACAGATGATGGAAGTGATGAGCAAAATGAAGACAACGACACCAACGACCCGATGGAGTTGAACAACGATGACATATTACAAAGAAGGGATTCGAATTCTAACCGACGGCATCTACTTCAAAGTCGCCGCTCTTCTGATTCGGAAGGAGGTGGCGTGAGATTAAACGAGGATATGGACCTTGATTCGTTACAACCAAGTCCCCCTATCAAGATTGAACCTGATGCTGATGTGCAGGACGGAAGCCATACAGGGCAGTCGTCTGCTTCAGGGGTCTTTACCTCTAATTCTGAATCCATTCCCCATTCTTCCTCCGCATGGAACTCATCGGCATCCACCTTGCACACTGAAATCACACCCCCTGGTGCACGCAATCGCACGCAGCGGCATCTGGCACCCTCGGTTGAACTTGAGGCTGTCGTTTCGTGCACTTCAGACGGTCTAGTTGTCATTCTCCGTCGGGCAAGGCCACCCCTTCCTGGACTCCACCCTCCCCTCGTTCGTTCCGAATTTGACAATGGCCTCTTCGCCGCACCCTGGGGGCAACAGCCTATTCGTCCTGATCATCAACATGAGCGGCAAAATAATTTCCAGCCACGTGGACTTCAGCAGCTGCCGTTCCAGGGCGATTTAAAAACTGCCCGTGGTCCTCCGTTGGACCAACTGATGACTTCAATCCGAGATGTTGCGGTTTTTGCCTGGGCGCTTGTTGGTATCAATGGGAATATTGCCTCATATGGAAATGGCAATCCTACTGGCGAAGCACAACCCCCTGACGGCCTTCCCATCTGGGACCCTACTGCCACTTCTTCGTCATACTTAGGCCCAGAAAATCAGGCGGCTCGACGCTGGATGAATCATCAAGCCCAGCAAGGCGAGTCGTCCAGGTGTGAAAGGCCGGCTTACGCAGGATCTCCAAGGGACCCCAACACGGATTACTTGGGCCTCATGAATGATAGAAACTATTCCTTTGGAAATGAGAACAGGTGGGCGTTACCGACACAACCCGAGGCTTTGTCTTCTTGGCACGAACACCCGCAGACCTACGCCCCGACTCAAGGTGCAATTGGATACCGAAACAGTGGACAACCGTCTCAGGCGTCAGATGAATGGAACAGAGACAACCCCCCCGGAAACCACCACATGTTTTCTCACAGAGGAGAACCAGGACACCGTCCGTATGACCGGTATTGAGATTTTGTTGTGTTGCTTGGTGGGGTTCTCGACAAACTTTCGCCAACGTGGTCATGAAAGGAACGGTTGTAGTACTGGCCTTCATTGTGAAGCATCAGAATGAACAGAAAAAATTAACATGAAGCATATGAAGCGTCTAATTAGTCAACAATGACCAACTCTCAAGTTAGGTCGAAGATACCCGTGGTTTTAAGCGATAGCGAATAACGGTTTGATCATTTTGGGAATTTGAAGCTTGGTTAATATGAACCCGCATGCCTGTTTTTTTATTTTATTTTATGTAATTTGCAATGCCCTTGGTGATTTTTTCGACGTCTCGTCTGCAATGCAAGATATCTTAGCATCTCCCGTAGTTTGTAGGCATTGTTTTGAACCTTTAGGAAGTCCCTTGCACAAGCGGTACGTACTCATTATCCCATTCAGGCACCCGCATTCATGTGATTGGTCATGGCCAATAGGAAGCTTGGGCCACATTTCTTGCAGGGGCGTGGAGAGGCAACCGTGGAAGTTTCGCATCAATGTTCAGGAAGCACTACCGAGATACGTTAGCTTTGGCTTTGTCCTCCAACAAAATCGTCTCATCATCAAATCCACCCGCACCGCGTGTTCTGCTGTGACAAAGAAGCAGGTTTGTAATCTAACAAAACGCAGCCGTGGTTTCCGACGAAGAAAGCCAACATCGCGCAACGCTCCCAACCCCTCCGCGGGACCTTTCTAGAACCATGGCGTCCAGCTCTCGAGGCCACTATGAGAATCCACCCTTGGATGATGACGATATGATGATTGACCCCGATGATGGTATGGAAAATCCCATGCGATCAAGTTGATGGATGGGGCTTGATGTGGCCTGGATTTTGGTCAAGATACACTGACATGACACAGCTGATCTCAACGATTTCGATGATCCCCTTGGAAACAACTCCGCGCGACAGCCTCTTACAGGCAACATCGGCTCCGGCTCATCCTCACAGCCGCTAAACGAAGGCTACCTGACATCACGAATCCCTGGCGAAGATCGACGAGCCCCTCAGAATACAATTGATGAGTCTGTGTGGGAGACATTGCGCCGTGACTTGATCGCGGTTTGGGCCAAACTTAGGGAGGTGCTCTACCCGCGGTATCTATTGGGTGGCACCATGTTTGATTCCGATACAGGCTTTCGGGGAGCCTACTCTAATATCCGTGGTGCTGGCATATCGGGTACGAGAGAGGAGCTGACTGGATTGGCGAGTCGCATGGTTGATGCTGAGGCTCTCCTTCAGAGTAACATGACACCTGGCTTGCGCGATTGGGATCTTTGGGGCCCTCTCATATTCTGCCTGCTCCTTAGTGTTTTGTTGAGCTTTACTGCCGGAGCCGAGCAGAGAGATCACGTCTTCAGCGGCGTCTTTGCTATGATTTGGATTGGCGAAGCCGTCGTGACGCTGCAGATTAAACTGTTAGGAGGCAACATGTGCGTATTCGGCTGCACCTCGGTCTTGCAAGTCCTCACTGCTAACTCTGTCGACAGTTCCTTTGCCCAGAGTGTTTGCATTATCGGGTATACCTTATTCCCCCTCGTCCTCGCCGCTATGATGTCCGCGCTGGGACTTCACTGGATTGCCCGGATACCGATCTATCTGCTGCTAGTCGCTTGGTCCCTTGCTGCCGGAGTGAGCATCCTAGGCGGCAGTGGTGTTGTCAAGAACCGGGTAGCCATCGCAGTCTATCCTCTGTTCGTCTTCTACCTAGGCCTTGGCTGTCTGTGCTTCATCAGTTAAGTGTCAACTTGCGTTTACCGGGGGAAGGGCCTTTCTTAAATAGTAAAGGCCTGACTGTAAGGAGAAGGTATTCGAAGAGGGGAGCTGGGTTATGTACTTTTACGTGGAGCGCATTGTGTCGTTCAACTGTAACAACTCTCTGGGGCTGTGGAACAAGCATTTTCTGTCTCCTATTTTTCTATCTTCAGTTATTAAGGATAACATGCATCTACCTATGTCTGGGACATGATACCTGAATCAATTGTGAAGAAATAACAGCGTGCTGCAGTTCTTTTTCTTCTTTTCATTTTATCGCACCATTGGACTGCATCTTGCTGTATACTGTATCGTCGAAAATATTTACGAAATTCTTCGAGAACGACCCACTTGTTGATTCCAAATGGGCTGCTACAAGAGAAAAGAAATGGCTGAAAGCCCCTGTCCGTGTCAAACATTGTTGCCCAATCCGATAAGAATGAAGTAAAAATACAAACCAAACCAAAGGCATTACATGTGTTTGATATTTGCATGCATGATGCGGTGCAGTCCCTTTGCCAATGGTAGACTAAACCCAAAACGTCACGCCATTGCTCGTTGACGGGCAGCCGATGTTTCATGCGTTATTCAAGATACGGATCAAACAAATTTGCGCCACGAGCCAGTCGCCATTTACGCGTACTCATTAGTGATTGACATCCAATGACTACATTACCCCTCCTTCAGGCGTCTACTTCCCTATACTCTGAAGGTGGTAAGCGTGGGCGGTGAAGGTTTTAGTTGGTTTTGACGTCTGCAACTCTGCACAGCCTTGATTGGAGGAGGAGACGCTGTCGGTGCTCGGGTCTTCTCTGCCGCTGGCGCTGGGCCCAAGTCTTCAGTGTTCCTGGACGCCGACAACTACCAACTCAAACAATGCCAACGAGTCTTTGATCTTGACAAACACTTTTTTCGGGTGAGCGCGTGATATCTTCCTTTCCCCATTTTTGTGGTCCTTGTTCGTTGTTCTATTATTTGGGATATAGCCGGTGAGCTACCCTCTGAAAAACCCACCCTAAACAGCCCCGTTTCCTTATCCTGCCGCGGCGTTTCGTTTTAACCTGGTCGACCATCCCCATCCCATCGTCATCCAACCGCAAACGCAACGCACCGCACTCTATTGCACTATACTACACAACAGACTGCCGCACCTGCCCCAGTCAGCTCGCCATGGCCGACGACGCTCCAGACGCGAGTCCTAAGACCGAGCCTGTCAATATCGAAACCAAGGAGGACGCCGAGACTCGCGCAGCCCGTCGTGAGCTCAAGCAGTCTTCCATCTCCGACCCTGCCCCGGATACTGCTGGCTCCGATACTCCCTCCGCCGCCAACAGCGCCGCCCGCCCTGCCACCCCGGCCGACAACTCGATCGATATCGCAGAGAGCGACCTCAAGGAACAGATTGCGTCACCAAAGAAGAAGCGCGCACACGACCAGCTCGACGGCGAGAAGGAGAACCTGGACAACGATGCGACCAGTGTAGCCTCATCCGATTCTGCTAGGGATCGAGCATTGCGACTGGAGCCTGAGAAGAAAAGACACCGAGACGAAGAGCCCAACGAGGTAGGTCTAGTAGGCCGGCGGCAATTTTAACGCTGCCAACGCATCGTACATTCTGCTAACGCAACCTAGGCTTCGAAAGCGAAAGACGGCAACAGTGAGGCTGGCAAATCGCCAACTAAGCAAGCTCCACTTCAAACTTCGGCCAGCGCTTTTGCATCCTCGACCTTTGGAAAACTCTCGTCAGGGACATCGCCATTCGCGACCCTTGGTGCCAACAAGAGAAGCACATTTGGGTCCTCTGGTACCCCCGCCCTCACCTCGTTTGCCTCTCCATCTGCCCCCCCTCTTGCCCAACCCGCTGCCGCCCCCAAGTTGACGTTTGGTAGCACGGCCGGCGCATCGCCTTTTGCTAGCGTCTCATCTGGGACTAATGGGTTTGGGAGCACATTGGGCGGTGGCCCTTTTGGTTCTTCACTCGGTGGGATCAAACCACTTGGTAGCTTTGCCGCCCCAGGGGGAGATGCACTCAGGAAGGATAAGACATCAAAACCATTTGGCGCTCCTGATAGCGATGCGGAACAAAATGATGAGGAGCAATCAGGCAATGAGGAAACTCGGCCAGAGGAACCCGAGCGAGCTCAGTCACCAGAGAAGGAATCAGAAGAGAAGAAGAAATTGAGACTCCAGAAGGGTAAGCTAACCACCCGGCACTCAGCTTTTCACGAAACGAAGACATCTAACACCCTTCAGTTGAAGTAAATGACGGCGAAGCGGGCGAGACGACGATCACATCTGTAAGAGCAAAGATGTTCTACCATGACAAGGAAGTCGGGTGGAAAGAGCGAGGCGCAGGCATGTTGAAGATCAATGTTCCGCAAGCATGCGTTGAATTTGATGATTCTGGTGTGGCCATTCCAGGCTCATTCGACGCTTCCGCATTAGATGGCAGTGATGAGTCGAACACACAAGGCCATAAAGTGGCTCGGCTTCTATTGCGACAGGATCAGACACATCGTGTCATCCTCAACTCCGTGATTTTACCCGCCATGAAGTTCCAGGAAAAGGCATCATTGAAGTCTGTTAGCATCCTCTTCACGGCCTTTGAGGGCGAGCCTGCTCAACCAGTAAATGTCACAATGAGGGTAATTTTTTTTCTCTTTCACGTCTCGTTTCCTTTCCTCCGTTGACTAACATGAAACAGATGACGGCTGCGAATGCCAAGATCTTCATGAACGAGATTGGTATGATCCAAAAAGAGCTCCTCAGCAGCAGCTAGATGTTACAACTTAGAGACTCTGGAATTTTAGTGACTGGATAATCATGCGACAGATGGTCCTCCAGCCAATTACTACCCTTTCATAGGGATCTATATACCTGAGATGGTTTGTTTCGACGGAATGCACACTTGCACGAAACGCAGGCCAAGGGCCTAGCACAGTTATGAAGGATGGGTGGTCTGAATAATATGAGGTACTGCCTAGCTCGGTACAGAAGCGTTCATACAAGGAAAAAAGAGTTGCGGTGGTCTGACTGCTAACTATCTTGGTAAACCGGCATGGGTAGAATTGTGTATACGGGAAGGCTGGGGTGCCAAAAAGACTTTGAGAGGCTCTGGGCGCGTTCTGGATCCTTGTTGGTAAGCCGACCCTGGAGTTGGAGATGTGATTCGTAGTTATCCCAATAAATACAATTTGTATTGTCAACCTCTGTGACTATATGGGTAGGACAAAATAACTAGTATCCCAATTCTAACCCGAAACGCAGTACGCAGATATTACCTCAAAAGTGATGTAGCTATCTAGGGTATGATGGAGGTTGAGCACACGTGATTTGGCGTCAATCCCGTGACTGAAACCATCTCCTTATCTTTGTCGCCACCCTCAAGTTTACAACTACCGTCAACTTGAACACTTGACAACCATCTTGATGCCAATGAGTTTTGACAATAGTCTCTAGGGTCTGTGTTTAGATGAATTACTTTTCTTTCCCACGATGTTGAGCTCAAATACTTCCGACGAGGCTAACAGGCCTGGTCCTTCAGGATGCGGAGGCAAGCGCAAGCGTGAGACTGACCAACAAATAGCCGTTCAAGATTCAGGGAACAATCCATCAGGTGGTACGAGCACCAAGAGAAATGGAAAGAGGAAAGGGGTAAAGAAGAGCTCACATGCAAAAAACCCTGCAAGTTTGACGGTTCCGTGCTCGATTGAATGGCCCGAGTCGTTCAAGTCTTTGGAGAAGACATATCGAGCCTTGAACCTGGTTTTTACGTTTTGCTGCACCCGCAAACATATTGCAACAACATTTGAAACTCTCAAATCGGTAGTTGAAGCCCAGACAAAAAGGTCCCTATCGATTCACGATGTTGCTTCAATGGCTGCTCTTCGTCCAGACGGCATCAACTTTGCCTACGTGGATGAGATTACGCTGCAGCTTGATGTAAGAGGCACAGAAAAAGATGAAGTATTTAGAACAGGGAATTCAGGGGGGTCTCAAATTCCAGTATATGATCCATCTGTCGGCGGCGTGACTGGCAGACAGAGCCTGGATCACCATGGTCAAAGCGAACCAGGACAGGATGCCAGCGACCGCGAGGTTCTATTCTTTGAGTTTATTGACGGAGACCTCAAGAGACAGGTTCCTGACAAGTCATCAGGGGAACCGACACGGCCCAATCGCCGACTGCGCGAGGAGCAGTTGAGAATGCCTGTTTTCAGCCAGAAACAGATGACGACGTTGATTGAAAGGCGGAACCAAAAGTTCACCAACGCTATTAATGTGTTCATCAACAAATGTGTGGAAGTCAACTTAGATCCGGAGATTGTCCTGAAAGAAGACACAAAGGTGTACATCCCAAAGACAAGCGTCAAGGAGAACAATGCTATTGAGAAGGCAGCCGAGATGATCCCGGAAAGTATTCCCAAAGAACGAAAACCGATACCTGAAATCGTCCAAGAATTGAAAGAAAGCCCATGGTACACTGGGCAAATTGTACCAGACGGTCACCGAGTTTTTGAACCCCAGGAGGCCATATATGGCGACCTACAGTTTCTTCTCAGTCAGGATATGGTAAACGCTTTGTACAACGCAAAAGGCATAATGAAGTTCTATGCTCACCAGGCAGAAGCCCTCAATAGTCTATATGAGGGCCAAAATGTCGTGGTGTCTACGTCCACTAGCTCGGGGAAAAGTTTAATCTACCAACTTCCCATTCTCTATGCCTTAGAAAAGGACTCTAGCTCGAGGGCTATGTATATATTCCCTACCAAGGCATTGGCTCAGGACCAGAAACGGAGTTTAAAGGAGATGCTAGGCTATATGCCTGCCTTAGAAGACATCATGGTTGAGACATTTGATGGCGATATCCCCATGAGCGAACGCCATACCATTCGAGAAGAAGCACGCATCATTTTTACAAACCCTGACATGCTCCATGTCGCCATTCTTCCACAAGAAGAGAGGTGGAGAACGTTTTTAAAAAACCTAAAATACGTCGTCGGTAGGTGGTGTGACTTCGAGCCTACTCTACCACTAACAACGCGTGATAGTTGACGAATTGCATTATTATAATGGCCAAATAGGATCACATGTCGCTTTTCTTATGCGAAGATTGCGACGTGTCTGTGCTGCCGTTGGAAACAGACGAATCAAATTCATATCATGTTCTGCGACAGTGGCCAACCCCAAGGAACACTTCAAGACCATATTTGGCATTGATAACGTGCGATTAATTGATTACGATGGTTCACCGTCCGGGCGCAAGGAGTTCCTATGTTGGAATACGCCATACAAAGACCCGGACGATCCGGCCTCTGGCCGCGGAAATGCAAAATTTGAGTGCGCACGCCTCTTCTGCGCCCTCATGTTAAGAGGGGTGCGGATTATCGCATTTTGTAAGATTCGGATTCAGTGCGAGGTTTTGGTGAGTGCAATAAAATCGGAATTAGAGTCGTTGGGTAGGCCCGAGTGCATCAATCTCGTGATGGGATACCGAGGCGGATATACACCGCAAGACCGTCGCAAGATCGAAAGAGAAATGTTCGATGGCAAGTTACTCGGGATCGTGGCAACTACCGCACTGGAACTCGGAGTTGATATTGGCTCGCTCGACTGCGTCATGACATGGGGTTTCCCATACACAATCGCGAACCTCCGCCAACAAAGCGGCCGCGCGGGTCGCCGGAATAGAGACTCTCTCTCTATACTAGTAGGGGATTGTTTCCCTACTGACCAACACTACATGCAAAATCCAGGTGAATTATTCACAAAACCAAATGGGGAGCTTCAGGTAGACCTAGAGAACCTACTTGTACGAGAAGGGCATATCCAATGTGCTGCATACGAGATGCCGGTGAAGCCGAAGGAAGATGCGCACTACTTTGGAACAGATCTACCAAAAATCTGCAATGAACGACTACTGCGAGACGAGCTGGGGTTTTATCACTGCCATGACCGCTTTCGACCAATTCCAGCCAAGTATGTGGCTATCCGAGACACGGAGGATGAACACTTCGCCGTTGTGGACATTACTAATGGTCGAAACGAGGTTCTAGAAGAACTGGAGGCCTCCAGGGCAACCTTCACCATCTATGACGGTGCGATTTTCTTGCACCAAGGCAATTCGTACCTCGTACGTGACTTTTTACCGGATAAGCGGATGGCCAAAGTCGAAAGGGTCAAAGTGAACTGGACAACCATCCAAAGAGACTTTACAGACATCGATCCTACAGAGACGGAGGCTATTCGGAATATTTCCGGATCATTGTCTCATGCATACTATGGCACAATCAAGATCCAACAAAATGTCTTTGGGTTTTTCAAGATGGACAAGAAGGGACGGGTGCTGGACGCGGTACAGGTGGACAACCCACCAGTCATCAGATTCAGCAAGGGCATGTGGCTGGATGTGCCCAAGAAGGCAATCGACATTCTCCAGGAAAGGCGTCTCCATGTAGCTGCCGGGATCCATGCCGCAGAGCATGCCATCATGAGTCTACTGCCGACTTTTGTTATCAGCATGCCGGGTGATGTGCGGACCGAATGCAAGGTGGCGCAGAAGGAGTTTGCTAAACAGGAAACTAAGCGGAAGCGGCCAGCGCGGTTGACATTCTACGACACCAAAGGCGGAGCAGGAGGATCTGGGATTAGCACCAAGGCGTTTGACCATATCGATCAGCTACTCAGAGACGCTTTGCAGCGAGTGGATGCCTGTGAATGCGAGCGTGGGTGCGTGGAGTGTGTGGCGTCGGAGCTGTGCAAGGAGTCAAATGAAGTGATGAGCAAAGTGGGAGGTCAAGTGGTGCTGAGGAGCTTATTGAACCAAGACATCGACATGGAGTCATTGCCGATGGGCCCGGAGGCATATGCACCAGTGGGGATTGAGACTGTGGTTGTCGCACAGCCAGTACCATACAGGCCAAAAGCCTCAGCAGCTACAGACGCGAGCGTGTGATAGGCCCCGGCATAACTGATTCTCGCTTATCATCACAGTATACCGAAGAGAAAGCTGGCGGTTTTGAAAGACAGACAGGAGATATATTATGATATTTTTTCTTCTATAGAATGTTAAGACAGTTCATATATGAGGAATATTTCTAGATGCACGATGCATGTAAAAATTATGCTTCTTCTTGGTCGTGTAAGAATGAAAGATCCCAGCCAAAACCTCAATTGTTAGGCTGTGCAAGAGAATCCCCGTCCATGCTGTGTTTCAACTGCCCACAAAATTAGGGACGGGGGTCTAGAACCTCACTATTGACTTCGGAGCTGGCACCAACACAGGATTGGGTCTGAGCCACATCAGCACCAAGGCAAGCCAGAAAAACCCCAATGTGAGCACTGGCCTCAGCACCGGCGAAAGGATCGGCGCAAGTCGGTGCTCGACGGCTGAGCGGTGATGATTAGGTGCAGCGCATAACTCAGTGGGTGACGTCGTGTCAGTCTGCCAATGGATACGAGTGTTGTCTCATTGTGCATGGCAGGGCTGTAAGCGGATCTTGCGTGCCGGTTTGCCAAGAAAATACCCGATAACGGTCGAGAATTGCGATGGCCAAGCTTTTGGCGAACAGGGATGCTTCCCGGCAGGGGGGTTTGGGTGCTGAAGAAGCGGCACTGGAAATTACGCTGTGGATGGAACTCTGCAGGCGAGCAGACCCCTGAGGTCAGGGAGCGGATCTTGAGTCGCAGGGTGCCTTGCCGCGGGGGAGGCGGTGGATGAGAAATGCCAGAAATCTTGGCATGAACGCGATGAAACTTGGCAGCAGAAGAAGCAGGTCCGCGGCTAGACTACCAACGAGACAACTGTATACGTTTGGTGATTCGCAGTGCGCCGACCAGGCGGCAAGTATTGGACCCAGCCGTGTCAATTGCCGGAGATTCCATCCAGCCGCCACGGGGAGCGCGTTTTGTTTTGATTTCACCAAAGTCCCTTCTCACTTTGATTTTTCTTTTTTTATTATTTGCACAGCTGGAGGGACGTATGTAGTGCTGATCCCAGCTGGGTATAGTATCACAACTAGCTTCACACAAATCGATGCCGCCCTTGACACGGGGTCACGGAACTTGAGCTTGGACAGTCCGAAATCCTGAGCCAGAGGCCGCCAAGGGAGAAAGAAGCAGTCGGATTAGGTCTGGGCGGAAACCAAATCTAAAATTATACTGTAATTCCAACCCAAAATAAGGCCTGAAAGGTGGTGGGAAAAGGGACAGGACCACGATCATCCGCCTGGTGCGACTGGTCGACGGGCTGGCCGGGGAGTCCCTGCTTGGTGCACCATGTTAGCCCCCCTTGTCCCGCCGTGGGACCCTCAGACATTGTTTTTAGACCACTCAGGCCCCTGCTGTATGTTAGTTGTTTTGTGGCTGCTTCGCTGTGCAATGCGCCCCTCTGGACCGACTACACGCAGTAGCAGAGGTTAGGTATTAATCGAGACGCTCGTCCTTGCTCATAAACCATCAATCGCGCTCGACTTCCCTTCACTTGTTCACTCCCCCTCCTGTGAGGTCCAGGGTCACTCGTCTGCCGCTGAACCAATCAGCCCTACTCGAGAGCGTCGTCGACACCTCTCCCACCGAAACCCTCACCGTTCTCGATCGAACAGTAACAACCCTCAATCGTCGCCATGCCTCGTGACATCTACCGCGACCCATCGCGGCGGCGTCGTCACTCTCGTCAAGGGTCTCGCCACGGCTCTCGTCATGGTTCCCGGCAGGGCTCTCAGCGCTCCAGTCGCCGCGTGCCCCATGACGATAGAGACCTGCCGGCGCCCACTACGCACAATGAAAAGCGATCTCATCCACGAGTAGACCCTCGCACGCCCTGGATCCGGCCTGCTGGCGAAAGTGGCCGCTCCGGCTTCCATCCCATCCACTTTGCCCACATCTCGTTCAAGTCGGCCAGCCGAGCAAGTCTTCTATGCAACTTCCTCTGGCCCGTAGTGCCAGCCGCCATTGCTGTACGATGTGAGTTACCCACCTTAGGATCCCATCCCCCAAAACGAAACCATCATGTCTGACCGCCACTCTAAACAGATTGTTTGCCTGATCACCACATTCTCATCTTCACCCTCGCCTATATTGCTATGGTCCCTTGTGCCAACATGATTGGTTTCGCTGGCCAAGAGCTGGCTCGAAAACTCCCCCACGTTTTTGGTGTCTTGGTTGAAATTACGTAGGTCCTAACTTGTAATATCCCCGCTAAACGCTACTAACTTTGTATAGATGCGGCTCTGTTGTCGAAATCGTCTTGTTCATGGTGCTTCTCTCGAAAGACCTATTTTACGTCATCAAGGCCGCCATTTTAGGATCGATCCTGGCCACAATGCTTCTGTGTCTCGGTGCTTGTTTCTTCGTTGGCGGTCTCTGGACTGAGGAGCAGTCTTTCAGCGAAGCCATTAGTGAGGCCGGAAGCGGTCTTCTACTCACTGCGTACGTCTACCCCAGCATGGTTAGCTTGTCTTCTTATTAACTTGCTCTAAAGTGGTGTCGCCTTGGCTGTGCCCACTGCCTTTGACAAGGGCATTTCGACAACAGACTTGGATACCGAAAACGTGCCTCATGCAGTCCTCCAAATTTCCCGTGTCGTTTCGGTTCTTCTCCTCATTGCCTATGCCGTGTACGCCTTTTTCCAGGCCCGTACCCACCACGGTATATACGACGCCATCTTTGAGGAAGATGAGCAGCGTGATCGCGACAAGGCCAAGGTCGAGGCCAAGCCCAAACTTACTTTAACCGAGGCCACCATCGCCCTATCTGTCTCAGTTGGTCTCGTCACCCACAACGCCATAATTCTCGTCTTCCAGATTGAGCCTGTTATCCACCACCACCAGGTCACCGATGCATTCATGGGTCTTATCCTGGTGCCCCTTGTCGAGAAGTTTGCCGAGCATCTCACGGCCATTGATGAGGCTTGGGATAACCAGATGAACTTCGCTCTGTCTCACGTCCTCGGTGCTACTCTTCAAACTGCACTTTTCACTGGCCCTCTTCCCGTCATTGTTGGCTGGGGACTCAAGAAGGATATGGACCTGAGTTTCGATGTGTTCCACCTTGTCATGCTCATTCTCGCAATTCTCACTGTTGGTAGGTTTTTGCAGGACCAGAAGAGTAATTATCTCGAAGGCTTCCTTCTCCTTACCCTCTACTTCGCCATTGCCTGCGGCGCCTGGTATTACCCGAACCCAGCTAGCGAGGGAGGTGAGAGTACCGAGAGCTCTGAGAGCTCCAATAGCACAAGCTCGCATAGCTAGCGCTGAGCGCATTAGCTTCCCCACCATCATAGCATATCCACCAAAACTAAAATGGTAGATTGGTATATTAGTTGTTTGCCTATTTTGCAAATTGATAGATGTCATTTCATACCGCGGAAAGGTGATGTGTACCGCGAGAACAAGTACAGCATGACAAATTGAATTAGCCATATTTTTTGCCCCATTGCCTTTTTCTTTCCGTCTAGTATCGTAATCATTGGGAATGTGCAGGCAAAAATGGAAGAACTTGGGTTTTCCACCACCTAAGATTGTGTCTCGAGGCTCAAACATGTTCCAGAGTCCAAGTTGTCCCACATGCTCCAATAATTGATTCTTCATTATTCATTGTAGCATAACTTTTTAACATACCAATGTCGTGGTCCAAAAATTGGAGCAAAACTTATCCTAGTATCTAGAAGAAGATGAGAGCATCCTCACTCCAACCCATCTCGAGGAAAATATGTTTTGCGCTCTTCTCCATTGGCTCAGGTCCGCACACAAGCACCAGGGTGTCTCCTTCATCGCCGAGACTCAGCCCTCCAAGCTCCCTTTCGTATATGTCTTTTGTTAGCCGGCCTGTCACGCCGGACCAAGCGTTCGGTGGCTTTGTGAGCGCATATGTCAGCCTACAGCGCTTCGGATTCACCGCCGCCAGCTCGTCTAGCTCTTCCTTACACAGAATATCCTCGTATGTACGGTTGCCGTCCAGCACTACACACTCTGTTGGATCATCGGCATCTTGGAGCACGGCACATAGGACTTGGCGTATTGGGGTGATACCGGATCCGCCGCAGATCATAATAAAGCGTCGGACCTGACGAGTGCGTCCCGCAATGATGCACGCACCTCGGCCTTTGTATTCAAACTTGCCGACGGGACCCTTGAACTCGACCCAGTGGCCAAGAGGCAGATGGTCCAGGGATTGTGTCATCTTGCCGCCAGGGCGGCCTGGTGCGTCATAGTATATCTTGATAAGGACGTCAAGGCGGCCGCGCTGGGATCCGTCGGAATAGGGTGTGTAGGCACGGATAATGGCCTCGCGAGTGACGGGGTCGCGAAGGCGCATCATGAGATGTTGTCCTGTGGGGAGGCCGACTTGCTGTTCCTCGTGGTTGAGTTTAAAGGAGAAGATCTTGGTGTCCGATGATATTTGGTCTTTGCGATCCAATATGGCCTTGCTCCATGACTTTGCTTGCAGGAAGACAGGACGTTTCTCGTCGGCTTCGGCAGAGTCATCGCCGTTGGTAAGCGCTGAGCGGGCCGCATCGTCGAGAGTGCCAATGTGATAGTCTGGCATCATAGCCTTGGCATTTTCACTGTCTGCGTCGCGTCAGTAATTATCCAAGTTGAAAATAGACATAAAAAAGGTTTCTTACGAATAGTGACAAATTCCTCTGTCACATCCTGGCCTGCAGCACCAAAGATGGACGCCGCACCACCGGGGTGACCTTCCAGGAACGCAGTACCATCGTAAACCTGGCCGTTGACGACAAACCACGGTTCTACCTCGCCGTCGTGTTTCTTGAGTTCCATGGCGCTGACAGAGCGGTCAACCTTGGGGTTGGTCATACATATTTCCTTTTCTGGCTCTTGGTCCGTAGCCTCCTCTGCCTCTCCAGATACCTTTTCGCCCCAGAATCCGTTAGCCAGGTTGCCGCCTTCCTTCTTGACTCTCTCCATCCAACCGCCTGGCATCAAGGCTGGTTGTGTGGGATGCTCAAACCGCAAACCATGGGCTTCATTGTGTATGACGACCCGGAACCAGGGATTGTTCATCATGCCCAGGACGCTCCAGTACATATCGCGGGGCTGCACCATCATCGACTCATCCATTGCGCGAATCATAAGATCGTCTGCCGCCTGGAGATCATCAAACGGAATATCAAGCTCCCAGAAACACCAACAGAAGCAGGTCTCTCGCCACCACATGTCCACCTTGCCCCCGTACAGGGTATCACCATCAACCGCATAGCGATATTCATCTTCGGGATAAATCATACGCGCAAGTCTCCACGACTTTCCCTTATCCAAGGTGACCTCAACCCTTGTAACCCGCCTACCTCCGCCGCTGTACGCATATCCTCGGGCTAGGTACGAGGCTGGAGCATCAATGAATGACAGTGACTCGTCGTGGCCAGGATAGCATATTGCACTATTGACATTGAGATCATAAATGGCATACTTCTCATCCCTCCAGACGTCGGGCAAGTCAGCGCTCGCTTCGGGGGTAATCATTGTAGGTAACACCCGGTTGTCAAAAATGTGATACCAATTATCGCTTGGTTCAGGGGTGACAATGATTTTCTTAAGCCATTTAACACTTCGTCCTCCGATTTGTCCAGGGATGATTATGCGAACGGGCTTCCCATGATCAGGGTGCAGCAATTCACCGTTCATCTTGTGAGCAACCATGACACCTTTGTTGGGGTCCATGCACCAGTTCAGCTTAATGGAAGTACCATAGTAGCCATTGGGAAGTTTGTCTGCACCCTCAAAGCAGACGTACCTGGCCCCTCTTCTCGGGCGAGCGGCGGCGAGCAGGTTATGAATAGGGACGCCGGTCCACAGCGCAGTAGACAATCCGGCGGCGCCCCACGAGAATCCCTTTGTTTTTCGTACCATGTTCTGCTCTTTGCGACGGTTTCCGGCACATACAAGAGTTACAGGGTATGTTACCTGCTCATAGTTGTTGAGCAGGTCCCGCACACTCATTGTTATGGAATTCTCCACCATTCCCTCAACTGTAAACTCCCAACCAAGCATTTCCTCCTCCTCACACTTGGGAACAGGCCCATGGTTACGAACATAGTGAAGATCCTCACTGGTGAGGAACCCTTCGTCATATAGCTCGCTAAGGGGGGCTTCGACATTGAAAGGATGGACGCCAGTGAGGCGAATCAATCGTGGATCACGTTTGACGTGGCTGTCTGGGGTCTTCAAGTCCTCGGGGAGAACATATTTGGACTGGAAGGGCGGTGGTAGAGGATATGACCTCGAGGTTTTGGTTGATGAAACATCCAGCAAGTCTTGGGAGCTGTTTATTCGGGATGGCTTGGCGGTATCCGGGGGTGTCGGAGGCAGACTGATGCTCGATGACGAGGTTTCTGAGGAGGTTTCCGAATACTCAAGAACTGGCGTAAGTGCCAGCGGTGATAGAGGCTCCATGTAGAATTATCTGCAATTTGATGCACTTTGGGAGATGCATGAACTTGTGGGTTGAGAGATCATATGGAATCTATCAATTGATAGGGGAAGGTGACAGAGGTGAGGGTCGATTGCTCGCACATTCCCTTGGCCACCCTTGGTTATAGATAAGAGCTGACAGGGCGCCGTCGCACCATGAAAAATACACAATTCCATCTCTATTCTGACAGTGAGCGAGGAGATACATTTTGCGGCCTGGGTTGCGTCCGCGGAGGTTGTTGCTCGTGGGGAACGATGTTGGCGAATCAAGTGGTGTGATAAGACCACAGGAGTTGCACCGGAGATGTGTGAACCGCACCAGATCCACTCTGCGGACAGCTAAGGATGGGGAGATAAAAGAGGGCCAATGGGGACGATCGAATTAAGCATTCATCCCGCTCCGTGTTTTTCTTTTTTGGTTACAAGAAGAGCTATACCGGATTTTCGGAGATTCCTAACCACGGTTGAAAATCATCTCCCATCATTGCTGAAGGATGTGGTAGAATGTCCATTGGATATAATACACGCTGACCGGGGGCCCCACGCCAGCGCAATGACTCGACAGTGCCCAGTCTAAGTTCACAAACAGCCACCGAATCCCAGGCATTGCGCCATATTTTTTCAGACAGTAGTTCCAGGCTTGGCAAATCAGAATCAGGCCGCGTTTTACCATACAATAACGTATTGGTAAGTTGGCGGCGCAGCTTTGGTTGATACTCAGCCAAAGACTAATAGTTTCATGGTTTTGTCAAAATTCATGGGGTAATGAGAACTAATCATTGACTTGGGTCAGTTCAGAAAGGGCAAGTCGACCAGAGTTCGCTGTCTGTTTTTTTCTCTTTACAATTTTTGTCTCTTCGAAGAAAAAGTAGAATCCCTTTGTGCGACGACGGCTTTTGGTTGTGAAACTGGTTCCTGATGAGCGACCACCGTGTAGATTGCGCTTCATGAGAGTCATGGAATCGATCATTCTCTATGCTTTCCAGATTGCTAGTTAATGCGTCTTGGTGTAGTTCTTTCTATGGGAGATTTGGTTCTAAGTTGGTGCTTTCTGTTAGTTATAATTGAGTTATTTATCAATATTATCTTTTTTTTGGAGTTAGATCACTTGGTGTTGATTAGAGTACGAGCTTTTTTGCCTCAGAATGTAGCTAGCCTTGGTCTGCTTTCCAAGCACTTCGTGTGTTCGATGAAGGCTGAAAAATAGAGTGCATATTAGCTACTTCTTCGTACTTAAACATGTAACTCCAATATTATCAAGAACACCTGTATTTCCGAATTCGACCCAACCAGTTTACTCTGTGCAATTGTCACCTGATTCGCTTTTCCACAGAATCAACCTTGGCTGGTGCAGGGTAGGCGAGAAAGCTCGGTTGAGCAGTGGCTAGGTACGTACCCGCTGTACCCAATTAGTGATGATAGGGCACCCATTCTCGCTGCAGCCTTTCTACCGACAGTCGCACCTCACATCACGTCAAGGTCAAGTTGGTCGCCAAACACCAGAGACGCTTCTCACGCTGCCTTGCTCGATTCCCTCGCGCTGCCTTGTTGGATGCACCCATGTTGGCTCTGCTTGACCCTCTGCATCACCATATCCCGGGGCAGCACATCCCTTAGCAGTCCCTACCCGCGCCGAATGTAGCGCCACCCGACTCGATTACCCATCTGCCGCCTTGTTTACTTCATCGCAGCATTTTGATCCACCATGGATCGCGCAAGGAAGCGTACGTCGCCCGCCCTCCTCACTCCATAATCCCACGTCTAGTTTACTCACAGACCATATAGGCGAACTGCGCGCCCTGAACGAAAGAGCCTGGGACGACGAGAAAGGTTCATATTCAACACTACCCCACCACTCCTCCCCGCCCCCATTAACCACCAATATCCAGATCTCTTCCCCGTTAGCAAGACGCTCGACTCCTCCCTCAAGAAGAACACCGCATTCATCAAGCGCTTGCGGACCGCTATAACTTCCGCTACCCTTGCTACTTTCCTCCAAGAAATTCGAACTCTCAGCCTACACAAGTATCTCTCCGAAATTATATCCGCTTGCTATGAAGGACTTTGCAGGCTCAAGTCGCCTGGCGAGATTGAGGCTGGCGTCGAGATTGTCAGTTCTCTCCACCAGCGTTTCGGACCCAGCGAATTTACCGAATACCTGGCGTGGCTGCTCGGCAAGGGTATGGCCACCCCCGACAAGAGCGTTCTCAAGGCGCTTGCACCGGAGGTTCGTGAGAAGGAGGAAAAGGAGCGCATCACTCGTCAGCGAGCACTGCTGCGCGTAGTTACAGAATTGTGGTTGGTTGGTGCTATTAGGACCTTGGACGACGCGACTCGTCCCGACGATGCGACCAAAGGTGCTGCTGGCAAACCGGCCGAGATAAAACCACGAAGTAGTTCTACCAAGGGTGGTGCTGCTGAGCCTTTCCCCCTCGAAGTTCTCAAGGATCTCCTCGGATACGATCGCGAACACGCAAACCTCCCACTCCTCGTCATATTTGTCAAGTCTTTCAGCTGGGATATTTTAGGAGTCAAACCTACCGGAGCTGAGGGCCGAAAAACAGTTGAGGAAGATGGTGTCGCCACCGCCAACGGAGACAGTCAGGATGATGGAGGTGAAGAACCTGATGCCTTTTCTACTGATCAGCCCTTTACCGAGTCGGAATTACGTGAACGTTTCCGAAGTGTTTTGAAGAAATATTTCGATGATGTGAAAGCGCACATCGTGAGGGATCAAAAGTCTATCCAATCGCAGGCCAGGCGCAACGCCGAGGCGTATGTCAAATCTGGTGAAGTTTTCGAAGATCGACAGGCCAACTACGAGAAGCAAGTCAAGGCCCAGGAACGCCTAGTGTCAAATGCACAAGTTATTGCTGATGCCATTGGCGCCGAGATGCCTGATTTGAAGGATGCCGATGATTCCTTGGGTGCCTCAAATGGGTCTATTGGTCTTGTCAAGACTGGTGATTATCTGCGATCGATGGGAGATGGTGCTGGGATATGGGAGGATGAAGATGAGCGTCGCTTCTACGAAAATTTGGTTGACTTGAAGGGCAAGGTGCCACCTATCCTCCTTGAAGATGGCAAGAAGAAGAAGCCCGATACCGACGAGCAAGTAGGAAAAAAGATCGATCAAACAGAGACACCCGAGGCGCCCAAACCGACTGATCCTTCTGAAGACCAATCAACGGCAATCGCTAATAAGACGATCGGTGCTCAAGTCGATGCTTTACTCGCTCGTCTTCCTGAGTTGACCAACAAGGACATTGTGGATCAAACCGCGATCGATTTTTGTTTTCTAAATTCTAAGGCTTCGCGCAACCGACTGGTCAAGGCATTGACAGAGGTACCCAAAGGCCGAAGTGACCTGCTTCCATCTTGGGCTCGCCTTGTTGCGACTCTGGGTCAATATATGCCAGATGTTCCTAAAGGCCTGGTTGAGTATCTCGACGCTGAATTCAGAAGCTTGCAACGCCGAAAAGAGAAGGACTTCCTTGGCCAAGTCAGACTGAGCAACATCCGGTACCTCGCGGAGTTAACCAAGTTCGGCATTGTCCCTGAGCATGTTGTCTTTCACTGTCTCAAGGTTAGCTTGGATGACTTCTCTCGGATGAACATTGAAATACTCTGTAACCTCATTGAAAACTGTGGTAGATATCTCCTTCGAAACCCGGAGACAGCACCGCGGATGGCAAGCTTTCTGGAGACATTGCAACGTAAGAAGTCTGTCCAGCATATTGGGCAACCTGAGCGTATGCTCATTGACAATGCTGTCTACTACGTTGATCCTCCAGAGCGACCCGCCATTGAGCAGAAAGAAAGGACACCTATGGAACTTTTCATTCGCAAGCTCATCTACGTCGACATGACGAAGAGAAATTATAGCAAGATCTTGAAGCAAATTCGTAGGCTTCACTGGGAGGAGGCTGAAGTCGTTGCTATCTTGGAGAAGGTCTTCTCCAAGCCTGGAAAGGTCAAATATGGCAGCGTTCATCTCCTGGGAATCTTGCTCAGTGCTCTCTACCGCTACCATCCTGCATTCGTTGTCAAAGTCATTGACAATGTTATCGAGTCAGTTAGCTTTGGTCTTGAACAAAACGACTACCGGTTTTCCCAGCGAAGAGTTGCTGAGGTCAAGTACCTTGGTGAACTTTACAACTATCGCATGCTGGAGCACCCGGTCATTTTTGACACAATGTACAAGATTATGACGTTTGGGTATGGCGGACCACCTATTCCTGGTCGATTTAATCCACTTGATCCTCCCGACGACTTTTTCCGGATCCGCCTCGTGGCCACTATGTTGGAAACTTGTGGCATGTTCTTCAACCGAGGTGCAGCAGGAAAGAAACTTGATTATTTCCTCTCGTTCTTTCAGTACTACGTTTTCACCAAGGCATCGCTTCCCATGGATATTGAATTCACCGTGCAGGACACGTTTGCACTGACTCGACCGCAGTGGAAGTTAGCAGCGAATCTCGAGGAAGCAGCGAAAGCTTTCCAGCTTGCGGTTGCTCAAGACCAGAAGACGGCGGGCATAGACAAGACGATTGACATGGACGATGCCACTAGCGGTCCCTCATCCGATGACGAAAATGGAGATAATGACGATGCTGAGGACGATGACGAGAGCGCTTCCGAAGAAGAAGAGATGGAGCAAGATGTGGACGATGACTCGGACCGAGAGAGCACCTTTGACGAAGAAGCGATTGTTGTTACCCGCCAGGAAGAGGAAGTTGATCCAGAAGATGAGGCTGAGTTTGAACGCGAATATGCTAAAATGATGGCCGAGAGTCTAGAGTCTCGCAAGTTTGAGCGAAAACAGCTATTTGACGTTCCTCTTCCAGTACGGCCCAAGAATAAGGAGACAGCGCCAGGAGAGGGTGGCAACGGACAAGGCGATCTTGTTTCTGGAAACACCATGGCATTCTCCTTGCTGACCAAGAGGGGCAATAGACAGCAGGTACGTTGTATGATCTCATTTTTTTTTTTAAAAAAAAACTAAGTTGACTCGTGATAGACCCGAACGGTCGAACTACCTTCGGATTCTACCTTTGCCATTGCGATGAAAAACCAGCAACAGGCCGAGCGTGAGGAACAACAGCGCATCAAAAACCTGGTGCTCAATTATGATCTTCAGCAAAGCGAAGATCAAGATGGCGGTACAGACTCCTCACCCCTTTCAAGCAATACCAATATTCATTATTCGATTCAGGGAATGAACGACCGACGACGTACTACCACAACCGCCTGGAGAGGCCAAACAAGGATCGGGGCCAAAGGGTTCGGAAGCTCCAGCTGAGTGACGTTGATTGGTAAGGGATTTAGTTCAGGCGAGTCGACTAAATGTGTTGAGGCTAAGAACACTTCAAGGACATGAGAGGACCCTCAAGAGAGTCTTGAATTATCGTCCCTCCCAGCCTCCCCGTTAGATCCAATCTACTTGGCTAATACGGCGGATATTTGCGACCGATTATGACGGCATAGATTCGCTCTCTGTGTCTTGTCAATTGAGAGGACCTAAACGCCGGGTCGCGGGCTCTCTGTCGCCGTTAAAGTTGTGGATAGGCCGGTTCTACTAATGGCTTATGTAGCGGGCAATGACGCGGGTACGGCTTAACAATGACCAGATACATCATGTCATTGCTGGGGGTAATGGAAATGAACCATTTGATGTCGGAAAGAGGAAAGCTGGAAAGGAGAAGCATCCATTGAAGTGAAGGTCAACCAAGCGGACAAGAAACCGAGACACTGTGCTATAGTCCGTGTTAAGGAACCCGGCGCATTCTCACGACTTGACTGGTACCTTATATTTAAGATAGTTCTGTGAGCTGGAAGATTTAAACAGTCGGTTTGACAACATCTGATTGTCTATTGAGCTCGGAGAGCGTGGAATTCCGACCTAATGTGATCATATGTGGCACTATTATGCCGAGGCATGGACATCTGGCTGAGTCGTTTGCTTTAGGTGTGAACGGATCTCTGTATGCGAAGGTATGGCTAGCACTGCTAATTCCTGTTAATGAGCGGGCTAAAACTTCCTTTCTGCATGGTTCTATGCTCTCTCCGCTGGAAGGAACCTACCTCTTTTTGCTGTGCACTCTGAACAGGCCCTGTCTTTAAAGAAAAAAAAAGCTAGAACACCTGTTCCAAGCTCGACTGGTTGCGAAATTTGCCCTGCAGGTGACTACTGTAAATGGCCGTATTTTCCTCTGAGCTGGAATAGTCACTGTCGTCTGTGGGCTAGTGCCACCGTTGCTCTGTATCCCATTTTCAGTCTCCCGACGTAGACCCTCAACTGAGAGTCGGCCGCGTTTTGCTTCCCCGCCCTTGACAACACAAGAAGGGATATTGCGCAATATGGTTGTTATTGACGGTTGGTCTGTCCAAGATGCAAGTCTGGACTTCATTTACTATACCGCATTCCCGTATTATGATACCAAGGTCGCTGATGGAATTTAAACTAAGATTGTATACACAGCTATCGTGGGAGTCGTCATGGTCATGGTGTGCCTCGAGTGGTTTCTTTGGCTAGCTGCCTTTGTCTACTGTCTCTGCAAGGTCTTTAAAAAGTCTGAAAATTGGTCGACCAACATCCTTTGTGTTGTTGTCGGCGTGACTTTTGTCCTACTGCGGTATGTATACTGGGGTGAGAATACCGAGAACACGGCGGCTAACAATGGCTTCAAGATCCATCTGTTTACCTATAATGGCTGCAACCCTCCCGCTGCATAGAAAAGTCGCCGATTTATGGCCCGAATAGATGGTGGCTTCGTTACAGTGGTTTGGCTTTTGGAGCTTTGCAGTTCTCTTGAACGTACCGTGGTTTCTATGTGTTTATCAGCTATTGATAAACCATCTGAGCAGGGCTTAGCGGATAAAAAAGGCCCTCAATGACGAAACTACCCCTAAAGTAGTGATTGTTATGCCCTGCTATAAGGAAGAGCCGGAAGTGCTCATCACGGCTATTGACTCCGTCGTCGACTATGCATACCCAACGGCTTGTATCCACATCTTCTTATCTTTTGATGGTGAATTAGAGGATGGAATTTATCTCAAGACTATCAAGAAACTTGGCGTGTTCTTGAGAGTTCACAAATATCCCATGACCATAGACGCCATCTACCGAGAAGCACGGATTACAGTCTCGCGCTTCCCCCACGGGGACAAGAGGCATTGTCAAAGGTTGATGTTTGAACTTATCAACAAAGTTTATGAGAAATACCTGAAAATGAATGATAATTTATTCATTCTGTTTATCGACTCAGATTGCATATTGGACAAGGTCTGCTTGCAAAATTTTGTTTACGACATGGAACTGAGCCCCGGCAATACTGGGGAGATGCTGGCGATGACTGGTGTAATAACTTCCACAACTAGAAAATACAGTATCGTCACCTTGTTGCAGGATATGGAGTA
This sequence comes from Calonectria honghensis, assembly GCA_013403855.1. NCBI lineage: Eukaryota > Fungi > Ascomycota > Sordariomycetes > Hypocreales > Nectriaceae > Calonectria > Calonectria honghensis. Next base: position 595,695 of record VTGB01000046.1, read on the forward strand.
TATACATGGGCAGCTGATTGAGCGAACGGTCGAGTCTGCCTATGGTTCGGTCACATGCCTTCCCGGAGCTCTGACGATGCTGCGATTCACAGCACTTCGGAAGATGGGCAAACACTAATTTGCCGATGAGATGGAACAATGTGATGTCATGTTAAACTACGCCAAATGCCACTTAGAAGAAGATCGATGGCTCACGCACTTGTTTATGGTCGGGGCCAAGAAGCGATATCAAATCCAGATGTGTACCTCGGCGTTCTGAAAAACAGAAGCGGTACAAAGCCATCGGTCTCTAATTAAGCAGCGCAGAATGTGGTTTTTGGGCTTTATCACCAACGAAGCATGCATGTTGACGGACTGGTGGCTATGGAAACGCTATCCTATCTTAATTCTGGTTCGGTTTCTCCAGAATATAGTGCCAACAACTTCCCTGCTATTTTTAATCTCGAATATGTCGCTGATAGCAACGGCGAGGAAAGTAAAAGACCTACCGGTCGGTTTCATTGCCATCTAACTAGGGCTCAATTGGTCACTGATGGTATACATTGGGGCCAAACTAAGGAGATTCAAGATTTGGCTGTATCCCGTAGTGTTTTTTTTTTGAAACCGTTTTACAACTGGTATTATTTGGTGTACGGGATTTTTCGAGCGGGACAGCGAACTTGGGGGGACCACGGGCGGATGCAGCGGCTGCGGACTCAACTACCATCCAGCCCTTGAATGATTGTCACGAAGGTACTTCCCACTCCGGTCACTGCCTGGTCAAAATAATCTAATAATTTTTGAAAGAAAAATAATCCTAAAAAGCCTAAGGGATCATATTCAGAATAATATTTATTTAGGTATTGTTTTATTTATTTTAGAGGAAAAAAACCTCAGCTGTCTAATCTTTTGGAATGAGCCCCATGCAACAAAGTGTCGGACTGACAAACATTCAAGGGTTGTATTGTACAACAGAAAGAGTGGCTGAGCAAACCGGAAAGCATGACGACGATCTTGAAACCACCCCAGATACCTTTAAAGCACCCCGAGCAGTATGCAGGGCAACATTAGACCCCGAACCGAGTTCATCTGACAAGCTTGGACGAACTGAGAGTGAGGTTCAGCCTACACACGACATTGACGATCGATTTCCACCAAAACAAAAGGCTACATCAGGGACATACACATATCCTCATGGGTCCAACACTGCTTTAGATCTCGAGTCTGGGTTTCTTGGTTGGAGTGATCTATAACCGTGCTATGAGAACAGGTCACGAGGAAATTCCGTTGATGCAAACTTGCTTGACCTGATTTGTGCATCACATCAACCAGGAACGTCGAAGGTACTGTCTTGGAATTAAACTGGCTGTTGATTTAATCTGAATGATCAATGCAAACCTTTTCTAATCGATTTGAATTAATGCAGAAATAATATATGATCGTTGACCAGGACACCTTCAGTTCACGTAACCCAGGGCTTAACATGTGTTACGCCCCTGGGTTTCTATCCAGATTTGAAGGGAGTTTTAGTATAGAAACCAACAAACGACCGAAGGGAAAAAAAGTAAAACGACATGCTAAGGAAGCCTGAAAACGTTGTTTTGTGTGTTCGGAGCTGATGTTATTTTCTTTCACATTGCATACCCGTATAATTAACCGAGTGAGCCAAGAATGGGTGCCCGCAACGCGAGGCGTTTTGGGGCGATGGTGGCAAGGGGTTTTTGGGGTGGATAATAAAGGCCAGAAAAGAGGCGCATGGTAAAGACAAATGCATAAGCTCGAGGCAAGACATAAGGCATTTCTTATTTGCGTATTGCGTCAGTCGGTGAGGAGGCAAGACCTGATGGGTATGGATGGGGCAGAGGATTCTGAATGTGTCAAAGTCATGCAAACCGTCCCAGGAAACCAAACCTGTTTTGGAGGGTGTTCCATGCGAGTTAGTCATAGTCATGTAGAAGTAGAAGATGTTGCATGAGGTGGGTATGAATGGCCAACACATAGCTGGAAACTTCTTTGAATTTCTGCTGCATGTGGGGACGTTTCCTAGCTGGCGCAGATTAGCTTTGGCACGTTCTCTCGCCCGCTGTGCTTTTTTTCTTCTTCCCGTTTCTTTTTTTTCGGTCGTCCCCGTTTTGCTCATCGTACCTAGTCATGAACCGGGGTCCATGCTGCTGCTGGCAATGGTGGCGGGGGAGGGGCAACAACGGGGTTGACCAAGGCTGTACTGTACGAGCAGGCGCTGCCTGGGAGACCACGTAACAGCGGCCCCCCAGACATGCAAAAGATGAGGCGAAAGAAGCAAATGGATGTGGAGGCCAAGATGAGGCGACTAATGGCAACGCAGCGGTGGAAGCATTGAATTGGTTGGGTATCTCTGTACCACCACTTACCACCATCACCACCATGCCGCAGCAGCACAAGCCGAGAAAAAAAGAATACTGGATGACAACTGGGCTGATGAGGCTTTGACTTCCAGCCAATCTTGTTTCTCGGAATATGTAGGTGCCCAATCCGCCGAGCCCCCCTGTAATGCACAGCGCTTGCATGCCTGTCGCCATGACAGGTCCGTGGTACTGGAGAGAATCGAGCCGAAGTTGGTGGTTGATTCCATCAGAGTCTTTTGAAGACCACGATAGGTACCTCAGCCACTACCCCTCCTAGGCTGTCCAGCTCACCGACGTAACGTGTACGCCACTGAAACCAATTCCCAAACCCCACTAGAATTAGGTCTGGTCCCTTCTGCCAGGGCGCTGGCGCTTGCAGCGTCCATCTGTCCACCAAGTGTCAGTTACCTGTGTTGCGTTGCAGCCCGTAGCACCCGGTGGATGTACCTTGTACTTCCTGGTCAACCAGGCTAATTTTTCTATCCTCCATCGCACATCATCGACGGGCTAAGCACCGCACCTGCTACCGGCGGCTGTACCTCACTGGGCCTTATCGTCCCCCCCTCTATGACTACGATCCATCTACTCCCCCTCCACCCTTTACAAAAAAAAACACAACCCAACCGCGCCTCAGACTAAAAACTACATCTTTTCTCTCTCCCACATACCCACGACTCGACGACTTTCTTCATCCCGCCCGCGCCCGCCCTCTCGTGAGCCTGTGCATTTCTTTCCTCTCTCTCATATTCCTCTTGTGTGTGTTCGCACCGGGGCAAACCCCACCTCAGAAACCATGAGTGTTGTTGGTGAGTTTTGTTTTCCCTCCCTGTCGTCCTGTAGCCCTCAAGGTTTCGGACAACGGAATAGTTACCAGCTGACCATTCTGTTTTAACCTCTAGGTGTCGATTTCGGAACCCTCAAGACCGTCATTGCCGTCGCGAGAAACCGCGGCGTCGACGTGGTGCGTATCCGACTCTCCCAGTACTCTTTATTCTTCCCCCACCAAATGCTCTCCATTCCCCTCGTCACCCCTCCCCCCGCCATTCCAAGGTTTGCGGAAGAAAAAAACCACCACCACCAACCTCACGCTTCATGACTGTTCATCTACCTAGGGGCCATATACTGACATTTGCGATTCCTAGATTACCAATGAGGTCTCCAACCGAGCAACTCCGTACGTATTCACCCAGTCCTATGCCGGCTCTGCTTGCGGTTGGATTTGGCCGCCCTCACCAAATACTTCGCTGACACTTGAAATAGTTCCATGGTAGGCTTCGGCCCCAAATCTCGTTACATTGGCGAGTCTGCCAAGACCCAAGAAATCTCCAACCTCAAGAACACCGTCGGCAGCCTCAAGCGTCTTGCTGGCAGGACCTTCTCCGACCCCGACACCCAGATCGAGCAACAATACATTACGGCCGCTCTTACCGATGTCAACGGCTTGGTTGGCGCAGAGGTCAGCTACTTGGGAAACAAGGAGAAGTTCTCTGCTACCCAGCTCGTTGCCATGTACCTGAGCAAGATCAAGCAAACCGCTGCCGCCGAGCTCAAGCTCCCCGTCTCCGATATTTGCATGAGTGTGCCCCCGTGGTTCACCGATATCCAGCGCCGTGCTCTCCTTGATGCCGCCGAAATTGCCGGCCTCAAGGTCCTCCGCCTTATCAACGACAACACCGCTGCCGCTCTCGGCTGGGGTATCACCAAGCTCGATCTTCCCAGCGCAGAGGAGGAGAAGCCCCGCCGTGTCGCCTTTGTTGATGTCGGCCACTCCAGCTACACCTGTTCCGTTATCGAGTTCCGCAAGGGTGAGCTCGCCGTCAAGGCGACCGCTTGGGACCGCAACTTCGGTGGCCGTGACTTTGACAAGGCCCTGGTTGACCACCTTGCCAAGGAATTCAAGGGCAAGTACAAGGTCGATATCACGACCCATGGCCGTGCCATGGCCCGTACCATTGCCGCTGCCGAGAAGACCAAAAAGATTCTCTCCGCCAACCAGCAGGCCCCCGTCAATATCGAGTCACTGATGAACGACATCGACGCTTCTTCGATGATCACCCGTCAGGAGTTCGAGGCTATGATTGAACCCCTCCTTGCCCGCGCCCACATCCCTCTTGAGCAGGCCCTATCTCAGGCTAAGCTCACCAAGGAGGACATCGACATCATTGAGGTTGTTGGCGGTGGCTCCCGTGTTCCCGCTCTCAAGGAGCGCATCCAGGAGTTCTTCGGCAAGCCTCTTTCCTACACACTTAATGCCGATGAGGCCCTAGCCCGTGGTTCTGCCTTCAGCTGCGCCATTCTCTCCCCCGTCTTCCGTGTCCGTGACTTCTCTGTGCAGGACATCATCAACTACCCCATCGAATTCGGTTGGGAGAAGGCCCCCGATATTCCCGATGAAGACACCAGCTTGACCGTCTTCAACAAGGGCAACGTCATGCCTTCCACCAAGATCCTTACCTTCTACCGAAAACAGCCCTTCGATCTTGAGGCCCGCTATGCTCAGCCCGAGGAACTTCCCGGCAAGACCAACCCCTGGATTGGTCGTTTCTCTGTGAAGAGCGTGAAGGCCGATGGTAAGGACGACTTTATGATTTGCAAGCTCAAGGCCCGTGTCAACATTCACGGTGTCTTGAACGTCGAGAACGGCTACTATGTCGAGGATCAGGAAGTTGAGGAGGAGGTCAAGGATGAGGAGGGTGACAAGAAGGACCCCGATGTGAGTAGCCATTCTCCACAGTTCGCTGCACCTTATGATGCTTCTGCATTCTTTGTTCAGCCCCCGCCTGATTCGTCATTTACCCCTACTGGAGATGATGACCATCAGCCCGCTAAGCGTCCACGCCTGGAGGGGCAACCGCGTCCATCTGTTCCATCCCCTGTTGTTTCTGACCCCATTTCCGAATTGACTTCTGAGCCACCGTCGCTAACAAACTTGAACTCGAAGGCTATGGATACCGATAAGAAGGATGATGCCCCTAAGAAGACCCGAAAGGTGAAGAAGCAGGTCCGCAAGGGCGACTTGCCTATCTCCAGCGGCACCGGCTCTCTGGATGAGGCTGCCAAGACTGCCTTCCTCGAGAAGGAATCTGCCATGGTGATGGAGGACAAGCTGGTCGCCGATACCGAGGAGAAGAAGAACGAACTCGAGGCCTACATCTATGACCTCCGTGCCAAGCTCGATGACCAATACGCCGAATTCGCCAGCGAGGAGGAGAAGACGACGATCAAGGCCAAGCTCGAGGCCACCGAGGTATGTTCACATTCTACTTGAATGTCTCTTGATCAATGCTAACTCATGCCTAGGACTGGCTGTACGATGAGGGTGACGATACTACCAAGGGTGTGTATGTTTCCAAGATCGATGAAATTCGAGCCATGGCTGGCCCTGTCGTCCAGCGCCACTTTGAGAAGGTTGAGGCTGAGCGACGAGCTGTCCAAGAGCGTGTCGACGCTGAGCGGGCTGCTAAGAAAGCCGCTGAGGAAGAGGCTCGCAAAGCTGCTGATGCCGAGAAGGCTGCCCAAGGCGACCAGGAAATGAAGGACGCCGATACCACCCCCGAGGAAGGCGCCAACGCTCAGTGAATGTGCCAATGGGTAGATGATGTGATGCGAAGACGACAAAATAAAACGAGGAACAAAGCAGATGAAAACAAAGAAAGAGGAAACAATGAGAACGGCAGCATAGATATGTCACGGTTGCAAAGGTTTTATTGGGAGGGATCATTATGACGGATATGTACCCCGCGTTAGACCATATTTATACTTAGTCACTAGGATCAAGACATGAAGTTGGTTCAATAGGTTTTGTTGGATTGCTACACGAGGAACTGTGTGGTCTATTTGAATCCGCCATGCCGACCTGTCTGAGCAGTCATAAAAATGACTGTTCAGATTTTGGGTTCAGAAATTCAAGGTATACGATTACAGCATGGTGAGGCCCATGACTAGTACGACGATCCAAACGACATGCATGAGTTGGGATAAAAAACAATGACATGACGCGGGACTACGGCTTAGAAATGACTGATAGTCATGGTGCGAGTGGGACATGAACTTGAAGTGCGGCCTTGCGGAAAGGATTTTGAGTGGTCCATGTGCATCAAGCCAAGTTCACCAGAATGGAAATCAATAGATACCCGGGGTCGCTTAACTGATGAAGTAAATAAGATCCGCTTTTGGGTCTGAACTGCCTCTATATATTTTGTAATCTCTTGGGCGGTCCATGCTCCCTCCTTCCCAATTCCTCCTCTCACTCGTGCTCCTGGTATCGGGGACCTCAGGTGATGAATGCCAGCAACTTCTTTACACTTGATGTAACTGGCTTGATTCTTCCATCCATGATTCTACATTGACCACGCACCTCTTTCTGCACTGAAGATCAGGACATGACAGCCGGAGATAGGCGAGTGGAGAATTGCAGGTATTCGTATGCCAGCCCATACAGGCCTTAGACCCATCCTGATGCCCAAGTGAGCCCCTTCCCCCAACTCGCCTCCTTCAAGGAGGGAGTGCATTGTTTCTGCACGGCCCCAATCTCGCGCTTAGTTGATATCAAACAAGGGCTTGAGCTTGATGATGAGTTGCCACTCGTCATTGGTGACATCTTTGCGGTAGAACTCCTTGAGACAATCGATGCTGGCTCGTGAGACCAGACTATAGAGAGTGTCTGCCTCTTCAAGGTGACGACCATATGTAGGCTGGTTACCACCCATCTCAATCTTGACTGCAACCGAGGGTTGGCCCTTCTTGCACACAGGGATCTGCTTGTGATCTCGCTCAATTGAGGTCCTGCACTAGCTGTTAGCTTTGGTGGTTTGTTATAGGGGGGGGGGGGCTTGGGGTGGTTCAGGGTCCAACTTACACTCTGCCCAGGTTGATGATTTCCTTGGCTCCGGTAACAGCATTGTGTTTGACAGCAGCAATGGGAGTGTTCACCTTGAGCTGGCCATCGGCCACATCAACACCAACAACGATGGGGTCTGTCTTGTTGAAGACAGCAACAGTCTTCAGAACACAGGGGAAGACAGCCAGCATCTTGGACTCTTCCTTCTTCTTCTCCAGCATTTCGTCCATGTGCTTGGTAAAGTTATCAAACAAATGGTAAATGATGTCAGCTGTGAAAATCTTGACGCCTTGGTCCTCGGCATACTGCTGGGCTTCTTTGTCAACCTTGACATCAAAGCAAAGCATCACAGCATAATCAGGGGCCTTCTCCAGCATGATACCACACTGCATAACATCTCGTTTGTATACGGGGCCGATGCCCACGTTTGCCACGGGAATCTTGCAATCCTTCAAGAAGTCCAACAGAGCCTCGAGCGAACCTAATGTGGATGCTTGCACACTGACACCACGACCAGTCTTCTCCACACGGCTCAGTAGAACCGCTAGATCTGACTCAACCTCATCCACAATATCCTCTTCATCATCGTCAGGTCCGACTACCATCAAACGAGAACCAGCAATGGCGCCTTCGAGGTTGGGGGCACTGATCTTGACACCCAGGGCTGCTTTGACCTCCTTGTTGTGGACATACGCCGACTTGAGACGCAACTCCCTGAGGGGAGCTGGTGTGAGTAGGGCTCTGATATTTGTTGTAATGGCTCCCTCTGTACCGCACAGCACAATTCGATCGCCTTCACGGAGGATACCATTGGACAAAATGACATCGATGGTCATGCCAAACCCTTCAATGGCCTTGACTTCAAGCACAGTTGCCTGGACCTCGGACAGGTACATCAGCGAACCTACCATACGATCCTGGGTGAGTTGCACAATGAGCTTGAGCATGTCAGGGACACCTTCGCCAGTATGGGCTGAGGTAGGGACAAGAGAGACGAATTTCGCCATGGACTTGTTCTGGTAGAAGAGTTCGGAGTTGAATCCCTGCTCGGAGAAGGCCAGCTTGGTAGCTTCTAGACGGGACTTGAATTCGTTCTGCACCGCCTTGCTCTGAAGGGCCAAACTATCTTGGAAGCCGTTGTTGTCAACCTTCTTCCAGCCATAGAGACGATCAATCTTGTTCAATGCCACGATGAAAGGGGTCTTGCGGTCTCTCAACATGCGCATGGACTCCAGTGTCTGCTGTTCAAGGCCGTGCATGATATCGACAACCAGGATAGCAATGTTGCAAAGAGAGGAACCGCGAGATCGGAGGTTGGAAAAGGACTCGTGGCCAGGGGTATCGATAACGAGAAGACCAGGTACCTTCAGCTCGAACTTGTTGTCCTTGTTAACCACGGCCGTCTTCTGTTGGATAGCATCGGCAGGGAAGTAAGTAGCACCGATTTGTTGCGTAATACCACCAGCTTCGCCTTCTTGGACATTGGTCTGTCGGATCTTGTCCAAGAGCTTAGTCTTTCCGGTATCGACGTGTCCCAAAATACAGCAAATGGGAGATCGAAGATTGTCTTTGGAACGAGCAGCCAGGGCAGCCTGGTGAGCTTTCTCTCGGCGCTCTGCCGCCTCTCTCTTTCGCTTCTCCTCAGCCTGTCTAGCAGCTGACACGTTCTCATCCTCAGACTCGGACTCGGATTCGCTCTCTTCATCTTCCTCAGCTTCGGCCTTGTTTCCCTTGGCCTTGCTATCGGCGTCCTCGTCAGAGTCAGCATCCCAGCTATCTTTGACATCGTTGTCAGAAGCCGCAGCAGCCTCCCAGTCATCCTCAACCTCGCTTTCAGCAGCCTTCTTCTCAGCAGCAGCCTTGGCTTCAGCTTCAGCCTTTTCGCGAGCAGCCTTCTCCTCGGCCTCCTTCATAGCTTGCTCTGCCTGTTGTCGGGCCCGTTCAGCAGCTTCCGCCAAAGCCTTCTCCTCATCGATCTGTAGGCGAATGTGAGCATCCATTAAGTTTCAATGAACTCGCTGGGGTTTAAATACCTTCTGTTGACCTCGGCCCTTCTTCCTCCGTGTATCCTGGGAGGGTTTGGCCTTGGGCTCGCCCTCAGCCTGAGGCCCGACCTTGATGCCGGCTGCCAGCATTTGCTGGAGCTTTCGTTCATTCCGCGCCTTCTCCTCTTTCTGAGCCTTGGTGAGGAATTTGCCATCCTTCTTTAGCTGTTCGATCTTCTCCTTCTCCTTTTGCTTCTTGAGGGCCTTGGCTTCTTCGCGCTTTTTCTCCTCTTCAGCGGCCAAACGTTCATCCTCCTCGGCTTTGGCCTTGCCCTCAGCTACAAGGCGAGCTTCTTCGTCTTGTCGACGCTTGAGTTCGGCCTGTTGTTTCTGAATCAAAGCCAAATGGGCAGGGATCTTTTTTTTCTTGCCGCCCGTTTCGGCGGCAGCTAGCTCGGGCTCGGGAGCAGGTTCGGCGGTCTCTTTGACGACGGCAGCTTTCGCTGGCTCAGCCGCTTTGGCGGGGGCGCCACCCTTCTTCTTCGCAGCCTAGTTTTGACGTGTTAGATAACATGTGTATTCGTTTAGGATAAACTTGCGCTGCAGCCGTGCGTAAATTTTGGTAACCTACTTGTTCCTTCTTTCGTTGCTTCTCACGCTCCTTCTTGAGTTTCTCCTTCTCAGCCTTGGTCAAGATGCGGCCAGATTCGTCGACATCAGCAGCAGCAGCAGCAGGCTCGGGTTTCTTCTGTTGCTGTTTATTGTTCTTGCCACCTTTTCCCTTCTTTTCGGGGAGAGCAAACTCGTCGTCCATGTTGGCCTCCTCTGGTGCTTTGGAAGTGAGGTCTTCGGCGGGGGTTTCAGCTGGTGCGGGTTCCTCGTCGACAATGCCCTTCTTCTTGCGCTTTTCCTTGTTCTTGCGCAGCATGGCCATCAAGCCGCCGGCACCAGCGCTGTCGTCCTCGTTGGCATCACCAGCGTCGGCAGCGGCAGTGTCTTCGGAAGCGGGAGCCTGCGGGGCAATGCTCTCGCCCAGCTCGGCCTCCCAATCATCGTTGGCCTTCTTGTTTCCCTTCTTCTTTGGCGCCATATTGACGATATCTGGAGGACAGAATCTCGAGCTAAAAGGAAATCAAGCAACCAAGCCCTCGAGCGTCCAATGTCCAGGATCCCAAATTGGTGGGGTTGTAGGATGGACTTTTTTTTTTTTTGGTGCAGCGAGAGTGAGGGACGACGCTCTCAAACGTGTGGATGGTCCGTTTGGCTAGGTTGGTGGCGGGACACAGTGGGCTACTGAGACGGGGCTAAGGCGGGGCAGCCCACACTACTGAACTGCTGTCACTATTATTATCGGTGCGCCTGGGTCTTCGTTGACCAAGGTCACTTTTAGCAAGGCTTCCACAGCTTCGGTGGCGAATATGAGTGGGAACTCGAAAAATCCAGCGCGGGAGACCAACGTCGGGTTCGTAACACGATCCGATACAACATGCTATGCCTCCTATACGCGAAACTCGAGCGAACTTCAAGACTAGAAAAGGAATCTACCGCCACAGCCGTGTGCACCCGCACTAAAGGAACAAACAAGTCTTCAGAAATAGGATGTGAGCTGAGCTGAGCTGAAGAGGTCACTTTGAAACTCAGTGAAGCAGGGCTATGACGCTGTTGGGCAGAAAACGGACAGTTTATTTTGTGAATGACATATTATGTAAGCAGCAACACATGCTTCACGCACCACATCATCTGCAATTAAATGTCACCAAGTATTGCTAGGTAAGGTGGCAAGCTGCGTTTATGGACCAGATCCCCTTTGGTTGCCCTCTTTTATTTTTAAGCCGCTAGAATCATATAATCTCATGCATTCTCTCGTACCAAAATTCGCTCATCTGGGTCTGTTCTTACCAAAATCATCATCCACGTATACCATGTGAAGTGTCTTCAGCTGAATATCAATATCTTGTCTAGACCTATCTCTTCAATCTCATTCTAATAGCTGACTGATTTTTAATCTACTTCTTAACCCTGCTAATGTTCAAAAAATGATCCATCTTTTCTCTGAAAAGTATTGTCTCATGAAGGTCATGTTCATTGTCAATCGTAGCACTATGCTGTTCATACCCTACCCCTTGCTCACCAAAAATTCGCGATAGCAATTGAACATGAGTGCTCCACTACAAGGGAGAATCTAGAAGGTACTCTAGTATATCATAGCCCAACTCAATATACTTGCCACGCCCGCCATCAGGACTATCGCGAAAGCCCTGTGTGAAAACTCCGTCGTTGATACCATCAAGGTACTCGCAAAACAAATCAAACGCATCAGGGATTGCCGTGAGAGACTCTAGGGTATTTGGCCGAAGACAACGCTTCAATACATCCCCGTTGATATGTAGCGTGTTCTGGTGCAACCGGGGTTCCAATGCCGAGTCCATCTCCACGTTATTAATGGGTTGGGTGCCAAGAAGGAAGGGGCACACTTCTGTAGTCAGCTGAGCTAGGTTCTGAATTAGTCGTAAGAATTTCCAGAGGTCGAGTCCAATGAGTGAAAAGTGTTGCAAGGACCCATCTAGACAGGCCCCAAAAATTTCGGCACCATCAACTGTGCTCAGGAGACTGTCATATCGGCGCTCACAGCCCGCGCTCAGCCATAACGGGCGTGTGTGTCCCCTCCGAAATCGCCTCACATTAGACGGTAGCGTCCCCTCGAAAGAAACCTGGAGTTCTTTGTTCCGTTGTCCCCAGGGCACCCACAATCCTGCAATGGTACTTGGAGCCGAGGAAAGAAGAGTTATGGGCCATTTACCGCGAGGCTCTGCGGTGTCTCCTATCTCAATCGAGTGCCACGCATATCGTGTCACTTGGTCACTATGGATGAGTGATGCATCTGTTGAGTCTGATTCAACATGCAAGTCTATGATTTGCAGGGAATGAGACGTTGTCAAAGCGCAAACCTTGCCGTTGACTACCTGTAACGAGGTTGCCGGCGAATCTAGCTGGAACCTTTTCATGGGTTTTAGCTTTTTCTCGGCAAGATCTAGAACTTCCCAGTGCAAGACTTTGCCAACACAGAATAAGAGACCCTCTGCGTCGCCCACTGCAGAGTAGATAGGTTCTTCAAACCCCTTTTTCTTATATCGAGTCCAATACAGTAAGCGCCGGGGACTGTTCGTTTCTCTTTCGTCACTCTCAGATATTACTGAGATAATCAAAAGCCGACCTCTCTCGGTTGTAGCGATGATGAAGGGAAATACTTTGCCGTCCTTGATGTAATGCCATTCACTCAAGGCCCATATTTTATCTCCCGGAATTCCCAGTCCAGAAATATTGTCACAAGGTTGCCTGTCCTTATCACAGGGACTGGAAATAATTGATCCCGTGTCTGGATCGATGAAGGATAGTGTTGGACCATCGTTAAGGTGAGCCACGATGAAGCATTTCCATGTACTAGAATATATGGCCCGGGATGGTGTTCCTTGTAGCGGTATGCTTCGAGGAACTGGTCCAACATGAGGCCAAATATCAGCAAAAAAAACGCGAGATCCTGTAAGCATCATCAAAGACATGTGACCTTGGTACTCGGATAGACTTTGCTGGAGGCAGAAAATAGAATGAATCGGGGGTGATGGGAGAGAAAGATCGCTGGAGTCGGTCGACCAAATAGGGGTCTTCGTCTTGAACCGAGTATGGCGCGAAGAGAAGCCCGTCATGATTACGAGGTTGTTGTCACAGCATGCGAACATAGCGGCCTCGCCACCAAACGGTCCGGGGGCGCAAGACACAACCACAGGTGCCATTCCCAGACGTTCCACGGAGAAGGAAAACGCGCAGTCTTGTCGGCCAACCGTACCTGTGACTAGATGACCGCTTCGAGTGCCGAACACAATAACGGCATCATCCACATCCTCAGTTAACGCAGAAACGCTCGTAAATGCCTCTATTTGAGCGTGAGCTTCCCCCATGTCGTCACCTACAGCTTGTTCAGTTATTTTCCACAAGTTATGAAAAGCTAGGGTTAAACGATTACCATGATTCACGCTAAGTGTTTTGCTCATCACCGAGTGGCCGTTTGCAGAGTAGATCGTTATTCGAGCCGACGCGTCCATTGTTGAGCCGACCACAATCAACATCTGCCCAGAAACCGTGAGAATCGAGATGCAGGAAACCTCGCCATTTGCTTCCCATGAGTTGACGAGCGTGACATTCATTTGATCAAGTTGCAGAACATGAAGCCGAGATACTTCGTCCTGGTGGGAGGACACAACCACAAGATCGCCGTTGCAAAATGCATTCTCTACCACCACGCCATGAATCCCAAGAATCTCGTGGTGAGGGCGCCTGGAACTCTGCGATGGTACAACAAGTGTTATGGAAGTTTCGGTGACTTGCACAACGGTGCCCTGCTCGTTTTGCACCGCACAGATCGTTCGAGACATTGTATCAAACGGTGAGGCTTCAGGGGTAAGAGCAGTAGCAGCATCAAAGCTACCGGAAATATGAAAGACATAAGAAGAATGTGGCAGGGACAAGAGGGCGTAAAAGCCCCTCTCGCCGTGGATTTCCATTGGAAACATCCATGATTGACGCACTGGTTCACCGTAGTCTAAGTCAAGTACGAGTCCAATTCGAGCTTGAATTCCCCATCTCAATTCAGTCAAACTTGACTTAAGCCCACGTCCGGATGCACAAAAGATACGATCGGGCTTTGCCAGGGACTGTGATGTGCTGTTTCTTGGGGTCACTGCCTCCATGGGACTTTCCCCAGTCCACGATGAAATTTCGTCTGTTGTAGTCATGTCGACAACCGGAGACCAATTGGGGATGGTGCTCACATGTTCTAAGTCACTGCGAGCAGGAAGCTAATTTCAATGGTTAGTCGCGGTTCAAGGCTGTGGCACTATAGAAACTTGCCTTCCAGATACCACCAGAACCCGAATCCCCACCGACGATCAAAACATCGGCAAAGCGATCATAAGCTGTGGTGAAAGCGGTTGAAATATTAGCCTTGATGCTTTCAAGGTTGGTCACAGATGGCATCAACTCGGATGCGTCTATTTCAACGTGGATAACAACTCCATCTTCTCGTGCCAGATAGATGATGTCCGTCTTTTCGAAATACGATTTCAAACGGAACGGCCTCGCCCAAGCGGTCCATAATGGCTGTTGATTTCCATGGTGAAGTTCTGTCGGCCCTGGAACATTTGTTTGCAATTGTTCAAACTGAGGCAGGTCTTCTAAAGCGCATTTGACAATCCCGATAGAGTTCTCCGATACGGCAAAAAAAGCGGTATTGAAACGCAGGGGCACTAACAATAGTGGCATCTTGTAGGCATCTGGGAGGCGAGTACCCCGTTTTTCGGGTTCGAAAACTGATTTGAGGTTTTCACCTTTCTCCCACTCGTAGTAAATCATTCGCGAAGTTTTTACCGTGCGGCTAGGCTCGTATCTAGCTATAATCAACAAAAGGATGATTTGAAAGTCATGATCTTGAGGGCGCGGGTGCAAAAATTCCATCTTGTGGATAACGCCCTGTGTCGTGCGAATGTGGACGGACCGAACCGGTTTAAAAGAGCCCTGACGCATGTATTCAGAGTTCATGGTCTCCATAGACGCGAGTTCATACACGATGAAGGCACCTTCAGCAGGTGCGGCGGCTAAATAGCGTGATGTTGGGTCAACTGATAGATGAAATCCCAAGAACTTGAGGTTTTTAGGGCTACTCTGTTTGGAGAAAACAAAGTTGAGGGATCCATTTGTCGACTCGAGAAATAGGAAGATAGCCTCGCCGGTTTCGAGCATCAGAACGAGTAACTGGGGAGGGAGCGATCGAGGCTCATGATTTCCAGGGGCGGCGGCGGCATCTTGCATAGAGACATCGAGATCCTCGGTCTTGATCGAGTTGAGGGGTTCGGCGTTGGAGTTGTCGTGGGATGGCGGTCCAAGAACAACAGCGTTTCGGATTCTGTAGTCAAAGTCGGATTTCCTGATGACTTCGTGGAGCTGTCCATCATCGCGCAGCTCGCTGATTTGAACGAAGCGGTCCTGGCCATGTTAGCAAACCCCCAAAACAAGCAAGTTAGGGCGTCGCTCTAGTGACGAGAAAAAGAAGCCTCTGGGCCCGCATATTTGATGTTTGAATATGGTAGTGATCATCACAAGTAGTTTTCTCTGAGGACTAACATGAAATTTACAAGACTGGTCTGCCACAAACTGTCGGCGTAGAATTTGCGTAGAGAGGGAGGGGTAGGGGCATCTTCCAGGACAGCCGTTGGAAACAAACCGGTACTTACACCAATAAAAGCAATATCATTAGAATTCTGGGATCTCAGTCGCACGGGAAGAGCCCAGTGGACAACAGGACTCTCGATAACCGTCCTAGAGAGGATGCCGCAAATAGGAACTTCGGGAAGTGGTTCGGTGGCGGGCTTGGGGGCGGTAGAGGCTTTCAGCGCTTCTTGAACGTTAACCGTTTCCAACACCCACTCGCCGTCTCGTAAGACGTTACTCTGAAAGGCCATGCTCATGGCTTCATGGCATTAAGCCGAAGAAGGCCAGAAACGTGGGAAGCCGACAGCTAGATCGCGGGAGCGGAAACGGGAACGGAGACAAATGCGGAAACGGGTGGGACAAGAGAGGAAGAACTCCGGCCGTTAATTTTGGTCCCAGTAAGCAGGCACGTACAGGATACTCTTATGTCGATGGTACGGGGCCAGGGAGGTAGAGCATGTTCGTATTGTATGCGTCCGTGGGTGTGTGTGGTGTGCGTTTGGTGCGCCCGTGTGCGCCCGTCTGAAGCTGGGCCACTGACTGGTTCAGTCCAGGATGTTTTGGTCCAGTCTGAGAGGCCAGAAAAGGTAGTGAGTGTCCTTCCAACGCCAGCCAGTCAACGGTCCAGTCGCGAATTCACAGGTGAGAAGCCCGCAAAACGCTGCCCACTATCCACAAACACCTCCAAGTACTCACGAGGACCGCGTAGCTGATGGAGAATATAGAATAGCGTGTGTTCAGGGTGCACTGATTGAGAGATTCCCAGATACGGCACCTGACAGCTATGGAGTTTGCCGATGGCCCTGGAGCCAGTGACGAGAGGGCGGCTGGTTGGGTAGATATGTAGGTAGCCCAAGCAAGCAGTCGAGGGGACAAGGCAACCCGGGAGCAAACAGGCCCGCAAACTAGGCCTTCAAGGCCAAGAATAGCAAACCAAGTCAAAGCAAGGGAGCTGAAGGAAGGCAGCCAACTGCCGGATAGGAGGGCAACGCGGCCAAGTCCAAGCGTGAACCTAGTTTGGAAGGTGGAATAATAGCAGTAAGAGAGGTGCTGCACGGGTTTTGTTTCCTGTCCTTGTGTGCCAATCGCTTCTTGGCCTGGATGTGCCCTTAGGATCTCTGTCTCTCCTGAACACACCTCAACCGGTGTGGTAGTAGGCCTAGTCTTAATTGGTGATGCCGTGCTTGTAGGGCTGCCACCCCACAACAAAGCAAACGAGGTCACCCCGTGAAGTGGGAGGGTTGGATTCTGCAGGTGACTTTGAGAACCCGATTTCACTGTCGGCTGTTGTTGAATGAGACAAGACGAGAATGAGGCAACGAGGCAATGAGGCTGGGTTTGAGGGATTCAGCCTCCAATCAGCCAGTCGGGCCTGTTACCCACCTAGCAAAATACCACGCGCACCTCAGTGGCTAATCTAAGGGTTTTCAGGGATTCCTAGAGGGACTTAGGGGGGTGCTAGGTACACTTATTACAGCGCGCCGACCTGCCGGCCTGCCCACGTAGGTGGTACCCTGGATAGCCTACCACCGAGCAGGCATCAAAGGTACAGCTAACTAATTTATAGCGCCTCGACCCCGCGTCAACCAAGCAGGAAGGGACCCAGACGTGTATGTATCTACCCGGTTCCCCGTGACCGGCATGCGTCTTCAACCAAACAGGGAACAGTCGCGTTGGAGATAGGCCCAGCAAGTATAGGGAAGGAAGTCGTTACGGGTATGCATTTGCGCTTCTCCACTCACAAAAGAAAAAAAATTTAACGGGGCTAGCCTTGAGCTCTCGATGGCGGTGGCAGAGCTTACCAGGGAAGCACGCGGGAGGCGTAGGAGGAGCGCATAGCTGCGTCCAATAGCATCAGACTTTTGGCAATGTTATGAAACATAATCAGTGGGGAGATGTTCTGCGGTACACTAATTATGGCTCATTCTCTTTATTGTTCCTGTCTGGGTGTGTCATAATTTTTGCCATCGGCGGCTCCCGTCGGTTTGAGGTGGTCCACTTCCCATTCACTGGGCACTGGGCGTATGTACATGGCGACGCCGTCACTCGGCCCCGCTAGACAAGCGTTGAAACCTGGCCCTTTGGAGACGACCTATAGCATAAGCAGTCCCAAGCTCCAGGACCCGCCAACGATCTATTGACTGTTTGCCTGTTGAACAGTTCAATGGGCCTCTTTAGCAACATGTCGCACGTCTTTGTGCGAGAGAGCAGTGTTTGGGGTTTTGCGACGACACGAGAAGCCCCCACTTTGGGAGGCCGGGTGCGAGAAGAACAGTGGTGCGGACGAAATCGACAGAACCTCCACACTTCTCCACCAAGAATCTTGTATTACTACTTTGTGAACGAGCGACATTGCGCGCCACTCCGCGGACACTTGCTCGCCTAGACCCAGGCCTCCCGAGGTACATACAGTACCTGTCTACGGATAGGCAGACACTTGGAGGGTGTGGCTTTGGTGGTCCAGTAGTATCCGCCATGCACCGAGCACCGACGCAGCAGCCCAACACGTACCCCCAGTAATTACACCCGCCCTCCTCAGCCGCTGCCCCCAGCACGTCAAAACATCTACCTCCATTTACAAAATCTTAGCAAGCCAGTTAACCCACCACAACAAAGGAGCGCAAACCCGTTCGGCTTCTTCTCCAGGGATCCTAGTATTGCTCCTTGCTATTCGTTCACCACATTGAAGGCCCCTGGACTGTCTCGGATTCAATATTCCACACCTCCCCTTGTGGAGTCGGTCAATATCCCGGCACGTTTCTATGCTTATGCTGATGGTGGTTCGATCTCTGGCACCCAGGCTCTTACTCTGTACGATATAGTTGCCCGTCCGAGTGAAATTGGATGAAAAGCAACGACGTTCCATTGGGTACTTGCCATTTCCGAGCTAGCCCACCTCTTAACACATGTCTATGATAACCCTCCGTCTTAAAATGATCTGCCTGTTCAGCCAATCAATGCAGAAGTGGTCTGTGCAATTTGGGGGCAACGGATCAATAGAGCCAGAGTTTCTCTCTTGCTAGCCCCTTGTGCAAAGCATTCCAGTTGCTACCCACTAGAACACAATGCACCGTATCCCAAACAGCTCAACTACGATGGGCGCTAATAAGTTTGCGTCTCCTGGAATCTCAGGTTGGCCCTGTTTCTTCAAGTAAAACAACTTATCAGCAGTTAGACATTAGGTGCAATTGATGGCGAGCGATGGCTCCCGAATACACCACCCTCAATGATCCAACTGAAGCCGGGTACCCGGACACTGGAAGATGCAGTGAGGCTTGCCAACCGTGGTCTGTCGCTAACGGGCCCGGGCCGATCACATTTTTTTCGTCGATCTGCGCTAGGACTGGGAGATGTATCTGTCAACCACGACCCCTGCGGCCAGCCGGAAGATCAGCCAACTGCCACCAAATTGTTCTCACACCACAAAACCCAACCAAGAATCAGTTGCTGACAAGTTCATACGGTAAACACGGGGAAGGACCCCTGCGGCATGTCAGGCGAGACCTTTGCTAGCCCTGGCGTCCGCTGCCATACCCAGTTGATCTACGTCCCTAAATTTGCTTGCCGGTCCCGTCCAGGGTTGTAGCAATCGTAACCCGGGCCAGACCGAACAATGCATGTATGTGCTCCTTGCTTATCTACACTAAGGCCCGGCCATTCCCCAAAACTGCCGAAACTGGACAGCGAACTGCCTGAGAATGCTCTCGGATACCAATTGGTTATTCTACCGCAATGTGAGATCATGATTACTTTCTAGCTGCATGAGCGAATGCCAGGGTTGCTCGCCTTACTTCGTCGCGTGCCACTCTAATACCTCGCAAATTTGCGACACCGTGCGCTGAGGACGACCTGTAACATAATGACAGCCAAATATCCCACCATTGAAGGGTAACGGGCAATCGGACAACGTGCCGATTGTTCCCCAGATCTGGACATCAAACCTTGAAGGTAGGGTGCACCCTCCTTAGTGCCATCTTAGTTTATTTTCGCACACAGCATAACACGCAGAAAGACAGCAATTCCTAGTTTGATTTGACCGGATCCAGACCACCATACATGGACACTGCACAGTGTGGTACATGTCTCATTTGGAGGGAGAGATTGGCGGCGATTTGTGGAAGTACGCTTGTCCACTTCTGCAGGCCTCACCCCGGAGCGACGGCTCATATGCACCTCGTTTACCTTTTTCGGCATCCTAACCCGGTTTGGAACGAGCTCGGATGGGAACAAAAGAAAAGTGCCCTATGTTGACTCAAAGTTGTTCAAACAAGTTCTGAGACATGTATAAGCGCTGCGCATCTCCAAAGAGACTGTCAAGGTGCTGGCTGCTAACTGCTGGCTAATAACACGAGACAAGGGATGGCAAACGGGTCTTGGTGCTAATTGAAGCATGGAATACTCTCTACGCAGGCAGATGATGCTTCAGTATTGCTGGCGGAACATAGATTTTGGAGGTAATCATAAACTCCTACATTCAATAGCAGGTGGCGTCCACGGCCGGAACTGACTGGCGTTGGATCTCGCGCCTGCTAGACACAGGCAAATCTATCAACTAATACCACGCCAAGCCTGTAGCGGTCAAAGGCCCTCCGTCGTGAGTTGACAAGTCGGGAAATCCCTTCGAACAATCAGTTTGGGGCACGCGCAAAGGCCCCTGTGGTCCCAATTCAGTGGACCCGAGTGGGCCGGGGATGCGTGGGCGCTAGCCACTGGTGATGTGTATCCATGCTGTTAGTGATGTCTCCCAGAGGATTGATGAGAGGTGTGGATATGAGCAGAGGGTACCCGAAAAATCGTTGTGGTTACAATAAGGAGCCCCTAGGCACAAGACACGTAGTCACGGAGGATCCATTTCATTATGCTGGCGAGATTTGGATGGGGTGAGTCGTCATGGTCCAGATGCCGGAGCGAGGTCGCATCCGCAGCGAAGCATTACAAATGGCCTTGATGCTGCCTTGACTTTTTATGCTACTGGACTGAACTTGGAGGAGAGCTTTAGGGGATCTACATACACATGGAACTGGGAAATTCCGATTGTAGTCGCATGGTGGGTTTTGCCAACACGCTTGGGCTGCCGCCATGATTGATCTGCAGCTAAAAAGATGACCGATCTTCCCCGGAAATCCTGTCCTCGAGACGAGGGCCCCTAATATGCGACTTGGACCTGACAAGAATAAAGAATTATAATTCAGAAGAAGAAAAACCAAGCACGCGACGGGAACAAGGAACATGGTATTTGTGTCAAGAGGTTGTTCCAAAAACAAATATCTCGCTAGGTCCAAAGCTACATCTCGATGCCCCTCTTGACTGGGATGCTAAGAGATATATACCTTCGGAAGAATGGATGCAAAACACTGCAACATATGCCATCCGACCTGTCATTATCTCAATGCTGCCGACGTTGCTCTGGCCCCCAGCAGAAATCAATGCCACATTACATTCCCGCAGCCAGCAAGGCGCCCTTTAGTAAATGCATTAGTAGCTAGCCGCAGATTATTCAGATTGCAGAACGCACAGCGCAGGGGAAAAGACGCAAGCTTGCAGCAGACCAGTGGCACTGTACTATGCTGACTTATGTGCCACACAAGGTTGACATAGTGGAACTTGGTGGTACTCTTGACTTCCACCAATCACTTCGGTACCCTCCTTGCGCTGAGAGGTACTGGATGGTGACCAATCCCAGCTAGGCAGGGATCGACTTCCAGGAAACCCAATAACGTGCGTACCTACCTAAGAACGACGCCAACGCCAACGACACCTCTCGAGTCTCAGGCCCAGCGTAAAGGACAGCCGTGCAGTCCACAAGTATTCGATTTTTTTTTCTTACCTTAGACATTCAGGCAGACGACAGCAACCACCGTCTCCCAGATCCCGGCAACGGCAGATACTAACTATTCTTACTGGCCGGGACGGGTTCAGCCGCGCCACACAGACCCTAGCTCAAGGTCGCTGTTTCGGCTCCATCTCAGGCTCCTGCTCCCCTCTGCGCGGCCATGAAGTGAACAATCCGCATCCACTAATCTTCTGCATCCACCTTCTTCACTCTCATCAAAACTCACGGCCTTTGCTTGCCACTGCATCTATGGATCCGGAATTGAACAACCCTGGCGAGGGGATTCCCGCGGACCCCGGCAGCGACCGCCTAACTCCCACTGCCAGCCAGAGCCACAGTACCCTCGCCGGTTCCGAGTCAAGCTCAAATCCTAGTTCTGACTCTGGTAATGCGGACACGACCTGCAACGAGCTGGACCCCTTCCATGTACAAAAGAGAGACGACATACTCACTGCGTGCAATTGGAGAGATGTCGGCCGCCTCCGATGCCTTGCCCAAGGCAAAGGTGGCCTCCTGACAGATGTCTTGCGCAGGCGAGCCTGTAAGTTCCTTATTTCCGGCCACGTACTAGCCACACGCGTTTGCTTACATGCCTCAAAGGGCCCCTGTTGCTTGGCCTCGAGGTCCCATCCAAGGACAACGGCAGTGTTAGTGGCAGCCATGAAGACCTCGCTGCCCCAGATGTTACCCCTGTCGACGCTATAGACTGGAGGGATTTGCCACGCCACAGGGATGAGGACCAAGTCCAGCTTGATGTGAACCGGTCCTTCATCTACTACCCGAGTAGTGCGCCTGCCCTTGCCTCTCCCTCCCAGCGTCTTTTAGCTAACCTTCTCGGCAGACCTCTCTGACGCTGAGCTAAGCCAGCGCAAGGCAGAGCTTTCCGCCCTCATCAATGAAATTCTCCGCCGTCATCCCTATCTCTGCTACTTCCAGGGCTACCATGACATATGCCAAGTATTGTTGTTGGTCCTGGAACCCCAATGGAGGGCTCAAACGTTAGCTCGCCTCTCTGTTTTGAGAATCCGAGACTTTATGCTGCCAAGCTTTGCACCAACTACCTCCCAGCTTCGACTACTCCCTGACATTATCAGCAGCGCTGATCCCGAACTACGGCAGCATCTTGCTGGCGTGGAACCGTTTTATGCTCTGGCAGGCACCCTGACCATGTATTCCCACAATATCGAGGGTTACAGAGACATTGCCCGACTGTTTGACGTTTTCCTGGCCCGCGAGCCCGTCTTCAGTATATACGTATTTGCTCAAATCATCCTTGACCGTCGGGATGAAGTCTTCGAGATCGACGAGCCCGATATGCTTCACGTTATTCTTGGCAAGGTTCCAGCTACAATGGATCTAGATAAGCTTGTGGCCGATGCAGCGCAACTTTTCGAGAAATACCCCCCTGAAGCCCTTCCATCGTGGCGGCGAATATCAAATTCAAGCGCCCTCAAAACAGCCCGAAACATCGAAGATTGCGCCCATCAAACTATAGAAGAAGGTGAAGAGTTGTTTCACAAGCAGGTCAAGGAAATCCAATGGGCCGAAGTGTACGATCGCGTGAAGTTTACACTGTGGG
Organism: Calonectria honghensis; assembly: GCA_013403855.1. NCBI lineage: Eukaryota > Fungi > Ascomycota > Sordariomycetes > Hypocreales > Nectriaceae > Calonectria > Calonectria honghensis. The sequence goes on from VTGB01000046.1 coordinate 618,556, forward strand.
CATACCGCCGCCCAGCCAGGGCGATCGGCATGGCTGTTGCTGTGGGCGCCTTGGCATTCTATCTTCGACGCAATCCAGTGATCATCAATCGCATCGTGGCCTTCTTTTCGAGATAGACATAGCTGTAGTATCGTTCACGCGGACTGGTTCATGTCGGATATGTATTATCTAGAACCCTGACACAATTGTGCATGTTTTTTATTCCAGTGGATAAATGTCTAAGAATATAAGGGGGAAACTCCGTCTAGTTGGATAAGTTCATCTCTTCCCGGGACGCCATACATTATAGATCTCCCATGATCACGCCTGATATACTCGCAAGTCTGTAAAGTCACCCTTTACCTCCTATTGTTGGCTTTAGATTCGTGGCACTTCTCGCCAAATCCTTGGGCATTCTTCATGATCCCTCCTGGAATTGCTCCTTCAGCCTTTCGAAATGTTCTTGCTGATCATCTGCTTGCTTGCCGCTTGCATCACTAATGATGGTTAGAATGAGTGAGTAATTGTTATACAGGAATCGTCCGCTCTTGCGCTTATCGGAGGCATAAGCTTGAGCGTGACGGCTGAGAAACGTCTCAACTTCCGTGCGCAAACGATACAAACTAGCAACAACAGGCTCGTCATCGCCACCATCGGCGCTGAGGACTAGGAATCCATGGAGAAGCTGGCCAAATCGCTGAGTCACGACATGAGGCGCGGCCGACATTTTGGCCTGATCTGCAGCCCGGACGGGCTTGGTTGGCAACGTGTTGGTCAGGGCACGGACCGACTCGCAGTGGCGGTCCATGATGACCTGTAGACGGGGCCAAAGAAGCATGTTGGTGGCGTTTATGTAACTGTCACCAGCGGGAACCTTGCGACGTTGCAGTTCAAAGGCAGAGTGTTGGTTGAGGCGGATACATAAGAGAACTCCCAGGGCATCATAAGTGTCGGAGACGAGTGTTTTGGTAAGAGTTTGCCCAAGCTCAAATGTGGGCTCAAAGACGTAGTTGAAGTTCTTGGAAATCTGGCTGAACGAGAGAGAGGGGGAGAAGAAGGTGGCCATGAAAGTATACTCAGCTGTGGCATTGTCCACCAGAGCTATGTTGAAGTTGCGGAATAGAACCTCAAGATAGTGTGTCGTTTGGTCCTCCTCAGCAAGATACGATGACATCGCAGCCTGATTCTTTGTCTTTAGAAGGTCTATTCGGCGTCCCAAGTTGAATGCATCATGAGGCGGACCCGGCATCCGTGAGCTGGAGAGGACGGTTGCTTTGCGAGAGGTGTCGTCATGCCCCAACACATCATTTTTATCAAGAATATGAAGCTTGATCTTGCCGAGGGCTTTCTCGTAGCGATTAAATTGATTTAGATAATACCATCGCATTGTGTTCATGTAAGCGAGAGCAATCTCATTGGCAAGCGTCGCATGGTGCTTGTGCAGAAACGTGAATAGATCTTTGAACCTAAGAAAGTTCTGTTGCTGGATAATCTGAGCGTTGATGTGTGGCGATCGAAGTGCTTTAATTTGGGCAACAATATAGTCGCGAATACGCTCGATAGCCTAGACCGGTTAGAAAACAAACGCCGTTTCGCTAGGTAGTGCAGATGTGCTATACCTTTAGCGTGAGTTTCTCGAAAAGCGGACCGAGATCCTTGGAAGCATTTGTCTGCTGCGATTCGGTTTTCTTTTTGAAAATACCTGCCCTCCGATCAAACTCGGCGAGCATTTTGACCCATGATTCGTCTATGTGCCCCTCGGCAATCTTGGATATGATCTCGGGTGGCAGACTGAGCTCCTCAACCAAGGGGCCCAATGCCCTTTCAACCTCCTTTCGATTTTCCAGCCTCCTATTCAGAGCTGTCGAGCGAGCCTGAAGGGATTCGATGTCGGCAGATACGGTAGCGAGGTCGTTACGAAAGCTCGTTAGGTTAATTTCGACGGAATTAAGGACGCCGTCGCATGCCGCTATTGATCGATGCAGGTCCTCAAGCTTGGTCCTCTCGGTTTCGCCTGGAAAGTACACCAATTAGCATTCCAATCATAAGTTTCTGCACTAGAGGACGCGGACACTCACTCTCTTCAGCCGTCTGTGGCTTCCCGGTGTTGCATATGGCAGCTTCTGGGGGTTGCGACGCCGCCAGTTCCTTTAGAGAGAGTCCACCGAAATCTACATCGAGATTAAGATCCTCCTCACTAATGGCAGTCTTCGGACTTCCATCAACGACGCTAGTGCTTGTGATATTCGCCAGCAGTGTTCCTAGCACGTCGAGGGATTCTGGTCCAGGGTCGTTGATTGTCGATTGCTTTAGGTTGGATCCGTTGGGTTTGCGGGATGAAAGGAGTGACGAGGAGGAGTCATTAGATGCAAGAGACAAAGAGGAGCTTCGTGGAGAATTTCCAGCGCGTTGGAACGTGACGTATGGACTGAGAGCACTTGAGGTTCTCTTGGGTAGCGGCGAATATGGTCGGCTAGAGGGTTGGGAGGTCGAGGGACTGGAGGCGCCCGTCTGCGTCCCGGCTAATCGGTCCAGCCACATGGTGACAAGAAAAGGCGAGCTTTCAGAAAATGAGAATGCCAGGCAAGGTCGATATAGAAACACAGTCAGGTCATGGTCATTAGTGAATTCCTCAGGCGGATGTCGTCGGACGAGGGCAGGATGGCACGCGAGGCTAGCTCAGCATGGATTGTCAGTCAGCTTCCAGCCAGCTTGCAAGCAAGGCTGAGGAACGGTGGGTTCAGTATGGATTCGACTTCTAATTGGACAGCGGCCGGTCGAGGAGTGGCTTGGCCCATTGGTCGTCGATCTGTGGCTTGAAAGCGGGGAAGGCCAAACCGACATGCTGCGCCACATCCGCACAATGGCCACCGCCACAGCAACCCCGCCGTATGCCCTCGCACTTTGAGGAGAAAAAAAAAAAGACATTGATCAATCAGTCTACTGCCACGGAATTCCCCAGTCTTTCTAACGTCAATGTAATCTGCGAATAATGCTGCAGGGAAAGACGTGGCATTACTTGGGTCTTGTTGACACGGCAATGGATGGAATTTTCTCGGTCTAAGAAAGACGCACAAGGATGCGAGGTGCAACGCATGATGCCCCGCGCGGATGAAAAAGTGGCATGCAACCCTCCATTCACACATCCCACCACTCGCCGCCGCCATCATTCATCGTCATCCCTCATCGGGCAGCGAGAAGAGAAGCGGGGGTTGGCCACCCGAAACGCGCACATAAACCCGCCGCATGACCATGCCCTGGGCTACTGCGGTCCGAGGCTTCCAGGTTCGTATGATTGACCCAGGGCCACACAGTCTTTGTTGTTTCCTGTCGTAAATCATGTGTTTGAATGTTGACCCGACCTTTTTTTCTCATTTAATTTTTAGTAACCGTTGGTGGGGATGCAAGCTGGATAGATAGGGCAGGGAAAAAAAATCAATTTGAGTTGCTGCCCTGCTTGGAGACACACTCAGGCTTTAGGCTCTTGAGCTCGGATTAGTAGACATTGTAGGCTAGTACCAACCCCGCCTGCTAAATGACCCGCCACTGGACAAACTAGTCTGCTTGTTTGCCCGTAGAGCCGCAGGTCGCCCAGCCACAAGATGACTGGCAGCTGGTTCCAGTGAGATGGGCACACTGCCAGAGCGCTGAGGCGCCCTGCGGATAGTTTAGGGGCGACCCGTAGCCATAGTGATGCCTCCGGTAATCGACCCCTCCAGCCCCTCCAGAACCCCTCTAAGAATCCGAGTGAGGGGCATCGGTACAGTCCGCTAAACAAACAGTGTCCCACTGAGACAGCGTCCCATGCCCAATCATAGCCCTGAGAAAAAAATTCCGTCGAGGGCCTCTTCCCACCTGGGCTGGGCTTTTTCAATACCCCCTCCCCCCAGGTCTCTTTTCCTTTTCTTCTCCTCCATCCCACTCCAAAGCACCTCTCCAGCGTTTTTTTTTCGGTGCATTTCCCGACCTCCAATCCTCTCTTCTTCTTCCTCAAGGCCCTGTTTTCTTGTCAATACCATCACCATGGCTGAAGAGGTGAGTACTCTGTGTTCCCCGCGCAGTACCTATGCGCCCATTTCTCGTCGCGAAAAAAATCACCCCGCAATGTGACTTGTGCCCCACGGTCAGAGCAGTCTCAACGGCCTCGATCAGCCATTAAGGAGATGTCGCCAGCAGACATTCCTTCTTCATCACCTCCATGAAAAAAAATCCATAAAGGGCTCCTGCTAATTGTATCGTTTTCTTTGCCTATAGCACGATGTTACCTTCGAGTCGGCCGATGCCGGTGCCTCGCTCACCTACCCCATGCAGTGCTCTGCCCTGCGCAAGAACGGCTTCGTCGTGATCAAGAGCCGCCCTTGCAAGATTGTCGACATGTCTACCTCCAAGACTGGCAAGCACGGTCACGCCAAGGTCCACCTTGTCGCCATTGACATCTTCACTGGCAAGAAGTACGAGGATCTGTCTCCCTCCACCCACAACATGGACGTCCCCAACGTCAGCCGTCGCGAGTTCCAGCTTGTGAGTGAACCCTTGCCCCACTCCACAAGGAGGGGCCCTCCTTGCTCCGGCCCCTCCCCGCGCGTTTCTCAGTAACTAACACGTGCCCAGCTCGACATCTCCGACGATGGCTTCCTCTCCCTCATGAACGATGACGGTGATACCAAGGATGACGTCCGCATGCCCGACGGTGAGATCGGTGAGAAGATCAACAAGCTCTTCAAGGTCGACGAGAAGGACACCAGTAAGTTTCAAATCCACGTGGTCGGTTACATTGGCGTCTAGGCTGGTGAAATTCGTCCATGTCAAAATCCATAGATCGCAACTCGTGGCTAACGGTCATTTTTAGACGTTGTCATTCTCACCTCCATGGGTGAGGAGGCCGCCGTTGAGGCCAAGGAGGCTCCCCGCCAGTGATATATTGCATCTTTACGATGCATCTGGCTCGCAGTGGCTCCTAGCCCCCCTGCAATACCATTTCACAATGAGTGGCGCACAAGGGGCCGTGCTGTTTTGATGAATAATGGACACATCAGATATTCATGGGCCATGAGTTGGGCATAAAGCTGCGGGATTCTATCTGGACAGGGTTATGTGCTGGTTATGGCATTCGGCAATCCGAAGCGCCCTCGTGCGACGTCGAATTTTCCTTTGTTTCTTATCCAATTGCTGCCAATGCCTTTATGTCACAATATTCGTAGCGGCAAATGAGAGAAAAAAAAATGGGAGAGCTTTGGAGTTAACAGCACCTGCCCGATAGAAGGCTATTAAAACCCTTGACGGAACCTATATTGATTTTGCTTCCACAAAGGTGTGACTCTTATACATGTTCCTCGCGTATCAACCGTATACATCCGATCATATGCTGTGAACGAAAAATCAGATAGATATGGCTATGCACAGCATATTGACGAACGAGGCTAGATGAGGGTCTAGATTTGGAAGGGGAAAAAACGAGAGAAAGAAAAAAAACAGCGAAGTGGAGACGCAGGCCACCGATTAGAGATTAGATACGAGGCGTTGAAGCAGAGGCAGAGAAAAAGCTGTATCGATCATTATTCAATACCCAAGAGTTTACAGCTTAGAATACACTCGGGAGTAGGATTAAGTTCTATCACATTCTAACGCATTACGCAGGTACTGGTTTTGTAGAAAAACGAGGTGGCGGCTCAACCGGTGCAAACTCAACCACTTTCATTGGTAGGTAGCCCCTGGTAACCTGCAGCCTTGCAAACACCGGGCCAACATTGCAAACATTGGACCACGGGGTGCCATGAGCCATTCATTGTCTTATAACCAAAGTAATAATGGACGAGCGTCGAGAGATTCGCAAATTTCCTCGAGGGGAAAGATGCCCCGAATGCGGTGTGAAAAGATGGTACCTAGAGAATGGCCTCCGCTTCTGTTCCAACGGCCACCAGGTCGAGGTGCGGCCATCCCATATGCGAACTATTGGAATTATCCCGAGGGAGGGGTTCAACTAATACAGTCCTAGGGGTTTATCCAATTTGACATCGGCGATGAGGAAGATGCAGGGAAAATGGGCACCGTCGTCAAGAGAGACAAAGAAGTCAAGAAAAAGGCGCTCCGTCATCTCACCGGCCAGGCTGGCAAGAATCTTTATCTCGAGTGTCTTCAATTGATCCTCAGAAGCCAAATTCTGTGGCTCATAAGTTCTCAAGATCACAGAGAAGAGTTTGAGACGGTGGTACGCGACCTCTGGGACCTCCGGACCCGTGGCTCCAGCGCGCTGGCTGATGATGATGCTCCTCAAGAAGGCGAGATGGAAATGTTCAGTTCCCAGCCTGAACTTGGAGATAAAAACAAAGAATCAGAGAGCAGGAGCTCCAGGGCGCAGAGCTGGAACCCAGAACGGGGACCAGATTGGCCCATGCCCAGAATGATTGACACACTCGCCCTCTGTTACCTGGGGTGTCTCCTCTTGCACATCCCTACTGGCATTGGAGAAATATGCAGCTGGGTTAATGAAGGACATATGCCTTACAAGAGAGCAGTGAGTTGAATGTTTTTTTACCGTTTACCAATCCTAGCTGATTACATTTTTAGTATTACAGCTTACCTCAAGAAATGCAAGACAGATTGCCTTCAGCATACACCAGAGCATTGAAGTTGTCGCTTCGCGGAACTCTCCAGGGTGCTGATCTCAGCTATTCAATCATGAGTTTAGCGTTATCGTATCATCACAACTACGAGATGCTCTTCCCTTCCATAAATCCCACCCTTATTCTAATACATTACACGAAACAGTTGGCTCTGCCAGGTAAGTCCGGATTTGGAATAATATACACTCAGTTTAGCCAACCATTGCACAGTGGAAGTGCTTGTCACCTCGCGCATCATGATTTTAGTTCTGAAAATGAACTTTCGACTGCCGATCGAAAAGCCCCGACTTTTCCACTTAGATTATCCAGAAATCATGCTCATCGCTGTTACAATTGTCGCTACTAAACTATGCTTTCCCTTTGGCTCTCGTCCTCCATTGATTAAGACATCTGATTCAAACCAGAATCTGAAGTTTAATTGGGGAAAGTGGGAAGCAGTGATAGCAGAGCTTGACGATTCACCCCGGTCATCAAATGATGAACATATCTTTGAGCATGCCACAGCTGATTCAATCATGTCAATGTCTTCAGAGCAATTCAGCAGGTATTTTGCGCATATCGCAAGCTTGATTGACAAGAAGAGTATTATCCCAGCCTTGGTGCATCAAGACTCAACTGACGAAAGAAGATGAAAACGCCATTACGAAATTTTTCCCCCCAGAAGATGCGCCTCCACTCGAAACACCGCGGGAACAACCCACAGAAGATGAACTGGATAGCCGTGTGAGGGGGATACTGGCACAAATTCTCCATGTGTCTGGCAAAGAAAACTTAAGTTTCAGTGACGATGAACTAGCCAGGTCTGGGACCGTTTACGAAGCATTTCGCTCAGCTGAAGATCTCACCGGGTCGTCAAAGGCATTGTACACGAAAGCAGGTAAGATGCCGGAATCGCCCTTATCAGTAAATAGGAGTCCAAAATTAATCTCTCTGCAGGACATATCGCAGGGTTGACTCTTCAAGAAGTGGTGCGGGTAGTTTACATGCTGGAACAAAGGATCTTGGTTTGGCAAGGCGAAAGAAGATCAATGGAAGAGGCAAAGGGCATAGATTAGTTGGAATTTCAGCTGCATGGTATATCGAGGACTTCCATGCCTAATCGTCGTTACCCGAGCCTACATGTCTAATGCCTTAAAAGCACTTGTGTTTGACTCTTCAATAGATCATGCCGACCTTGAACAATTATGTCATCATATCTCATAAGAACAATGCAGAACAAATCAAAGGCCATGAGTTATTTTTACACTCTAGCATAATTCAAGAATAACACAATTCATCACAAAAGGGCACATCTCATCAACCCTGACTTAGCCCACCCCATCATCTAGCTGGGTGCATCCACTCTGTAAATCGAAGTCATTTGTGTGGCACGTGACCAAGCACGACCCTAGGGTTTTTCTCTCGGCTGGCCATTTCGCCCCACCAATATTGCGCGCAGAACCGGCTTCTCCAAACTTCACATCGTCAGCGTCACAAAAATCAGTCAAGAGTGAGTAGGCCCCTATGATACGACCAACGGCGTGTAGGAATGCGTTACTGACTTCATTAACAGTGCAGATGTAAGCCCGATCATCGCCGAACCGAATTTGCGCGCCGCCGAGAACTAACAGATCAATCCAGTTTCGTGAAGACCCTCACGGGCAAGACCATCACCCTTGAGGTCGAGTCCTCGGACACCATCGACAATGTCAAGTCCAAGATCCAGGACAAGGAGGGCATCCCCCCGGACCAGCAGCGCCTGATCTTCGCCGGCAAGCAGCTTGAGGATGGCCGCACCCTCTCCGACTACAACATCCAGAAGGTGCGTGCGAGCGCCTGGCCGGGCGCCGGTTGAGCACATGCTCGAGCCGCTAATAATGGCCCGCAGTTCTTGGAGAATGAATGCTGACAATAATTGCAGGAGTCTACCCTCCACCTGGTCCTCCGTCTCCGTGGTGGTATCATTGAGCCCTCGCTCAAGGCTCTTGCCTCCAAGTTCAACTGCGAGAAGATGATCTGCCGCAAGTGCTATGTACGTCCCCAATTCCTATGATTCAATGGCCATCGCTTGTCCGTTACAGCGTCTCTAACACCACTTCCTCCAGGCTCGTCTTCCTCCCCGTGCCACCAACTGCCGTAAGCGAAAGTGCGGTCACACCAACCAGCTCCGACCCAAGAAGAAGCTCAAATAAACGATTTCTCCATGGATGCGGCGTCTGGGTTTTTGGCATTCTGGGGTCTGTGGCAAGAGCAGAGGAGGGGTCCCTTGTTCACGAATCTGGTTGTTTTTACGGTAGCATATGCAGCTCAGGCAATACATTCTAGATGATGCCGACGAACACGTGCCGATGGTCTCCAAGGCTCGGTCCTTTAAAAAAAAGATAAGACATTCAAGCCTCCGATTCGAACTTCATTTTCCGATTCCTGGCGCAAATCCGCAGGTGGGCGTTGGTCTGAAGAGTGTGGAACAAGGATAGGGAAGCCGAGGCCATGGTGATTCTACATTCTTGCGTCTCCCAAATTTTCGCAAAAGCACACAATTGTGCAATTTCAATGTTTCGGTGATTAGACATGATTTTCCGTAGATTGTTGTTCCCTGATCGAGCTCCCCAATTAGGCTGCACATCACACACACTATGTTCAATGATGAATTGAGGCTCGCACACGTCGCTGGTGGGTCATGTTCTAGTGCCGGGAAAATCTCGGCCCATGCGAACACTTGACACACTGCGCGCTCCTGGCTGACGACAACGGCCAGACTGTCACCAAGCTCGGCGACGAAACTCTAGCTCCCTACAACTCCAGTAAATTGCCGACAAAACATCGCCCAAGTTACGGACACGGCAACCCGGAAGCGATCGATCGGCGACCTCTTCTTCCCACTTGATTTAAATTCTCAGACACCTTTGCTAACGCAATGGCTGGGTCTGGATACGACGCCGTCGTCGATGTGGATGATGAGGTACATGCCCCTCCAGCTGTTGGAGCTTCAACATCAAGCACTGCAAAGCTGTTTCGCTCACACGGAGCTTTCCTCTGCCCATCACCCATCTCTGTTATCCAATATAAACTAACAGGAAGATGTTTCTCTTCATAGGGTGACCTCGGACACACCGATCTTCAGGACGATCTCGAATTCCACACATCCAACTTCAACGACACAACTCCAGGCACCCGCAAGCCTCCCTCGGGTGGCCTGCCTGCGCCCGCAACAGCGTCAAACTCGGGCTCGTCGAAGCGCTTCCTCTGGTCCATGTCATTTTATGCGCAGTTCTTTGATGTCGACACCTCGGCCGTTCTCTCGCGGTGCTGGGCTGCGCTGTTCCCTCGCGCAAACTTCCTCGACGTCCTCGAGGGCAACCCGGATCTCTACGGACCATTCTGGATCGCCACCACCGTCGTGCTGATCTTGTTCCTGGGCGGAACCATCAGCCAGTACCTGTCATCGACTGGCAAGGGGCCATTCCTTTACGACTTCAGGCTGCTGAGCGGTGCGTTCACTTTGCCCCTTGCGTTCACTTTGCCCCTTGCGCTACTCTCCCCCTGGGCATTGGCATCGCAATACTGACATACACTTTAACAGGCGCTGCTGGTCTCATCTACGGCTACACCCTCTTCATCCCCGTGGGTCTCTTCCTGGCCCTTCGATACTTTGGCAGCGAACTGGCCAACCTCCTCGAGTGCTGGGCACTCTACGGCTACTCCAACCTCATCTGGATCCCCGTCGCCCTCATTAGCTCGTCGCCTCTGTCTATTCTCAACTGGGTATTTGTCGGCGTCGGTTTCGCCGTCTCTGTCGTCTTCCTAGTCCGCAACCTCTACCCCGTCCTCAGCGCTACAGACCGTCAGGTTAGCAAGATCCTGCTCATCGTTGTCATTGTCCTCCATGCAGGTCTTGCGCTAGCCATCAAGATTCTGTTCTTTGCTCACGGCAGCCCTGTCGCGGGGAAGCCCAAGGATGATGACAAGAAGAAGGAAGGTGATAATTAAGGGTGTACGGTTTCAAAAGATAGGATCTGCGAGGTTCAAGCGTTCAAGGGTTCATTTTCAGGGGACTAGGATTTCAAACAACGATGCACAAGAGTACTACAGCACGTACTCAGCCTGCGGGCACAGGTTGGATCATATGTGAGTCCACAGAGGGGGAAGGGTTCTGTATTTTGTACAATAGATCAAGGTAGCGTACCCGTCTATCTGAGCCTGCTTTTATGGCCTTTTCTTTTATTCCATGCCTCGGTTACCTTTGGAGACGGTTGATGTCGACAAGCATGCATCTTATATCCATTGTTAGTAGTGCAGTCACGCACATGGCACTTAGTTCCAATCAACCACGCACTATTACACATCTTCTAAACCTTCTCAACAGGTCCGTTGTGCTTCGCCCAGTCCAGCCACGAGCCAGAGTACTCGCCAACTTTGTTCCAGCCGGCGCTCTGGGCGATAGTAGCGGCGGAGCGGGCGCGGACGCCAGCTTTGCAGTAAAAGAGGAGTTCGGCCGTCTTGGGCGGTCGCTCGAAGCCGTACATCTCTTGGAAGTCTTCTTCGGAAATATGGAAGCTCTGGACGGCCGTGGTGATAGGGATGTTGATAGCGCCGGGGATCTTGCCGGTTTCGAAGAGCTCAACGGGCTCGCGGACGTCTATCCCCGTATATCAGCGCATGTAATATATGTATGAGAAGAGGAGTTCCTCCATGTTGTAAATAATAATAGAGAGTGGGGGGGAGGACGGAATTTCGCAAGGGGATTGAGCATATTATGTCCGCTATGATGCAGGAACGGGGAAGCTGCGTACCAACAATGACGACGTTCTTGCCGTCCTCTTTTTCAACGTACTCCTTAATCTCGTCGAAGGTCCACGCTCTGCTGCCCTCGAGCCCCGCCTCGTTGTTCTTGGCCGAGTACCAGCGGCGGCAGAGGGGGGCAGCGGACTGGGCAAGGACACGGGGTCGCAAGCGAGCGGCGGGACGGAGAGTGTGAGGTCGGCTGAGAGCGCATGTCGCGGGGCGAACGGCCGCGGAGAGGCAGCGCAGAGCGGATGTGACGGGTCGGCGGGAGGCCATGGCTGTAGTTGCACGCGGTTGCTCGTGTCGTCGTCTCTAGCGCGGGAGGTGCAAAGGGGATGGCTGGAGGGCGCAATTGGGTGCACAAATTGGACAGCAAAAAGGCGAGGGGCCGTTTGCGGGTGAATTCAAGAATATCAGACCAAGGTGTTCCGGGTGCGCGCCCCCCCTGTCGGAATAGGTTGCCGCTGCCGCCAATTGAACACACCTGCCCTGGCAATTGCGGGAGAGGCGAAGCTTGGGCCATCCATCTACCGGTGTCTGTCAAAACGGTTGCTGTCGTCCACTTTGGGTTTGGCTCTCGCCCTCCCCCGCCCCGCCCAGCATCATGAGGCACGATGGCTATGATGTAAGAATCAAACGGCCACAATGCCAATCAAGCAAGCAACACCAAACAAATCATACATACGGTGCACTACTGAAGAGACAACACAGGAAAGCCACTGCTCCGTGCAGCGCCCATGGCCATGGTACAGCACACACGATCACCACATACCATATACCAACTCGCATGCAAACCATAAATCTCCACGTCACGTCTAGGCCAATCTGAATCCCGCTCTTCTCTTCAAGCGACTGTAGATCCCGCAATAGCGCCCTGGGCAAGACCAACCAGCTAGAGTTTCGTCAGCCCCGAAAAAAAAGGAGCGAGAAAAAAATGCGAGGTGCACATGACGCATGACCAGACACATCATGCCTAAGCCCAACTCATTGATAACAGGGCCTTGTATGAACCACCAAACGTGCCCAACCCAGACGAAAGTCATTTCATCTCAATCCATCATCTCACCTAAGAATGCATCCCCTGTCACTGCCATGGGTGGCGCCACATTTTCTCCTTTTCACCATCTTCATCTGTGCCATTTGAGTCATTCTTGTTTCATTTATTGTCTGGTCTAACTGTCCCATCACCATACGCCTGGCTGTTTGATGCTCTTTGAGCCTAAGCCTCTCGAAAAAACGCCCTCCGACGTTCCAACTATATACATAATGAATAAGTATTACAACTAATATCCCATCATGACCACTTTCCCTTTCATACAGGGTCGAGTGTAATCCGGTCGACGAAGCTGAAAGCGCCAGAGCTCAACTATCTCAATACCTGTCTCTCCGTTTTAGAGGTGCTGCCATCCATGAAAGATGGCTGCCGCTCTGGTCGCTGGTTCATTTCATGTTCGATCCCAGCCATCGGCTTACACGAACCACTCCGTCAGCTATTGGCCAACCAGCCGTAGCTTGACATGTGAGATGGTGGAACGTGGCTGTCAGATCGTCAACCTTTGGGGTGTCATGCTTCAGCCGCACAGCGACGTCGATAGACACTGTTTACCACTTGCGCTTTTCCATGGTCAGAGGGCAGTCGTCCTAAAACCTCGTCAGTTTACTCATTTGATGTTGTCGCCGTGTCAGAACTCACCATAGGGAAAATGGTAGCAAACACCTTGATCTCCTCAGACTTAGGAGTAGCATGGTGCTTCCAGTCCAGCATCACTGAGGCCTTTCCGATAAGAAGCGCCAAGTTGAGTTGGGCATAAGTCTGCCCAAGGCAGTAGTGGGGACCCACGCCAAACACCAGGTAGTTCTTCTTGCCCTTCTCCTCAGCATCGCCAGAGTAGTATCGGTCGGGATCGAAGTAATCAGGGTTCTCGTAAACCTCGGGGTCGTGGAGTGCCATGTAGGTGGTAGGGATCAGCATGGAGCCTATTTCACATCAGTCATTGTTCATCGATGATTCATTACAAGAATCGCAAGTTAGCTCCTAACTTACCTTTGGGAACGGTGTAGCTGTCGCTAATGGGAAAAGCCTTCTTGACAATGTAGGGAACCATCAGAACAGGGGGGCGGTATCGAAGTAGCTCACGGACAACAGCACGAGTGTAAGTAAGAGATTCAAGCTGGTCCATGTTGATCTCGGCGTTGGGGTTGCCATTGCGAACCTTCAGGTTCTCCTCCCGCACACGATCAAGAACATCGGGACGCTGTGCAGTAACCTGGAACAGCCAGGTGGCAGCACTGCTGGTAGCATCTTGGGAAGCAAAGAGGAAAGTGAAGATAGTCTGGGAAATCTCATAGTCGTTGAACATGCGCAGAAGAGGGTAGGGCTTCTCGACGCCTTCAGTGTTACCAGCAGCTTCGGCCTGGTGCCACTTCTCAGACTTGATCATCTGCTCGACCCAACCATCCATGATACAGGTGACCTCTCCACCAGCAGCCATGCGGACCTTACTTTTGGCAGCGCACTTGGCAAACTCGGCCAAGACCATGTCAGCAGCCTTCTTGCCATACCATGTCTTGGTGTAGGGAAGAATGATGGGGAAGTTGACAAGCTCGAGGGCGGCAGTGATGAGGTAGTAGTCATCGGAAATCTTCTTGACAGCCTCGTCCGAAATATAGTGGCCAACGAAACTGCGGCAAGAGACAGCGCACATGACATCACGGAACTCAACCATGAAGGGAATGGGCTTGCCATCGTTCTCCTTGGTGAGTCTGACGAAACGCTCGAAAAAGGTGTTGTACACCTCCTCCTGACCGGGAAGGTAGCACTCGAGGGCCTTGCGGGTAAAGAGGTTGTTCAATCCCTTGCGGAATTCAACATGGGGCTTGCCGTCAAGGAAGACCCAGTTATCGTGGCCGAGGAGTTTATGGGCGACATCGACGACACAGGGCTTGACGTAAGAGGGTGAGTTGAGAACCTTGCGAGCCATATCACGAGTCGAAGCAATGACAACGAACCTGGACAGGTACGCGTTAGCAACCCACGGCAACAAACATGAGAGCAACCAAATGGCGAACTTACTTGTGGAAGACGGAGACACAGCTAAGAGGACCGCTGAGCCACTTGGCGTAGTATTCCTCAAACTTGGGGTCCATGGATTGGAGGAAGGGACCGATAAAGGGCATCTTCCATGAGGGACCCTCGATGGAACCCTTGTTCATGAGATAGCTCACTGCAAAAAAACGTGTGAGCGAGATCTCTTATTCTAGGAACAGAGAGTAAGGACGAGACATACCTTGATCGTAAACGACACACATGAGGAAGAATGTGAGGGCCAGTGTCCAAGGACCAGCGTTGGAAATGAGGTCGACAACATAATCGAGCTGGGGAGGGATGTTCACGTTGGGAACCTTGGCGCTAGCTAGGACGGACGTGAAGCCCGAGGCGGTCGAGTTGACGACGTCCATTGTTGCAATGGGACGCAGAGACGTGAGCCAAAAGACGGTGTTCGCGAGCCGAAGATGATGTTTGATCGTGTCGCGAGAGAGACCGTCGTCAAGGTCTGTATCTGTCGAGTCGCCAGAAGCGCAACGAACCAAAGAATCGAGGATGGCGTGAAGAAACGCCAAAGGGTCAAAGGCACAAGCGAGACCTTTGAGTAGGGGTGATTGACCAGACCGTGGAGTCGAGGTTGAAGGGAGAGAAAAGGAAAAGAGAAGGGGGGTGTGGGAGAGCAAAAGGTATTTCGAGCGAGAACGACTACGGAGGGAGAGGCGTTAGTAATTCCCGGGAAGGCACCGCAAGCGCCAGGGACTGGGCGAGGGACCGGGGATGCGAAATGTCCGTGATGTGGATGAGATAAAGAAGAAAAAAAGGGCCCGGTGTTCCGGGGGTAGCGTACGGTACTGCACCAAGGGTGTGATTTTCGGGGTGCTTGTGGAGGAGACGGAGAGGACGGAGGCACAGGTGGAGGAGCGAAGGGACAGGGAAGATGTGATTTTGACGAGTCTCAAGCCCTCTCACTGCAATGGTTGTGTTTGTGACTATACAAGTGAACATGTCCGCGCCTCCGCCCTCGGACGCGTCCCGCTTCTCATTCACTGAGTCGTCGAGCGCCCCTGTCGACCTTGGTTCATTTACTACATTGATTGACTCTTTCCTTCCTGTCCATCTTGCTCCCCCGACGAGGTCGACAAGGGGGAAAGCAGGCGACGGGGGGCGTGTGTGAAATGTGCTTGGTTGTGTGTGCCCCGGTGGGGAGCTTCGAAGCCACAGCAGACTATGTGCACTACTACCCGCAGCACTAGCGGGTGTAGGTTTGGTACCTCCTCACATGGCAGCGGCAGCAGCTCAGCGACGGTCCAGGGAGGTAGGGTGCTGCAGCAACAGGATCAAACAGCACAGAGCAGCTGGACAGGGAGCAGCAGACGACGCCATTGGCAGGGGCGTGATGGCTCTCGCCCTGCAGCATCGTCCACCCAGGCCTGTCCCCTTCTCTGGAACTGCCCGGCCAGGGGTCTTTTTCGCATCGTCAATCTCGTCGACACGATATAGGAATGGGACGGAACAACAAAAACCGTCACGGTGAGAATAACAACCAAGATCGGTGAAAGGCTAGTGCAAGGGAGGGCGTGGGCTCGGTGAATCGTGCACGAACTCTCTCTTGGATGCCGGGGAGAGCAATTGGGATATGACCGACATGAATCAAATCTTTTTTTCCGCCGCCTCATTTCAGCAACTTTTTTTTTTTACCCAAGTGACATTTAATCCAAACCCCAATTCCCTTTCTCGACCTCGCGGACCTAAATCCACCCAGTTAATTGCCCGTCACGGTCTAGCGTGTCATTTTGGTTGGGTCAAGACGCACGGTTGACACAGAGGTCCGGCACAGCTCTTGCTTTTCCACTTTCCACACGCTCGCACACACCTCGTCATTGCTCATCGTAAGGAGCAAGGGTGTGCACCTATCCGTAGTCAGGGTGCGCCATGCTGTTGCACCACAACCTCCCTCGCGGCTGCGCTGGCGCTGAGCTACAAATTGAAAAAGAAAAAATATAACAAAAAGCAGACCACCTTGTAACCCGCAAGTCTGAGCAACCAGACAATCGCATCCGAGAAAGGAACTTTTGCCTGTTCATTGAATTGAATTGAATTAATTTTATTTCAGTCTCAATTTCAATTTGTCATGGTCGATTAGTAGCAACCATGGAGTGGTTTTTATGAGTCTCTTCGTATTCACGCCCTCTTCTTGTTCATTTCAGATCTTGAATCTCGAATCATCCGCCGCTTTAAGCAAGCCACTCTAGCACATCCACCAAATACCACTCCCCACGCCAACAACCTAGGAGGTGAAGTCAATAACCCATCATCTACCGGCTCACTTGCAGCCAAATAATTGACAAGATATACCTCCTACATCCCGGGCTTCATATGGCCCATTGCCTCTATCCCATGACTCCCAGTCCTTCCCCATGTCTCTCCTACGTTTTCCCATCCCATGCCCAACTAACACCAGCAAAGTCCCAGCTGCACGGTGCCTGAGACTTCGTCCCCCTCCTCTGCATCTAGATCCGTCCCGCCTCGGCGGGTTTGTTGTTCATTGGCCAAAACCCAAATCTCTACTCGGATTTCTTCATTCCACAATGCAAGGAGCTCAACAAAAACGGTGGGTGAACCTCATGGCGGTGTCCAAAATGTCAGCGGCATTTCGGACAGCTCACTGACATGCTCCCGCCCAACACCGTTGCCAGTCCATGACCCCGCTTCACCACATGGGTTTGCGAAAGGACATGAAACGCAGCTTAGTTAGGTTCGATATTCGCTAGGCTTGACAGGCAAACAGCCCATCCCATGAAGGCGGTCGGAATCCGGCTCCCTATCCTCATCCACCCATGAGAATCTAGCACCCAATCGCTATGAGCTAGCCACCTTCCATCCACTTGGCCCATCAGTCTAACATTGTACAATCTGCGCCTGCGCATTCGGGATCTTGTGAAACAATTGGCAACGTCAGGCGTTTTTTTTTTCCAAGGAAAGAGAAAGCCTCCCCTTGCATGTTTACCAGCAATCACCGCGGGCATTTCCGTCTCAACTTTACGGGCTGGGGCGGTCAGAATACGCGTATCCATGTTGGGCACGGGTGAACCGATTTCCAACTCTGGCACCACTCTTCCAAGGCAACGCGCTGAGCATCACCACCAGCCCTCCTTGATTTTTTGAGGCAGCCGATGCCCCTCGTGTGGAATTTTCCGTTCTTATCTACCACAAATTGGATCATGTTACAAACAAGAATGTTGCACGCGTGTACTGGCATTGGTTTGGACAAGCCAGCCCAGAAGTTGACCCGAAAACTTGGAAGCAAACAAGTAACTTAACAATTAAGCTAGCTAATATGCTCAAGGCGGCACTGCATGCTAACTTGATTCACGCCACTCACCTTGACACCACAATCCAACAACCGGCAGGCTACTTGGTGATTGGCGCATCTGCGTATCGAGCCTCGCGGGGGGGCGCTCACGGGTCGCAAGGGTCCAACCAACCATGAGGTCAAGCGCGAACAGGGAGCGGGTCTTGGATCAGATGAAGAGGGTGTTTGAATGAACCGCCCATCCACCAAAACAAGGGCACCCCACACCAATGTGCCAGGTCTTCCGATAATGGACAGGTCCCGCCAATCCGGCCGACGCTTGGGGAAATCCCTCCGTTGTCGTATTCGGTCGCATCTTTTAGTCGCCTCGTCTCGGTCTTGCATTTCGACCGCGTCCCGACAACTGTTTGCCATTGTGTGACGCAGAACCGTATCATATTTAGGGGCACAGACGCCGGGTGTTTACGGTCATCAATGAGATGAGAGGAATTTACCATGATTCCACAATGATATGCAACCATTGGACCACCAGGATTCCAAGCACACCCACGTCCACCACATGGATCCCAATAGCGCTGCCGCTGCCGCCGGGAGGATTGCCCTGTCGCGATGGTGTTTTATCATCGGACGCTTCGGGATCGCCCTCAACAAATTGATTGGCCAATTCCTTCTCCCATGGCCAATTGGCATTGACCGCTCTTCATCTGACTAATACAGGTGTTCGCGAGAAATGGATCCCATCGACAGTTGTCTGTCCGGATACGAATACGAATAATGGTCCGTGAAGGCGGCCGAATCTTCGATACAGCCCGCGTCGCAACCGATTGGGTTATCGGGTTCCATTGATCCCGAATTCGACTGTGCATAGTCCGCGCCACAAGCTTGGTTGGCCGCGTGCCTCGTTGGTACACTCGCCCACCTGGTCTCGCATACATTGGTGGTCCGAACTGGGTCATTCAGCGCCCGGGGCCTTAGCTACCGATGCACAGATGCACCCTGCACAGCATTACATTGCCCGGTTCGCTTCCCGGAGTTAAGTGGTGAATGTTCCGCAACCTCCCTCGGTGCAGATCACGTTCCATCCCCGCCAGGCTCCAGCTAGCGAGGTTGTGATCAGACGGTAATGGAGACGATGTTGTGCCCCTCCCTAATCATAGCGAAGTCGACCAACCTACAAAGCAAGCAGACTCTAGCCAGTGATTGGTACGACACAGAGTGGCAGGCGATCTAGGAACACTATCTCAGGACAGATGAAAGCTAAAAAAAAAATTGCGCGGGTGGCATAACCTTATTATTGCAAGGCATCTCGACTCCTTGCCCCTCTCGCACCCCCCAGTTATTTCAATCGACGTCATCCCTCTCTTTGGCGGTATCACGCCACCAAATTCCCTTGTCCTGTTGCTGATTAACCCCAGGATGGCAAATTAATCCGACCGAGGTTAAGTATGGCCTACATGCCAGGGTTGAGCAATGATCTATACGCACTGGGGAAGCAACAAGCTATGTATCACCGTGCAGCTAATTCCATGTAGGTGCGAAACTCTGGAATGGTTCAACGCTATGTAAAAATTTTCTATCGTCTACGGTACTGTATTGATTCCCAAATTCGCCATACCTACCCATCTACTTTATCTCATCCGGCTTGGTATCCCAGTTGAGAAAGCCACTTACCCTATACCATCATCATTTGGGTGTTGGCTTAGTATGATCGGCTTTACCGCCGGCAGATCTCTTGCCGGGGCGTTTACGTGTTCGTTTCTGTTATGTTTGCTCTCCCCCGGGAGGGGGGGTTGTGAAGTAGGTTAATGTTGAACTGTTGTTGTGACAGTAATATTAGTTTACTCGTATTGTAGCACAAATATTGGATATATCCCGGACACTCTTTCGCATCAACGGCACACACTCTGATGAACACATCCCTTCAAAATAGACAGCCTCACTACCCCCACATACGTAGCTACAAGACTAAACAGCGCCTATGATCCCAGACAGACCCCGAAACCAGCTCCGCCGAACCATCTTCTGCGGCAGTCTCCCGGGGTGGGTGAACTGTGGCAAAACCACGGATACTACAAGGAAGCCGGGCCAGTTTCCCAGCTTACATGTGGGAAAATGATCGAAACTTGGTGGTACAGAGATGATTTGATGGGGAAAAATGCTGGTGGGCTCATCTGTACTCAGAGAAGCGGTCAATATCACTGTGGGAAGTTGAATAATATAGGCATAATAATCAATGCACCATCTTCCTGTAGGCTAGCACAGCACAATGCATCAAACCGACACGATATCTAGGGCATCGATCCTACAGCTCAACTCTTGAATGATTGAAACGGATGTACTTGTCCGCCACACTCACCGCACAACATCAATCTTGGCCAAATTAACTACGATATGCAATGGGAAAATAAGCCTAAAAAAACCCTACAATATTACCTTCAGGTAAATATATTTGTCTAAGTAATATATTTATTCCTTTTTTTTTTTGATCAGAAATACTGAGATATGCTCTCTTTTTTTAGGGGTTCCACGCAGCAAAGCGTTAAACTGACAATTATCGCAGGGCTGTGTTGTATAGCAGCAAACCTCTAGCCATAAATTACATTGTCGTTTTACAACATTCTAGAACCACATCGCCCACACACAGGCCTATACTACATGTGGCATCTAGGAGCGTGACGTCGTTGAAATAAAAAACTTCCAAGCAACCATAGCAACCATAGACGGAGCGAGTGGACGCATGTTTATTATTATCGGTGGTCATATTTCCCTTTATCTCGAGTTTCCTTCTAATATACCACTGGAAGGCCCTGATAGTCAGGTTGATATCGCAATCCAAAAGGCCTTGATACCCCCCCCCAAACAGGCTCATGCCACAGTTGTTGCCCAGGTGCCACGGGATCTCGAAACCAGCAACTAAGTAAAAACATACCACGAAACCTTAGATGATTCTGAACAAGACATGCTAAAGAAACTTTCGTGTTGACCTGGAATGGCTAGATAGGCTGCCGATGGGTCAACTGCGGCCTCCCTGCCCCCGAGACTCTAGACACTCTTCGTGCTTCAACCTTCAACCTCCTTTAGATATTGATAGGAGCGGAAACATGATAGTTCATAGGAACTGTTATTTGTTCAACCCACGACATCAACAATGGGATATAGTTACACTTATATTTTCGAATGTGCTTGACAAGCATGCAGTGGATGCCCATGCAGATGGAAGCTCGCATGTAGTTCCGGCTCTAGATGGTTCTGAAGCCCAAAGGCTTAGCCCATGTTATCGGATAGCTGCCAACGTCTTGTCAACCCGAGTGTGGATCAAACAGAAAAGTAGATTGACATCAATCAGTACGCAAAGAGCAACGGTTGCATCCGAACCAGGTATTAATATCCTATCGCTTCCACAGACAAGGTGCTGTCCTTCCAGATCACCATGAGCGAGCTGCTATTGATTTGACAAAGGCCAAGACCAATCGCCTTCTCGCAGCATGCCGAGTCGTCAATGAAACTCCAATGAACCCCTTTCATGCAGCTGCGGTCATCGCAGTGCGAGAGAGACATGCAGCCACCTCCTGTCGATGCGAGAGCCTACCCACTGAGTGTATTTACTATGTATTATGTAATGAGCGTCCGAAATGTATAGAGGTGTATAGCGCCGCGGCGCATTCTGTAGTATTGTGCCGTTCTGTTCTGGGGCCGGTTTTTATTGTTGATTTGGCACTCCGCGTTGACCACGCAAGGCCGGATGGTGAGTTCCACAAGGAAGGGCTCGCTTCGGTCTTGGAAATGGTGCGTCACTTGTACAGAGAGGTTCGCAAAGACACGGCGCATCATCAACTTACACCGGCCATGTGGGCCACGGGGACACTGCCAACTCCGCCCATCTCGGAGTGCCCCGTGCCTGTGCCCGGGCTCAAGCTGCGCGCAGCCGTACTCATATCAATAATGGGACAGGGCGATCGGATCGTTTCACTTCGGCAAAGCACGTTTCCAGCTCGTGATCGGTGGACGAGGGGGGAGGCGTTGGGCAATGAGCTGGTGTTGTTTCTGGGTACATTTAGTGGTGAGATGTGCCCAAGCGCGGCGTATAATGACGCATAGCACATACGCAAAGCAACGTGAATGATTATCTTGAAAGGCGCAGGATCATTCTGTTTGATGGATTGAGATTCCAGGAGAGCCATGAGCCATACTATACGCTACGGCGTAAATCGCTGTTCACATGGTCCCACTTCAGCGTGGTGGGTAGCAATGGTGGCATTGGTGGACGACCTTGATGGTGACGATGATGTATTCCTGCAGAACATACTAGTTTATGCATCATCTTGTGTAATCTCAGGCGTTAGTGCGGCGTTGAGCATGGTATTTGCCTGCCCGTCCATTCGCGGCAATCAATTTTCTCACATTTGGGCTGCGCCAACCCAGACCCACGTCATGCTAAACAACCCTCAAGGCTCATGTGGTTTGGATTTGGACCGTCATTCCTTGGACATGGTAAATTTACAGACCAAAGGGAACTTGCCGACGCATTGCATTGCGTCATGGCAACTGCCTTGAAATTCCCCCCACGAGCCCGCGAGACGGACTAGGCCAGTGGCTACCCTAGAGCGAGCAAATGACGCAGCTGAATGGCATTCGGGGGCCTCCGAGACGGGGCCTGAACAGGCAGCTGGGTCGATGAAATCGGGGGAATCGGCATGTTACTGGACGCTGCAGCAAGAGTGGATGCGCAACGTAATGGGGGTTGGCCCGTACGTGTCGTCGCTGTGATGGGGATCAAGGAGGGAGGGCGACTTAATATTAGGCGAAGTAAGGCAGCTTAGGTTCCGCCATGTCACGTTTTTTGCAGCCCAAATGAGAAGTGATGACTTATGACTGCCAGTGGGCAGTCGTGAATATAACTGGAACCCATCCGCAGTCTTGGGCCTCGCCAGTTTCATCTTTCTCGACTATCAATCATCAACCACCCAACTACCAGTCCCGTTGTCATCACTACCTACAGTAACGGCAATATCATCTTCAAGCAATAAACCAGCAACCATGCCTACCTTTATCGTAAGAAGAAGACCCCCGCAGCATCCTGGCGCGAGGCGCTGGTAGACGAGCTTCTTGTCGCTGACATTACCCCTCACAGGTTACGTGCAAGGAGGACGCCACTCCCGAGCAAGTCCAGGCGTAAGACTCCCACTGTCACTGTCGAACGAGCCAAGAGGCTATACATGACAGCAATGCAAGAAGGACGACAAGACAGCTGACCGCTTACAACAGTGCCAAGGACGCCGCGAAGGACCAGGGCGGCAAGATCACACATGAGTACAACCTCATCAAGGGTTTTGCGTGAGTGTTTTGGCCGACTGCCATATCTGGACGTTCACCTGCTAACTCGATGTTAACCTTTTAGTGTCGAGTACCCAGAAGGAACAGTTCACTCACTGGACTCGCACGAGCACGTCAAGGCCGTTGAGGCTGACGGAGTTGTCACAACACAGTAATGGAGCATCAATTTAAGAGTCGAGACCCTTTATGCACCTAGATAGAAGAGAATTCGCATACATCATTGGTTTTTTGTTCAAATCCGGGCCCTTGCATTGTTGTCTCATATGTTGCAGCATGCTCTTGTCTCACTCCCGAGGCCATCGGTTCATGACCTGTACCGGCCTGGCCACCCTGGTGACGTAGAGCCGAAGATTGCGGCCCAGGCATGATGCCCCGCGGTTGATCGCTACCAGGAGCCGTGAGCCCGCCCCTTGTAGACCCCTTCTGTTCGGCGACTTGCCCCGCGACAAGCCGCCTGAAAGCGCGCTAAAGCATGATAAGCTCCAGGGCATTTGTTCGCGTGTGCCGCCTGCGCTCTGCCGGCGCCCCGGGTGGTCCAAGCTCCCATTCGCAACCGGGGGGCCGCCGATATGGGGGGCGAGGGGAGAGGGTCATGCTCGTCCCTCCATCTATCCTCCCAAGCGTTGCCAGGATTCGTTGCGCCCACTGTGAACTACTGGCAGCTTTCCCACGGCCTGCCGCGTGAAACATCACCTACCTGACAGAATGCGCAAATAATGCGACCGAGATGAGTGGCTTATCAGCCAGGTCAATGGAGCGCTGCCAGCCTCACAATGCCGTTTCGTCGCTTGCTCGTCGTCTCGTGACGCATCAGTCGATATCCCACAATGCTCAGAACCCATTGCGCAGTACACGGCGCTCGCAATGGTTTCGAGAACAACCCCTCCACCCCTCCACCTCCCTTCAGCATAGGCGCCTTCATACCCATAACGTCACGGATGCTGATGTTGCTGCCTTGGCCCGACAGCACCAGCATTCTCTTAGCCTCACCGACCTCGTCAAGTATGTGCCACAACCGACTTAAGCAAGATATTTAGTCATGGGCTAACATATGACAAAGGCATGGCAGGCCTCCTCTCTCGACCGAGTCTCTTCTGTCGTCGGCCAACTTTGCTCTCTCTCTCCTCCCCGTCCGCCTCGCCCACCGCCTACAGGCCCTCCGCAACCTCCCCTTCATCGTCGTGACGAACCCGAACATCTCGCGCATCTACAACAACTATATACACTCCTTGTCTATCCTTCTCCCGTACCTACATGCTGCCCAAGATGGCCGCCCTATTTCCTCGCTCGACGACGAAGTCCAGTTCACCAACGTCCTCGCCGAGCTTGTCCAGACCCATACTGACACTATCCCTATCCTTGCCAAGGGCTTCCTCGAGTGCCGCCGCTACATCTCCCCCGGTGAAGTTACCCGCTTCCTCGACCAGCACCTCCGTGCTCGCATCGGCACTCGTCTCATTGCCGAGCAACACATTGCCCTGCACTTTAGCAGCCAGCCGCACTCCCAGAACGTTGCGACGCAGGCGCCTTTCCCAGAGCACAACTCGTACATCGGCGTCATAGACACTGCTCTGAAACCTGCTCACATTATCGAGTCATGCGCCGGATTCGTGGCCGACATTTGTGAACTGCGCTACGGGGTCCGGCCCCAGATCATCGTCGATGGCGAGCCCGAAACCACCTTTGCTTTCGTCCCCATGCACCTTGAGTACATTGTCACCGAGCTCCTCAAAAACGCTTTCCGGGCCACCGTCGAGAGCAAGTCCCGCGAACCCATCATAGTCACCATCGCTCCGGAACCTCCCCTGCGTAGCCAGTCAGCCTCTGCTGCTGATAGCGAAAATCCCCCTTCCGCTGTTGCGAGGCCTTCGGAGTACGGCGACCCCAACTCTGCTCGCACTGGCGCAATCGCATCGCTTGGGGATAATGCCTCTGGGGTCACTATCCGTATCCGCGATCGCGGTGGCGGCATTCCCCCAGATGTTGCCCCCAGCATCTGGTCGTACTCCTTCACAACCTTCTCCGACGACGCCGACGGGTTTCCCATTGATAGCAGCGGCACCGACGGTCTTGGAGCCATTACTTCCGCAAGTGCTGGCGGAAGTTCCATAGCTGGTCTGGGTTATGGTCTTCCCCTCAGCCGCGCGTATGCTGAGTATTTTGGCGGGGGCATTGCGGTGCAGAGTCTGTACGGCTGGGGAACAGACGTGTACCTGCACCTGAAGGGCGTGGGAACGATTGACAAGTAGGGAACCGGCTTGACTCGCGACAAGATGTTTGTTGGACTTCACGGTCAAAAGACGAATGGGCCTTGTGTGCATGTTAAAAGCGCAGTCTATTAATGATTTCACAAAAGAGAGCAATATCAAACATGATGAATGAAGACGAATGTGAGCACAAGACCCAAGAAGGAAAAACAGTGTTGAGTGAACGTGTATCTTTTTTATGTAGGGAGTGTACAGAGTCATGAGCGACTTCAAGTGTATTACCACTACCACCATAGCCAATTTTGCCAAGACAATCGTGAATACATGGAAACAAACCAGCCCAAACAGACAAGGATGAGATATTAGAGTGGGTTAAGGAAATAAGCAGATTCCTCTTTGTCTGATCAGGCCAGGCGATGCAGCGTCAACTTAACCAGCCCAGCACAGTCCAGCCCGGTGCCATTACAAGACTTTGATCCCTTTAGTAAATAAACTGAAAATGTAAAAAATATCCAAGGAACGACTCCCTCTCCTCCGCAAACGCCGCCAAGAACAACAAATCTTTATAGCTTTCATTTTGGACATCCAGAGCCCGTTGTTCTGTTTTCTTCACCGTTCGCTCAACCACTCACAGACGCTTGCGGCTGGTGAGTGATTGTATAAACCTGAGAAAGGGTATGTACTGAGGCTGGAGGAAAAGGCCTTTCCACCTCATACCTTCTTCACCAATACATCCACAGGCGCATTACATGTTCTCCAACTCGTGATCAATCTGTCTATCCATGAAGGTACGACGCTCGCCGACCAACTCTGTCTGGAGGCGCTGCTCCACCAGGGCTCGGACCTGCTTCTTAGTAACGGTATCAAGATCAACCTCAGCGAGAACAGAACGAATGGATTCAACAATAGACATGTCGGTAGGTCCGCCTTGACCATGCTGAAAGTCAAACGATGACGTTGACCGCATAGCATCAGGCATTGGAGAGCGAGCACCGTTGAAGCCCAAAGCCGTACCGGAACGACTGGCACCACCCGCGTTAGGGGAGAGGTTAGCCTGGCCGCGTAGGTTGCTCATGCTGGGTCTCTGACCGGGATAGTCCTGATAAGGCGACTGACTGCGCATGTCATTCAAACCAGTACCCATTGACATCATTGACTGGCGGTTCATGGAAGAGTCCTGGTAATTGCCCATGGCAGAACGAGGAGGCATGTGAGTGCTACGTCCTTGCATACCAGTCAGGACAGATCCCTGGGGCCCGGCAGAGTAGACAGACTTCATGTCATCCATTTCATACTGGTTTTCATATCCGTAATCAAGCTTCTCCTGGTAGCCACCACGTCGGCCAGGCAGGTTGTTGGTCAGAGCGTAGTCATCCCAGCGTTGCAAGGGGATAGATCGGGGGTCAAAACCCTCGTCATCGACTGCAACCACCTGCTTGTTACCCTTTTCACCAATGACAATACGGGTGTTACCCCACGAGAAGTTGTCCTGGTTCCAGAAAGAGTAGACGGGAAGGATGAAGGAAAAGATAGGGAACGCAATGATGTAGATGATCATCCAACCAATGTGCTGCCACTGTCTCTTAAGAATGAAAATGAGAGCTTGAAGACCATAGACAGCTGCAAGCATACAAATCGAAATGAGCGGGAACTGGCCTGACTTGGAAGCAATACGGTAAATGAGGTAGACAAGATAACCGCAAGTAGCAGGAAGAATGATGGTTCCACAAAGATCGATGAAGACGATGAAACGCATACTGAAACAACAGAAACCGCACATTTCCTTCAACTGCATCAACTCCACAAGGTTGTGGATAGTGGAGTTAATCCATCGTCGACGTTGGGACAGAAGAACGCTCCAGGATTCAGGAGCAGCCGTCTTACACTGTGCGTCAGGGATGAACTTGAATGCCATGCTAGGGAAGTACTTCGTCATGAGAGTTGTAAGGTAACGATCTTCACCAAGCGAAAGCAAGTTCTTCTTGTGAAGAGTATCCACATCACAAACACTG
Organism: Calonectria honghensis; assembly: GCA_013403855.1. Taxonomy (NCBI): domain Eukaryota; kingdom Fungi; phylum Ascomycota; class Sordariomycetes; order Hypocreales; family Nectriaceae; genus Calonectria; species Calonectria honghensis. Next base: position 645,834 of record VTGB01000046.1, read on the forward strand.
TAGTCTCGGATAACGTCGTCAGAAATAATCAAGGGCTTGCCCTTGTCAGCAGTCCTGAGACGATACATGGTGAAACTAATTCGCAGTTAGTATTTAACACAAGGTTGGAAAACAAGGAGGGATACTACGCACCATCCGGGTAAACAAGTGACACTACCGAAGAGAGACTCGAATGCTTTGGCCAAATGATGAGAAATAAAGTACTCATAAACTTGAATCATGGTCCACCATGTCTTCTCATCGTTCTCCAGACTAGTCTCGCCACAAATACCAGCAATCTTAGCATTGTGGGCACACGCTGCAACTAGTCTGTTAAGAGAGTCTTCAAAAACACAAGTATCAGCATCAACCATCAGGAGATATTCGTAGAGTTCCGGATCGACACCGATGATGTTATTGACTTGGTGAAACATCTCAAGCTCAAGAGGGCTCATGGGGGCACGGTGGTGAACACGGTTTAGGAAGCTCATGAGAAGAATCTGAGAATCACGCTTTCCACGGTTGCCGGGCTTGGCCTTGGACTGCTCTGACTCCTTGCCGACCTTGACGACGACTAGGTAAGGAACGACATTGCCTTCAAATTCATAGAGACCAGAGTAGACCTTGCCGTAATTCAGTTGCTCGCTTGAAGTGCCGACAGATTTGAAAGGAAGGGCAGGAGGATCAACTTTAGGATCAACTCCCAGGATGTCAAGAACAATCTTAGGGGTAGGACGGTCGTTGCCCTGACCAACAATAACACCATCGCAAATAACACAGATGAGTTTCCGCTTGTTGTCGTACTGAAGTGCCGTGAGGGAGTCAAGAGCCTTCCTCAAAGAATCTTCACCCTCAGTATAAGCAGGAACTTGGCAAATGACAAACTTGTCCTGGGGTGAAGGACGGCGCTTTGATCCGAAGCGCAGCGCAGCAAAGAACTTAACACCGATGACGGTACACAGGATGATGGTGAACGCCAACATAATGTAGTTGTTGACCTGACACTTAGCACTGTCACGGAAATCTACAAGACCAACATAGCTGATCTGCTGAATGCAGGTCCAGCTGTTTCTGATGTTTGCGTATTTCGTCTTGTTGCCCATAGAGTTCTCGATGAGAGCATCCAAATCCGCCTTAATATCAGTACCAGGGTTATTGTACCATAGATCCGAAACCTCGGAGTTGAGGAAGGCGTATGTGTCAGTTTTGGAGAAGACCTCTTGAGTGTAGAAGTAATCGGTGAGATCGTAGACTTCATTGCCATATCTTGCCCAGAAGTGTTGATCATTTTGACCTTCGTCCAGGATCTTGGAGGCCTTCCACACGAGATCACCATGGTAATATTCTTTAACACTAGGTTGGAAAGTCTTCCAGTACCAATCAGAGTTGTGGAGATTGCTAGTTCGATCAGTAGCGAAGTAGCCAGAGGTGTGAACAGCTTCCGAGTTGGTAGGCTGATTGGTTTGGTTGATGGACAGCCTCATGGTCTCCGTGAGACCCAAACCTTTGCAAGCCATATTCAGAGGAGGGACAAAGTACTCGTCCAAGACCATACCAGCGAGGGGCAGCATGTTGGTGCTGGACGTTGAAATGTCTGTGTCACTGTGGTCACGCTTATAGAACTTCGAAATGTCATACACCTTGCCGTGAATGCCAACCCAAAAATCGGTGTTGCCTGTGTGCGTTGCGAGTTCCTTCTCATTCCAGGCCTTGTCCGAGTTTGGACACAAGAGTTTACCAAAGAAGATGATCCAGAAAATCAGAATGCAGTTGATCAGGAGAATGATGAAACACAAGACAAACTTCTCACGCCAAGCCATGCGAACATCAGGTCGCTTCATGCGGCCGACGAAGGAGAGGAGAGGAGAGGGGATCCAAAAGGTCAAAGTCCAAACAACGGCTACCCAAGCACGACGACTGAAGGGAATCTCCTTAGTCTCAATCTTCTTATCCTTAGCAAGCTCAGGGTCCAAGCCACCGGTGAACTCGCCAGCTTCATTATAAAAGACTTGGCCCTTATAGGTATCACCCTTGTTGCCAAGACCATAATCTCCAGTGGGAGCGACGCCCCTGTTGGTGCTTGGTGCAATGGATGGTGCTGGATTGGGATTCATATTCATTCCAGCATGGAGGTGCTGGGGGGGGTGGTTGAGCGTGGCCTGGCTCATGTTGCCATGGCTAAAGTTTCGGTTGTGCACGAGATGATCGTTGCTACCGTTGAAGCTGTTGTCCAGAGGTTGAGGGGGGAAGAAACCGCTGCCGTTGTTGGAGTATCCTGTATCAAAGCCTGAGTTGAACGGGTTGATTCCAACGCCGCTCTGCATGCTGTGGGCAGGCTTAATGTCCAACAAATTCTCGGCATCCCACCAAGCACTTTCACGGATCCAAACACGCTCTCGGCCAACAAAAACCTCACCATTGCTCCATCCGCGCTCCAACGCCCAACTTTCAATACCATCTTTGCCATCTTTGCAACCAAGCACAGCGTATCTCTGAACGAATTCGTCCAGATCAAAGTCAGCAGTGTAGTCCAAGCTCCTATTGCGTCGATTGGCCCACTCTGGGAGCCTCCAAGCTCGCAACTGACGGGATGCTGTTCCAGCTGACCAAGCAGAGTTAACGGCAGGCAGTGCCGCAAGGCTTGCAGGAGAGTCATCGGTGGGGTGCATGGACAGATGGAACCAGGCACGGCTAGAAGCAAGGAGAGCAGGAAGGTCAAAACGACCAGTACGTCCAAGGCTGATACCTTCGCCGTCGACGGGAAAAAGGAGCTTCTTCAAGAAGCCATCATCTTCGGAAGCGTAGGCAACCTTCTCCAAAATGACTTCTCTTTTCTCAAGATCATGCTGGCGGTCCTTCGCATGTGGACCGGTCATAATTCCCAGGTCCGGAGCAACATCAGCGACGGCTTGCTGCATCTCCCTGACGACTGAAGAGCCCGCACCAGGAACTTGAACGCCATCTTGAATCATTTCTGCGTTGATACCAAGAGAATCATCAAAGATTGTTCGCATAGCAAGAGCCTTTCCAAGAGATGGGTCTGGAACTTCAACAACAGTGATATTCACAGTGTCGCCATTATCCTCATTCGACGTGGGGGTGCGGACACCGCGACCATCAACAGATTCATCGCCATCCCGAATTCGAAGCATTTGAGCGGCAATAGCGCTGTTGGCTTTGGAGATGATCCAATCGACAAGCGACTCGTACAGTCCACCAACGAAGATGCGGCGGTCCTCGGTGCTGAGTTGGTGCAAGAGAACTTCAGGGTCCATGCCCAGCAAGCCTCCGACATCTTCGCAAATCTCTTCCAAGTCGTCCGAGTCAGCGGCATAGTCAAGAGTGTCACCAAGCTTGAGAAGGCCAGCGAGCGTTGAAATGAAATTACGGTGAGCGGAGCCCTTAATTCCGATTTCTTTCAGAGCCTGCCGGAAGTCATCCGCAGCAGCACCATCATCTGCTGTAGCTAAGTAGGAGGGGGGATCGTAAGTGCCAGAGCGTGCCAGAAGAGAGTATGTTGACGCGGACTTAAGGCCCAAGAATTCACGCTCCGCCGGGGTTGATGCAGATGTAAGGAGATAGTAGAAGACGTCAAAAGCACGATATCCTGCCTCGGCGGGAATGTTGAGCAGTCCTTTGCTGGTGACAATTCCACCCTGCGACAGAGCAACCGACGCGCCGGTAAGGTTTCCAGTAAGGTTCAGCGTCAAGGTCACACCCAGGGCAACCTGTCTCGGAGCTGACGGGTTGTATGGTGTCACGCATCGCAAAAATGGCCGAATCGATTCGAGAGACTTGATAATTGATGAAGGGATAGTGAATGGGAAACTGTTCAACAAGGGGAGAAGAACTGAAGGGGTTGACTGATGGAGCGATCTGCAAATTAAGGTTAGCAGTCTTGGCATATTGGGGATCAAGGTTGAGTAACGAACCCTAAGACGATGCAACCATCTTCAGCACGTCGCCTGGCATGTTCCCATGCTCGGGCAGTGAGAGTGGCATCAACGGTAGGTCCAGACTGAGCCGCTGTGAGCCAGGTGTTGACTACGAGACTGGTGCTGGCGTCGAGTTTATGAGCCTGGGAGGATAGGTAGATGTTGTGAATGGCGTTGAGCAACGTGGTAGTCGAGACCTGGGCATTTTGGGAACCACCGCCCATGGCATCGGATGCCACCGAGAACATGGACATTCGGTTCGCCATGGCTGGTGACAGTGATGTCCTCGCGGGACAATCACAAGGCTACCTTCGCGATATTACGGCTCGGGCAAGGGTCGGCGTTCTGGGTCAGAGACCAGGAACAGGCAAGTTGACTTTCTTGTGTAAGTTCTTTTGCCGTGGAGACAAGCGACTGGTAGTGATAAGAGTCGAGCGAGCGAAGAATACGACAATTCGGAAGGAGTTGAGGCCGTAAGTCCGGGAGTGACAAGAGATTCGTCGCTAGGCAACGCGACCCTCCTTTTCCGATCGAAGGCGTTAAGAACAAGGGCCGGGAGGAATTAAACAGTAAAATTGTACGTTAACGATTGAAGCAACACGACCAGAGCGAGTGAGGTCGGTTGATGAAGCTGGAGACAAGCAAGAAAAGAACAAAATTCAGATCAAGATGAACACTTTCCAAAGGGATGAAGAAGCATCTGAGCCCAGCTGGAGGAGACAGAGCGCCCAGGGAGCGTGTCCGAAAATGAAGGCCGTGCGGAGTGCGCACTGTATCCGCCCAGCGACAGTGACCAGATGCGCAGAAATTCAGGGCCAACGGCCCATCTTTTTAGCACCTAAGCCTAGCACGCCGGCGGGGTGGCCAACGCCTAGGGGGCACTTGCGGGGCGGTCGATTGGTGGCCCGATTGTGCAGGGGGTAGGCCCTATCCGAGCCTCTCCCAGGTTGTGTCCAGCGGGTGCGCGCGGGTTCCAGTGTGGCAGCCGGGACCAGTCACGGCGAGAAGAGATGGGGCTGATGGGCAGGCTAGTCGCCACTCACACTGTAATGGGACCGTGTCTAAACTTGGAACAGGTGAGCGTGCGTAGGGGTTAGGGGGCGGGGACCTAGCTGATGCATCGCTGGGATGGATGCTGGTGGAACTCTGTCTGGGAATGATGCTGGCAGGGCCGTGGGACGCGGGTGGCCAAATACGAGCCCAGCGGCGAACTGGGTCTGCACTATCTGCACATCTGGCTTGGTTGAGCTGGTCAAGTGCCGGCCTTTTCCTGATAGTCGTTGTGCCCGCTGGTCCAGTTCGTATCCGTGCCGGTAAGCCCGTGTACCAGGTTGAGGCAGTGCGCGCGTCTCGTAAGTTTTTGTCCCAAAGGTTTTGTACACAACTCAATACCTAATCGGAAGTGCACATCCTTTGTTCGCCAAATTTGGGTTTGTTCATGCTCCAGTCTGTTTTTTTCTTGTTTTTTTTTTTTGGCTGGATCTCCCTTGACATTGCTGACATATGCCACCAACCACAATAAAATACCCATGGACGTGTGGGTACATGTGTTATTCTCGGACGTACCCACTCATCCCAGTCAATTCCCTGTTGGTATCGCTGTATCCATGTAAATGCAACCCATGGACCATCTGCACCGCTCGTATCCTTGTCCCATTACCACGGATGATGGACATTTCGCTGCTCATCATTATAGTAGGGCATTTTACTCCCCTTTGCAGACAGAAACGCACTGTGCAATAACCTTCTGTCACTCTAGCCCAGCTAATTCCATGCAAGCGACGAGTACGCATCCAATAAGTTGATTTCCCATACTCAGCCAGCGGGCTAGCGGCTCACCATGCAAAGTGAGCGGGCGGATGAAATTTGTTGGCTGCTGCATGGACGAAGGATGCTTCGTTTTTGTGTTGTTTTTTTCTGTTTTTGTTTTTTGCGCTTCCCCTGCTGGCTTTCCTTTTTCGTGCTATGCATCCGAACTCGACCACCAACGCGTCAGCGCCCAGAACCGATTGTATGAAATGCACTGATTGCCGCTGCTCTTGCCTCGTGGAGAGTGCACACAGACGATAATTGCCCCACCGAATCGCCCTCCTTCATCTGTTTGCTACACGGATGGTCCTCTCTACTTGTTTGCATGATAGGATGCTCGCTAGACTCTGGTCCCTCGTTTGGCTTTCGCCCGTCTCAAATCTCGCCATCCCAATACACGGCCGTATGGTGGCGGCCGCGACTGGCGCCTCCATGTCCAGCTGGTCTGACTACGGTACGTATGGCGACGGTGTTGGACTGAGCTGGCCAGGGCCAGTCAAGCCACGCCAAGCCCAGTCGGCGATCGATTTCAGCCATGGGTCGCTTGTCCCGTCACTGGTAAGATGGGATGGTGACAGCACATCGCGTTAAATTGGATGCTGAGAGCACAAAGCAAAGAAAGAGCAAACAGGGAATTGCGCATATCTGTGCACAATGTCGCGTTCACTACAGTGCACTGCCCAGTGAGTCCCGCTTGGCCTACCCCAAAATGTGATCCGTTTATCATCGCGGGGAAGAGGTAGCGGTATGCCCGTCAACAGTCCTTAAAATAAATTTGAGGAGCGAGTAGCACTCAGCGGGCACTAACCTGATAATTCCAGAAGCATTTCTCAGTGATCCTGGCGGCAACCGGTGATCTATGGTGGAGGATGTGCACAACTGACAGGCGCAGGCCAGCCCAACCTGGTTTGTCTTCCGGTATTGACGCCCTCGGCGGCGCTGCCGGCAGTGGATCTAGCGCTTGCTAAGAGATTACCACAGGGGAGAGGACGGTCCATCTCATTCATCTGTCCTCGATTCTTCCGCCGGCTAGCCCCCCCCCCCCCCCGGGGATTGATTTCGAAGGCAGGCTCGTTTTGCCTAGTTAGTCCCTTTCCTTCAGGCGAGCAAGCCCAGTGCGAGATGAGTGGCTTCTCATGGCATGGACGGTACAATAGTGAGTGAGGTTGTCTCAGAAATGGGCTGGCGGGGCTTTTCAGCCTATCTCCTGTGAAAAACACACTGGTTGGAGAAATGCACCCTGCATTCGCTCGTATTGCAATAAGGTTGCAGCCCCATCAGTCCGTCCATCTGTTTGGGCCATGGAGGGTTGGCATACACACATGCCTTGACTTGAGCGACAATTTCTCCATATACTAATGTTCCGTGTTTTAAGCGGCGGGTGCAATGAAACAGGCAATGCGATAAATGGGCATTCTAGGGCCCCTTACTACTTGATGAAAGAAAAAAAAAGAAAGCGGCCAGCCACCCTACAGGCCGAGCACGTCGAGGGTGTTCACAGGTGAAACTGATTTTCACAAATTTGCGACGTAGTCTCAAATGGACCGTGCCAGTACAGTGCTGCATTTGTAGGGAGTAGCGGTCCAGGGTAACACGCAGTAAACAAGCATTTTGCATGACCCGCCATATGCCCCGTTGTCCATGCGGGTAACATCCGCCGATGGCCTGGGGTCAGGGATGGATTCATTCTTAACCAACCGCTGGTAGGCTGATACATGCCCGCGCTGCGATCGTCTGCTTGCTGGCTTCGCTTGCGGTCTGTTCGGACTAGAGGTAATCCATTGTATCTTCACCACTGCACACTACAAAGACTTCTGTTTTTAACCCCTTACACCGGATGGTTGCCGAGTCCATGGTAGATTCTGTGGGCGCAATATGTAACAATCCAACCCAAGCATCTGCGCTCCTGCAGACTCATAGTAATCGTTCCAAGAATGGGAGCGCGAGCATGAGGAATTTGTGGCGTGCGTCTGACGGGCGTAGAGTTATGATACCGTCACACAGAAAGACGGGAGAATACCGCGTACAGTGTGTGCGTTTTTTTTTTTTTTTTTTTTTTGGTAAGCACGTCACTGGCGTCAAGGACGGCTCACGGCTGACGGCCTCACCTCTTGCCCTCGGTGCCTCCAGTGTCCCAGCGTGTCCCAGAACGCTCTCGACCCAAGCTCGAGGGCCGAGGCAGAGGCGCGGATCCCACAGTGTGGCTATGTACTGGCTGTCACCTGCGCCAGGCCCTCCCAAACCTCGTACAGTAGGTATTTTTATGCTGTGGGACAAACATAGTAATGAATGTCGGCTGCTGGGCTGGGCTGGGTTTGCGCTACGGGTCCCTTGCGCCCGCCGCACAGACAGGGGTATGTGGGTGCATGTGCTCGTTCCCAAGAAAACAAATCCCCTTTCTTGGGCCCTGTTGGCGGACAGTTGTACTACCATTGTCAAGTCACTCGATCTGGTCAAGGCCTTACTTCCCCAAGCCTCACACTTTTCTCCTCTTCGTTGTCTCTTGAATTCTTCCTGACGTTCGTTTTGTCAACTCTCCTCCGCTCACCCTCGTTAATAGCGCGTACCTACTTTCGTTTCTGGACGTGCCGACACAAGGCCCGTAGTAACGGCCGTCTCTTCTTCGATTCCAACTCAATCCGTCTCTAACCGTCTACCGATCGCCCAACGATATCCTAATCTTCACGAGAGCGACCAGTTGGCGCCTTCGATTCTTCGGCCATGAGCCTTCCACAGCTGGGAGGCAGCAGCGGCGGTGCGCACAACCAACCTTCGCTGCCCTCGCTTCCTGCCCACCTCCAGTCCGATACACATCTCACAGCTCATCTGGCCAGTCGGTTCCATGTTGCTCATCCTACCGCCCGCCTTTCATCCCATGCCCTGATTTCCCTGAACACCTATACTTCCTCAACCAAAGGACCTGATGGCGGCAAAGAGGGCAGCGCCATGGCCGGCGCCGAGGAAATGGCTGATCGCGCCTGGCTGAGACTCGGCCACCGCTCCGAGAACCAAGCCATTGTCTTCCTGTAAGTAACAGCGGGATCGAGATTCTCACTCGGTTTAGAGATCACTTGCTAACTTGCATTATGCAGTGGTGAATCCGGTGCTGGTAAATCAACTGTCAGGAACCACCTCCTCACGGCGCTTTTGAACAAGTCTTCCACACCACTCTCCACAAAGCTGTCATTGGCCGCTTATATTTTTGACACGCTCACAACTACCAAGACAGCGACCACATCGACTGCCTCCAAGTCCGGGTTGTTCTACGAGTTCCAATACGATACCTCCGCAACCACCAATCCTATTCTGATCGGTGGTAAGCTGCTTGACCATCGACTGGAGCGTAGTCGCATTGCCGATGTTCCCACAGGCGAACGTAACTTTCACGTTTTGTACTATCTCCTTGCGGGAACTAGTGATGCCGAAAAAGCCCACCTTGGTCTTGATGGGCCCGGTGCCAACGGCGCTCAGAAGAGGTGGAAGTATCTTGGCCATCCCACCCAACTGAAAGTTGGTATCAACGACGCAGATGGATTCCAGGTTTTCAAAAACGCCTTGAGGAAGCTTGAGTTTCCTCGTGCCGAGATCGCCGAGATTTGTCAAGTTCTTGCCAGCATCCTGCATATCGGCCAGCTCGAGTTCGAAACTGCGAACAGCACTAGCGCGACTGGGGATGACAGCGGGGGATTCTCTCATGAAGGAGGCCAGACATTCACTGCTGTTAAGAACAAGGATGTTCTCGCCATTATTGCTGCCTTCCTTGGTGTTAGCGCTGGTGATCTTCAGACCACTTTGGGCTACAAAACGAAGATGATTCACAAGGAGCGCGTTACAGTCATGCTTGATCCCAATGGTGCTCACGCACATGCCGGAGAGCTCGCGCGGACCTTGTACGCTCTCTTGGTTGCCTGGATTATGGAGACAATCAACCAGCGTGTGTGCGCACCTGAGGAATCGATCGCAAACACGGTGTCAATCGTGGACTTCCCTGGGTTCTCCCAGCAGACTTCCACTGGCTCCGCCCTCGATCAACTTCTGAACAATGCGGCTACTGAGTCTATTTACAACATGGCCCTGCAGAACTTTTTCGACCGTAAGGCAGATATGCTGGAGTCTGAGGAAGTTTCTGTTGCAGCTACTAGCTATTTTGATAACTCAGATGCAGTACGCGGTATTCTCAAGTCTGGAAATGGCTTGCTGAGCATTCTTGATGACCAAACCAGACGTCACCGCTCGGACATGCAATTGCTCGAAAGTTTGCGAAAACGATTCGAGGGCAAGAACCCGGCTATTGAGGTCAGTGCGGCAACCTCTAAGCTTCCTGGCAGCAACTTCCTCACCGCAAACACTGCTGCGTCCTTCACCGTCAAGCACTTTGCTGGTGAAGTCGAGTATCCTGTCAAGGGCCTCATCGAAGAAAACGGTGAAGTCATCTCTGGCGATTTGCTCAACATGATCAATGGCTCGAAGAGCGATTTCATTGCTCGTCTTTTCGGACAGGAAGCCTTGCAGACTGTCACTCATCCCAATGAGCGTTCTGCTGTTATGCAAGCCACCGTCAGTTCCAAACCGATGCGAGCCCCTAGCGTCATGTCCCGCAAGACAACCAGGGCTCGTCCTGGAACTGCCTACCGTCGTCAGCAGCAAGATGCCATGGAAGATCTCGAACAGGGCAGTACTTCTGGAGAGTCTAGGAAAAACACCAAACTTGGCCCTGATCAAGGTGCATCTGGCCAGTTTCTTTCTTCCCTGGATAATGTGCAGAAAGCTGTGACAGATCCCGGCACCAACGCCTACTTTGTGTTCTGTCTAAAGCCTAACGATCGACGTATCGCAAACCAATTTGATAGCAAATGTGTTCGAACACAAGTACAAACATTTGGCATTGCCGAGATCAGTCAAAGACTTCGGTCTGCCGACTTCAGTCTTTTCCTTCCCTTTGGTGAATTTCTTGGCATGGCAGATGCAGAGACAATTCTTGTAGGAAGTGAGCGCGAACGCGCTGAAATGGTCATTGAAGAAAGGCAATGGCCCGCCAATGAGGTCCGTGTCGGTGCAACCGGTGTCTTCCTAAGTGAGCGCTGCTGGATGGAAGTTGCTCAACTCTCTGAGGGCTCTCAATCCGCTCGCTACGTCATGCAGGGGTCTGATGGTGGTGATGCCATGACCCCTGGCGATGTTCCTCCCTTCGGTGCTTCCAAGGAACACCTAATCTCTGGTGGTAACACGCCCCTCATGTACGGCGAAAAGTCCAAAGCGGGCTATTTCAACGATGACACTCGTTCCGAGGCTGGTGTTTCGGCTTTTGGTGGAGGTGACATGTTCAAGAATCTTGACACCAGAGAGCAGATGGCGGAGCGAGGTAATGAAAAGGCACTCGAAGAGGTCGAAGAATACAAGGACAAGCCAAGCCGTAAGCGTTGGGTCTTTGTCACGTATTTTCTCACCTGGTTTATCCCTGACTTTCTCATCCGCACCATTGGACGTATGCCTCGAAAGGATGTCCGTATGGCTTGGAGAGAAAAGTTGGCGATCAACATGCTCATTTGGCTCATGTGTGCTCTCGTTGCTTTCGTCATGGTTGGTTTCCCTCGCTTGATTTGCCCAACTCAGCATGTGTACAGCGCCGCCGAGTTGTCGTCTTATGACGGCGACAAGGGCAGCAAGGGGTCATACATTTCTATTCGTGGCTACGTCTTTGACCTCGGGTCGTACACACCCCATCACTACCCTCCTTATCTTGCAGCCAAGCAACTCACCAACTACGCTGGTAGTGATGTGAGCTCGCTTTTTCCCATCCAAGTTTCCGCTCTGTGCCAAGGAAAGGATGGACAGGTTCGACCTGAGGTTACCCTTGATTATCGAAGCACCAACATCTCCGGAACCGTATCTGTGGCAAACATTGATGCCATTACTGCTCAATACCACGATTTCCGATACTATACCAACGACAGCCGACCTGACTGGTATTTCGAACAAATGACCATGCTGAAGCGCAATTATATGAAGGGACGCATTGGTTATACTCCCCAATATATCAAGAAGCTCTCAAAGAAGAACATGGCCATCGCTATATTGGACGGTCGCGTTTATGATTTGACTCAATACTTGAGCGGTGGCCTTCAGATGAAAGCCAAGACCGGCCAGAGCACCCCCGCTAATAATGGATATACCGATTTCATGGATGACAATGTTGTCAATCTCTTCCGCTACAGGGCCGGGCAGGATTTGACCAAGTACTGGAATTCTTTGAACATTGACGCCGCTATGAGAGTTCGCATGCAGACTTGTTTGAACAACCTCTTCTATGTTGGTGATGAGGATACCCGAAACTCTGTCCGTTGCCAGTTCGCCACATATCTCATTCTCGCACTCTCCATCATGTTAGCCTCAATCCTCGCTTTCAAGTTCCTTGCTGCTCTTCAGTTTGGCGGGAAGAATGCCCCAGAGAACCTTGATAAGTTTGTTATGTGTATGATTCCCGCATACACTGAAGATGAAGACTCGATTCGTCGTGCCATGGATTCAGCTGCCCGTATGAAATATGATGACAAGCGCAAGCTCCTCATTATTGTCTGTGATGGAATGATCATTGGTCAGGGCAACGACCGACCCACGCCCCGCATCGTACTAGACATCCTCGGCGTGTCTGAAACTGTTGACCCAGAGCCTTTGAGTTTCGAGGCTCTTGGTGAGGGTCTGAAGCAACACAACATGGGCAAGATTTACTCAGGTCTTTATGAGGTCCAAGGTCATATCGTTCCTTTCATGGTCATCGTCAAGGTTGGAAAGCCTTCCGAAGTTTCTCGTCCTGGTAACCGTGGTAAGCGAGACTCACAGATGGTGTTGATGCGCTTCCTCAACCGAGTTCACTACAACCTTGCTATGAGCCCCATGGAATTGGAGATGTACCACCAGATCCGCAATATTATTGGTGTCAACCCAACTTTCTATGAGTACTTGTTCCAGATCGATGCCGATACCGTTGTTGCCCCTGATTCTGCTACGCGGATGGTGTCAGCTTTCTTGGATGACACTCGCCTCATTGCCATTTGTGGTGAAACCGCTTTGACAAATGCAAAGGCCTCCTTCATCACCATGATTCAGGTTTACGAGTACTGGATCTCTCACAACTTGTCCAAGGCCTTCGAAAGCTTGTTCGGTTCAGTCACTTGTTTGCCCGGTTGTTTCTCCATGTATCGAATTCGTGCTGCTGAGACTGGAAAACCCCTGTTTGTCAGCCGTGAAATTGTTGATGATTACTCCACCATCCGTGTTGATACTCTTCACATGAAGAATTTGTTACACCTTGGTGAGGATCGTTATCTCACGACCCTGTTGCTGAAGTATCACAACAAGTACAAGACGAAGTACATCTTCACTGCTCACGCGTGGACCATTGCTCCTGATTCTTGGGCCGTCTTCCTGTCCCAGCGACGTCGCTGGATCAACTCGACTGTGCACAATCTCATGGAACTCATTCCTATGGCTCAACTCTGTGGTTTCTGCTGTTTCAGTATGCGTTTCGTCGTCTTTGTCGACTTGCTCAGTACCATTGTGCAGCCTGTCATTGTTGCTTACATTGTCTACATGATTTACCTTATCATTGACAATCCCGATGTTGTGCCTGTGACTTCTTTCATCCTTTTAGCAGCCATCTACGGTCTCCAGGCTATCATCTTCATCTTGCGCCGCAAGTGGGAAATGGTTGGCTGGATGATCTTGTACATTCTCGCCATTCCAGTTTTCGGTTTTGGTCTCCCACTCTACTCTTTCTGGCACATGGACGACTTTAACTGGGGTAACACTCGTGTGGTTGCTGGTGAGAAGGGTAACAAGATTGTCATCAGTGATGAAGGCAAGTTTGATCCTGCTTCTATTCCCCGCAAGAAGTGGGAGGAATACCAGGCCGAGCTCTGGGAGACTCAGACCGCTCGCGATGATGTTCGCTCTGAGATTTCTGGCTATAGCTACGCTACCAAGGCTCAGGGTCCTTTCTCTGAGTATGGTGGTGGTTACCAAAACAGCCGTCCTGGCTCCACCGCTGGTTTTGCCCACCAAGGCCACAACATGTCCCGCATGTCACTGGCTCACTCCGAGATGCCCGGTAACCGTATGAGCCAGTTTGGTGGCTCTCAATTCTTCTCGCCCGAGGACATGGTTGGCTTGCCCAGCGATGACGCTCTGCTGGCCGAGATTCGCGATATCCTCAAGACAGCTGATTTGATGACGGTCACTAAGAAGGGCATCAAGCAGGAGCTTGAGAAGCGCTTTGGTGTTCCTTTGGATGCGAAGAGGGCTTACATTAATTCTGGTATGTCAATATCTGATTCTCATTTTGATCACTTTTTGCTAACTTATACCCCACAGCAACCGAGGCTCTTCTCTCTGGTCAGCTCTAAATGGCGTATGATCTGAATAACACCAGCGCAAGCAGCAGAGTCCTGCTACACTAATTCCACCTGCAAACTTATTTTTGTTTTCATCCAAACGGGACAGGACGGGATACTGAAAAGAAAAAGAAGGTTGACATATAGCCGACGCTAGCATTGGGTAATTTGCTTGGCTATGGGACTGGGTTCCGCCAACCCTTTATATACAATCATCGTAATACTACTTTGGAGCGATAGTCGCTGGAGCAGCTTGGGATTTTCTTTTTAAATCTGCAAAAAGGAGCAGCTTGTTATATCTTGTTTTTTAGCTTTTATCTGTTTTTGAGTTTGATCTTTCGGTGTTTATTGAGATGGAAAGCTAGAAGGATGACATTAAGGCGGTGTACATAGCCAATGTACCAAGTTTCAAATCAATTTGTCCACAATGAGGTTTGCGCTGTTCTGATGAGAATCATCTATCGATGCCGACGGATATTTCCACATTATCCCTCGCGAATTGGAGCCGATGATCATAACTTGAGTACCCGTAGGCGTAAGGTGGGGCGCACGCCTTGACACCTCGTCCCGAGGTAGGCCCAGAAAAGCTGTGTCACCTGGAAAACCTGTGTCACTTTTTAGTTCTAGATATCTCTACTAATACAAGATATCTAGAGCTAAAAAGTGCCATTTACACCCAAAAAAGTGACACAGGTTTTTCGGGCCTACCTCTCGTGCCTCAAGGTAGGTGTACGTGACCCACTTTACGCCTACGGGTAGTCCTTTGTATTCTTGGCCGCAAGTGAAGACTTTTGTCAACCGACCGAGCCGTGGGCCTCATGTCTGTACCGCGATCGTATCGTCCATGTATTGCGTGTTTTGTTGAGACAATAATACCCAGCTATTTTCATGCTCCTCTCCCCACCACTAAATCAAACAATACCCAAGTCTGCATTCAAATTTCCCTGTTTCGCGGAAGATGATCAAATAAATCCTGTTACATATTGCTTGCAAAATACGACAATGCTTGCACCGGCCTCTGCTCATTTCTGCCGCCACCTTCAGCCCAACATGACGAGTCGATGCATGCTGTTGTAGTTGATACAAGCCACAACTGAACGGGACGGCTTGGGGTGCGGCAACTTGGTACCTGTTGAGAGAAAAGGCCAGGTGAATGTATGGGAAATCCACTCGTCAGTACGAGCTGGGACGCTGCGGAACTGCCGCTGAAGACGAGCATCGGGCTGTCAGGCGCCAAAAGTAAACACGGGGACCAATACGCCAGGAGTTGGGACCAGTCCAGCCCAGTCACCCTTGTCGTGTAGTCTAAGCGATATTCAATTTACAATGACACTTCACATTCGCCATTAGAATAAATACAATTACTGAGAATATGAAAAAGCCCCCGAACAAATCGACCACAGGCCAAAAGTGAGATGGGAATTCGAATTAAACAGGCCCAACGCTCAACGCAACCACTTCCTACAACTCAACAATGAAGCTCTCTCTACTCTCATCACCATTCCTGCCACACAAGCCATTTATGTTCTTTTGCAAGAATCTCTTGAACAACAGTGCGGAGCCCTCGGCGTCAATGATTCTCCCGATATCCCACTCCCCGCCTAGTTGGCGCCATCGATGTTCGCCGCTGCAGCGACCATCCTGCCTCCTTGGAGACTGGGGATGGGGAAAGCTCTCTTCAGAAGTGGGCTTGCTAGTGGCAGAGGATATGGGGGAAGGCTCAAGTTGGGTAGTGAAGTGGATTTCCTTGTCCAAGAACTACCGTGGAGGTGGAGAGTAAGACACTGACTGGGAACTTGGAGACATGTTCTTCATCTATCCAAGTACTTGTATATTTATTTAGGCAGAACTGGTAATCTGAAATACTTGTACGAACGTCATTTGAGACTATCTTGGCAGCATTGCAGCTTAGCTTTCTCGTTATCCTGCTTCCGTATATTCCTTACCTTTTTCTTTAAAATATGGCCAAGAAGACTACGTGAAGGCACGAGGGATGGCCTCATCTCTTGTTCTGGTTGATGCTCTGTATTGGTATTCACTATTGCCCCGATAGAAATACACCTCAGTAAGACTACATGGAATTTAAAATTGGATATATACTATTATCACATTGGCTATCTATTCACTTTTCTTTTTTCGACACCTGCGCCATTTTGCATCTATTTCAAACCTGCCATGACCTTGTTTACTCCACCTTTACTCCACTGGTTGATTTTGATTTGATCACAAGTCTCCCAAACCCTCTTCATCAAAGCACCTAATATTTCGCTTTCATCGACTATTTCACACGAAGAGCGTTGTGCGTCAAGCCAGCTGAAAATACCAAAGCGTGTTGCTAGTGTTGTGCTTCCGCCCTCTATGCAAGTAGCTCGATAGATCAATCGCAGCACACGGGTACGGAGATTGAAGCGCAGGTAGGGATTCCCACCGAGAACTAGTATCTTCTCGAACCAAATCTTCTTGCGAAACACGCTGAGGTCAAAGGATGTTCGTAGGCTGTCAAGCAGATACACGAGCAACCATGTGATTTCAGTGTAGTATCTGTCATCCTCAGATGGCTCTCCATGGAGAATGTCATGCGCCATGGGCAACTTGTCAACAGACCAGACAGGGCCGCGAGTAAGAAAAGCGTTGATCTTCGGATAGAGGGGATGAAGAGGGTTCTTGAGTACCTCGAGCGAGTGAATAGAAAATGCGATAAAAGCAGAGGGTACAGGGCCAATGTCGACCTGACTCCGCGAGGACTCGGCTAATTCAGAAAGCAGAAGCCAGATCTGGTCCTTCTCTTCATATGATGACTCCTTTATTTTCGCAGCCATCTTGAGGATACCGGTCAAGGATTCCTTTCTAATGTTCGTGTGCTCAGATGACAGGAGTCGGATCAGCGCTGCTGCCCAACCGTCTTCAACCAAGTCTTCAACATTTTTGGTAGTCCATTTGGTAAGTGCCGCTGTATCCTCCTTTTCTGTCAGAGGCACATATAACAACTCTTCCAGTTTAGAAGACCCCAACGATGAGTTGCCCTTCTTATCCTGGCCGACGATGCTGTCCGCATCAACCATAGTTTCGTCCTCATCTCCTTCGTCTGATTTGGCAGTTTTCAGACTTGCTAACTTCACAGTCTTGGGGAACTGGTTGCTTATCCTTTTGTATAAACACTTAGTGGATGATCTCGCTTGCTTGGCTCGATACGACGTTTTGAAGAAAGCCGACAAGAATTCTGCGAGGGATGCCTGCTCCTTAGCACTGGCAGACTTCAACATGTAAGGGAGCTGTTCAACCATTGCAACACTAAGAAGAGTGGCTGCACCATTGGAGGAGCTTATACTGTCTTCCTGGAGGTAGGTTTCCATTAAATCGAGGTACTTGATTGGAGAAGAGGCACACCGGTTGATGCAGTTGTCCACAAATGACCAAATCTTCTCCATTTCACTCACTTTCACCTTTTTCATTGTGGTTTGGAAAGCCTCATGCAAAGGGGTAAGGAGGGATGCGGACGAAACTAATTGGTTCTCGACAGCAACGTCGCCGAGAATCTTTTTGAGTTGTTGGAAAGGAAGCTCTCGAGTCTCTCCAGCCAATATCCTAAGAAGTGCCGTGTATGGGGATGAAGCGTTGCCGTCAGCAAGGTTGTCAATTTTGGAGAACCATCGCATGCCCGGGGAATAACTGGCGATGGAAACGAGGTTCTCCAATTCCATCACGAGCAATGACTCATCTTCTGGCTTATCACCTCCCTGATTGAGTTTCTTGAGAACTTCTGTAAAGAAGGGAGAAACATCAAAGTTGGCCGCAAGAGCAACTTGGGGGATGACCTCGTAATAGAGGCGTAATAGGCGAGAGATCATGGTCCGATGGAGGATATTCTCACCAGGTACCCCTTTATACGAACGAACAACCTCTTTCATGTCGGGAATCCGTTGGCAAAACGCATCGGTCAAGCGGCGACTGGCCTCATCCCAATGACTATGCTTGTGCTTGGATGCCTCCTCGTGCATTTTCAAAGCTTCTGTGAGCTTTTCTAGAGCCACCACGAGAATCCTTGTGGCAAAGAACGATGTGAGATGGGACTTTGGGGACAAACACCTGACAAGAACCTTCTGGTTGATGGGAAATGGGATGATGTTGTCCAAGAGAATCGAGGTGGGTGGAGGGGCTTTGGCGGAGCGGACACGGTCTCCGAATCGGGCCGGAAGAGGAATCCTCATGGTGTTGAAAAGGAAGGCAGCATATCCAATCCAAGTCATGGAGAGTTTTGGTTCAAAGGTGAATGATCGGTTGTTGATGAAGTACTTGGCGATGAGCTCGGGCGCAGCAGTAAAAATAGCTACTAACAACTCGCTGTGTCTCAAGTTCGACCAAGGACGAAGCTTTTGAGCAAATTCTGCTAGTACAAAGTTATAAACAGGTATTTCGTCCCTGTACTTGTCCGATAAGAACACGGTATCTGTGGGACCAGCTACGTTCTGCCCAGTGTGCTCATCATCCGACTCCTTCGGGTATAGACCCGTAGAGGGATATAACACACCGGCACTGGAGTTGGTGCACACATGTATGAGAAACTTGTGCGCTCTATAACTCACAGTCAAGGTTTCGTCCTCTTGATCATTGTCGACCACATAAGTGTATAGACCGAGGAACCGCACAAGTGTTTTGGTGTTGAAGCTGCGGAATTTGATATCCCTGGGGATCTTTTCGTCCATCAAAACACGCGACTTTAATGCCTCCAAAATATCTCGGACCAGGTGAGGAGGGTCAGTCTTCATCATAAAAGTCAGATGGGATAGAAGCTCTTTTTGGTTGAGAAGTTCCCTTCTTCCATCGGAATGCAGGTATTTCAGGAGGCTTAAAAAGAACCGAACAGCATTGGTTCTCACAGAAGCTCTTCGTATATCTTCTTGTCCATCTCCTAGGTGGCCAATCTCAAGGTTTCTTCCAAGAGACGCTAGGGTGAAGTTGCGCGCGCGAAAGATGCGTTTCGCATAGGCGCCACCATCCAGACAGACGGCCTCGCGGAGCATGCGCAAAGTAGGTGATATCACAAACCCTTTGCTCTTTTCCACAGAAAGGTTCTTGGAGAGCGATTTTAGTTGTCGTTCCTGGAGTATAGTTTGACAGATGCCTAGTCCATGTCGGACAAGTTCAAGCGACCCCGAGACAGCTTGAAGGACCAAGGCTAGGACAACCACCACCGAAGACATGACTCCCTCATTATTTACCTGAACTGCAAAAGACCACATTTCCATGATGTCGGGGAGAAATGTCGCTTCCTCGCTTGTGTCTCGGGGTTTAACAGCTTCGAGGTATTGCTGAAGAATTTGCAAGCTTGGCCGTCGCTCGTCATCGCTGGAGGCTATTTTGTCCAGAAGGGATTTAAAGGATTGAAGACCTGTTGGGGAATCTAATTAGCAATCAATATCTTTGGATCCGCGATAGCTACATACCATGTCTGGCGTTGCGCAGGTCCTGGTCGAAAGTGAGCAGCTTGCGCAATTGGCCACTGGAGGTCACATCTTCGCTGGTGGGCTCCTCGTGGGTGAACTTCTGACGCTTTCGGAAGGCATTCGCGCCATCTTCACCTTTTGAGGCTCGTTTTCCCATGTTTATTGATGACCTAATAGCTTGGCGCAACTGAGGTGCTCCTCTCTTCGATGTCTTCTAGATTTCTTTGAGATTTCGGAATACTGCCGCGTCTGACCGCTATCACTCCTTCCAGGCTAGGCTAAGAGGGACGGGGCTGTGGGGACAATAGGAAGATGGTTATTCCACTTCCGAAACAACATGTTGGACTACGGAATTCTGGTCTCCTCCGTCAACTATCTGGCGGGTATACCGTGATCTTGGGAAAAAGTTGATGTTCTCGGATGGAAGCATTGACCCTACCCATGTGCGCCACAGCCGCGCAGCACTTTACGTCAATTCCATACAACCTTGCTTTTGTGCGGACCAAAAAACTCTACACGTTCACGTGGGTCTAAAGTGAGACATCTTGCCATCCATCTCGTGGGCTGCGCCTGGGACCAAGGCAAACACGACCGCCACTGGCGTGAGGAGACTTGGTGGACCCGGTGCTGCGCGAAAAGCAACGGCATGCAGCGCCAACAACGGCATCTGCGGCATGTTCAACATGTGAATACGGCGGCCTCCATGGTCTGTTGATTTGGGATTACGAACAACAAACTTCATGCCACTCGATTTTGCGGCCCCGGTTTTGCAGCCTTCCAACATCATGCCCTTATACATCCCTGGCATTCCGGTCACGCAGTTGGCGTCGCTTTCGAAGGCAAGCTATTCTTAGATGGGGGCAAAGTCAGGGGCACCACCATCACGACCTTGGAGGTTTGTGAGGCCTTCCACCATTCTTCAGCCCGTGCCGGAGCGTTAGGGTGGCGTCCGGCGCGTTGACCGTCTGCTGCACCCTTGCTTTGGAAGAAGCTCATCGGGAGCGGTCCGTCTGCCGATCAACTTGAGTTGTTTAACCAAACCGGATATGTTCAGGGACTAAAGAGGTCTTACTTATTTTCCACAAGCGGTGATTGGCATGATGTGCCCGGTGTTGATCAGTGCAACGTAGCAGCCCTGTCTTTCAACCCCGGCTTCAGCTTCTGCTCTGGTCTTTGTGCGTGTTCGTATGACTGGTGCTAAGAATGAGGTTGGTAAAAAAAAAAAAAGCGGGCGTTAGAAAACCATGCACACTCCTGAATGAGTAATCGAGACAAAAGTTGCTTAAGCGTGCGGTATAATTTGACCACCATCTTTTGTTGGCACCACTTCGTCAGTAAGCGGGAACCGGGAATCCCCCAATGAGATAACCTCACGTGTGGCTGTTCTGAGACATCATGACGGCGCAGCAACACATTCATGAATGTTACGGAGCATGCTACCACCGCGTCTGACGCGACGATTCCGGGTAACCATAGCGAGCCTGCTCGACAGGATCGTGAGTGTGGTGGTTTTTTTTGGAGCACGCAAGGCGGATTTTGCACTTTGCATGATGCGTCAAAGCCTAAGGGATAGACATGCATTTTGGTGCTAGCAACTCCCCACCCACTATAAGTCTCGACAGCGTATGGTGTAGTTCTCCCAGTCATCGGATGGCACTAGCGGGTCTCACCCTTTGAGAGACAGCTGTCCAGTCCGGGTTTCATGAAACGGGATGGAATGCTGTTTCGAGACGAGTTGAGGCGACGCGACGAGGCCAGCTGCCCGAACAGGCGATTTGGTCAAAATTAGGACAGAAGTACGGCGCAGATAATGCATTGCAGTTGAAGGGCCCACGTTTCAATGATAGAATGGTAGAGCCCTGTCAATATCCGTCAAGGCCTCGTCGCGACTCAAAGCCACATTGACATGGGACAAACAAAACGTGCAATAAACCGATTTGACCATTAGACTATGATTTAGTGGCACAGAGGGATGATGGGAGCCATGTCCCGGGGTCGATCTACCAATCAATTACAAGGAACGGGGGCGGAGCCCAAACCAGCGGTGCGGCCCAAAAAAAGAATCCAGACTTAGTGGGTGAGGGGTCCTGTCAGAGCTCCGGAGTTAAGCTCGCCCATTGAGTGGTCCAGAGGACAAGGTGGGGGGGTGGATGGGAAATAACCCGACAAGACTACGGGTAGTATCTCGATCCGCGGGGAATGAAGGAGCAGAGGCCTCGTGTAATTAACTGTGACCGGCCTGGGTTTGGGGGAGGGATGCAAGGCAGCCAATCCATGTTAGGGTCATGGGATGAGTTCTTACACCTGCAACCTGAAGATGAAGCAGTAATACTGGGGTAGCCAACCAGAGGCCGGGTCGGAAGCTAGCTAGCAAGTCAACGGCCTTGAACCAACAGGCAGTGGCTTGCTACCTGCAACACTCGACCCGTCACCGTCCGCGTGCTACTGTACGCTATGATCTCGTTCACCTTATCTTTCAACGCGCCAACATGCCAAGGCGCGAGTTCACACATACCAGACCCGGGCGCCCTTTTGTTTCCCTTCCCTAGCCTCGATTCCCTCTCCCCGTCTGGAGCGCGACGACACAGCCTCGACAAGAACGGGCTCGGTCTAGTAGTCATGGTAGAACTGCCAGCCAATACCGGCGCCGCACGAGACCCCCCTCACCGGCTTCTGTGGCAATGGGGCGCCGCCGTCTGAGCGTAGTGATGATGGGCTCCAGCCAACCACGAGGCAGAGCGGCGCGAAGCAGCGGATGCACGACATCGACTCGCTGGCCGAGGGGCACCCGCCGCTGTCGCGACAAAGGGAGGCACACCCGGAACAAGACCCAGGACCCAAGACCCAAGACCCAAGGGAGAGGCCCAAGACCCACTCCCTCCGTCGCATCCACGCCCTGTTTCTCCCCCATCCCTGCGAACTGATACTCTCCTGCTACCAGCGCACACGACCTGCTACAACGGCGACCCTGGCGTGGGTGTGGAGGCGCTAAACTGGGCGCAACCAGCTTCTAAGCGCCGACTGGCCGGTCGCCGACCAGACCACCCTTGCCCATCACCTGCGCCATGATGGCATTCCATCGTCCTCGTCCACTCGATGTTTGATGCCGGGCTGCCGCCCGTTCTCGAATAATGGCTCCCTCGTCGCATCTACCTGCCCGTTCCCGGTCCGCGGCTGGGTCTGCCGCATTTTGCATTTGCATTTGCATCCTGCATGCTCTGGCTCGTCCTTGATTTCCCCCCTCTTAATTAGTTCGTCACTCTCTCTTACACGTACCACAACGGGAACCACTCTCATCCTATCCCGTCCCATCCTCTCTTTTCAGTCTGCCCTATCCCATCTTCCCTCGTTTCCACTTGCCCGCTTGGCACTCGCTCTTTTCGCTTTCTTTGCTTTCTGTGTGGCTTCTGCGCTGTTCTATGCCTAACTCGACTGGACCTTGCAGCTCACATCTCCCCACCTTGGCTTATACATATACCAGCCTACTCTAATTCATCCCTTCTGGCTCTTGCGCATTACCTTGCCTTGCATTGCCTTGCGTCAGCTCGCAGCTTGCAGCTGGACTCCCACTCTTTTTTCTTTTCTTTTCTCTCTTTGCCTCCCTCGCTTAGGCATGGTTGCCCTCGCCATCGTCATCGGGATTACCGCAGCATGTCAATCGCCGACGTCCATGCAGAAGCCTCTTGGGCTTCTTGGCTTCCTCTTTGTTGCATGCCCATGAATTCTTCCGACAAAAAGACCGGTCGTAAGTCATCGCTCAATACTATTTCTACCACGGGTCGCGGTGAATCGTGGCCTTTGGGCAGGTCAAGCGACGAGGAGTTGCTGATGGGCCAAGACGAGAAACCGACTCACGACGCCGCTGTCATATGCGATCAACCACTGCACCATCCTCTTCCTACGCCTACGCCAGAAATGAGTTTCCATCAAAGAACTATGGGGGAGAAGGTCGCAAGAAACAACCCAGCGCCCAAAAAGAGGCGCTTCTTGTCCATCTCTTCAACATCAACCGCGCACAAGGGTCACCGGCCTACTATCTCGGCTCCTACACACTTTCGTCACATCAGCACTGGCTCTCCCCAATTTGCATTCCCTGAACCAAGATCGAAACCAAAAATCAAGACTCACAGACCGACCATCTCGGCTCCAACGCACTTTCGCCATGTCAGCACCGGTTCTCCTTTCTCGGAACCTATTCCTACTATGCCTAATCTTCCTACGCAAGCTCCCAACATGCCTCCCGCCAGACTACGACGCCGACGCTCGTTTCGACCCCTGGAACTAAGCATTTACCTACCCGAGAACAAGACCTCCCCTCTTATGGCTCACTTCGCAAAGGAAGATCAACTTCAGTCGCCAGCGCCAGTCTATGACCCTGAACGGATGGAAAGGGAACCAAGAAACGAAACCGTCTCACCACCCGAAACTCCAGAGCCGAAGGGGAAACTATCAGACAGCGACTCGGAGGCATCACCCCCGCCCATCCCACCATCGAGGTTATCCACACTTCACAGGAGATCGGCATCTACCTCGGACTTAACAGCTTCAGATAAATCGTCAAGTGGATCTCGTCCTCTTGAGCACCAAAGGAGCTTTTCAGCCATGTCATTTCACTTTCCTCGCAAGCCGGTTGCAGAGACTACAAATAGCACCCCGTCCCCTATCCTGGAGGATGATGATATTCCTCCATTGATTCCTCCCAAGGCCCGGAGTCGCGCCCGAGCGCACACATCGCCCGACGTCGAAGCCATTAGGGAGCGCGTGGCCAGCGCCATGATTGAGGTTGAGCAGCTCCAGAGGCAGATTGACAACGTCCTCGAGCGACAGAGCCTGTATGGCATTAGCCGTCCATCTACGTCGCACTCTGCGGCTAATACAATGCCTGGTAAGGCCTTTATGATCTGCCACAACCTTATCACCCCCTTGCTAATATACCTGCCAGAGCTTGAGCCGATGCCCTCCATCCCTGCGCTGCCCCCCGCAGCTCCATCATTTGCCGAGCGGCTCAACTCTGAAATTGAGCGTCCTCGCACGGCCCCAATCAAGTCTCATGTTCACACACATCGCAGAGCGAGAACCATGGACAACACACCCCCTCGTCCTCATACGCCTCCGATGCGCAAAGCACGGAGGTCAGAAATCCCTCTTCCTCCTCCCCTTCCTCTTGTTCTTCGACCTCCCCTGAGAAAGAAGAAGTCATTCTCTCGAGTGTCAACTTGGCTCTTCCCTGGAGCTGAGAGCGGCACTGACCGACCCATGGATTCGGTCACCAACAATCCCCGTCCGGTTACGGGTAAGGACGGCTTTTACCAGTGTGTTTCGCTGGCCGATGCACACGGCCGACGCCACAGCGATGAGTCGCTCGGTACTGTCACCACTTGGAACTCGGATGACGACCGCACCGTCCCATCCGCTTGGTCCCCCACGAGCACAGCAGTGACCAAGGGAGACGAGCTCTTCGTTCCTCGTAGTGCTACTGCTACTGCTGGCGGAAACGGCATAGTTTCCCCTCTCGCAAGCGTCGGCGTTGCTGTCTGAAAACACGGCATTGTTTTCTCTTCCTTTTTTTTCTCTTTTAATCGGAATTCCCCATTTGCGCATTTTCACGTGTACGCTCAGGCACGACGATACCAATGTACCATAGAGTGCGCCTGGCGGCTCGATAGCTAGACTAGACGGGCGGCATACTTGGGTTAATGAACCTAATCACGGCAGGCAGGCAATGGAATATGGACTGGGCGCTTTTTCTTTGTCCTGGGTGGGTTGGCCTTTTTTGAATCGAAAATTCATGACGCCGGATGAGCTGGGGAATATGGATTGCCTCGAACAACCTAGGGGCGTTGATGGGTTTACCTGAGGATTTAGATAGACTTGGGGAACTACCTACCTTAATACAACCAAGTGATGGAATTTTGACGCAAAGATGATTGACAATCCATGTGGAGTTTGGCTAACCGAGGGGATGGATGATCAGTCAGCATGCCAGGTCCTGACAGAATGCTTACACTTGCAGCATGCCGGTTCTTGGCCAAGGCTGGGGTCCCAGCTGCGTGCATGGGTCGCTCAGGGCTGCATGCTACCACATAGAGCAAGTTCAGCGACGAGTGCGGATGCACGGACAGCAGGCAGTTTGCGAAATAGTAGGCTGTTCCATAATGATGAATGGCAGACGAGATACAAGTGGATGACAGCGACCCAGGCATCTCAGAATTGAACCTTCGCGTGCTTTGGAGAGACATGATCCATGTCACCGCCTGTCAGAGACACCCGATGCCATGCGCGCTACTTACAATCAACTGCCCTTCCCCGCCGCCTGGCCACGTCTCATCTTCAGCTTCTGTTTTGTCTGCAGGGTTTCTCGCTGAGCCCGCGACCATCAATCATCGGTAAGCGTATACGCCGGAACATTGGCTCGTGGAACCCCCAGCGGAGTTTTGGGCGCCGCGAGGGTTTGGCCGCAGATTACATAAAGCCTGGCGGGTATTAGCGAATAGTTACTAAGTCGGCCGCCAGCGGGGCGGGGCAGCCATTGGCCAATAGCTGGCTGCATCGTTTTTTTAGAGGAGGTTGATTTGCAATGGATGACAATGGATGACAATGGGAACGATGCCGATCTTGAACTGGGCTCCGTGCCTCTCGTGACATGTGGAGGTAACTATCCACGGGTTCGGATAGACAACCGAATAGGATAGCATCGGGCCGTGTCTTTCTTGCATGGATGAGTGGGCGAGATATGTCACTGTGCTGATGATGCAACGGCATCTTATCCCAACGAGGTTGTGATTTGCGAAAAAAGGACCGGGGAATATCAGTCATTATCGTTCTAGATTAGGAAGAGGCTCTCCGGGCGATGCAATACTACGCTGCACGATGCCATTCCACAAAAAAGTCGATCCCCCCCTCATCTTATTCAGCATTACAATTGTTGAACTCCAGAGATTCCTTGGCAACTTGCAACACAGCGCGGCCCCGGAGCACAGCGGCCGCTCCTATGGGGCACCGGCACATGGCCTCCCAAGCCGCCATTGGCCCGGGAGAGGTCGTCATCAGTGACAAACGACGACTAAGCCAGCTTTCAAGGGCGGGTTGCGGATACGGTCCATGCGAACCCGCCTGCTCGGCCGGGGCCACTACATGCAAGCCAGACCCTCCATCGGCGAGTCTGCCGAAGTGAATCTAGGGTCTCGACCAGGTGGCCCGGGATACTGGAAGGTTGGAACAAGGTTGCCAACGGCCGTTAGCTGCGGGCACCAACTCAGACGGAGGCTTCATTGGCGCAACATCGGTGTGCAAGTTCCCACTTGGGAGACGGAGCTGAGTCTGCAAGCTCAATAGCCGATGGGGTTGAGGGTCGATGTGCATGAGAAGCTTACAATCAGGAAATTAGGCTTCTTGGGAAAAGTTGGAAAGGCTGGGCACTGACGCTCCTTGCTGTTGTGATGTGATGGAGTTGAGGAGGCGAAGAGGAAAAGAGCACCTTGAACAGGTATAAAATCAGAAGGCCATCCCCTCTGTCGAAAGAACTTCTCTCCAAGGCACTCAGGATCTCAACTACAAGCATCCAACTCCTCCAGCAAAGATCAACAAGACTTCTTTTGTCAACAATCAACCTTCACAATGAAGTTCACTTCTTTCCTGGCTACCGTTGGCCTCTTCTCCTCCTCTGCTCTCGCCAGCAGCCAGGCCACCTACAACGTTGAGTGTTTGTGCCCTCATACCAAACATTGACGGAGAGGAGCTCTTTTGCTAACACATCGGTAGCTTACACCTATGAGCGCCTCAACAAGTCCGATGCTGTAAGCGACATCTTTGCTGGGCCCTGCGTATTGGCACCGTGAAGCTAACGATATCACAGCTGCTCCTCGTTGTTGATATCCAGGAGGGTCTTTACCAGATCGCTCGGGACTTCGACCCTACTCTCTACCGTGACCAGGCTCTGGCTCACGCCGCCCTCGGCAAGGTCTTTGACCTTCCCGTCGTCATGACCACATCTGCCGACCAGGGTACGCACACTTCTCCCACAAGTCCCGGTGCTAAAAAAACGCCACGGGCAGCAGTCTCCCTGCAGGATGAATACTGACCATGCTCTTCTCTCCAGGCCCCAACGGTCCCCTTGCCAAGGAGATCCTCGAGATGTACCCCAACATGCCCCTCATCCAGCGCCAGGGTGAGGTCAACGCCTGGGACAACGAGCAGTTCCAGAAGACTGTCAAGTCTTACGGCCGCAAGCAGATCATCATGGCCGGTATCACCACCGATGTCTGCACCACCTTCCTCGCCCTGTCTCTCCGTGAGGCCGGCTACTCTGTCTGGGCCAACGCTGAGGCTTCCGGTACCAACTCTGTTCTTGTCCGCGACATCTCCAACGACCGCATGGCCCGTGCCGGTGTTCAGATTGTCAGCCTGTTCTCCATTGTCTGCGACCTCATGCGCGACTGGCGCAACACCCCCGGTGCCAAGGAGGTCATCCCCTGGCTCAACGTCTACTACCCCGTCTGGGGCTGGCTTGCTCGCACCCACGCCGCTGCTGTCAGCAACGGTACCATCCAGCCCGGTGAGGACACCCTCCTCTAAGCAAATCGCGGCCTGGACACAAAAGGGTTTCATGCGGAGTGGATTTCTCCATCTCTAGGCCAGAGGCAGAGGGATACGCGCTCATGAACTATGATTCCGAATATGAGGAAAAAAAGCATACTTTTATTCACCTCAGGGGGTAGTACATATTTATACAAGCTGTAGTAGATAGGTAGATCAAGTTAATAAAGACCTCGGGTCATCTACTGAACCATAATTACATGACCCCAAGTTAGAGACTGGCGCACGAGTAATATGCACATATATACAGAAAGTTATGAGTTAAATACAGTGCATGCTAATACTATGAATTGGACAGATTAGCCACGGGATAGCACGCCTCATTTGCTCCCGAGATTAGCGTTGTCAAAGCTAAAAGCAATTTGACTTGCGGCTTGATAAACGAGTTTGAGGGAACTTGTTATGGTCAAATAATTGGGTTGATAAAGATACTGCGTTTAAATCAATTGGCACATGAACGAGACCGCGACTTGTCTTGACAACGTGCTTTGTTTTTGCGTCATTGACTTGTCGCATGTCAAAGCATCGCATGTGGCGAGTTGCATACCAGGATGTAGACTTGGACTGTATGGCATCGAGCTACGGCACTTTAGGTTATCTGCTCTGCCATGATAAAAAATTATCTGATAACCGAATTTTCTAATTAGCCCACCTGTCAAATTCCGTCGCAAACACCCCAGTGCTGGTCAAGAATGACCTCAAGGTTCAACAGAGTTTATACCGGGATAGTCTGACCTTGCTTGACACACGTGTGTTTCAGGCACGTGCCCCCATCCCACTCGTTCACTGGCGTCATGGGCGGCACTATACCAACTCCTATTCTTGCACGACAGCCCACAGTCATTTTGATTTGAGAGGGAATACCGTGAACGTTGGCATTTCCTTTGTCAATCTCCGCTCGCTTCGATCTATCTCACCAGAAAGGGCCTGTAGACCGGCGCAGTCCCACTATACCCCCCACGGCTTTATACCCTCTGGATCGACCGAGCACCCCCAGATTTGAGAAGGCCTAGGTCAAGTCTAGGTGCAAACCCCTGCCAGCGTGCCGATATACCGAGCGCCAACCTGTTGTCTGCGAAAGCACTGCTTCATCTCATCATCATCATTTTTTTTTTCCCGCAGCAAAGAGCTGGACCACCCGGTCTCTGTTGTACTGGACCATGGCACCCCACCGCCATCCTGGCAACCTCGGGCCAGGATCGATTGACGAATGGGATTGCGATTCACGAGCGTCCCTTTTGGACGGCAATGAAGCTCCGGGGAAGTCCAGCACCACGTTCACCCACGACACCCCTGCTCAGTCGGGTATTGTTCGATTCTGGGGCCGCATTAGTGCCAAGTTAGGTGAGTACTGGTTTTCAAGGTTCGATACGCGGAGCTGACGTGGATTCCGGACCAATTTTGGAGCACTGATCCGAGGACACCCAGTGGAGATGGAATTTTCAAGATTAATAGACAAGGGGCACATGCTCGGGATGGTTATAAAGAGCTCGACACCGACGTCAGGGTCGCAGATGCCCGGGAGTCCAGACGGTACCTGCGTCTTGAAGATCAATATCAAGCAGCTGGTGAATTTCAAGAACAACCTCCGACAAGGCGACGCCGGAAACTTGCCATCATGGGAATCGGAGGAATATTCGTTCTTGTCGCATTTGGCGGCATGGTACATTCTGGGTAAGTGGGCAGTTGAACGAAAGTTACGAGCCGTTTTCTAACTGAGGATCACAGAAGGGCTGCTTCCATAGGGTGCAAAGCAGATGCAAGCTGCGGTGACATTTCAAGGCTCTGGGGACAATACTCGCCCGAGTTCTCCGTGCCTTCAGAAATCGATGCGTCGGTCCCTAGTGGTTGTACGACGAATTTCGCTCTTGTCTTGGCTCGGCATGGATCTCGTTATCCCACTGCCAAAAAGACTGCTGTTTACAACTCTACAATTACTCGTATCCAGAGTTCTGTCACCAACTATGGCAAAGGTTATGAGTGGCTCAAAGACTACGTCTATGACCTCGGAGCCGACGATCTGACGGAGTTTGGCCAGGACGAGATGGTGGATGCTGGCAAGGCCTTCTACAAACGCTACCAGAAGCTCGCAAAGAAATCCGACCCGTTTATTCGAAGTTCTGGATCCGATAGAGTGGTGATGTCGTCTTACAACTTTACCCAGGGCTACTACGGGAACCAGAACGAGCGGGCAGCGAATCAGATCAGCAAGATTTTGATCATTCCAGAGGAGGAAGGAGTCAATAACACCATGAATCATGCCAACTGCGCTGCTTTCGAGGATGGATGGGCCTCGGAACTGGGCGATGAATCGACAGATGCATGGATGGAGGTCTTTGTTCCCTCAATCACCACGAGGTTGAACAAGAACCTGCCAGGGGCCAACCTGACTGAGTCTGAGACCATTTACATGATGGATCTTTGCCCCTTCAACACAGTCAGCTCGCCCAGCGGAAAGACTGAGTCAAAATTCTGCGACCTTTTCACCAACGATGAGTGGGAGAGCTATAACTATTACCAAACGCTCGATAAGTACTATGGATATGGTAATGGCAACCCCCTTGGCCCTACTCAGGGGGTTGGATACGTTAACGAACTCATTGCCCGACTTACACGGCAACCAGTTGTTGACCACACAACCACCAATAGCACACTGGATTCATCGGACAAGACGTTTCCGTTGGAAAGGGCATTGTACGCGGATTTCAGTCACGACAATGACATGACGGCAATTTTTTCGGCCATGGGGCTTTTCAACTCGACAGAAACGCTACCTACCACTAAGGTTGTGACAGCTACCGATGCTCATGGTTTCTCTTCAGCGTGGATCGTGCCATTCGCAGCACGAATGTATGTCGAAAGACTTGAATGCAGTGGGCATAAAAGACAAACGGAGGAGTATGTCCGAGTGTTGATTAACGATCGGGTAATGTCAATGGATACTTGCGGTGGAGATAAGTATGGGCGTTGCAAGCTTGACAAGTTTGTTGAGAGTCTGTCGTTTGCGCGTGATGGGGGTCTTTGGAACGAATGTGCCGTCTAGAGCTAGAACAGGACAGACAGCCTGACACTGTACTAATAATATGGAAGGATTCACATAGGATGAATACTGCATATTCCATTAATAGAAACACAAGTTAACTGTTGGTAAGGATGCATATTCATGCGACGCGATGTGCCGCGAGTTGACGGAGACGCGATGGTATCTGCTGAGTTTCAAGAGGTTTCGATGCAGATTAGTCGCGATTGTTTGATGAACGTGCAGAGGGCGCGCTGATGGGGTCGCTTGGGGGACGGAAGATTAAGTAAAAGGCTGACCAGATTAGGGGGGAGAAACAGGGTTATTGATGGAAATGGAAGATGGAGACAACTTGGCTCGCTACCTTTAATGATGATTATTCCTGGCCCGTCTTGAAGCTATTGACTCTTGGCGGATGGAGATGAAGTGGTGGTGGATATTAGGTGGCTGCAGATGCCTCAAATGTGGCTGGAGACGATTCTGAAACTTGGGCCCAGTGAGTCTCTTGGGGATCGTTAGTGGTGTCTCAGCGGTGGGCGACAGACATCCCGACGACCTATTTTTGCCCCATCTGGATCCATCGCTGCCACAAAGCCAGGGGTGTCTGAGGTTAAATAGCCTGGCAAAGAGCCAGTGCACGAAATCGTTTCTTGCTGGGATCATCCGATGTTGCAACGGGAGAGAGACAGATCAACACTGATAAACCAGAAAGAGCGAGGGGCCCACGGCAAACCTAGACACGGGTGGAGTTTGCCGGTGCGGGCTTCGGTTGACGTTGGCGGGATTCGCACAGCGACGGATTCGTATCCATCGCCAGTTAGTCGCAGGGCGTTGCTGGCGGTTGCTATTAATTGTCACCTTGGCGCTGCCGAGTGCTAAGCTTTCTGGGCTGGTGTGGAGAGTTTAGTGGGGTGAGCTAGGGACCCTGACCGTCTCGAGGGCATGACCTCAGCAACCAGACACTGCCACCGGGGGGGGGTTGATGACGGACTGCTGCAGTAGCTCTTCCTCGAGCCTTTGTCGCATGTCTCTCACTTCTCGTATTCCATCTCATCCGGTTTTTTTCTGATTCGAAGCGCCAACCAACGAGGCCCGAAAAAAGAACACCATCACATACAAGCACTCACGCTTCCGCATCCACCGTTCTCGCATCCCACGGGCCCCGTCTCATTGCTGCTCGTCTCACTTCCTTCTCACTCGTATCCGTCCCTTGCCCTCATCACGCGACGGTAATCCGACGACAAACTTCTCCTCCTCCGCTCTCACCCTGACTAGTTCCGGGATTCCGGCACACATCCTCTACGGCCAACTATGGTGTCGACGGCCGGAGGTATCGTCATTGCCATCGTGGTGCTGCTGTTCGCCGCTGCTATCGGCTGGGTAGTTTTTACCCAACTGCGCGCCCGCAGACTTGGCGTAGGTTCTTTCCGTCTTTTCCTGATCTTTACCCCCACACCTTCAACTCTCCGGACCGCGCGCTTCTTGCGATGGTCGATTTGATTAATTGATTGTGGGCGTTGAGCTAACTGGATTTCTTCTCTGCGCACACAGCTTCCTCCCCCCAGCCTAGCGTCATATCTACCATGGCATAAAGAAGACAGTCCGTACGGTCCTCCCCGCCCCGCGCCCGGCGGTATCGTCGGATGGTTCAACGATCAGCTCCGCAAGTTCAAAAATCGCAACAACCGCTCCGCCGCCGGTGCCTACGAAGGCGATCTCGGAACCAGCTCCCGTGGACGTCGCGGTTTCGGTCCTCTCGACCCGGATGAGGCTTGGGATACCCGTGTCGGCAACGAAGCCGACGCCTACGGCTACCACGAGGATGACATTGAAGCCGGTCGCGGTCGAGGGACGGAGTACGGCGGCAGCAGCTACAGGATGAATGTCCCAACAGTTACGCGCGATGGCGCTCACTTCGACGACGAAGAAGAAGACCGTGGGCGAAGGGCAAGCAGGAGCCCCGGCTCAGGACCTGGCGGCCGAAATCCCTTCGATGACGATAATGCGCACAGTCTGCGTGGCGTCAGCCCTCGACCGATCGATACGAACGTGCCCAAGCAACAGAGCCACGGCCATGGCCACCACGACGACCCGGACAGTGCGGGAAGCAGCCCCACAGAGCGAAGATCAGTGTTTAGGGAAAACATGTAAAAAAAAGGTGATTTGGATTGGACAAAAGCTGCTGTGTGGTGGCTGCATGAGCACCCCTACGTGTTGAACATCACATCGTTTTTGATCAGGGCACATGTGCCTCTCATTTGATCATTGGTTATTTGGTGGGCTTTCTTAGTGTTGTCATATATCATGGGTTGCTGCCTTTTTGTTTTCGTTTTTTTTGCACCATTGGTTTTTCTCCTTACAAGCTTGGCTGTACACGTGTATCTTGTCGGATAGGTGCCTGGATGGGTCTTGAATCGACGGCGTTTGATGAAAGGATCGGAGAGGGGTCCATATTTGAGGTTTTTGAATGACAACCGAATCTTGATACACATGCTTGGTAGGAATTGGCGATCATCGCAGACAGGGATCACATCCAAGTCTGTTTCAGGCCACGCTCTTCCTTGCCACGAGGACAGATTGCGTGCCTTTCTTTTTTTTATTGCTTTTGAAGGAATCTGGATACCTAGCAGGAGGCCTACTTGCGGCTTTTGCTTCTGGTCAACGGACCCAGTCGGGGCCGTGACGGCGCCGGTTGGTCCGGGCCCCTCCGGCCTACGTCAACGTTGGCAGGAGCTCTGAGCGCTGGCTGCCCCGCTAAAGTAGAGGGGAAGCCAGTAACTGCCCCTCCATGTCCATAAATCCCAATCTCTCCACCATTCTCGTCGCCGCCTTTTAACAACCAATTCAAGACGAATTGAGCTGAAACAAGCTGTCAATTACGCCTGTGTTTTCTTCCAGCTATTCCTCGGATACTCTTTTTTTCTCCTACTGCGTGAATAACTTCAATATATTTAGCGTCTCAGCAGCTTTTGACGTCCGCAAACATGGCCGCCGATCTCGATCTCAAGGCTGTCCACGATGTCATGGTTTCTGTCGCCTACGAGGCAGGAGCTATGATCCTTGCCGCAAACCCGGCCGATATTGACACTGATACCAAGCTCAATTGTACGACTGAGTCCTCGCTTCTCGTCTAGCTACTCCCTGGCTAATGTTCGTGTGTTCCTCACAAAAAGCTGTCGACATCGTGACCGAGACGGACAAGGGCGTTGAGAAGATGGTCTCGACACGTCTTTCATCCGAGTTCCCCAACATCTCCTTTATGGGTGAGGAGACGTATAAGCCCGGCATGAAGGTCGGCCCTGAGCCTACCTTCATCGTTGATCCCATTGACGGCACTACCAACTTTGTCCACTCGTTTCCTTCCGCCTGCATCTCCCTCGGCCTGGCTGTCGAACGCCGACCGGCCATCGGCGTCATCTACAACCCTTGGCAGGACCTACTATACACGGCCATCAAGGGGCAAGGTGCGTACATGACGCGCGGGCGAAGCGGCCAGCCCCAACGTCTGCCCTTGGCCAAGTCGCCCCGGCCGCTCGAGGGACTCGGCAATGCCCTCGTCGCCGTCGAGTGGGGGTCCCAGCGTGACGGACCCAACTTTGACCTCAAGGTCGACGTCTTCCGCCGCCTGGCAGCTACACGCGAAACCGGCGGCTCCATGGTTCACTCGCTGCGATCCATGGGATCTGCTGCTCTCAACATCGCCTCAGTTGCCGCCGGCCAGACCGACTTGTACTGGGAGGGTGGCTGCTGGGCCTGGGACGTCTGTGCCGGCTGGTGCCTGCTCGAGGAGGCCGGCGGTCGCATGGTTCACGGCAACCCGGGCAGCTGGGACGTGGAGCTCGAAGCCCGTATCTACATGGCTGTGCGAGGTGCGCCGAGCGGACAGAAAGAGATCGTGGAGGAGTTCTGGAACGTGATTGGAGACAGGAAGATTGTGTACTAGCGGCCCAATGTATCCGAGCACGTGTATTGCGGGACCAGAAGACAAGCTACTTTGTTGTTGTAGCTGGAAGTTGGAAAATGTCCATGATTGAAATAGATGAGTTAATAGAACAGCCGGACATATGATTCCTTGGATAAACGTCAATAGGATGGAACCCAGGCTTGGGTTTGCTTCACTACAGCTGTTGATGCGCAGAGTAAAATAATATTGATATGAATTGATGCTTTTTTTGCTCTGATTGATAGCAGCCAACCATTTGATCCCATAAAAATCCCCGTAATACAATGCAATGGATGATCCCTTGTCATGGCCGAGTCCAATTGTAACCCCCGTTTTGTGTGTTAATTTATTTGGTATCAGAAAGGCCCCCCTTGTCCCGCGCTCTGTTTTCGCTGGTCGATAACTCCCAATGATGCCTTGGTTTATAATTTAATCCTGCTTGACGTCGACCTTCTTCGCAACGGGCTCGCCGGAGCCACCGTCGTCATCGCGGCCGCGCTTGCCGTTGGCCTTGGACTCGTCGGCGGTGGACTGGATGCGAGGCATAGTGCTGGGAGCTCTGTTAGCGATGCGTGCCCAAATTAGAAGGCAAAAAACAAAAGGGGTAGTGACTCACTCGTTGCTGTTGTGCTTTGTCTCCTTGTTCTCCTTACGCTCATCTCGGTTGCCGTTGCGATCACGACCGAAGTCGCGACCGCCCCGGCCACGACCTCGACCACCTCGGCCGCCTCGACCACCGCGTCCGCCCCGGAAGCCGTTCTTCTGGTCATTATCTCGGCGCTTCTTCCAGTCGTCGGAATCGGCACCGCCCCGGTTGCCGCCACGACCGCCTCGGGCGTTCTTGCCATCCCGACCCTCGTAGAACTTCTTGGGGTTGCTCTGGTTGGGTTCCAGCTTGCCCTGTCGGATCAGATCATTCTTCTCCTCACAGTAAGCCTTCTTGGACATGATCTTGAGCTCGTGCTCCTGCCACTTAGGGCTAGGGTCGAGAGCAAGGAACTTCTCGGCCGCCTCCTCGTCAACGAAGGTGACAAAGGCAGAGCCCTTGAAGAGGCCTTCATTTGTGCGACGCAGCTTGAGACCCTTGACCTCACCGAACTGGGCAAAGAAGCTCTCCAGATCGAATTGGGTGTTGGGCTGCTCGTCACCGAATCCCTTGACATAGACGGTCGCGGCCTCAGCCTTGGCCTTTCCAGCGGGCATGGGCTTGTATGCAACCTTGCGCTTGACTTCCTCTTCGCCCTCTTCACCGGAGATGTCGAGGATTTTGCTGTCCTTCAGAGCAGCGACGACGGCGGAGTAGGGCTGGAAAGTGCGCATGCGCTTGAAGGAGTGGATCGTCTTTAGCTTCATGGGCTTGTTTTCGGATCCGCCGCAGGACTCCCACATGAATTTATCCTGGGGGAAGTTCCAGTCGCCAAAGTAGAACTCGACCTAGGCAGTGTGAGCAGAGGATCAGTATGCGCTTTTAGCACTGGTGGATAGTTACCTGCTTGCGGATGGCGGCGGGGTCATCTGTCACCTCACGGGTGCTGGGGTCGAATTTGCGGTTGTTGCGTGGGTTCTCATAGTCGACCTGGGCAGTCGTCTTGAGAATCTTCGACTGGGACTTGTCCTCCGATTTGGCAGCAGCGTCGGTCTTCTCCTCAACCTGTTCCTCAGTCTTCTCGGCGGGCTTCTCCTCAGCAGGGACAACCTCAGCAGGGACAGCCTCGACGGGCTTGGTGGCCTCAGCTGCGCTCATTTCGACGGCGCACACGAATCTTGAAATTAAAAGGAATATGCGATCTTGGCGATCAAGATTCGCGGGGGCCAAGAGTTATATGGCGCGTTGCAATGGGCAGGGCTGCAGAGTCACAGATGAGCATGGTCGCGACAAAAAAGGTGGTGGCGGGGTAGAGAGTAAGAGTCACCGGCCAGGCAACAGGCCGCAGCAGTGTCATTATCGGAGAAACTGACCTTGAAAAGGATGCACACAGATTCAGGGACCCTACTGACGGGTGGAATCGTAATCGCAATGAGCACAATTGAGGTTGGAGAGTGGAAGCAAACGCGAGATATTCTGCCGGCGCAGAAAAAAAAAAGCGACAAAATCTCGGTCGCTGACTAGCTGCGATTTCACCGCCCGCCGCATCTGGCTCGTGCCGCCGCATGTCCTGCTTCCCTTGTACCCCACCTGCCCTGTGCCCACTGCCCGCGACCCTGACCCGCTTTGTTACCGCACTAGCGCCGAAACCAGAATTGGGCGCCTACATAGTGCTTTGGAGCTTTGGGTTCCAGCGGCCCTCAGCGCAGTGAATCCACGCAGGCGTCCTGGGGGTTGATCAGGGTTGGCTAGGGTTGGCGCTGGCGTTGGAGGACGTGCCCATGGAGGGGGTGAAAGCCATAGATTTCTCGCACACGTTCCTGTGGATGATCCGGAGCCGTTTTATGCTGACCTGGAGCCGCGAGTTATGAATGATAAAGAGACACAAAGGAGCGGTGTATGCTGATTGCGTGCAATATCGAACAATGCTAGGAGTGCGGGCAATATCTAGCAAGAAATATAATTTGGCTGTTTTGTGGCATTCTCATTTTTTGGGTTTCATCTTCATGGGACGGGGAGGCTATATGTATTTGCATTTTCCATCACATTTGAGGAGCATGGCGACCGGGCAAGAAATGGCATGGCGTTTTGAACAATAATACTAAGGGGTACGTACCTTGGCGTTCGCCCGCAGTGGGTCTGATAAGAAGTACATCCTAGCCCATAGGGAAGACACATATTTCCCAGTATTCCCTAACAACGCCATCTCAACTGCCAACCAAAGTGTGGCTGTAAATGACATCAACACTTGCTCTTGTTGAGGGAGCTATCACATCTTGCCAACATTTTCCTCAGCCTTGCCCTCCCATTGCGAAACAGCTCCAGTTCCAGCAACCCCTCCGCTAAAGCCTAAATTGGATCTGAACATAGCCTTTCCTTCTGTCTCAAGTCGTGGCCATGCAATCGGCCTAGCCCATCTTGGGTCATCTAGTGGGGGAACTCTTGGGCACCGGATAGGCGCGGCATGTATGCATGAGGCCGAACCATAAATCAAGCTCACGGGAAACAATCAGACAGCCATGAGGCAATACAGGTCTATTGGGAACCTCGGCAGCCTTGGCTGGAGGCTTGGCGCAACTCGATCAAGGATCACCAGGGGCAGGTTGCCGATCCGGCCGCGTCGCACCCTCTTCTTCTCAAAACCAAAACCAGATGATGCTAAGCAAAACCACGTTGGATCCTCGGCACCTGGAGCTGTAATTACTGCCGGCCTTTTCATCTGGTGGCTCTACCCTTCTGACGAATTTGCACAGCTTTCGGGCAAGGAAAGGCATGTTCGCCAGGAACCCCAACGATCCTCGACCGAGTCCTCAAATGGCGGCAGTTCTCAACAGGACAACCAGCCTGCCTGGACTAATTTTGCTCGTGCTTTCGAAAATTTTGCTTCTATAAATGGAATAGAATGGCCAGCCTTTCCAGACAAGTTGGTCGGCTACATTGTCCCAGAATGGGGCAACCTCATCCCTGGATATGTACGAAAACTTCAGCGCGAGCTTTCCATGTCTCCTGGCTCTTTGGCAGATGAAATCTGGGCCGAAGCCCATGATCCTCTAGCTCATCCTGAAATTCGCTACACTGCAAACGTACGCATATCCTCTGACATCTGCGACGAGGAGAAGGCTTTCCTGGCAAGGCGTCGCAGAGTTGCCAGAGTGGGGTTGGCCAGATATCTTGGACTCAAAGAGGAGGATGTTCATCCTGACGATGTTCCGACGATTGCTATGTGTGGTTCTGGAGGTGGTCTCCGGGCTCTTATAGCTGGCACGGGATCGATACTGGCAACCGAAGAGGACGGTCTCTTCGACTGTGTTACTTACACCTCTGGTGTCAGCGGCTCCTGTTGGCTCCAAGCTCTGAACCTGACCTCGTTTAACAATGGAAGCCTCCGCAGTCTTATCGAGCATCTCAAGTCTCGGGCCTCGACACACATCGCATATCCACCTGTCGCTTTCCAGTCCTTGGTTTCAATGCCAACGAACAAGTATCTCCTCAGCGGTCTCGTTGAGAAGCTCAAGGGCGACCCGAAGGCTGATTTTGGCCTAGTTGATGTATATGGGGTATTGTTAGCTGCGAGATTTCTTGTACCTAAGGGAGATCTAGGCATCGACGGCCGCGACTTCAAGCTCTCAAACCAGCGGCAGTACATCCAATACGGACAACTTCCAATGCCTATCTACACTGCAGTACGCCATGAAATCCCCGACCTGGCAGCCGCCCAAGCGGAAGCGGGCATTTTCGGAATTGAAAAGGCTAAAGAAAAAGCCAAAAAAGATCCATGGTTTCAGTGGTATGAGATAACTCCATACGAATTCTTTTGCGAAGAGTTTGGGGCTGGTATTCCCACCTGGGCCCTCGGTCGTCGGTTCAAAGGTGGCAAGGATGTCCCTCCCGAGCATGGCTTTCATCTTCCAGAGATTCGACTTCCACTTCTCATGGGAATATTTGGCAGTGCCTTTTGCGCTACTTTGAGTCACTACTACCGTGAAATTAAGCCCCTGGTCAAGGGCTTGACCGGATTTGGCACTGTTGATGAGCTCATTTCAGGCCGAGATGAAGAATTGGTCAAAGTCCATCCCATTGATCCAGCGAGAATCCCAAACTTTGCATACAGCATGCACGGAAAGCTCCCTAAGACAACCCCCAAGAGCATTTACGATGACGAGTATATTCAACTCATGGATGCGGGAATGTCGAACAATTTACCAATCTATCCACTGCTTCGACCTGGGCGCGACGTGGATGTTCTCATCGCTTTTGACGCTTCAGCAGATATCAAGACTGATAACTGGCTGTCTGTAGCTGATGGCTATGCTAGACAACGTGGTATAAAGGGCTGGCCAATTGGTATTGGGTGGCCCAAAGGTGGAGAGACGCCTGCCCAGGCAGCCAAAGAACTTGATGATGCGCAGGCCAAGTCCACTCGCGAGGCTGAGTCAAAACTTCAGGATGCCAAGGATACTCAAGCGAAACGACGCGCAGAAGCAAAGAACGACAGCAAATCTGCTAAGCCTGAAGATCAAAAGACTAAATTTGAACCAGGCAAGGAAGGATCGGGGGATTTGGGCTACTGCACTGTATGGGTCGGTTCCAATCAGGAACGCAGCTCCGAGCCACCACCACCCTCTCGAGCCCTTGCCGAACCTGACAGTTGGAAGCTCATGGAACCAGACGCCGGTCTTACCGTTGTCTACTTGCCATTTCTTTCCAATGACAAAGTTCCTGGCCTGTCGCCGGGAACAACTGATTTCCTGAGCACTTGGAACTTCATCTATACACCTGATCAGATCGATAAGGTAGTCAAGCTTGCCCGGGCCAACTACGATGAAGGGAGGGATCAAATTAGATCCACCATTCGCGCCATCTATGAGCGCAAAAAGAAACTGAGAGAGGCTTCTGAGCGGACTCATCGTGAGGAGAGATATCGTGCGTTGTTGAGGAGGGGTGAGGCGGGGCGATTGGGAGAGGGGGATCATTTTAGCTGAGCGCTTGTTTGGTTTGTCTAGAAAATCATGTATCTATACACATACACTGTACTGGACAGGGCCTCATACAAATCTTGAATTTGACTCGCCATTGTCGAGGAGTTTGTCATTGTTCTAACTTTGTATCTTACAGTGACATTTCCATCTAATCCTCTAGGGATCTCCTTATTCCATGCATTTTTTTTATACACTGCCTGGCCAGGGCAAGAAAAGATTGGTTTTGTCATTATCCACACACGGCCGATTGCCATTCATTTAGTTCTCATCATCAACCCTAAAATAGCAAAAAAATACAATCATAAACCCCCTCTTTAGATAATCTCGCCGATGTCAATATGGGGAGCCTTCCAGGGCTTGGCACCCTCCTCAAACATGTCACTGGGCACGCGGACCTTGTTGCCGGGGCTGTACATGTACCAGGCCTTGAGCGCATTCATTGATGCCTTCCATCGGGCAACGTTGAGGCTGGGCCCAGAACCCTCACCAAGCTTCTCGGTACCGCTGTAGATGCCGACGACAAAGACGGGAGTGCGTGATCGGCGACCAGTCTCGCTTTCCAGGCGGGCAACGGGAGCAGAGAAGCCCTCGCGGGCGCAGAGGAGAGCGAGCTCGCGGGTGGGGAGCTGGAACTGGAACATGGAGGAAAGATCGATCTGTCGAGAGAGAATGTGGGACTGAACAAAGTCCCGAGCCGCCTCGCGGCCGCAGTGAGCGTAGACGGAGCCGACCACGGCCTGGACGAAGGAGGAGTATGCCTCATCCTGGTAGTGTTTCACAGCCTCCGGTCCCGTCTTGGGGACTTGCACAGTGTCACCAAAGTCATCATCCAGCACCACACGACTGCTGATACCACGGCGAGCCTCGAATTGGTCGGCATGGGCAGCCTCAGCACGTACATAGCCCCAGCGTGTTTGTGTCCCTGAGGACTCAGGCTTCCACTGGAGCAGGCCGGGGTCGACTTCCTCGCCGGGGGCGTGGGCAGCCTCAACACCCCACCTGCGGGCGATTTGGTGGAGCGATTCTTTGCCAGCATAGGCGCGGAGGACCTCGTAGGTCATGGTCATGGGCAGACGGGGCCACTTGACGTTTATGTACTCGAGGACGTGGTAGTTGATAAATGTGCTTCCGAGGGAGGCGAGGTTGCTATTGTTGAAGCTGGCGTTCTTGTCGGCCGACGGCACAATGAGGGCGCGCGCAAGCGTCTCCAGAGGAATCTTGCTCGAGAGGGATAACCGAGCATGGAGGGCGGAGAGCTTTGCGGACTGGGCGGCTCGCTGGGGAGCAGGAGAAGGGAGAGGAAAGGAAGTCGATTGACTGGCGGGCAAGTCGTCAACGGGCTCGGGAACAGCCGCTGTCGAGGCATGGCGGTGCAAGGTTGAGGTGAAAGGCCGTCGAGCCGCAAATGTGGAAGCTCCAGTGCGGGCTTGCAGCAATTGGCCGCCCCATCGTTGCAGCCGAACCCGCTTCATGGATGCGGCAATTGGGGGGATTCGTCGTGTTATCGCAGGGCGTCGGCAATGGGGCGTGGTGGCATCGACTTGGTGGTAGACCCGTCTGGAAAAAAAAAGTTCTGCGTTCAATGCGTCTAGAGTCGTGTGAGCCTCTGGGGGGGGTGTGGATGTGGTGTGTTGGAGCCCATCAATTGGAGCTAAAAAATCGCGGGAAAACACTCGGCCCGCCGCTGCTCTGAGCGGCCTGGGCCGGACGCCGGGGACTGCTCGCAACCTCAACTTGTCGAGTTGGTCCGGACCTACGCAACCATCAACAACGCCATTGTGCTCCCAGAACATTCCCTACACGTCCACTGACAATTGAATCAAGATGGTGAGTTGATCCCTCCCGCACTGTGCTGGCGGAGCGCTGACAATTGACCTAGGGCGGCGGCGGAAAAATCCCGTAAGTTCTAATCCGAGTCTTGCTCCCCATTCGAACCGAGCACCGCTCCCCTCCATTCGATTCCTCCGGCGAAACCGTCCCCTAATTGCTTTTCGCGAAAAATCCAGTTACCCCAAGCACGTCTGGTCGCCGGCTGGTGGTTGGTACGCCCAGCCTGCCAACTGGCGCGCCAACACCCTGATTGCGGGCGCCGTCATTGTCGGTATCGTCACCGTGACATGGAAGTTCAGCGCCGAGCGGGAGACCTGGGCGCGCAAGCCTGAGCCGTGGGAGTGGCACCCTAGCCGATAGTATGTTTGGTCTGCCCCTGCATCCGGGGTTTACGCATGGAGGAAGCTAACATGGTTCTGCAGCTGGTCGAAGCAATTGAAGGCGTGGGACAAGGAGGACCAGGCGAAGGCTGAACAAGAGAAGTGATTGCTAGAGGTCAATGATAGACCGGTGTATAAATTTTGAGAAAGATCAAAGGAAAGCCATGCATACATTTCATTCACCCATGAGTTCCATTTTCGAAAGTGACATGATTCTCCAAGTTTCCCGAACAACGGTAGCTCCCACCACAATGTACGGATCTGTAGTGTTCAATTCCTCATGTTGGAGAGTAAATCGTAAATGAATGTTCTCTCAATGCTAATGGCTTGCTTATTTAGTCAGGGTGACGAAATGTCCATCAGAGCCTTGCTCGTTGCCGTTGGTGTTGTGAGCCAATCAGCAAATCAGAGTCATGCTAAATGCAATGGGCAGCTACGTGGGCCCGCACAGTTTCCGGGGCATGGCTCACTAGTGGTTCCGAATTCCCTACATCATGAAGCAATTGCTGACTATGAATTGCTGGGCTTGTCAAATGGGAGTCATCAAGAACACAGCTAGGAACCGCAAAACACACTCATAACCTAAGTTTGAAAGCATTAAAATGCTTGAGCTGACTGCAGCAAATTTGCCAGTTGTGCATGGTTTTTTTTCAGCACGCATTACAAGCAGCAGCTGTATTTTTATATGTCTTTCAGTTTTCATTGACGCAGAGGGAGGGGGAGAGGGAGAGTCATTCAAACAGCCTGTATTCTGCTGGTTGCGCCTTACCCTCAACAAATTGTGCTTGGGCCGTATTCATGCATACCATGGCATGTCGCAACTACCCAATCATCAGCTACTCTGTCGATCTCTTGGTCAGACGGCTACATTTCTCGCAATCTTGGTCCAATTGACTGAGATGGCGGCCCATGTCTAAGTAGTATCCAAAGTGCATATCGCACACGCCACCAACAGGCTGAGGCAGCAAGGCGCTTGACTAGGGACATTGGGGAGTGAGCGTATTTGCAAAACCCTAAAGAGAAGCCGTAGATCAGGCGATGCAGTCCCTATTAGGCATTAGGCTATTTCGTCTCTGAACAAACCTGAGAAAATATTTAGAATTGAGGACACATAGATTTTCTGTTGAGGTTTATTTTCGGTAGACTGTGGAGTGATTGATACCAATGGCCGAGTCATTATCACCACTCTAGGATGTTCCGTGAGCCACTCGTCAACTTTATCGGCGCTTTGTTACTCAAAGGGGCCTTCAAGACCAAGTGGTTTTTATGCTTGCCGTATGACAATATCGGCCTACCCTGTGGTCTTCCGCTAAGTTGGGCGGCTCC
Organism: Calonectria honghensis; assembly: GCA_013403855.1. Lineage (NCBI taxonomy): Eukaryota > Fungi > Ascomycota > Sordariomycetes > Hypocreales > Nectriaceae > Calonectria > Calonectria honghensis. The sequence goes on from VTGB01000046.1 coordinate 690,049, forward strand.
GTTTCTGCCTTCTCTTGCAATGGAAAAGGGTAACTGGTAAAGCGGCACTGGGTACATGCAACCGTACAGCCTGATGAACGTTGGGCCTACGGTGGCCGTGGTTATGGAATTGCTTCTCGCCGGTCTCGCCTCGGGCCCAGCTGCAAGTATTGCTTTTGGGGCCGCCCAGGTTATCAGCATGACGGCATTGAAGTGGATACTTGTGCTTCCTTTTCATATTTTATGGCAAGTGATAACAATACTTGCCAAGTCTTTCCCCTCATCTGTTGCTGTGTTGTTCGAGATCGTCGGACATGACCGAAAAATGTCTGCTGAGGAGGTCCCTTGAAGGAAGGAAGAAAAAAATTAAGATAAACTGGTTGGTAATATTCTCTACCATTGAGCAAACTAATGCCACGTTCCCGGCAATACCAAGATTGCACACGAAGGTCAGACAACATGAAGCATTCGTAGTGATTCTTATTTCTGCGCCGTTATGGCTAAGTTTAAGTGATGATTTCGGTCGGGGTATTCGTGGAACGAGTGATGCGATATTCACCGGTAGTGCGCAGGCAAAGCCATTAAATGACTTGTGGAAACTGTGTCTTGGATAAAGTATTGGTGAGGCGACTGAGCAGAGTCGGTGCGGTACATGTCACACAGGAAAATCAAATAGAGTATGAAAGATGACAGCAGCATGGATACCGAACCTTATTCGTAACTACAGCGAGTCCATGCTGGCTAGAACTGTTTGGGGTGAAAAAACTGCTAAATTCGAACGACTCGAGCGGGTTATACTGATGTCCAAAGGCAGTAGCGATGGCCTGGTTGGTCTTCCAGGGGACTAACTGGCAAAGTGGCATTCGATAGCGCCTTGTGGCTGAGACGTGATGCATGTATGGCTGAAGATGGCGAGTTTCCAAGGATCAGATTCCGGGAGCATGCACAAGGTTTGCTTTTGCCAGGGCAGATCAGGACCTGGATCGAGCTTCATGTACAAGATCACAAAGGGCTTCTGATTCAGAGAAGTCAACACCCTGATACTCTTCCACGGTACTTTGTAGCGACCGTAGCCGGGAGAACGGGATGTTTTCAAGTACCAATGCGGATATTGTGTGATACATGGGTGTGCGCGTGTCACTGAAGTTGTGGCACAATATTTGCGTCAACAGAACAGGAGGGCAGTCGGCAGAGTGAGATGCAAGGCACAAGGTAGGCGGTTCTTTTGTCAGAATCGAGTGGATTGCCCATCTGCTGGATGAATGGTCAGGCCAGCCGAGCAAACTCAATATTGAATCACTGCAATGCAACATTCAGGATGCCATGTGAGGCTAAAGCAGTTGGTGGATATTTGGCAGTTGCGGTTGGTCTCAGTGTATTGACAACGCAAAAGCTGGCACCAAGCAAGCGTTTGCTAATTGACCGTGAACCTCTGACGGGAGGGAAGCGGACGGTGCACAGGCGGCGGGCAATCAATTGGACAGGTTGTCGGTGATAAAGCGTGGATCAAGGTGCCTGAGGCGAGCAGAGACGGTTCCGCGCCCGATGATGCCGGAATACATTGGGCCGAGGAGACAGGACCCTGTACCGATAGGCACAGTACATGCCTGCTTGGACCCTGCCGCGACGAAGTAGCGCGGGCGGGTCCAGAACAACTGAACGACAGCCGTAGCTTACCAAGCTAGAGGGATTCGAGGGACGGAGACAACATCGGCACTGGTTGATTGAAATGGGTAGGTAGGACAGGACAACCTTGGCCCGATGGCTCTATGTTCCCCCCTCCGTTTGTTCCCACCCGGATCCATCCCTACTTATCCGGCTCGCCGTGGCCTACGTCCTGCTTTTCCCTTCTTTTTCCCTCTCTTTTCTTTCCCCCAGAGAGACACCTTGTCCTGCTGTCCCTCGTCACGTCACTCCCAGCGTCCGTGTGTGGCGCCCTATTGCTGCGCGGGGGGACTCTGTGCTTGGCTGTAAAGTCTCCCACCTCAGTAACCTCCGATCCTTCTCCCGGTGTCGAAGGCTTTCCAACACCGACCTACAATCACATCACCTACCTATTTTGCCCTCCATCCATCTCCCTCTAACACGCGCCCTCACATCCTGTTGTCCTGCGGCTGGCCCACGCGCTTCCCTTCCCTCGTCCTTGTCCGCGCAGCTCCTGACCCGCAGCGTGCTTGCGTTCGCCGCCAACGGAGACGCATTTCAAGTGTCCGCTTTAGCTGCCCACCTCCGCCCGGCTGCTACGTCCGTCCCTGCACCAGCAATCCTGGGGTACACACCGTAACCTGCGTGGACTGTTTGCCACAACTTGCATCAGAAGTGCTCCTCGCCCAATCTCACCGAGGCCATTCGCTACGTTGACATCTTTCCGTGCTTCCTTGTCATCGCTGTTGTTGTCTTTGGCCGCCATCGCAGCCTTGGCATATAAGCTTGTGCATCCTTGACATTTCAATACTGCGCCGCTTCCCTCTTGCACCCGCCATCCGCCCGCCCGTCGTTTTCCACGGAGCTCCGATCTCGTCAACTTCCACATAACCGCTTCCCATATTGTGGCGGGACCTGGCTTCAAACCACACCCTTCACTCTGGCGTCCCGCGCTTTCCGTCTCGCCGGCCTAGCTGTAGGCCTCGGGTTGAGCGCCTTAACGGCCTACCAGCGCAGCCAGGCGCAGATGTCTTCTCAGCCTGACGACCACCATCTCGATGCGACCGCCGGCCGCGAGGTCGTTTTTTGCCATGCCTGCTCCCACGAGTGGTATCGAGATGAGCACGGGCTAGAATGCCCCCAATGCGGTGGTGACATCACTGAAATTGTTCGTCATCGCGATCCTCTCCACCACCTTGCCCAAGATGCAACGCGGCTAACTCTTGCTTTCCAGGTTGAGCCGGGCAATGACCCCCGCGACCTTGAGAATGGCTCTTCAGAATCTACTTCACCAGAACCCAACCATCACCACTTTGGCGACGACGACTCGGATCCCGATGAGGCCGACATAACAGAACACTTCGGCCCCCAGGGCTTCACCTTCCGACGCAGCGTTCGAGACGGTCCAGACCACACACATCACAACCCCGCTGTTGATCCTGTTCTTGAGCGCTTCCTCGATATGATTCAGGGATTCACCCCTCCCCGTAGGACTGAGGAGGGTGGGTTGTTCCCCCAGGAGCAAGAGCAGGAACACAGCCCTTTTGGTGGTATGCAGCCGCCGCGTATTCACCGGACGACATTTACATCGGGCCCCTTTGGTGGCGGGACGACGTCGGTGACGATCGTTTCTGGGCCGCTCCAAGGAGCTCGACCAGGAGGCTCTCCTGGCGGTGCTGGACTGGATCCATTTCAAGCGTATGCATCCTCCCCGAGGCGCCCTCAGCAACCAGCCGGTTTACGGGTCACAGCCATATCCATGACACTTGGCGCTAACCGTCCTCCCAGAATCTTCTCAAGCATTGTTCGGGACATCGGCCCTCCTCACGACGCCAACCATAATCAGGCGGGAGCTGAAGGTGCTGGCGGGGCCCCTCCTCAAGGCTTTGCTAGAAGCTTGCACGACATTCTCAGCCTCTTCAACCCGGCCAATGCCATGGCTGGGGATGCGGTCTACTCCCAGGAGGCTTTGGATCGAATCATTACCAGTTTGATGGAGGCAAACCCTCAGTCCAATGCGGCACCCCCAGCTACAGAAGAAGGGCTCCGGAATCTATCCCGGAAACCAGTTGATAGGGAAATGCTGGGCCCGGATGGAAAAACGGAGTGCACTATTTGCATTGACGAGATGAAGGAGGGAGAGACTGTGATCTATCTACCGTGCAAGCACTGGTTCCACGAAGACTGCGTTGTGCTGTGGTTGAAGGAACACAATACTTGCCCAATCTGCAGGACACCGATCGAAAAGAATGAAGGTGGCGCCAGGAGCACCACCAGCAACAATAATAACAACAACAGTGGCGATGCTAATCCAGGGGAGGGCTCCTCCGGGTCGCACTCCTTCCCGACACCTCCACGACCAGGCTTCTCAACCACTCCCTCGTGGTTTTCCGGGCATTCGTCTGGCTTTGGTGGATTTGCTGATGACCACGATGCCACTCAAAATAACCCATTTCAGTTCCCACGTCCACAAACCAGCGTCCAGAACCATTTGCAGGCTCTTCGTGCTTTACAAGATGGTACAAGGCCAAACTTGCAGCGTGAGCGCGAACGCGATCGGAACCGAGACCGGGGAATGACGTCTGGATTCAGCACTGATTCTTCGCGCATGCAACGCCGCAGCTCCCATTCTCCAACGAGCCCGCGCACGTCGGGCCCTGAGGAGCATGGCGCACGCATGAGGCAGAGGAGTCCATCCCAGAGCAGATGGTCCATCGACAGAGAGCGTGAGTCGCGACGGTCAAGCGGTCACGGGCCCTTCAGCTGGTTCCGTGACCGGTTTGGCGGAGGAGGAGGTTCCGGCAACGGGTCATCTCGCGATGAAAGGCGACAGTAGGAGCGCTCATGCGCAGCTGATGGACGTGCGGGCGAGGCTTATTTCTATTCTCGAGACTTGGGAGGTGAACGGTTGAATACGACAACAAAACGGTTGAAATCAGTGGCTAGAAGCTGGGGCTTCAGGCCATGCCCTCCTTGTTCATTACTTAATCGAGGCCACTCCCGCGGGCTCGAGGCGTAAGTTGCTTCCGGGAGTGGCCGTGTTTGTATCGGATGTAACAAATAGAAAGATAGATGGGATCAGAGCCCAAATGAAGAGATTTGGGCGAGGGGACGAATTTGGAATTGGACTGCGAGCGACATCGCGATTGAACATTAGGGATACCCACGCCGAAATGAAGATTGATATTGCCTTGGCGGAGTCAATTGCTGACTCTCGAGCCGAGGCTTGTTGTTTGAAATACGAATCGCCTTCACGGTCGCCAGGGTCAATAATGATTACGCTTTTACCAAAAAAAAAAGCCTTGGGCAAATGAATCAGATATGCCATGAAAATGTGCTTTCCCAAGAATGAAACGGAAACCATGCCCCTGGAAATGACTCACGAACTGTTGGGCTGTGAATTGCCAGCACTAGCCAGGAGCTATCAATTTGAGCCAAACAGGGAATGGCAAACAGAAATGAAACAGCCAACATGGCGGCTGTGGGCGGCGGATATTGTTATAGGCCTATCTCAACAACCCAATGTGATTGATGCAATCACTCGTAGGAACAGGTGTCTTGAGTCCATTCATCTCATGACGGCGATTGAATAGACATGGGGTTTGTCTAGGAGGGTGTGTGTCAGAGGCTGCTAGTAACTAGGACGGATGGCGGTGTCGCAGGGCTAGACCAGCAGGCAATTGTCCGTTCTATGGCGATCTGGGCGGGTTTGACGCTGAGCGCAAGCGCTGGTGGAAAAGATGGTGTATCACTTAGATGCTGTCACCGCACTCATTGCGATTAGACGGGAATTACAGTGCTGCCATCTCAAAAAGAGAAAGTTCATGTATAAATAAATGTGATGTTATATTAAAAACAATGACAATTATATGATTATGATTAAGTATTTAGTCTAATGCTTCAAAATAATATACCCAGAGGACCCCAAAAATTGCAGTGTTAAAATAGAAACTGGCGCCATGATGAGCCTTGGTTTCCTATCCCATCTTAAAAAAAAAAAAAAAAACTCCATGCTAGTCCAATCCCCGAAACCAGGCGGGGAGGCTCGTTTTTTCGATAAATATATAAATGAACAGCGTAGTTTAAACCGAAGGAATCAAAAAAGTGCTCGGCTGTCTAGCTTAGGAGCAGTTGAAACAACGGACATCGTATAGAGGTCCTTCCAGGTCCGTCATGACATCCTTGACGAAGAAGGCCTCCTCGTTGAAGAGGGCACAGCGGCCTTCCTGGAAGCTCAGCGAGTAGCAGGAGCTGCCGAAGCAGGCGCGTGCGCACTCCTCGCGGGATTGTGCGGCGAACTCGCGGGTCCGGTAGCGCTTGGCTTCGACGGCCGAGGGCACCTTGCCGCACGGGAAGTCGCGGGTGGCCTTTTCGACGTAGCCGCAGCTGAGGCTGGGGACGGGCGCGCGCGACGGCTCCCGCATGACGCCCGAGGCGGCCATGGCCTTGGCCTTGGAGAGTCGGGCCTGGTCGAGCTTGGGCTGCCGGCGGAAGACGGGGTTGGCGTGGGCTCCAGAGGAGAAGAAGCAGACGGCGAGGGCGAGGAGGATGGCGACGAGCTTGAGCGATGTCATGGTTTCTCTTTTGGTGTTTCACTCTTTTGTTGGAGAGAGAGGCTAGAAGGCGATGAAGTAAATAAATAAATAAAAGGCCAGGCTTAAGAATTGTGAACAAGAAGAACTTAATAATTGAATGTGTTTGAGAGGCAGCCCAAGCACGATCCAAGGTGCATGATGGTGCATTTATCTCCTCATGGAGGCGGGGGGGGAGCACACCAAGAACGCCGTTTGCAGATCAGCAAGGAGACAAATGCCGTCTCAGACCCTCCCCCCCCAAGACGGCAGTTGGCGTCGATGCGGCGACGAGGGGAATGCCAGAAACGCGAACGCCAACCCGCCTGTCTCAATGCAATCGTTCCTTTTGACGGCCAAGAGCATGCCTCATTGGCTGCTAGCCCCTGCTACAACCGATGAAGAAGGGGGGAGGGGGGGTCCAGCCATTCAACCGCTGCTAGTCGCTTGCGTCGCCTCTGGCGCTTCAACCGGAAGCATCGTTGCTCCATGGCGGGATGCGGCGTGCATGTCCGGATCCTTGGTCCTCTGCAATCCCCCTCCAGTCAAATGTGGCGATGTTGCGACGCATCGCATGAGGATCCATTCAAGGGTCCCTAAGGATGCGACTTGTCACGGCCCGAGCGCAATTGGTTCGTCAGGGGGGATGCTGCTCTAAAAATAAAGAAACGTTGGTCTCTGCGTATTACTACTACTACTACTAGGCCGTCAACTTCATCAAGCATTAATTATATAGAGTGTCGCAAATGTGCCTGCTTCCGCTCTCTCATCAAGCATCCTGCTGCTCCTTCATCTCCCGGACGATTCCCCTGCTGATCCAGTCGCTGATGGCCATGATTGTCAACATAGGGTTGACGCCCGTGGCGCTGGGGAAGACGCTGGAATCAGCAACGTACAAGCCCTCGGTGCCCCAGACCTTGCCGTCCTCGTTGACCACCCCGTCGCTTGCTCGGGTGCTCATCCGGCACGTGCCCATCTGGTGCGCCGCCCCGTACGACGTCTCCGGAGTTCGCGCGGGGTGCGCATCCAGCTTCTTGAGCCACGCCTGGAACTTGTCGTCCATGATGCCGGCGTCGGAAAACCTGCCCTCCTTCGGACTCGGCGTGTGAGGCGTGTCGTTGCCCTCCTGGTTGCGGATGAAAGGCGGGAGCCCCGGCAAGCACGGGTGAATCTCCAAGGCGCCCTGGATGTACATGATCTTGCACAGGGAAACGAGCCCCATCTTGATGTGGCGGATGTCAAACGAAGACGGTGTGTAGTGGATCTGGGGATCCCCTGTTTCTTTTTCGAGCGTGACGTAGCCCGGGTCGCGATCCCGTGCCATGGAAAAGTATGTCTGCATGTGTCGGTACTTGGACGACAGGCGCTTAAAGTCCAAGCCGGATGTCCAGTCAAACCACGTAATGCTCATGGCGGGCTGCAAGCAAGGTTAGTCATACTCGTAAGAGGACACCTGGAGTTCGATACTTACCACCATTGCGCTGCGCTCCATCTTCGCGCCATGTCCTTTACCGTCGAGGTTTTCAAGACTGTTGACCACGGCCGTCACCATTGGACCTATATCTCTTGTAAGTGCTCTGAAACATGAGTTTGAAGACAGCACAACGCACCTTCCCAGGGTTTTACATCCTCTTTAAAGAACCCTGTAATAAGAGACGCTGGGTGCAAGTAGAGATTCCGCCCTATTTGCTTGTTCTACTTTCCAGTTAGCGTCCGTCTAGTGAATCAGAGAATAGGCATGTCTCACGCTGAGTCCACTGTTGAGTAAAAGAGCCGGCGATCGCAGAGTTCCGGCGGAAACTACGACCCTTTTTGCTCTGATGATGACTCTCTGAGGGGCTTTCCCACTCTCTTTTCTCGGTGTCCATAGGCCCTGCACACCCTGTGCCGTCTTCTTCCCGTTGATTGTATCAAATATGATCTTTTCCACGCGGAGCCCTTCCATGAACCTCGCCCCTGACTTGGCCGCGTCCGGGAACCACCCGTTGGCGGGACCCTGCTTCTCTCCTCGTCCGCAGCCCAGCGAGCAGTACCCATCGCTGTGCTCGTGGCCCCCCGTGTTCTGAGGCACGGGCTTCGCGTCCAGGCCCAGCCTTCTCGCTCCGTCGAGCAAGACCTGGTTGCCGTGGTTGTGCACAATGTGCTTGTCGCTCACGCCCATCTGCTCCGAAACTCGCTCGAGGCACTCCTGGAAATCAACCGTGTTGAAGAACTTGATGCCCCGGTCCTCGGACCACTCCTTGCGCACGTAGCCTGGCGTCTGGAGGGAGGCGCTCCAGTTGACGGTGCCGCCTCCTCCGAAGCACGACCCGGCGTAGACGCCGATGGACCCGTCCTCAGACGCTAGCAGGCCCGACTGGTCAAAAAACTTGAAGTAGGCCTCGTTCTGGTCAAACGGCATCTCGTTTGAGGGGAGGTGGTAGCCCTTTTCCACGACGAGCACGTCCAACCCGGCGGCGGCAATGTTCTTTGCGGCGACACCGGCCCCGCAGCCGGAGCCGACAATGACCACGTCCGCCTTAATCTCCACCGGCTCGTCGGACGGGGAGACCTCGACAAATTCAAAAGGGTACATCTTTGGCGAGCACGGGGGCGGTCTCTCCGGGAACCCAATAAGCTCATTGATGGTAGGGCTGGTGCGGAGGTACGTGTTCTTGGCCATCATGGTGAACTGCTTGAACAGCAACCGAAACATGGGCAGCGAGCTTGCTTTCCATGATCGGACGACTCTACCGCGATCGGCGACGGAAAGCTGCGAAAATGGCGTAAGACTCCCTGCAAAAAGAAAGCTTCCGATGCGAGTGCTGTTCAAAAAACGTGGGTCAATTGTTTGATTCATTGATAATTTGGGGGATGCCGGTGAACAATTACTCCATGATCGACATCAGGGATGCGAGACCCTCTCGCTTCTTCCCGGGCATAACCAATAGCAACCTCTCCAACGTGTCTCGAAATTTCCCTATCTGGGAAGGAGACTCGGCAAGAAAAGAGTCAAAAAGCTTCGTGTCCGACATGTCCAGAACGGTGTTTTGGCGGATGTGAGAAATCGTCGAGTCGTACTGAGCCTCGCTGAGAGCGACGGAGCTTGGCAGTGGCGACGCGCCTCTCTCCAGCGGAGGCAAGATGCCGTCCATAATGGCCATGAGCACCACCCATTGAGCATCTGTCAGGGCCGATTGGGCCACCTTGGGCGACGGGGACGACATTGTGCTGTATCCTGGCCAGACGAATTGGCCTGCTTGTGCGACGCGCAAAAGTTAAATAGATTGTCGCGCAACGTCTCACTGCTCGAGGGGAGGGGAAGCAGCAGAAAAGCAAATTCACATGAGAGGATGCACAGGCATGAATCGCATGATGCACGGTTCTTTAGGGGCGTTCGCTTGTATTGGGATGGACAGCATCCTAAAATAGCGTCGAAAGGGCCGCGCACCTGAGACGTGCCGCTATTGATTCCTGTCAAGCGAGGCGACCTCTCATCGCGGCCTCGTGACGCCCATTCTACAGCTGGCAAAACATCCCTGTTGATTATTCGGCGAAGAGTGGCCAATTATACGGATTGGAGAGGAGAAGAAAAAAAAAAGACATCAAGTCGTGGCACAAGAAAATTCATGATATTACAGCCAAAGTGCCAACAGAGTGCGCCACGGTCCTTTTGTACACTAATCGCAGCCCAGCCCGAACGCATCGCAACCCACCACGGCCGAACCCCCGCTGTCACTAGCGCCAGGAGCAAACGGTGAGAAGAAACAAAGAAACATGTTAAAGCCGGGCTAAAACATGCGTGCCGATGCTGAGATGCTATGGCCACCTTCGCCGGGCTGTCGCTACCTTGACCTGTACGTTTACGGCGCTGCTTTGACCATCCAATCTAGCTAGCTCCGATGCGTATGGGACGCTAATGATCGGCACGCTGAGCATGTCTCAGTCTCCAAACAAACCGAAGAAACAGAACCAACTGTTTCAGGCCAGGCGACTAGAACCCGGTTGTGGCAGCCCATACTTCAAAGAGTAAATCAGTCAAGAGTGCCTGCACTCGTATTACAGCACCCGCAACCTGGCTTGGGCAAGTCACCAACCTCAGCCGCCAACAATGTCCGAGCCCGTTTTATTTGTCCAGCAAACATCATGATGGATTCTACCGTTTGACAACAGCGACGGTGACCCTTCCTACGTCCCCTTACTGCAAGTGGGTCGGCATCCCTTGGACAACGTCACGATTTCACAAACCTCCCCACAATATAAGTCACAACAGCATCTCGAGAACATTTTCGGGGTGAGAATCTTCAGTTTTTGGCCCATTCTCCAGGGCTTTCTGCTAATGCTAGCTGGTGCGACCCGCTCATAATAAACTAGGTCACTCGGGAGTCATTGTCGAACTTCCGTCCGCCCTTGGGCCCCTTAGCAGTGAATGTGCAAATGGCTTAACACGATAATGTCCACGTCCAACTTGAAGTCTCATATCCCGATCTAACATAGAAATCATTAATGTGAAAGGATATCCCCATGATCGTCTCTAGTGGGCAGCCATGGAGCCCATCGATTCGTTCTTGACTCCCTGTCGCTCGGGCATCTACAAGTTTATTGAAATGTCAGCCCATGAAACTACTCTTCGTTTGCGATTGGGAATGCTAGTGCAAACTTTGCTCACCTCGCTGGTCTGGAAAGATCCCTTCTCCAAGATAGTCTTGATGACATCATCCTCAACGGCAGTACCAAATTCGCTCTCCAGTGTGCCCTTAGCGGCAGCGTCATAGGTGCCCTGAACACCTTGGCTATTGGTGGCACGTTAGCCATCGCGATACCAATGTATAATGATGATTGAGAATTCATGGGCTCGTTAGTTTTCCTTTCCATTGGCGCTCCGCCACACGGATGGCATGGCTTGGAGTAATATGGAGGATTAGGAATGATGGGATTAGTCTGAAGGTTGACAAGCCCTCGCATGTGAAAGGGCACATTGTCTAGTACCTCCAGCACCACCAAACATAACAATTGAACAAAAGCGGAGAAGAAGCGGGGGTGGCTTACTTGTGCGTGCGGAAGACCTTGAATGTCGAGATGAAGTGTGCCAAAGGGATGCTTCGGTCACCAGCGGACCACTTCTTATAAGACTCAACGTCATCGACAAAGACGAGGTAGTTGTCGTGGTTGCCCTTGTAGTGGACCTTGGCCTGGGTAGTCTCGCCGCGAGCCATGATGTCTGGTGGATGGGAGATTTGTGTTAATGCAATAAAAGTGTCGCGTGGGCGAGTGTTGTGAAGGTAACTTTCTCTGGTGCAAGTAGAGAGAGTGCGGATGGGTTGTGAAGTGGGATATGTATCTCAGTAGAGTATTGTTGTAGCTTTGGTGATGAGTGTGGAAGATGGAGGAGGAAAGTGAGGAGAAGTGCGAGGTCAAGGTTTAAAAGGATATTGACGAGGGGAGAAGGAGAGCTCGAACAGCTACTGATTGGAAGCTAGACTACGTCATAGCAAACGTCAAGGCCATCATCACTGTCAGGAGTAGATACCTGATACCTGAGGTGGGCTGGGGCATGGCGGGGCGTGCACTACAGCCAACTGGAAACAGTGGGTGGGTACCTGTAGTGCGGCGACTCTCAGGGAAAAGAACAGCACTTCTCCACTATAAACTGCCCCGCGCTCAGGTTCCTGCAGGGCAAGAGAGCAAAACCCACAGCATTTACGTCATCACTTTGCCATGTTTGACGACACCTCACTCACCTCTGGTGATCGATCGCGTGCCAACTAGTACGTGCCCGGTCATTGCCTTCACCGACCCGCCCTATCCAAAGTCTCCCTACCTTTCTTTAATATTCCATGGGGATCATCTCGCCCAGGTACAAGACGCCATACGCTAGAGTCCAATGACGGAGTTTCGCATCTTCACTCTGCGGAATCACGTCGGTGACTTTCTTGGCAGACTAAAATGAAGGATTAGTCTGGTATATTCCATAATAATTATCTTCTAATGTCAAATATTTCATGGACATGCTTCATTTTGTGCACTATTACATCGCAGAACGATGCACTTGCAGAACAAACGGCATCATCCAAAGCCACAATCAACTGCTGGCGACTGATCAAATTAAAAACCACAGAGTAAATTTTTCAGTGACGTACACAAGAGCAACAATTGAAGATGAAATCGGCGTCACAACCACTATGCAAGGCTAGGTGTAGACCCAGGATGGCATTGATAACCATACTCGGTCCGTCCAACCAGTGGAGCCATCCGCTTTTTATCACAACAATGGCCCTGACCAACAAACACGCAACGATCATTGACATCTCACCAAATCCAATCTATGTTTGCTTTTTAAGCACAACCGAGCGCTAGGCCCAAGATTGTAAAACTATCTGTGCAGCAGCATTATCCATGTGTCGTCATTTTTGTGACCTGCACCAAGCTCCTCAACTTTCTAGCCTGCAAAGATGAATGCCAACTCCCACAGGCTCGAATCCAGATTTAAAGTGGATAACTACACGGTGTTTTAGCCATTTTATCTCGTTTTGTAGATACGGAGCTCCAGCAATGCGGTAACTCGTCTCTATAGGAGCGAGTTCACAATTTTGGCGTACCCACATGTGTCATGATATCGAGCCACTTCGTATACCCAGCAGGCACTGATCAAGACCATTTAGTCGATCTATCTAACTAGCAAGGAATTCTTAAGGCAGAGGTTAATATATGATGCCTTCATAGCGGGCTGTTCGAAGACCCTGACTCGGACGCAGTAACTTTTAAGAACTATAGCTGGCAGTGTCGCCAGAAAAATATTTTCAACTTGAAACTGTTTCTTTAATAGCAAAAGCGTTTCTTGGGACGAATGATAACAATAACTAATTTGGTATATCCCAAATCTTTGGTATGGGATGGGATCAAGTTAGCTCTCTATCTTCGAGCAGCTCTGAAGAAGCGATCAGCAAAAGCCACCCGCTCATTTTGCAGCCAATAACACACTGTCTAATATCATTGATAAAGCCGAGAGCCTTTGGTTATAGATCTTATCTAAACTGAATGGTGAGTAGGATTCAGAGACAAAGAAAATAAAGTAATAAATAAAATCATTAAAAGTGGCTAATGCTAGGTCTAGGGTAGGGCGCATCAAATGACGGCGACAGTTCTAAATTAAGTTGTCAAAGATGCAAGTCTTGACAAATCAATTCGCAAGGTCTTCAAACAAAAAACACAGGACTTAGATTTCCATCATATCGCAATCCTCTGTAAAAATGTGTTTGGTATAAGTAAGTCGTTTAGGGTGTGGGGCAAAGGGGAAGGTGGTGGAGGCACAGAAGCAAATGTAGACCAGGTCTCAGCCGGAACTGAAGAATTTTGAGTCGCAACCTTCGAGAGGACGGTGTTTTTGGAAAGTTCGGAAGAAAGTCGAAGCACCCACAAACTCCATAGTCGGCATGCACGCTCGAATAAAAAAAAAGAATGCTCACGGCAATGGAAACAGGCAGCTTGAAGATCTAAGTGACAGCGAGGGAAAGGCCGCAGACTCAATGCAGGCATTCATAGGACTTTTAAATAGCCCCAGAGGCTTGGCCCTTGGGCTAAAAGGACCAAAAATGCGCTGAGATACTCGATGTAAGAATCTGGGAGATTGACAAAATCTGTTGATGGCTATATTGAGCCCTCGTGACGAGAGATGAATAGACGTTGCAGCCCACCAGTGACATGTGAAAAAAAAAAAGCCAGCTGCTGAGTATGTATAGAGTAGTCCTGATGTTCGCAGCTGTTAGGCTGCAAAACGCTCAGCAGAATCGGTCGTGAAAGCATACTTTGCGGAGTACAAACATGCTAGCCTCCAAGTCAAGTAATCCGACGTGGCTCTCAGTAGACTATTTTGTGTCCCCATTGGACAAGGCTTTAAGAGGTGGAGTTCGGTGACCAAGATAATACATATTGCCGTAATAGCTAGGGAGAGAGGGCATCAGTGCAGAACTGGCACGGAGTTGGGAACCAAAGATCCAGACAAGAAAAGCTATAAACATTCAGCAGGAAGAAATACAGTCCAATGTTCGCACAGAGTTGGCGAATCTGGTTGTAAATCGGGCACTCGAAGTTTTTGGCATCACGACGAGTAGAGGCTATGCGGCAAACACCGCGTGTGAGTGATGTGGGACCTCGTGATTGAGCAATGAGGGGTTAACTTTATCCCCGGTTCACAAGGGAAAATTTGAGATTGCAAGAAGATTGAGTTAATTGTTCTTTTGGCTCGGGCGAGAGGATTTACACAATCAAACCTATTATCGAAGGCTATTTGTATATCACCGCGGTTGCCTGGTTCTTGGATCGCCTGGGCGAGCCTACCGCTTGGCTTTTCACTGGAAGAAAATAAACTATATTGAGGGTCATATCTATCTTCCAGCCATTAGCAGATTGGTATTGCTAGTGTACTATCCGCAAATGAATGAACAGATGAAGGGAGAACCAGGTCGTGCAAACGGCGAAGTGCACCACACCGTGATAGAACCACGAAAGCCGCACGTGCAAGGAGTATCCGCAAGTTAATGAAATCAAAGAACAATTCATTATTGGTTGTAATTGGATGCTCGCTGAGTAAATTGATAAGTGGGTTTCCACAAAATTCAACGGTTGGCTTGATACCGGGGTGAAACCAAGGCATAAAGTTTATGAGGTGATTCTGGAGATGCGCGCCAAGGATGTGGGGATTTTAATGAGCATCTCGATCTCGGCATCAGATGCCAATAGTCAAATGTAGTAGCGCGCTAAAACGTCATTTCGATTGAGAATGTCGCGCATAGGGAACAAGGACGACTGCGACAATTAATTCTATTTATGAGACAAAGGTTCTGTCGATGCGTACTTGTCAATTCAAGAGTAGTCCAAGGTCCATATCGCATTTGATTAATTACTTGGCATTCTAAATTACATGCCAAATGTTGAGTCGGTTTGCGTATCCGCTGGATAAACAGCCACAGTGAGTCAAGCTGGCAGGCTGGCTGAGGGCGATAACGGCGACGCACTGTCAGCATTTTACACTTGACTTTTCCCTTCTCGGCCAGTGTCGGCACCTGCAATCGGAAAGTCGATCACATCCGTGTAAGTGCTGTGGGCGGGTGGGGACCTTAGCTAGTGCCCTTACCACCAACGGCAACTTGTTTATTCTATGGCATTGGCCCGTTACGTGAGGAAACCTTTTGGCTCCCCTGTCTTCCGAAGCAGGAGATGAGGCGAGAGTCACTGTGTGACGTCCTTGAGCATGGATTAGTCCCGAAATGAGTAAGGCAACACAAGAATCCTCCGCAATTGAGAGTTGGGTAAATGGCTCTCTAGATCTGTCGCAAGCTCTCAATGAGATGCGCTCAATCCGAGAAGAATTTTTCGCAGTGTAAGCGGTGAATCAATGGCCCTCTCCCAAGAAAGAGGCCAATTGCAATTGTTGGAGACGCCTTCAAAAAACCCTTTAGTCATTCGTATTTTTCCTTGTCTCATGCCGAGCCATTAACAAGACGGACGGGGTACTCAAAATGTTGGGGCGTCAAGCACGGTCAAGCTATGGAAAGCTTGCTGCTAGTGTCATGGGAGGGGCGCAAGTACCTCTGCATAGTAGAAAGGCTGGAGTGGTACTTGGCCGCCCACACACGGTTTCACAGATTTTTTTCTCGACTTATCTTATCGGCCTGTACCGCCTATTTTTTCTTCTAAGTCATATACCTCTTCCTCCCCACCGATTTCAAAAGAGTCACCCGAACTCGTCTCCCTCGCACCGCGACCCAAACGATTCAATCGGGACTCAAAAGGGCAAGTTTGCCAGCGGGACGGTGCCATTCACGCATTGAACCGCCTGCAACACCACTGCAATGCCTGCCACCTTCTCCTTGGCTGCTGGCCTCGCCGGCCGAGCTCCGGCCCTCCTCCGACACGGGCGCCGAGTTCCTCTGCCCACGCGATCATTCTCCTCGGCCACCCTCTCCGCCCGTGGCCGCTTCTCCTTTGCCGCCACTCGACCTGCCCAGTCGAAGCGCCTAGGAACTGTCACAATTGCCCGCGCCTACAGCTCCGCGGCCGATTCTGCACCAAACCCCAAGGCTTATATCGATAGCGGGGTCATCAAGCCTCAGCAGACTGTCAACGTCAAGAAGGTCCTGGTCATTGGCAGTGGCGGTCTGGCAATTGGCCAGGCCGGCGAGTTCGACTACTCAGGTGCGTCTTCTGTCTTGCAACTCATATTCAATTCCCCAGCGAGAACTCTCTGGCTGACCTTGATTCAACGATAGGGTCCCAGGCCCTAAAGGCATTGAAGGAGGCCGGTGTCGCCTCTGTGCTCATCAACCCCAACATCGCCACTATTCAGACCAACCACAGCTTGGCTGATGAGGTTTACTACCTCCCTGTCACTCCAGAGTACGTCACCTATGTCATCGAGAAGGAGAAGCCCGATGGCATCTTCCTCTCCTTCGGTGGCCAGACTGCGCTCAACCTCGGTGTTGAGATGCAGCGACTTGGCCTTTTCGAGAAGTATGGTGTCAAGGTTCTCGGTACCAGTGTGAGAACCCTGGAGCTGTCCGAGGATCGTGACCTCTTCGCCAAGGCTCTCGAGGAGATTGAAATCCCCATTGCCAAGTCTATCGCTGTTGGTACCGTCGAAGAGGCTCTCGATGCCGCCGTGAAGGTTGGCTACCCCATTATTGTCCGT
Source organism: Calonectria honghensis (assembly GCA_013403855.1). NCBI lineage: Eukaryota > Fungi > Ascomycota > Sordariomycetes > Hypocreales > Nectriaceae > Calonectria > Calonectria honghensis. The sequence goes on from VTGB01000046.1 coordinate 706,909, forward strand.
GCTGCCTACGCCCTGGGTGGTCTTGGATCTGGCTTCGCCAACAACGAGGAGGAGCTTCGCAACATGGCTGCTCGTTCCCTTACTCTTTCGCCCCAGATCCTTGTCGAGAAGTCGCTCAAGGGCTGGAAGGAGGTCGAGTACGAGGTCGTTCGTGATGCCAACAACAACTGTATCACTGTGTGCAACATGGAGAACTTTGACCCTCTAGGCATTCACACTGGTGACTCCATCGTCGTTGCCCCTAGTCAGACTCTGAGCGATGAAGAGTACCACATGCTCCGAAGCGCCGCTATCAAGATTGTCCGACATCTCGGTGTTGTTGGCGAGTGTAACGTCCAGTACGCCCTTCAGCCCGATGGCCTCGACTACCGTGTCATTGAGGTCAACGCCCGTCTCTCCCGATCTTCAGCCCTGGCCTCCAAGGCTACCGGTTACCCTCTCGCATACACAGCTGCCAAGATTGGCCTTGGACACACTCTCCCCGAGCTGCCCAATGCCGTTACCAAGACCACTACCGCCAACTTCGAGCCCTCCCTGGATTATATCGTCACCAAGATTCCTCGATGGGATTTGTCCAAGTTCCAGCACGTTAAGCGTGACATTGGAAGCGCCATGAAATCTGTTGGTGAGGTTATGGCCATCGGCCGTACTTTCGAGGAGTCTTTCCAGAAGGCTATCCGTCAGGTTGACCCCCGATTTGTCGGCTTCCAGGGTGACAAGTTCGAGGACCTTGACTTTGAGCTTCAGAACCCCACCGATCGCCGATGGCTCGCCGTTGGTCAGGCCATGCTCCACGAGAACTACTCTGTTGAGAAGGTTCACGAACTTACCAAGATCGACAAGTGGTTCCTCTACAAGCTCCAGAACATTGTTGACTGCACCAAGGAGCTAGAGGCGGCTGGCAGCCTTGACGCCCTTAAGAAGGACCAGATCCTCAAGGCCAAGAAGATGGGTTTCTCTGACCGACAGATCGCCCAGGCCGTTAAGAGCACCGAGGACAAGGTTCGAGCCGCCCGATTGGCCTTTGGTATCCGCCCTTGGGTCAAGAGGATCGATACACTGGCTGCTGAGTTCCCTGCCGATACTAACTACCTCTACACCACCTACAACGGTTCTTCGCATGATGTTACTTTTGAGGACAAGGGTACAATTATCCTGGGAAGCGGTGTCTACCGCATCGGTAGCTCTGTGGAGTTCGACTGGTGTGCCGTCAGCGCTACCCAGGCCCTTCGCAACATCGGCAAAAAGACTATTATGATTAACGTAAGTGTGTTTTCTCATGTCCAACTATACCTGCCCTGAATATCTGCGCCTGCCCTCCAAACGGATTCCCCTGCCTGGGTAATTACACTCGCCTGAGAAACCTGAGCATCAAATTGCTACAAAGGGAGAAAGGTGAAGGCTCAGAACGCAATAAATCACCACCATAAACAAATGGCCACCAACTGCGACGAATATATTGGCAAGACCAGCGAGCGAGTAGCTGGGCCGGAATTTGCAATATCAAGCCAACCAGACCCTGAAGGCCCTCGTCGAAATAACGTATTACCCTGAGCGATACGATATTTCCTTTGGCACAAAACAGCGGTTGCGAAACCATGAAACCATCCCTATTCAGCCTTGGGCTCCACCCCCAGATCCACCTTCGAGAACTACAGATTCCCTTCAACGCCATCAGACTTCTCCTAATTGTTTTGAATATACTACGTCCAGATATGCTAATTATTTGACAGTACAACCCAGAGACCATGAGCACAGATTATGACTCAGCGGACAAGTTGTACTTTGAAGAGTTGAGCTATGAACGTGTGATGGACATCTACGAGTTGGAGCAGTCCTCAGGAGTTGTAGTCTCAGTAGGCGGACAGCTGCCCCAGAACATTGCGCTCAAACTGCAAGAGACAGGAGGCGCTAAGGTTCTTGGAACGGATCCCCGAGATATTGACAAGGCGGAAGATCGTCAGAAGTTCTCTGAAATCCTGGACAGCATCGGCATTGACCAGCCTGCCTGGAAGGAGCTCACGTCCGTTGAGGCCGCCTCAGAGTTTGCTAACGAGGTCGGCTACCCTGTTCTCGTCCGTCCCAGCTACGTCCTGTCCGGTGCTGCCATGACCGTTATCCGAAGCCAGGAGGACCTCAAGGACAAGCTTGAGGCCGCCAGCAACGTTTCTCCCGACCACCCTGTCGTCATCAGCAAGTTCATTGAGGGCGCCCAGGAGATTGATGTCGATGGTGTTGCTTCCCAGGGCAAGCTCATTGTTCACGCTGTCAGTGAGCACGTCGAGCAGGCTGGTGTTCACTCTGGTGACGCCACTCTGGTTCTCCCCCCTGCTGGTCTTGACGAGACCACCATGGCCCGTGTCAAGGATATTGCTGAGCGTGTTGCCAGCGCTTGGAAGATTACTGGTCCTTTCAACATGCAAATCATCAAGGCTGAGGATCCCGAGGGTGGTGAGCCCCAGCTCAAGGTCATCGAGTGCAACCTCCGAGCCTCTCGATCATTCCCCTTCGTCAGCAAGGTTCTTGGCACCAACTTCATCGATGTCGCTGCCAAGGCTCTTGTCGGCAAGGACGTTCCTGAGCCCACTGACCTCATGGCTGTCAAGCGTGACTACGTTGCCACCAAGGTTCCCCAGTTCTCCTGGACGCGTCTGGCCGGTGCCGATCCCTTCCTTGGTGTCGAGATGTCCTCTACTGGTGAGATTGCTTGCTTCGGTAAGGATCTTGTTGAGGCCTACTGGGCTTCTCTCCAGTCCACCATGAACTTCCGTGTCCCTGAGCCTGGCGAGGGTCTCCTCTTCGGCGGTGACGTCACCAAGACCTGGCTCACCCAGGTTGTTGACTACGTCGCCCCTCTGGGATACAAGCTGTACGCTGCCAGCCCCGAGGTCAAGGAGTTCATCGAGACGAGCTCCAAGCACAAGGTTGAGGTTGAGGTCATCGAGTTCCCCAAGGAGGACAAGCGAGCCCTCCGTGAGGTGTTCAAGAAGTACGACATCCGTGGTGCTTTCAACCTTGCTCCGGCTCGTGCCAAGACTGTTCTGGATACCGACTACGTCATGCGCCGAAATGCCGTCGACTTTGGCGTTCCCCTGTTCATGGAGCCCCAGGTATGTTGATATTCTGAATGCACTTTTGTAGCCAATAAACTAATCTATCGCACAGACTGCCATTCTCTTTGCTCAATGCATGAGCGAGAAGCTGCCCAGACCCGAGGGAATCCCCTCCGAAGTTCGCCAGTGGGCCGACTTCATCGGCGGCAAGCCCCTGTAAACATCTAGTGGCGTCTAGAAACCGGCCATTCACTGTGCGAATTGCCAATACCGTCTATTTTTGTATGGAGTCGAACGGTGACGGGATCCAAAAAACGACTGAAATGAGTGGATTGACATGACTGTGTGGAAAAAATGGTGTCACTGGAGCGGTCCGGCAACAGAGAGGTTATGCTTCCGAGATTGTATTGTAACAAATTGATCATTGTCCGAATTCAAATTACTTATCCAACCTTGGGAAAGCGTTAGTCATTGGGAAATGGCGAGATGTGTGCGAAAACCAATGCGCACCAACGACCCGTAGGAAACCGCCGTTTTTGCCTGCATTTCTTGATACCGACCAAAGTTCTATCTAACCATTCAGATTCCCCCACCAAGCACTAAATACTCCAAACCTTCAGTCTTTACAGCGTTCAACTCAATGTCAAGGAAAACATAGGGGGAGGGGTTGAGTAACACATCGATATGGCCTATTATGACCACTTGGTTGTTCGTAGTTGATTACCCTGCAGGATAATGGCTTACAGTGAATACGGGCTCACACTTTCGAAAATACCGAGTCCGGAGCGGTCGATGCTGTGCATGCCCGGGGCTCGTGCGATCTCTAATCTGTGAATGAGCACAATGATCGAAGTTGCTTACCGTGGTCGCTGCACAAGAGGAATCTGAGTGTTGATAAAACTGGTAATAACAATTCTAGGAGACTTTATTTAGGAATATGCGTGTTAGATGGGCTTAGTTCGTATGATAATTTTTGCAAGGTGTCCCTTTTCTGGTCGGGGATCGTGACATTTGGCCCATCGCGATGACCTCATGCATGCTACCAATGCATTGTCTGCGCTTGCAATGCACTGTCCCATGTCCTGATCCATCGACCCGGTAATGCTATTTGGTCAATTTTATCTCTCCAGCAACTAGATCCTTGTTCATTCTTATTAAACTTTTGAAAGGATTGTTCAACTCGTCACCGACCCTTCTCGGTTAGCAAGATCTCCTTGAAGGCGGCGATCAAGGGAGCCATGTTTCGGAGACTGGCATCGGGATACTAACGTTGCAAGTCCCAACTAGCTGGGGCCACCGGGTGCGGCTCCACGTGGGACTCCGAAGATTAGGGAATTCCGGCAGTTGGCACGGACCCAAGGTTATTCCGTCAAGCCGTATCTTGGCTGTGACTGTGTTGATGCAACCTCATCTCATCCCTAGTTAGGAGCCGCCATGATGTTCATCTCAACCCTCTCGCGTTCCAGTCATCATGCTATGTCAAGCACGCAGCACTTATTTCGCCTTGCCGTCGGCAGTTTGGCTAGGATATTTTGCATGCCTCTTGAGCCAATATTACCATTGCTGCAAATGCCGCCATCTTAAGCAAGACCGTTGGATGACGATAGAGGTCAGACTTACATGGGCAGGGCCTTGTCCAATGAACCGCCTCAATTAGACCTGCTACGCATGAAGGCGTTTTGGCCGATATTTTGTTTCATGATGAGCTCATGCTGATTTCCTCGTACATCATCAACCTTGGTGCCGTTTACAATTTCCCCCGCTCGCGTTGTAATGGCGCCGGCATTCCTTACGCTGGAACGCGCGCCTCTCGCTCGTTGTGGCATACTGCCTCACCATCCCCCATTGGCTCTTGTGGTGGGGTACTAGACCCTTCCTAGTGATTTCCAGCCTCCCAAATTGTCCATTCCTAGTGAAGTCATTCTCGTCCATGTTATACTGTGGCCGTCGATGCAACCCCAGCGCCAGGCTTTGATGATGGAGGCATTGCACCGAGAACCCACCGAGACAGCTGCTTTCATGTGTATTGGAACAATAGGTTGGGGAATAAACAACCGTTGATATGGGAAAATATACCCAGTTGCAAAAGTATAAGACGCAACAGCAGTCTCGTCCAGAGTTTTGCTTCATCACTCTCAACTTCACACTCATCTTCACTTGCATCTTCTTCCTCTTCTTCTCTTATCGCTTTCTTATAGCAACATCCTCTCCTTCATACCCAACTATCAACCTTTTTTTGTGAGACCTTTCTCCTTTAACATCCTCAAAATGAAGTCCTTTACCTTTGTCCTTGCTATTTTCGCTGGTGCCGCTATGGCTGCTCCCACCGAATCCACCGGTGTTGCCCTTTCCCCCCGCGATCCGGCTATGAACGCCGTTGCCGTCATGAAGAGCGAGACCAAGTTTGCCGACCAGGTCAGCCAGCTTATTAACCAGGTAAGTAGCATTAGGCAGCTTCCAGTCTAGATAACTGGACGAGGCGGTCTTTCCTGTGGCAGCGAAAAAAGAAGCAACTTGTCTAACTGGAACTTGCAGCACGGCGCTCACAAGCGAGACTTGGAGGAACGCGAGTCGGCTGAGAAGGCCGAACTGGCCAGCCAAGCCCAGCAGGCCATGCAGGCCATGCAGGCTTTGGCTTCCAACAAGGCCCTTGCTGCCGCAGGCGGTGGCCTTCTCAGCGGGCTCCTCCAAGGTCTTCTCCCTGTCGTTCAGCAGGTTATTAACCTCGTTAAGGGTCTTGGACTCAAGCGTGACGAGTCTGCCCTTGCCGAGCGCGCTGGCGGTGATCTCGTCAGCACACTTCTTGGTGTCGTCACCAACCTCCTCAACGGTCTGCTTGGCGGCCTCACTGGAGGAGGCTCTGCTTCCACCGGCACCGGCTCTGGCACCGGCAGCTCCTTCCCTGACCTCGACAGCGTCCTCGGCTCCCTGACTGGTGCTGGCTCCGGCTCCGGCTCCGGCTCTGACCCATCCAGCAGCTTCCCTGACATCGCCAGCACCATCAGCAGCATCCTCGGCGGCGCCAGCAAGCGTGACGCTAGCCCCGCAGGTCTCTTCATCACTGTCAGCAAGCTCATCTCCGCCCTTTCTAATGACATGCCAGAGCTCAAGCCTGCTGCCGCCAAGTTCGCTGAGGCTACCAAGCTCGCTCAGCAGGTCGCTGAGGCTCACGCCGCCCAGAAGAAGCAGTGAACAGCCTCACAATTGCGTGGAGAGTTTAGGGGGTGATGAGAAGAAAAGGCGCGAGGGAGAAGAGAAGAGGAGGGGCATAACCGGACACTTTACCTTGATTCCCTACTGTTTGCCAGCTTTGGTAATCACTTAATCATTAATTCTTTTGTGTTCGACTCTACGGAACATTATTATTAGCCTTAGCATAGACCTGGAACTCCTAATAGAGCTACAATCCAGCAAACCCTGGCACCTATCTGTGTGATGTATTTGTCCCTCCAAACTTCTTTGTTGATTTGCACGCGTGATGGGTATTAGATTTAAGCTATGGAATTAGTCACTGTGAGGCGACTTGTTCCTCGCATTGCCTTATCATGTGGGCTATACCTTGACAGCTAGACTGGCTTCTGACATCATGTTCCTGGTTCGTGGCTGAAAGGAAAACAAATCGATACGATTTCATTCTTGCTTGCAAATCCTTAGTGCTGCACTTTCATGAACAAAGGTAACTGATCAGAGCGAACACAACGTCGCGCATTGGCTCCAAAACGTCCTATAAAAAGGCAGCAATCCTCGACAAAGGCTTGGCATCTGCAAGTAGCCGCAACTCATAAAAGCACAGAATCTTCGAAAACAAATCTAAAATTAAAAAGAAGAAGAAAAGAAAAGAAAAGCAACATGTGTGAGCAGTTCTACAAGTATACCCAGTGCGGGTGCAAGGTCCAGAAGCATATAGACTGCGGCCACAAGAGGCGTCGCCGAGGGAGTTTCCTCGGGTGCGTCAGCCCTACGAAGCCGGAGCGCTGCACAAGGACCATTGAAGTCGTCGAGCGTCGCGACAAGATGTGCAAGAGATGCATATCCAGAATTACAAACAACCCCGTGGCCGAGACGGCGAATGCGTACTGGGACAAGCTCCCACAGTCTCCAGCTCCGCGACACAAAGGCACCAAGAGCGACCGCAAGACGAGCGACCGAGCGACCGCAAAGGATCGACATGACTCTGGAAAATATACCGAGATGGATGAAGATGCTCCCAGGCGGAACGGGGGGGTAGGGAATCGGGCTTTCCAACATCAGCATGAGCCCAAGGGCAAGCAAAAGTCGATCCACCGAGTCCAGGGCCGGGACGACCTGAGAGGGATCCCGATCCCGACAACCCCTGAAGATGAGTTGCTAATTCAAAAAGCCTTGAATTCCGTTGTTATTTGCAACTTACGGCTTCCCCATAGGCCTCGTGGCGATGGAACATTGGTGCGAACATGTCGCGAACAAAGTGCCATTGACGAACATGACAAAACCATGAGGGCCGCGGGATTCATTTGAAACCCCACCGACCATCATTGACTAATATTTCTAGAATCTACAAAAAAGCAGCCATATATATATATATATACCCAGCGGAAAGACCTGTTAGACACGACGCAATGTGTCATCAAATATTTATATTAAAAAATAGTTGTAAAAAAAACCACTTCCCAACAGAAAGTGCGGACACGGAAGCTAGAATAGGGAGGTCTTTGGAGACACTCGATGCAAGATTTCCAACTATATACCATCTTTAAATACAATTTTCTTTGTCTGAGCTACCGTCACGAATATCTCATTTTGACAAATACTTCTTCATCATACAAAGTCCCCACCATATGACTACGCATGCTTATTTTGACAACGTCATTGTTCCCGGAATCGGAAATATAGTGACGAGCGAGAACTTGGAAGACAATTGCAAAACGCTCAAATGCTAAAAAGGGAGCCGAGAACAATTCTTTGCCCCAGTAAGATACAGGACCACTTTCCCCTCATGAATGGCCATGGGGCCATGGTTCCATCCTGTGAAACTGCAAGATTTACCAGAGGTGCAGCAGTGTTGTTGATACGACAGCGCCTAGCTTTGAGCTAGGTCGAAGAGATGTGTTGTGCCCTACCGATTTGACCACGTGGCGAGTTCGTGTTGTAGGTGACACTGCCAGGCCAAGACCTCTATTGGGCCTTTCCGTTCTTTGCCTTGGCGGACTTGAACTTTGCAATCTCGGCCTGGACCTTCTTTTCAACACGTGCCTGCAGCTCGGGACGGTACCCGAGCTTGAAGAGCAGTTCAAGCCACACGAACATGGGGGCCAAAAAGACAGCTTGGATGAGGTTGTCGAAAAGGGCAGGGGCACGGCCCTCAAAGGCGCCGTGGCCGACGAATTGCAAAATCCAACAGGCAACGTGCAGGATCAAAGCACCCTGAAAGGTGGCATCCGGGTTTTGGGAGCGCAAGTAGTTGCCATAGGCAGCTCCGCCCATGCAAATAAGAGCAAGAAGGAAGCCGGCAAAAGGCTCAAGGAGAAGATACAGACCCGCGTAGAGAAAAGCGGCCATTGTGCCAAGGTTGGCATCAAGATACGGGAGGGTGAGCCATGACGGGGTTTGAACGAGTGTTCCGGTATATGTAGCCTGAGAAGTGTGGTTAGGACAACGACAGCGTGGCCCGGTGAGGGCTCGGGGTGCTCGGGAATGCTGGGCGTGGACAAAGATGGAGGTTTAGGGAGGAAGACTAACCAAGGTGAAAGCAGAAATGAGAATTAGAGGGACGCAAACCATATGAATGGCGACGTTGACCTGGTTGTGGTGATAGGCACCATACTGCGAGGGAGGTCAGTGAGATGTACCGGGGGTTTCCCAATCCGGGCCGTGGACATGGGAGAGGGCTCGGGTGGGCAGAAAACCCATGAATGGGTATATGCAGCTTACAAAGGTCAGGTGGTGTTCAAGATCTAGCGTCATGGTGAGGATAGTGAGATGCGGGAAGTGATGCGGAACTGGTCGGGAGGCCACGGGGCGAGCGGGAGTTATGGGGAGTTGGTCGGCAGTGCGCGCTGGATACGAAAATGCGGCAAAGCGAGCAGGTGAATGTAAGCGCCACAGCAGGTCAGAGGTGGCCCGTGAGAATTAGTCGGGGTTCTGGCGCAGGCGCGGGCGCGAGCGCGAACCGAGGAGGTGCAGAGGCCGGAGGGGGAATGAAGGCGAGAGGGATGCAATGGACAAGTTGTGGAATGCGGCGGACGAATGGGAAAGACTATTATATGCCAGGATCGAGTCGAGCGACCAAAGTTCAAGACAGCAGAGTGAGCGTGGCAGAGCGAGTGGGCGTTGGATGGGTGAGAAATGAGTGGGAGTGTCACAATACGGAGTGGACAAAAAAGAGGAGAAGCGAAGTGATGAATGGCCCAGAGAGCGATGAGAGCTGGTTGCGCTATTCATGTGCCAATTTTTTGTGCCTGCTGCGCCTACCTTTTCTCCCTGGCTTCAGTGGTGCAGCGGCGTGGGGCGGCGTCTCGGACAACCCCCTTCCTGTCTCTCCGGGGCATGACACTTGTTGTTTGATGGAGAGAGCAGCGTGTCTGATCATGCAAAGTGTTTTATAGTGAAAACAGGCCTTCTGCTGAGCGCCTGGGGTTTTCCATAGCCCATGCTGGACTTCCTCGGCCGTCTCTGGCCGCACACGCACCGTCCATTGAGTTTGGTGAATGACTCCGTCAGACCACTTTTGTGGATGGATGTAAGGGGCTCGCTGAATTTGCGTTGGAGATGGTGGCATCTGGTACCCGCATACTTTAATCACACAGGGGATACCATCTCAATTAGCCGACAGGCACTTAATAGCCTGTATTGCATCGTATAAGCTAAGAGCGTGAGGCTGAGACGTGGACGGAGTCATTGAGCACGATATCAACTTCCGTATCGGGATGCCGGGCCCGCTAACCCCCGTCCCATTCCACGTAAAAAGCTCGATACGCCGCCCTACGGCATACCCATAAGGCCAGCTGTATTCCCTAGCAGCGGCTAGCAGCTACGGCTGTCAAATGCGAGCTTATGATTGCACGGGGACTGACTGGTGGAACTGGTTCGGAGGGGACGGGATGGATGGGCGGACATTGGTGCCGAGCCTCCCCCTGGCCTCTCGTGTCTGGAAAGACTCCGAATGGCTCGCCCCAGGATTTTCTTTTGACCTTGTCTCAGCCTCGCCTTCGCTGAGCCTTCCATGTCGCGTGCACTTTTTGGGCCGACCTCATAAAAGGCTTCGTTTTGCGCGGAAACCACGGGCGCGCGCGTACCGTGATGATGCACAGCACATGCACAGGTAGGCTGGAAGACGACGAATGAGGCTTGCACACCCGCCCTGACTTGTGCTGTTCATGCAAGTGCCGATATGAAAGCAAGCGGAGAATGCAAACTCCAATGCAATCAACATAAAAATACATTGCACAAATCAGCATTATTTTTATCCCTTGTGAAAGAACACTCATATGAACAAGGTGCTCCAACAAAATGGAAGCTCCTTGTTCCTATTTGGCGCACGGACCAGTTCCCTTGTTCCATTGAACGCGCTCAACCGCCACTGGACAAGATTTCTGCCGCCACGGCCTTCCTCAGCCTCGCCTCCCGACAAAGCCTCCTTCATCGCACCATTCCTCCCACGATTCGCTCCATCTGCGTCGGCAAGGCCACCGGCGCAACCTCCACTCGACGCTCGACGACGGCGGGTGCTTGTGTGTACCGGTAGCCAGGTGTCTTAGCCCTTGCGCTTGCCCTTGCGCCGCCTTCGCTTCGATTCTTCATCACTTCCCTCTTTTTCACCACGCGACGCCCGCCCCGTGAGCCGCCGCCCGCTCTTCGCGACTTTGCGCCGTTTGGTCGCATACGCACCGTCGCGTAACTGCCGGGCTGTAGTATTTGCATCGCCTGGACCTCAATCTGGCTGTCGAACTATCCTCAACATTCTCTTGGACCCCGTCATCTGAATCCGCACCCAGCCCCGATCTCGATCGTACATTGCCCATCGCATCACCCCTAAGCCTACCGAGACCTCTCATTATCTGTACAAAGTCGTTGGTTCATATATCCATCTCATCATGTTTTTCCTCTACAACATGGAGCGCAGGGTCACCCTGCACCCGTCTTACTTTGGCCGCAACATGCACGATCTTGTGACAAGCAAGCTGCTCAAGGATGTCGAGGGTACATGCGCCGGTAGCTACTACATCATTTCCATCATGGACACTTTCGACATCTCAGAAGGCCGCATCCTTCCCGGAAACGGGTTGGCCGAGTTCACCGTTGGATATCGTGCAGTCGTATGGCGGCCTTTCAAAGGCGAGACGGTATGACGGTTTGTCAAGTCGTCATCGTGCAACAAGCTGACCCATCTCAGGTTGATGCTGTCGTCTACTCCATCAACCCCCAGGGCTTCTTCGCCCAGGCAGGGCCCTTGCGGCTCTTTGTGTCGGCTCATGTAAGCCAAGAGGCTGCTATGTACGGTCCGTGATGCTGACGCCAAAATACAGTTGATTCCCAGCGATATCAAATGGGATCCCAATGCCACACCGCCTCAATTCACCAACAACGAGGACACAGTGATTGAACCAGGAACTCACGTTCGCGTCAAGATCATCGGCACCCGTACCGAAGTCGGAGAGATGTGGGCTATTGGCAGCATCAAGGAGGACTACCTGGGGTATGTGGAAAGGTGCTGGTTTGCTCTCATAATAAATGCTGACTTTTCTTTCCCAGATGCCTCCAGGACTAATTATGAACTTGATGACGAATGAACACACTCGATTTTAGATTGTTTGCAGTTGTCTTTCTCAGACGGGTCGAACAAAATTGAACCTCTGCGATATAGACCAGATCGTTTCCGTCCATGTTTTGGCAGCGGCGCGGAATTTTGGCTACTTGGATATCAGGCCGCATATGCTTCTGGGGCTTGATGATTGGGCAAAAGGAATGGGTTTGGACTCTCCGGATGTGACAAACACAGTGCCGCCATGCAGAGGGCGGATACTGTCGAGTGCGCTGGTGGTTGCCATGCTCCATGGCAGGGGACTCGCCAAAACCCGGCCGTGTGTGATTAGATTTTTAGAGGCGAGACTTAGAAATTGAAAAAAACAGATACCCCAACACGCCTACGCTTCCATGGTCGATGGCACAAATTATGGGAGCTTCAGATGCACCATTCCTTCGGCTGAGCATCCCGACGCCATGCATCGGGTTGGTCTGGTGATCTTGCATGCAACACCCCCACACCACCCCAGACTTTCCCCCACCTCGGGGGACCCTTTGGGACGGGAATGAGACCTCCTCACCAGTTCAAAAGCCCGGTTTGATAGCCTTGTCTGCAGTGCATGTTCCCATTTTGCTCTGCATTGACCATCTCCGGAGAGCCAATTCCAGTCAGCATCCCGTTTACCCGTTTCCCACCCGCTTGTCGCCTCCAGAGCTTAGCATATCATGAAGGCTCTCACGTTGCACTCGCTCCGCCTGGGAGCTTCATTGCCCATGAGAAGCTCACTTCGTACGCGGGGCGCCACCTTCAGGAACTTGTCCACAATGCAGGCTTCGAACCGAGTGAGAACAGCGCTGAGCGAGGGCCGGGCTTCGTTTGGCGCCTGGCAGATGATTCCCAGCGCCAACATGTCCCGGGTGCTGGCGCAGTCCGGCGTCGATTGGGTGTTGGTGGACTGTGAACATGGAAACCTAGATGGTACCGAGATTCATCCCACTTCCTTGCCGCTTCGTGTGGAGTAATCTGCTGACTCGTCCTCTAGACGGTGCTATGCATGATGCTGTGCCAGCGATTGCAGCGTTGGGAGTGTCTCCCATCGTGCGACTCCCTGACATGCAAGGGTGGATGGTGAAGCGTATGTCATACTTCAGGCTGCATCTCTGCATCTAATCACTAACTGCGCTCAACTAGGTGCGCTTGACAGCGGTGCCCACGGCGTACGTCAGAAGTGATAGTGTCATGGCATGATGGTTGGCCCAGCTAACAACTACATAGATTGTGGTGCCACTGCTTCGCACCGCAGAAGAGGCCAGGCAACTTGTGCAGTCCGCCAAATTCCCGCCCTGGGGCAAGCGTGGCTTCGGCTCTCCTATCGCACCAGAGCGTTTCAACCCTGTCCCCAGCTTCACGGAATACCTTCAACAGGCAAACGATGCTCTCTTAACCATCGTCCAGATCGAGACCAAGGAGGCACTTGATTCGGTTGATGAGATTGCTGCAGTCGAGGGTATTGACGTTTTATTTATTGGTCCATTCGACCTAGGTCAGCCTTGCTGCTTTCGTTGCCCGAATTGGTGCGGATGTGCTAACTAGCTATAGGAAACAATATTGGCCATCCTATCATTGACGGTGTCATGGCCCCCGAGCTGAAAGAAGCCATTGCCAAGATTCTGGCCGCGAGCAAAAGCGCGGGCAAAAAGGCCGGCGTGTACTGCACTGGGGGCGAGCAGGCAAATATGTTTGCGGATCAAGGATTTGACATGATGAATGTGGTGACAGACTATACAGCTCTTGATTTCACGGCCAAGGAACAGTTGAGCTTTGCAAACGGGAGCGCAAAGCCGGCGAGAGGGAAATCATATTAAACCAGATATAGACTCGGCGGCAGTTAGCTCTGTTCCGCCTTGTCCATCTTGGCCTCAACCTGCTCGACGGTAAAACGATGCATAAGTTTGATGGCCTTGCCAGACTTGGCAGGATCTTCATCCGGAGCAGTGGTCTTGCTGATGTGGATCTAGTTTTAGTGTCAATAATGTGATGGTATCAATTAAGAGAAACCAGACATACAACGGGGACATCAAAATCGTAAAGATACTTCCATGCTTGAGACTCGGGCTCGGCAGCGTCGACATTGATCTCCTTGTAGGCAAAGGGGCGCTTATCCCAGACGTTGGACAGGACGCCTTTGGCTTGGCTGCAGAGGCCGCAAGTTTCACGAGTAAAAAAAGTGATCCTGCAGGGTAGCTGCAGAAGACGGCGAGTTGCAAAGAACATTATGAGATTATTAGTTTTCGGAAAGAAAAAAATTACTCGAAGGGATATGCGGGTGAATGTATAGTTTTAGAATCGATATACAAGCTTTTTTTGGCGCGACTGTGTAGCCAATTGACCTTGTTGTGATGTGAAATTGTGGTTCGACTGGGCTCGAAGCTTGGTTCCTGGAGGCGACGGAGGTGCCACGGGCTAATCGCATATTCTCAAGCCGGAGGTCGACCCCGCACTGGAAATGGAAGGCGGTGAAGGTCAAGGAACTGAAGCTCCTGCGCTTCAGCGTCATTGGGTTTAGGAATTCTAGAAGCTCCCACCCCACCAGCCAGTCTATATTATCCATCCATCCATTTGGCTGACACTTTGACGTCTGATTTTTTGAACCCGCGAGAGCGCGAACCAAGCTAGTCCCGTATTTACACTGCATCATGGCCCAAAAGTGTGTCCATCAGGGTTGTGGGAAGGAGTTTACGGACCCTACCGAGAAGTGCGAGTACCACCCTGGTCCTCCGGTTTTCCATGAGGGGCAGAAAGGTAAGCCGGGGTCACTTTGGGATGGACTTCAGCAACCAGACTTTTTTTTTTCTACGTGTCGAGTACTGACCTGCCGCAGGATGGAAGTGCTGCAAGCCTCGCGTCCTCACCTTCGATGAGTTTATGGAGATCCCGCCATGCACGACGGGCACTCACTCCACCACCGACAAGCCCCCTGAGATTGAGGAGAAGCCCAAAGAGGACGAGGCAGCCATAGCTAAGAAGATCGAGTCTCTCAATGCAGCTGCTCCTGGCCGTGCACCGATCCAGCCGGCCCAGCACGCCCCGACGCCACCTCCTCCCCCCCCAGAGTCCGAAGATGACGACCCCAGCCTCGAGATCCCTGATGGAGCTATCTGCAAGCGAAAGGCATGCGGCAAGTCATACAAGAAGGGAGGCTCCAGGGACGAAGAAGAGTGTGTCCATCATCCCGGAGTACCGATTTTCCACGAAGGAAGCAAGGGCTACTCCTGCTGCAAGAGGAGAGTTTTGGAGTTTGACCAGTTCATGAACATCGAGGGATGCAAGACCAAGACTCGTCACTTGTTTGTTGGGAGCGGTGAAAAGGACAAGGCCCGGACGGGCAGTGAAGAGATACTGTCTTCCGTCAGGTGAGATGAACCCAGTCTGGTTTCGCGCAGCATCCTCTGTTAACAACGTTTCAGGCACGACTTTTACCAAACCCCAACCAACGTTATCGCTTCCTTCTTCCTCAAGAAGATTAACAAAGACGTAGCCAAGGTCGAATTCCAGGAGAAGCAATTGGTACTGGACCTGGTTACCTCGGATGCGCTGCCCAAGCGATACAAGGCGGATGTGCCCCTTTTTGCCACCATTGACACGGAAAAGTCGTCGTTCAAGATTCTGGGAACCAAGTTGGAGCTGATCCTTGTCAAGTCGGATGGCGCTTCGTGGCCAGTGCTCCGAAGCGATGAGGCCTTGACTGGAGAAATCCTGCAGGTCGGTCGAGCTGGTCGAGCCTGATGGACGCGACAGCGATATACAGTAGAGGTGGTTGTTTTAGAAACGGATAGATATGATGGGTGCCATGTGGAGTTGGATGAGCGATGAGTGCGGCGTTGTTTCCGTAGGTGGAATCATGTTAAATTGGGCGCATTGGTTTGAGTTAGAGGGCATGGGGGTGGGTGAGGTGACAGTGGAGGCTTGCGAATGACACAAAGGCAATACGAAAAAGATGACCGTATCGAACGTAGCCAATTTATTACAATAGAAGATTGATTGATAAAAAAATTATCAATCTGTGCCAAGCAAGAAATGATCGACTTGCCCTGAGAGTCCCTGGTTGCACTCTGGAGACCATGTTCAGAGTGCTATTAGCAGAAAGTGTATATACCCATGCCTTTTTTTTTTCGTGTCCCCGTTTTTGAAACTTTGGCTCCCCCTCAGACAGGCTTATTCCAGCGACGTACTAGTGTCCTGGAAATTGAGATGAGAGTTCCACCGCAAAAAATGGTAACCCCTGCCCAGACCCAAGCACCTCCGTAGCCCATGCCCAACTTCCTCAGCGCACCGGCAATCGGCGGACCAAACAGCGAGGCTACGGAAATGAAAGAGAAGGCCATGCCGAACCTCGTCCCGATCTTACTCGGGTCAGCGGTAAGCCTGACAAAGACGGTGGGCTGCAGGGCGAAGAAGGAGCCCGTGAAAAAACCCTGGAAGACGATGGCCGCGATGACGCGGGCCAGGGTGTCAGCCGTCAGGAGGCAGAGGCAGCAGACGGACAGGGCAAATGTGGTGACGATGATCATGTTCATGGGCCCGACGCGCTGGGCGACGAGGCTGGGCAACACGCGGCCAAGGATGGAGCTCGCATTGAGTATGGCTAGGATGTAGAGGGCAAAGTCGGACGAAACAATTTCCTCGCTCAGGGCGTAGCTCCCAATGTAGACGAATGGCGTGTACATGCCTAGGAAGACAAAAAAGCAGCCGCCCAGGAAAAGCAGGTATGGCCAATCGCTAAACGCCGTCTTGTCGATAAGGGATCGTCTTTTCCGGGGCTTGGAAGAATCGTCTCTCGCTCGCATAATGACGTTTGCCGTCGCCAAGAGCACAAGCAAAAGCAACGCTAGCACGCGAACCGTCCATGGCAGGCCAATTTTCGGATACAGCTCTCGTATCATGATCGGGAGCAGAACGCTAGTTTAGCAGAGAAGTTAGTTTAGTTCTATTGTTAGCAATTCATGGGGAAAGGTGGCGATCAGACGGAGAAAAAAAAAAGAAAGCCCCTAAGATAGAGAGATAGATAGAATGCTTACCCCCCCAGACCACTTCCAGATGCCGCGATGCCATTAGCCAGAGGCAACTTGGTGGTGAACCATAGCGATGTGACGGCCACGCACAGGAGCGACAGGCATCCTGCGCCGACCCCGACCAACACACCCTGTGTCAGGAAGAGCTGCCACAGCTCGGTGCACAGGCTCTGCAGAACGGTGCCGACCACGATAAGCAGCGATCCGACAGCCAACAGGTGACGGAAATACCCGGCATCGTAGATTGGTCCCGCAAACACCCCCAGAAACACCATGAGAAACGTTTGGAGGGACCCCACGATGGAGATTTTGAACGGGGATTGGTGTTTCAGCAAATCCTCCTCATAGATTGTCTGGAAGCTTCCGAAGCTTGCAATAAGGCCTTCAACGCAAACTCCATCGTTAGTCTTTTTTCCCCTCTTTCCTCTTTCTCTTTCAGGTCAATCGGTCAGACTGGGGGGCGGGCTGATGTGTCTGAACGTTTGATAACGCTAATCGGAACTCACCCCATGTAGCAAAGTAGACGGAGAATGATCCCACGACCTGAAGCCACGCAACAGATCCCCCATTGGGAATCAATGTCGCGCTCGCCTCTGCACGAGGCTCCGTCGGTGAGGCCTCTTCCACCACGACGGTATCATCAGAAGACCCTCGTGAGGTCTCTGTTTCGGGCCTTCCCATTATTCCCTCGGTTTCGGTTTCTTTACCAATCTAGAAAAGAAAAGTAGAAAAATCGCAAGGACGTAACGCAACCCCGAGACGAGACGAGGACGAGGTGGTAGGCGGGAGGATTCGAACCGTTGGAGCGTCGTGGCCGTCTCAAAGTATCACGCTTTGCACTCTCCCACACGCACGCCCCCGGAGCGCGATCGGGGTGCGAGACATCTTTCTACACCATTAGCCGCGGTGGTGGGTGCTGTGCCACCATCGCTATCGGCAAACTTCGTCTCCCCTGGCGCGCAGCTGTGGGAGAAAACGCGTATCTTGGGTTGTCGTCGCATGCAGAGCATTTTCCCTTTTTTATCCCGCTCGGTCCATTTGTCAAGGCCTGGGTCCGTCGCCCGAAGGGGCCAACCCTCCGCCCAACGTCGCACCCTTCCCCACCGTGGGTCCCGATCCGAAGGCAAGGAACCTTTCCGCGAGACGGAGGTGCCGACATGATCCCGGACCGTACGCCGCTCTGCCGTTTATTGGTGGGCCCCCGGTGTCATGCCACTCCCCCTGTCATTGGCACTCAATTTTAACGTCAGCCGCAGTCAGTGGAAAAAAAAAACTTGGATGGGGACGTGTGGTACCTGCGTTGCCAGCCCCGGCGGCTACATTATTCCGGGGTTAAGTGTTTTCCCTCTTTAATCCCTTACCTTCTCTCTTTCGTTACCCTATGCGTTAGAGTTTAGTCCCCGGCCCCGAAACAGAATCTGCCAAGGCGGGCGGACATAGTACGATCTTCAGTGAGCGGAAAATCTCCTGTGTGGTTCAAACTGAATCATTGCTCCCTTCGTTACTACTCTGAGTCTAGTCGAATGAAAGAAAAAAAAGACAAGGCCCTTCTATTATCCACTTGTTATGAAAACACTCGCTAGTTACGAAAGATCAGCCAGGTACGACTTCCACGAGTCGTCCCCGTTAGAGACATATCCAATGTACATGTCGGGTCGTACAATAACGACAAACGAGTCCTCGGGCTCGACCCACTCCGCAGTGAAGCGCTTCCCTGTAACCACTTTGTCTTGGCTATCTCCATCTGCCTGCGTCTGGTCCTCGGATGCCGGCAAGACATGATACGACGCTGCAACCGAGCCGAAGTCGAATGATGCCTCTGGGTGCTGGCCAATGAAGAGCACCAGGAACTGGCCGTACGAATACACGGTGTATAGCCGTGTGGTCTCGGCAGCCGCGAACGGCTTGATGATGATGTCAGGGCATCGCTGTCCGGCCTTCCAGATGCCGTGCTGCGACTCCTTGACAAGCGGGGACGACATGCCGTCGTAGGACACACCCATGCCTGGAAACCCTGTCAGTTACACCAATCCCATCACCTTGCAC
This sequence comes from Calonectria honghensis, assembly GCA_013403855.1. NCBI lineage: Eukaryota > Fungi > Ascomycota > Sordariomycetes > Hypocreales > Nectriaceae > Calonectria > Calonectria honghensis. The sequence continues at coordinate 725,802 of VTGB01000046.1, forward strand.
TATGGGTGAGCGTTGCACTTACCGGTAATGTATGCGGCGTTGCGCTGGATGGTGCTGACGTACTTGCTGGCCTCGCGGACTGTGTCTCGCACCAGCTTGGCGGCCACGCCAATCACCTCCTGCGCAGTCGTCCTGCGCTCAATGTCGTAGCTGCGGATGAGCTTCTGCGCCACCTCCTGCGACTGTCCGGGCCTGACGGCCATGGCTACTCTCCAGGCAAGGCCGAATGCATCGGCAATGCCGGTGTTGAGGCCCTGGCCGCCGTTGACAGAGTGCACGTGAGCAGCGTCACCTGCAAGCAGGACGCGGCCGGCGCCCTCCTTCGAAACAAAGGATGAGGCGATTCTCTCCTTGACTATTTTTCTCTGGTGTTAGCCTCCCCGCCCGGAGTTTTTATTTTGCTTTTTGCCTTTCACGGAAAGTGGGGATCATGCACACATACCATCAAAAGTGCTGTACCACTCCGTCTTGATAAAGTCTACGCGGTATGGGGCCATGTGCTTCTTGACGGACTCCTGGGCGAGCTCTTGGGAGACCTCGCCGTCAAGGAGCACGTAAAAGCGGCAGAGGCCGCGCTCACGGGGAATCCAGGCAACCCGAGATTGGCCATCGAGCTCAAATGTGATGATCTCGGGGCAGACGGGGAAATCGGTATCGATGAACACATCGAGGACGGCCCAAAGCATCTCGGGCTTGGAGCCAGTAAAGGTAATGCCAAGAGAGTTTCGCACGGTGGATCTGGCACCGTCCGCGCCCAGGGTATACTTGCTTCGGATCTTGCGACCGCTCTCGGTTTCGATCTCAACTGAATCCTCGCTCTCGGCTATGTTTGAGACCTTCTCGTTGTAGTAAATTTTACCTTCGAGACCCTTGGCAATGACCTGTTCAACGACTGGCTGGCCAATCATGAGAAAGTTCTTGTGGAGAGCATGCTCAATGCTCACCCACCAGTCGTTCTGACGGGACTTGAACTCTCCGTTGCTGAATGTAGAACTTGCTGTGATGGCATAAGTATAAGATGAGCAAGAAATTATGAGAATCAGGGCAGCTTACTGTTGCACTTGAGACCTTGAGGAAGGAGTTCATCTAGGAGGTTGGCTGCCTCAAAGTACTGCTGCGTTCGAGCGTTGAGAGCATCAGCACGACCAAGATCGAGCGTTGTGGGCTTGGCATCTTTCGACCCCAGTTAGTGAATTAATTCGGGCACAACTCTGTTCAAGCTCCTTACCTAGGACTCGGACGGACACTCCAAGACGATGGAGGAGAAGGCCGGTGAACAGACCGGTAGGACCGCCTGTGTAAGTTGTTTAGCTGACAGCACCTTACTAATTTGGATGCAGGGGCAATTCACCTCCAACAATGGTAACGTCGACTTCTTCCATGATGAATGTGTGATTGGAAATGGTAACGCAAAGATAGGTTGGAGTCTTTCTCAAGTTTGAGGAGAGAAAAAAAGATGATAACAAAACGACGGGATAATGATTCTTCCTCCTTTTGTCTAAAAAAGGGTCGACTCAGGAAAAATTCGACATCGGATTAATGCCGCGACAGGCTTTCCATATAGTCACTCGGCGTTTTCACGATCAGAGCAAACGACTTCCCATGACACCCAAACGTAATATCTTCACCCCTAGCTCGCAATTAATCCAACTGGGTGGCGTGACGCCCGGCTATCTCGGGGCACTCCCCGGACCGGCATAGAACGGTGGTGAAACGACTGCCGGGATCTAGTTTTCGTCAGACAGGGAGATCAAGATGCTCGCACCTTCCTGTATTTTCGCGGTTTTTACTCGGCGCCTACGTACCTGTGACAAGCGCGGCTCCTTCCGAAACGGAGCGCGCGCGCGGCGCGGACACTCTTTGGCCGTATTCCGGTCAGTTTCGCGGAGATCGCTCGGTCCCGCACTGCCCAAAGTGGTAACTGGCAACGGCCCGCAGCGTTACATGAACCCCAGACCATGAGTCCTGCAGCAATGGACCCGTTGGCAAGCCTCAGGGTCCCGGTACGCCTTGTACGCGGCCCTTGCACACAGCGATCGCCTCTGGCACTCGGTTGCATCCATCCCGCGCAGGGCCCGCTATGATTGATTCACAACTACCATTTTTCCTAAGAAGGCTCGGGATGTGGGCACCGCTTTTGGCTCTCGATGCAAGGGCTTGGGACATGCCACAAATGGAGACATATGGGGAGGGGGGCTATGGTCCCCCTTGCTAGCTCAACTGCCGATGCTAAGGCCGCATATTGTACCTTGGTATATTGCTTTTGCCCTCTGTCGTTGACGCAGAGCAGCAACGTCGCATGGAGAACCTGCCACTTCCGACCATTCCCGTTCCCCATCGGGGACCACCCCACATGGTTCTAGAAACGTACGTCGGTAACGGGCGAAGAGAGGGTCGTTCTGCGGCGGAAATAAGTGGCGAATTGTGCAAAGTTGGAGTCCCCGAAGGATGGTCATGGTGGCTGGCTGTTGCGTCGCAGCCGAAGCGAAGCTGGGCACACCGTGGAGACGGAACTGGTTCGAGTTGCATAATATCAAATCTGGCTCACGTAGTTGATTGGAGACATTAATCCGATCGATTGTAACGGGTGATACGATGATCGAGCATGAATCGGCCCGCGGTGAACTTGACGGTGAACCGAATAACCGGTTTGCCTTGTCCAGGTTCCTATATAGGTAGGTAGGAAGGAACCCCTTTTTGGACCAGCCTGCATCTAGATTCTATCAAAAAAGCTTGATTCGTCCTTCTATATCAGTCTCACGCATCTTCTTATTCTTCTTAATTTGTTGTCGAGATTGTAACAGTGAGTCACGATGATGTCAGTTGCTGAGCCCGTTGACCCCAGGGCCGCGCCCTTTGGCGTAGGTCTTGCCTCCAACGGCATCGCCAACGGAGACATTGACTCCTACGCTGCTCTCGACACCTCCTCCTCTCCCATCCACAGCGGCAGCATGACCCCCTTCCCCGTTGCCCTCGACACTGCCGCCCTTCAGACGTCGGCCAAGATCCTCGAGATCATTGACCGGTATCGCATGGGCAAGGCACAGACTCTGGACAACAGGGCTGATGAGTCTGCGCTGAAGTTTATCTCCCTTACGTACACCCATGTCAGGGCTGGGCGTCCTGTGCCCATGTGCCTACCGGCATTCCCCTTCAAGTCGCCCAACTCCACCAACAAGGTCCTGGGCAGGCTTCCAGACAAGGCCGAGGAGTTTGCGCTCGCTCGTCTCCACGGTCTCTGCCAGGCTATTTCTGATGTGTATGCTCCTGGAGCCAGACTGACCATCATCTCTGATGGTCTCGTTTACAATGGTAAGTCGCAGATGACAACGCCGCCCTTTCATCCGCTCTGGACTAACACTGCCAAGATTTGCTCGGTGTGCCTGACAAGGACGTCTGGGCCTATGGCGAGACTCTCAGAAAACTTGCCGAGGCCAAGGGCTTCACAAACATTTCCTTCTCTCGTCTCCGAGACTTGGTCAACATTGACGTGCCTGCCGAGTTCAATGAGATGACCTACGTAGCCAATGCCTCCAACTTCCGCCGCGCCCTCCTTAACAGCTTCTCCAAGCCTGACTGGAGCTGGGACGAAGCCCGCAAGAGCGAGGACGTCTGCATGACGTACCGTGGCTACATTCGCTTCCTCGAGCTCGACTTGGAGATTGTCTACCCCCTGAAGGAGGACCGCACCAAGTCCAAGTACAAGAAGGGCATCGAGTACATTGCCCGACAGATGATGGCCCGTGGCGATGTAAGTCATTTAGAAATGCCGATGTTGATTTGCCCCAACTGACATGTTTGCAGGCCTTTGCCAATGCCGTCCGCCAGAAGTACCCCGACTACATCCGCCTGTCCATCCACCCCTCGACCGGCGCCAACAAGCTGTCTCTCAGCCTCCTCCCCACTGACACCTTCTACACCACACCATGGCACTCTTCTATTGCCTTCAGGCTGGATGGCACCACCACCACCGGTCCTCGCTCCGATTTTGAGAAGGACGAGACCATGGAAGTTGTCTACGAGGATGGTCGCCCCAGCTACTTCCGCGAGAAGTCGGACCTCTACTCCTGGGCTGAGGAGAAGGGCGGCATCACCGTCGAGCCCATCTACCCGGCTGGCTTGATGATCCGACCCGCCAACGGCCGCCACTCCCTGACCATGGACGACGTCGACGCCAAGAAGGTCCGCGCCCTCTCAGAGCTCAACTCCCCCGTCCTTCTCCGTGGCTTCGTCAAGAAGCCCGAGCAGGAGAAGTTCATCAAGAAGTCATATGAGTTTGGTGAGCCCCTTCCCTGGAAGTTTGGCCTCCTCCTCGAGGTCAAGGACCGCGGCGCCGACACCCGAGGCCTCAACAATGTCCTCTCGGCCGAGTGGATGCCCTACCACTACGATGGTCTGTTCAAGACCACCAATCAGATTGACCAGGCCACTGGTGAGGAGAAGCTTGTCTCTACACCACCAAAGTGAGTAACAACACAATGAAACCACTAGCGATTGCTTTTGAACGTGCTGCTAATCTCTTGTTTCCGCCAATAGGTTCCAGTTCTTCCACACTCCCACTCCATCCCCTTCAGACACCGGCTTCACCCTGTTCGCCTCGTCTACCCTGGTCTGGAGATACCTCCCCTCGTGGCTCAGCGTCGAGAAGCTGTCCCAGATGACCTGGACCGTGAGCACCTCGTCGTTTGACTCGTCCAACTTCACCAAGCTGCCCCTGGTCATTGACCACCCCTCCACTGGCAAGCCTTGCCTGCGATACCACGAGCCCTGGCCCCAGAGCAAGACCAAGTTCGACTCCACCAGCGTCGTCATTGACGGCAACCCCGACAGCGTCGCCATCTGCGAAGCCATTGACTCGCTCCTGCACGACCGACGCATTGCCTACTACCATGTCTGGCAGAAGGGCGACCTGCTCATCAACGACAACATCCTGATGATGCACACACGCAGCGACTTCACTGCCGGAATCGACCGAGAGCTCTGGCGCATCCACTTTGACTAAGTAAACGGAGGGGAGAGGAATAATTCGCTAAAACGAGTGATATTTTTTGGTTGTTTTTTTCTTTTACACAAGGCATGGGCGTGCGAGGGAAATCCCCTTGGAGGCGAATTTGATTACTAGTTTGTCTATCAGCAATTAGAATGAATATACGGGAGCCACGATTCTCTTCTTTTTTTTTCTCATGTCATATACGATCATTTTGTGATATCTGCCCTTGTATACCGCAAAGTGACGTATCATAATGAGATGTCAAACTGCATCTATCATGGCACAGCACCGATCAGGGGCGTATTTAGGGCTGCGCAAGGCAACCATACCCGACATGTCGCAGCGCCAAAGGTAGATTGTCGCGGAGCTCTTGGCTTTTCTCGCCTACCCCGGTACCCATGTCCGAGAGACCTTCCTTCATGTGCATGCCGCAGGGGTTGGAAAGACTCTTTCCATGAGTGTTCAGGAATGTGACTTCCGATATGTATAACCCGAGTGGTCTGTTGATCTGATTGGATTTGTGTTTCGGATGGAGTAGGGTATTTCGGATCAATATGGGCATAAGACTGGGGAGCTTATGCCCGAGATACCCATGCAGTGCAACTTTTCCAACCGCTGCGGGCTTGTATATGCCGCGTGGGTCGTCTACATGGCTTCAACATGCATATCTGCGCATTTAATTTATTTGACGCGTGTTTATCTCGCACCTAACGAGAGCAACCTTAATAAATGGGTTGGGTATCTTCCCCTTTTCAAATGTAACCCCTTTTCTCGGGCCAATGGATCCTTTTGCGCAACTGAGGACACCGACCCTTTGGAGCCTTGACAGTCAGATGACCAACTAGCTAACAGGGAAAAAATGTAGATCCGCTGAGACTGCTGGTGTCTGTAATATATATATATATATATATATATATTATTGTTAGTGACCTGGAGACCCAGCATCGATATCATGGCTTGAGCCAAGCGCAATAAGCTTCCGCGGCAAGACATTCCAACTAGGCTACGATACTCTTCCGGTCTTTAATGCTCATGACATCTCTCATAATCTCACACAATCCATTGTAGACAATTGAACTACGAAAAGACATTGGCGTAAGCGGCTGCAGACGAAATATACCAGGGTTGACGATTCGTCTCTCAGCCTCGTTCCCAGTCAATTAAGTTGGCCTAGCGGTGAAACTGAGATACTCATCAGGCCACTCGGCGAGACGATGGGCCTTTTCCTGTGCCTCTTGATAACGACTCAGAACCCCGCCGACTTCTGCTACCTTTGGTGACGTCTGCACATTGGGCTAAATCGTAGTGGGGTTGAGGGGCAGTATCGGCGGGGACCCCCGCCAATGGCACGCATATGCAAGCTCCCCTCCTCTACAAGTAAAAATTTTGTAAAACGTCGCAGCTGGAAAAGAGTCTTTTTTTTCCCCTCGTCACGTCAACTCTTCCGCAACAGACTTCCGAGTGAAAGAAGCAAAGAAAAGAAGAAGAAAAAATGCAGCTGAAGGACACCACAGCTCTGGAGCTGCCGGCCTCGGCCGACATGCACGTCCACCTCAGGCAGGGCGAGATGATGGAACTAGTCGTCCCATCGATCCGCCAAGGAGGTGTCGATACCGTCTTTGTGATGGCACGTGGACCTAGTGGTTTCCCCTTGCTTTTGCTAACTGCTGGCAGCCCAACCTGCAGCCGCCCATCACAAGTGTGGCGAGCGCGCTTGAGTACAAGGAACGCCTACAGGCCCTGGACCCAAACGTCAACTACCTGATGTCGCTCTTTGTACGTTGACTAGCCGCTGCCGCGCACCCCCAGCTCTGTCTAATCCCCGCCAGCTACACCCCTCTGTGACCCCCGAAGTGATTGCCGAGGCCGCTGCTGCTGGTGTGACCGGAGTCAAGCTGTATCCTCAAGGTACTCGCCTCCAACATGCATGTTCCGCGTTGCATTAGTGAGAAAAAGTTAAAATTAATTAATGCCATCAGGTGTTACCACAAACTCGGACAATGGCGTTCTCGAGATTAACGACTTCTTCCCGGTCTTCGCCGAGATGGAGAAGCAGGACATGATCCTGAACCTGCACGGAGAGGTCCCCATTGCACCCAAGGAGGACATTTCTCTCGAGGTTGCCTTCCTGCCTACCCTCAAGAACGTTCACAAGCACTTCCCCAAGCTCCGAATTGTCCTGGAGCACTGCTCTACCGCCGAGGCCGTCGAGTCTGTCCGTTCTTGCGGCCCAACTGTTGGCGGTTCGTCTCCCTGCCCCTGTCTCCGGTGCCCGTTTCCGTGGCCGAATGCCAGCCAGCTCCTTACTAACACACTGGATTCCAGCAACAATCACGGCCCATCACCTCTACTTGACCAACGACATCAGCGACGTTGATCCTCTTGCCTTCTGCAAGCCCATTCCCAAGAAGCCCTCTGACAGGGATGCTTTGATCAAGGCCGTCTGCAGTGGCGACCCCAAGTTCTTCTTGTAAGTCATCGTGGCATATATTTAGCCAATAGCGCAAACTAACCCCCGTTCAGCGGAAGCGACAGCGCTCCTCACCCCCTGGCATCAAAGGCTGGCTCTCCTCCCAAGGTCCCCGCCGGTGTCTTCACGCAGCCCTACGCCACCCAGCTGGTGCTCCTGGCCTTGGAGGAGGCTATTGAGAGGGGCGTGATCCAGGAGAGCGATGTGACTGAGGAGAAGCTCGGGCTCTTCCTCAGCCTGGCTGGGCGACGCTTCTACAAGCTGCCCCACGGCGCCGAGGTCCCCAGAATCGCTCTGGAGCGAAAGGGAGAGAAGATCCCCGTGAGCCTCAACAAGTCTGGCAGCGAGCTTGAGGTTGGTATCTCAAGGGCCGATGCCTCCGTTTTCAGCTTGAAGTGGATTTAGAAGAGAAAACCAAAGAAAAATACAAGATAATGTGGCATGCAAATTTTGATTTGACCAATCAATGATCCTTCGTCGTAGTGTATAGAGTTGATGCCGTTAAACCCGATTTATGATTGGGAATCCGAACAACGCCCGCGTGAACATGTGTTTTTTGCTCTTGGTCCCAATGCACATATATAATACAATTGTGGTTGCTTGACTTTGGATTCGTCTTCGTGTAAGTCGATGTGTGGCTTTATGTGGCCTAGCGCATACATAGGTGGACAAAAAAGAGAAGACACTAATAAAGTGGGGATGTGGTGAATAGATGTATAACTGGAACTGGCGCTACATTTGTATCATCGGATCGCACACCTGTTCCGCTGCACATAGAATATGATTCTAATAGCTATAGTAGGCGATCTCACAGCCGCTCATTGTCTAGGATTCGGTTAATTCACGATGGGTTCTGATGATGAGATTTCCGTGAAAGGCTTGAACACAGTTGTCCGCGACCATGCCCAACTCGAGGGACATTTTCTGATCGGCACAGTATTTCTAGGAGAAGTTATAAACACTCCTTGGTCATTCTTATGGCTTGATATCAAATTTTAAATTCAGTTTCGAGGACATCGGCTGATCTACGCAGCCCTGGTTCCCCAATTTTGCGCGGTTCATGTCGCTTCAATCAGTTGAATTATCGACAACCAACACAACTGTTTACAGATCATCCTTGTCTGCTTCGGCCTCACAACCAAACATAGCAACCCCCCGTATCATCTCTTCATAAACCTCAACTGGTGGAGCTGATGATTACTACTTTCGGGTTTTAGCCGGATCGACCGTCAAGCGCATTTTGGTCTGAGCGAAGACGCTGGACAGTGTCTGCCTGATATATATGCCGTTGAATTTCCCAATAATTCTTCCCCTGCTTCCATGTTGTGAGAAACGCTAAAATAGTGCGGGCATTTCGCGCAACGCAGAGTCTAAGGCTCTGCAATGCGTTCTGGCCAAGAGAGAGCTTCGGGGAATGCAAACGATTCAGCACTCAAAACTCGTGAACTTTTGAGACGCTCAGCCCGCTTGGCAGCTCACCTCCTTCTTTCTCGGCCTCATCTATGAGAATTGAGAGATTGCTTTTCCTTTGGAGCAAGTAGAAGGCCGCTTAGCGAGCTCAGCTGATCTAAAAAGGTGCCAAAAGGTACTTCATCACCGCACCGGGTGTGGCGGGGGCTTCTTAGAATAGAAAGATTAACATGAGGGATAAGTTTAGAATTAGCAAGTAGATACAATAAGTGTTCTTTTTGTTTGTGAATTTGTACGAGCGAAAGTTTTCAAAATACAATGTTATCTCTTTTGCATAAACTAAAGTCTCGCACAATAATGCAGATAACGAAGCATTATCGACAAGGAAATACACAGTAAAAATAGAATAATGATTCTAGGAACATTATTCACGAATCCATAATACCAAAAGAGGTCTCATCTCATCCTGCGCCATCGACTATTTCACAACCCGCGTATGAAAGTTCACTATATCATATAGGCGCTATCCAACAACCAAGTCTCCAACATCGAGTATTCACTGATCCTATTTGATACACTTTATTCCCTAATAAGTAGGTTAATCATGATTAAACATATACGTTGAGTGCCGCAGATCTCGGCCTAGCTCCTCATAGCACTCGTACCAACGAGGAATGCAAGGTAATAGATGCACTTGATCACCCCAATCTTCATGTTATTGATTCTCATCCATCTCCCCGTTGCGCTCTTGGTGCTGATACATTCATTCCAGACCTTCATGCGTGCGTGGATGCGCTCCTCTCGTCGAGTTCGATTCGTCAACTGCGCATTCTGACACCGGCGTTGGGCGTCGGATTATTCGTGGTCAATCAATGGCGGATACTTATTTTTGGATGTCCATAGTCTAGAAGTTTAGGGCCGGAACCGGGAGCAGCGGAGGAAATCCCATTCTTTGTGACCTGTTTGTGTTTTGATTTTCATTCAAGCCAACGAGGATGCAGAGTCGTATCCTCACAGTGAAACCTTTGTGATCTGTAGATACAGAAGGTTTGATCTTTCGGATTGCTTTGAATTTGAAGTTTGGTCCTCTTGGATTGCTTTTAATGGATTGGAAGATTAAATTCTTGGATTTTCCTATCAACACACAAAGGTTGATGTCCATACTTGGGCGATCGTCATTGCTTGAAGAAGATATCAGCGCCACGAACTTTGTATGGAGTAGGGCTATGGTTTGTATTGTTCATTTCATAAATTAAACATGAGAAATGATTAGTTAAGGCGTCATCAAACCTCGCAACTTTGGCACTTTACTTATTCCCGGTTGTTGTTAGGACACCACGTAGTTTACAATACTGCACAGCGTTGATTATTATATCGTCACTTGGAATCAAAACCTGTCATATTTTGAATTTGCTATTGCTCGGACTTTTTTTATTGGTTAACCTAATAGCCCATGTGAGCAACAATGCCCGCGTCATTGGTGGCTTGTATCTTGGTGTTTGGAGAGAAATCTGGCAACGAGGCTGCGATCGGGACTTTTGGTTGGACCAACTGCCGAGGTTGGCGCTACACCACGAGGAACCGCTAGGAAAGCTCTAATTTTACCAAGAAAAGATTGAAAAGACCATGGCCAACCAGAGTCTTGTGGCCTTATCTTATCATGCGTGGCCCCCATGCACTCATACACAGCTGCATCTAGTGCACAATGGTTCTCTGTGGCTTGTGACTTCCGACCTTGGCAATGTTTCTTTGGTTCGGTGGAGGGCCACCCTCCTGTGGATAGGAAACTACTCATTAATAACGGGTATTATTTTACCGCCTCCGCTGGTAAGACGGTTAAATTCCCGATGCAGAAAACTTGGTCAGCGCAGGCCGGGAACTGTTCCGCATTGCGCAGCCAAAAGAAAGGCTTACCACACCTTCGGGATGGCTGGCGTTCTGAAGGAGGGAACAGTTAAATGACGAGTGCAACCGCGGGCTGCACTGTTACTCTTTTTTTTTTCTTTTTTCCTCTTCCTCTCCTCTACCCATCGCATGCATTTTCCGCTTTTAGGTGCAGGCGCCCAAACTGGGAGCATGCCAATCAATCTCGCAAACGCTGCAAGGGCGCTGATAAGCTCGTCACTCCCACCCCCCGCTCGGCGAGCTCATACGCAATGATTGGCACAAGCTCCATGGAACATGTGCATGGGCAGGGCACTGTGCTCCCCACCTCCCACATCGACTCACCAAATTCAGATACGTAACAAAGACACGGCGGCTGCGCTCTCACTGGCCCGTGACGCCTCGTTCCTCTTGTCGCACTTGTCGCACACGAATTCCCACAAGGCTTGCCCGCCCAGCCAGCCACCCTGGACCCGGCGCCATCCCGCATCCAGCGCCGTCGCGGCGGCTCCCAGCGCTTTCTAGCACGGTTACAGGGTTTGCAGATGGGTCCTCTTGGCCTACGGGACCCTCTGCTGATAGCGCTCGGCACCTGGTACTGATAGCACTAAGGTAGGTCGTCGACGTTTGCTCGAGCACGTTGTGATGCCATGGATCGATGATCCAATATCGGAGCTTATCGATGCCCTCCCTGCCTTGCTCTGCCTTGCCTCGACTGCCTTCCCCCAGCCCGACCAACGAGCTGAACCGCTGGCCCCTTGCCCCGGAATTGTGACTATAAGACGTTGCCATGCCCTGAGCCCGCGCATCCGCCCGTCAACCTAACTGACGTCTTTATTTTCACCCCGCGAAAGCTCTGACCCCGTCTTGCCGTGACTAACACGAGCTCCCCCGACTTCTTCCACAAAACACCTGATCACCCCGTCACTACTCATGGCGCAGGAAGTTTCCCACGGCCGCGGCGGCGCCGGCAATATCAACGTTGACGAGACCAAGTACGTCGACGGTGAGGTCGTCCGCGCCGGTGTTGAGGGCAGCCATGGCGATGGCGCATTCAGCTCCGGCCGAGGAGGTATGCCCATTCTCCCACAATTTCTTCACTGCCACCTTTATTCGTCATCTGCTGTCCGTCTGACATGACAAAACTTTTGCAACCTCCCCCTCCCCCACGAGTTGTTACAAAACTGCAATACACACCGTTTCACCGTCCCTCCAATCGTACGCAGCGCAGCTCGCTAACAGGAAACCCAAAATGCAGGCGCCGGTAACATCGCTGACGTAGGCACCCCGACCGGCGAGCGCAAGGACAAGGACCTCGTCCCTGAGGCAGCCGTCCGACCCAGCCAGGACGGTCGTGACTTTCACACTGGCCGTGGCGGTGCTGGAAACGAGTACCAGGCCAATGGCGAGCGCAAGTCTGACGAGAACAAGCCTGAGGAGAAGCCTGCCAAGACTGCTCCCGAAGGTTTGGCCGACAAACTCAAGAACAAGCTCCTGGGAGTTTTCCGCAAGTAAATGGCCTTTTGGCTTTGAAGGGAGGAGCGGTATTGTTGAGAGAGGAGACAATTGCGCGGAGACACATGGTTATGGTTTCGAAGTGATTGCTCACGACGTGGCTGTCTTGTAATGCGCTGTTGATTGTTGGATTTGCGGAAATACCCCATGATTCCCTACTACATAGTTTTTTCTTCGACGGAATAATACCCTAAGCTGCGCCTCGCAGCGTATACTCGTGTTTTTCTTGCTAGGTACCAAGTCGTGTGTCTTCAGGGTTTGTGATTGTTGCGGAGCATACGATAAGTTTGCCGTGCAAAAATAAAGCGGAATCATGTTTGCGTTTCTAAGGATCTGATCGCGGAACTTCTGGACGACTTGGATCGCTCGACGTGGGCCGGTGCCTGTATCTCATTTGAAGATGCACATGGTGTAACATTGCGTTGCAACCCACTACTTGAACAGCGCACTGAATGGGAGTGGGCTTGATCGCTCAGACTTTTGTTTCGTTTAGAGGACATGTAAGAATTCAGCTTGCGAGATATGCAACATATTCCGAGGGCACCCGAAACAATGAAACCAGGCGTCAAAGTCGGAAGTTGATAAAAAATAGCTGGCCGCCATGAAGCTGGGACGGCGCGCCAAGGTCAGCTGCCATGACGTTGAGTGCAGTTCAAGGATGATCCTTCGCGACCCCGAAGCCCCAGACTCCACTTCCCCTCACTCATTCGCAGGAGCATCCCCATCCGAGCATCTCTGGACCAGCGCGACTACGTCCAAATAGGCCGTTGATTCATTTGCAAGCCAGCTGGTCGCATCGCTTGTCTCGGGATGGTGCGCAGACCCAGTATGGTTTGACAGTCTGCTCGTGCCGCGGATTGGCTGTGCCAAGGCGGTGTCCCTCCTAGCCTGGCAGCTAGACCTTTTTAGCCTTGATGAGGCACATCGTCGACTCTAGATCTTGCAGACATGCTGGTTAGTATCCTGATGGACATCAATGAAAAGGCTCGCAAAGATCGGCCGGATTGCCCTCTCGGTACCGCGGTCCTGGGGTAGCGAGCCCGCAAAAGAGCGAATAGACAGCTAGGATCATCGTGTCAAGAATATCCTCTTGTCTTCTTTAACCTTGGATGGACCCCTATGGCTCCGTTCCCACGTTGCCATGTGACGCACAGCCTTGGGACAAGAATGCGGCCAGACCGGGGGACCGAGCATGTTTAAGAGCACCATGACCATCTGGTCGGGGCGTATCTTGCCCTGGTTTGTTCCCCTGCCCCCCCCCTCTTGCTTAGCCCAGCGCGAATCCTACGCTTTTGATTGCGTCGTTCTTTACCAGAGCACATCTTCATCTTCGCAACCACTTTGGCGCACATGGGGCAGCATCGCCTTGCGACAGGAAAATCACAGCGGTGGATCTTGTTGTCAGTTTGGCATGGGAACCGCAAACAGGTGAAAGCCACTTCGGGAAGCTGACCAAAAAGCTCACCTGGCTGAATCCCGTGTGACGCCAATCACGTGCACCAGGCATTGGATCGCGGGCGACCCGGGGGCCTCTAGGTCGCCATGACACCGAACCTACAAGTCAACCGGCCGTCGCTTCGGGATAAACGCCTTTTATCTGGCCTCTCCGTCGTCTCCAAGCGATCACTGCCATCTTGCGACACTTCTGCATTCGAGGCCGACGACGAGCGGTCCTCGAACGACGACTACGACCGCTCTAGCATGAGCTCCAGCTCCAGCGAGCCTGGCTCGCGAGGCCTGCCGATCCCCAAGTACCCAGGCCACGACGGCCGACCGACGAGTCAAAAAGAGCTCCTCGGATGGTATAGTTATGCATTTGCTGCAGAGACCTATGTGATCTGCGGAATTGGTATGTAGATGCGTGTTCTGTGGTTCACGTTGTCGCGAACCCCGGAAATGGGGTGACATCGTCTTGCGTGCGGGGACTGACGTGAAGCATTACAGGGTCATTCATCCCAATCCTCCTCGAGTCGCTTGCTCGCGAGAATGGAGTTCTCCTCTCGGATCGAAAGTCACCGTGTGGCTCCAGCGAAAGCAAAAACAAAGATGATGGGCAGTGCGTCGTGTACGTGCTGGGCATGGAGATCAACACGGCTAGTTTCGCTATGTACACCTTCTCCGTGAGCGTCCTCGTCCAAGCGCTCCTGGTGGTCAGCATCAGCTGCGCAGCAGACCACGGCAACTATCGCAAAAAGCTGCTTCTCGGATTCGCATGGGTCGGCAGTCTATCGGTCATGTGCTACATTTTCATCAACAAGGATACCTACATCCTCGGCGCAATTCTGACCATCATATCCAACACATCTTTCGGGGCCTCATTCGTGCTGCTGAATTCGTTTCTGCCGCTCCTGGTGCGATACCACCCTGAACTCCTCGAGACAAAGGTTGCGAGCACGCCCGATCTTAGCCAGTCTGCCCTGGAGTCCAGGTCCATGCAAGGTTCGGTAGCTGATTTGGATTCGGAAGTGACCGCGACGTCACCTCTGCTATCAGAAGATGCCAACAGTCTCAAGCGTGTTGTCACCAACGCCGAGATTACTTCCAAGGAGCTGGAGCTGTCGTCACATATCTCTGCCGTTGGTATTGGAACGGGCTACATTGCCGCACTATTTTTGCAATGCATAGCCATTGGGGTCTTGCTTCTGATGCATAACACCACCTGGGGCCAGCGAGTTGTCCTCTGTCTTGTGGGGGCTTGGTGGACCGTCTTTACTATTCCGGCTGCTTTGTGGTTGCGGCCTCGCCCTGGCCCACCGCTTAGTAGCGACGGGAAGAAGGGTGCGCTGTCCGGGTTGTCATACATTCTCTATGCGTGGAAGTCCCTCTACCAGACCGTCAAGTTGGCACGGCGCTTGTTGGACATTCTCCTCTTTTTGGCAGGTTGGTTTTTACTTTCCGATGCCATTGCCACGACGTCATCGACTGCAATCCTCTTCGCAAAGACGCAACTTCACATGCGACCATGGGCACTGGGCATGATCAATGTCATCTCGACTTTGTCCGGCGTTTTTGGTGCATTTGGTTGGTCATGGATTTCGCGCATGTTCAACCTGCAACCGCACCAGACCATTCTTGTCTGCATTGCCTTGTTTGAATTGATTCCGATTTACGGGTTGATGGGATATCTTCCATTTGTCCGGAATTGGGGAGTGTTTGGCCTTCAGCAACCATGGGAAATGTATCCTTTGGCTGCCGTGTATGGCCTTGTGCTCGGTGGCCTCAGCAGCTACTGTCGCTCCCTGTACGGAGAGTTGATTCCCCCAGGTTCTGAGGCGGCATTCTATGCGCTTTATGCTATCACTGACAAGGGCTCCAGCGTCTTTGGTCCGACGATCGTTGGCTACATTATTGATAAAACTGGAAGCATTCGGCCCGCGTTTTGGTTCCTTGCTGCCCTCGTCGGGCTTCCCGCGCCGATGATCTGGTTCATCAATGTAGAGCGAGGCAAGCGCGAAGGCGCAGCGCTAGCCAAGACAATTGCACCTCCTGAGGAGAGCGAGGAAATTTATGATCAGGAGGATCGCGGTATGCTGGACGACTATGATGGGAACGAGGAGCTTGGGGCCGCGAATGGACGAGCTGGGGGCTAGGATTGGTACTTTTTTTTTCTGATGTCGATCAACTTTACTTTTTATGTTCCTGCATAGCGGTGGTGTTTGGCTGGGATTGTACTGTGCGTGGGGGGTTTCATCTACAGTAATTTTAGTCGGGATTTATACAATTACAAGGATTTATGGAAAGCGTCTAGCCGTTAAGTTTGGCCAGTGATACGACTCGTTTGCGTCTTTCCGGTGGTGCGGGCCTGTGTGCAGAGAGACATGCCTCGCATTCTCATTTTTTTTCTATTATTATAATCCAACTGTGTCGCAGATTTTGCATCCGGACCCGTAATCCAAGACTCGTGGCGGGCCAGCTAGACGCGTTGAGCTGGATCCTGGCCCATCACGTGACACTTTTTTTTTGGTTGCTTTTGCCTCAACGACGCAAGTATTCCCCCCAAGTTTGCGACTTGGCGTCTAGGATAAAACCTATTTTGCGCACAGGACATCGCAGGTCGCGGCTTGTCGGTCACAGACAGCCCGAGCCCAGCTCAAAAGCGACATTGCTCCCTCCCTTCGATGCAACGAGTTCAGCTACAGTTCGGTACCGTTGCGGCGACTAATAATTTTTGATCCCTTCGCCGAAACCCCTCCCGCTCGGCCACATCGCTACGCGACCGTGCTCCATCATCATCACCTCAACCTCGCCCAGCATCGCCCTCCAGCCCGCAATGAGCGCCCGAAAGCGATCGCGCTCCGTCGTGGAGGAGAACCGCGCGGAATGCCCCTTTAGCGTTACGTATCCCGGTGCCCCGACGCGGGCGGAGCGGGAGCGACAGAAAAACAAGAAGAGGAAGCGCGATGTCCCTGAGGACGATAAGCGGACATCCATCCAGATCTCGCCCTTCGCGCCCACGGGCAAGTTCAAGACCTTCGACACACTGGACCTCTACTACACCATCGAGCCTAGCAAGCGATGGCTCGACATGACGCGGTACAACAGCTTCGTCCGTAGGTTTCACCCGGCTCGACCTCCTAAACTCCGGGACACATGAGGGGCTAACTTTGACCGGCTCGGCAGTGAACGGCATCAAGTACTACAGCGAAGGGTTTGTTTTCGTCGCCAATGAGGTGACTGTCGAGCGCCAGCGTGCTGCGGCAGCCAGCATGGGCAGCGTCGGGCCTGTCCGGAAATCTGACGATGATTGGGTGGCCCGCATTCTCGAGATCCGAGCAGCCGACGAGCATCACGTCTATGCGCGTGTTTACTGGATGTACTGGCCCGATGAGCTGCCGCCAGGCACGCTCGACGGCAAGAGGCAGATTCAGGGACGCCAGCCGTACCACGGCCACAACGAGCTGGTTGCGTCAAATCACAGTGAGTCACGTCGGTCCGGGATCCTTCTTGCGTGCGCGCTTGGCTGACACCGATAATAGTGGACGTGATCAACGTCGTGAGTGTGACCATGCCGGCGACAGTCAATCAATGGATTGAGACGGATGACGATGATGTCCAAGACGCGCTATACTGGCGGCAGGCCCTAGATTACCGCACATCGGAGCTTTCGGTCAGTGGTGCCAGAAATTTTGCTCCGCGGTCTAATGCTGACGTGTCCACAGCCGGTCGAATTGATGTGCAAATGCGATACGCCCGCGAACCCCGATAAAACGTTAATAGGATGCACCAGCGCAGATTGTGGCAAGTGGATGCATGAAGAGTGCTTGTGCCATGATGTTCTCATGAAAGTATACGAGCGACTGGGCACTGACCGGCCGCACTTGAGCGAGGAGCCTTTGATCAAGGAAGAAAAGTCGGACGAGGAAGCCGCGCGCCCGCTCAGCCCGACAGATGCAGGTGAAAAGGAGACTCAGCCCACAATTGACGTGCGATCCGGCGAAGCTCAGGACAGCGATGACACCAAGAAGCCCATAGTCGAGACTCCACGAACGACCGCGACACCCACGCCAGGTCCCACCCCGTCCAATACCGAGCTTCCGATTCGGCAATCGAACAAGAAGATGCGCAAGAAGAAGGGCACAGACTACAAGCCTTACCAAGGTCTTTTCGAGGCAACGCTGAAGATGAGCGAAGGGCCAACTGTGTGGGAGATTAAGGATTTGCGGGACGATGTCAAAGGTGGCGACAAGGTCTGGTTTGAACGAACCAGCTGTCTGCTATGCGGCGCCGTGATCGATTAGGCAGACTGAGCAGGTCAAGGGTTGATTGGCGCAAGAATGGTGGTGTGTTGGAAAGTCGTCAATGCCAGATGAGAGAGCTTGGCCATGGGCCTGCTGCCAGCCGGGCCTCGACGGAGCCTCGCCCAGGCGTGCAGCGGCTAGGCTGCGGAGCTCTACAACGACCGACTCTGCGTGTCCCTGACTTGTCGACCTTTCTTTCTTCTGTTCGAAAAAGCTCTCTTCGGGTGCTTCTATTTCTCACTACAACTCCCTTCTTGGGGTGCTTTGGGCGCGGCGTTTTTCGGCGAAACATGCGAGGGTATCATGACTTTTATTCATCATTTTTTTTGTCCGGGGAAACGGGTTGATTGTTACGGCACATGGTGGACAAATGGGACTATTGTCATTTGTGTAGTTGGGGCTTGTCCGGGGTTCAAGAAGGGGACGAGTACAAAGGGCGACCTATCCTCCTAGAGTTGGAGATTGCTGGCGGTGCGAGGAGAAGGAGGAGGGAGTATTTGAGTGGAGATTAGCGGGTCATCTTATGCGATGCCCGTCCGTCCGTCTCGTATCTGTTACGCAACGCGTATTTCCTTCGTTCCGTTGATCAAATAGTTCTCTTGTAAGTTGCGAGCGTGGTCATGTTTGCGCAGCCGGCGAGGTTGTACAAGACCGAGCGGAGCTGTTTGCCATGTACGCTGAGAGGGAGGGGAAGGGATGTTGGAAGGGCTGGTTGTCTGAATATGTTATGTCTTTTTTCTATCTTTTTTTCTCTCTCAATTCTTTAAGCTGTCTATCTAGTAACAATGATTGAATTCCGGGGACCTGAAAATATTTCATTGTGTACATTTAATTGAATTAGAATTACATGACATATATAAAAATAAGTTTTTTTAGACTTGGCTGGGTATGATTGATCCATCAGCCTTTCCCCCCTTGGTTGCAGGGACCAGGCCTCTCTCACGCTTCCCCTATGGCTTTCTTTGCATCATACGTAATTCGCCGTGTTTGGTGGGTCAGTTTGGTTGGAGGCGGAAGAGGTAGAATGAGCTCAGACCAGGGGTGGGAACGAAAGGGAAGGACGACGACGTAGCGTCGCAGCGAGCTCCATCGGGTCCCAAAACCACACCAACCCCGCCACTCTGTCTCTCTTCACACCGGAGGAGCTTCGGTGCCAGCTTGAACCTCACCCCGTCTTTTTTTTGCCTTGCTTGCCCGACGACGAACAAAAGCGACGACTCCCACAAAAGCCTCCCCATAGGCAAAAGCAAATAGAATCGACGACAAGGGACCTGCATTGCTTTTTTGCCCTTTCCCCCCTCGTCGCAACCATGGCTGACGTTGATCCTTTCGACTCCGCCCTGTGAGTTACCTACCCCCCCTCCTCTCCCCGCCTCATGAGTCTCATGCCTCATGCCTCATCATGTCCTCGTCTTGTATCGCTTCCCTCCCGTCCAAAACAGCTTACAAGCTCCCAATGCTTGCTACCTCCCTTCCACCCCTCCTCCTCCACTCCGCTCCGCTCCACGTTTCCGCTTAGGCTGACATTCCCTCGCCCAGCGACCTCCTGCGTCGGCTCAACCCCAAGCAGACGACGGACCACCTCAACGCCATCATCTCGCTCGCCCCCGACCTGACCGAGGACCTTCTATCATCCGTCGACCAGCCCCTGACGGTCCGCCGCTGCAAGCAGACGGGGCGTGACTACCTCCTGTGCGACTACAACCGCGACGGCGACAGCTACCGATCGCCGTGGTCCAACCAGTTCGACCCACCGCTGGACGAGAGCGGCGCCGGCGGCGTCGGGGCCGGTGGTAATGAGGGTGCCGGCGAGGGGGCCATCCCCAGCGAGCGAGTGCGTAAGATGGAGGTCCGCGCCAACGAGGCCTTTGACATTTACCGGGATCTCTACTACGAGGGAGGTGTGAGCAGCGTCTACTTCTGGAACCTTGATGACGGGTTCGCCGGCGTAGTGCTTCTAAAGAAAGGTACGAAGACGAAGAAATACAGAAGAAGGAAGGAGAGGAAAGAAGAGGACATTCTCATCCCCCTTAACATGTGCCCTGACATCTCTACCAACCCCCTATATCCCTCCCCTCTCCCCCCTCCCTTGCTCATAACCGCTCCAATCTACGTTGGGGCTCTCTTGTAGGAGCCTGTGAATGCTGACACACTTTACTTTTGTAGCGTCTCCTTCCGGAGGTGGCACCGAGGGTATTTGGGACTCGATCCACGTGTTTGAAGCCATTGAGCGTGGCCGAACCACACACTACAAGCTGACGTCGACCGTCATCCTGACGCTGTCCACGGCCGGCGGCAACCTCGGCGACATGGACTTGAGCGGCAACATGACACGTCAAGTCGAGCAGGACTTGGCCGTCGAGAGTGATGACAGCCACATTGCCAACGTCGGCCGCCTGGTCGAGGACATGGAGCTCAAGATGCGCAACTTGTTACAGGAGGTCTACTTTGGCAAGGCCAAGGATGTCGTGGGCGACCTGCGAAGCGTTGGAAGTCTGAGCGAGGGTGCTCGAGACCGGGAGGCCCAGCGTGAGCTCATTGGCAGCATGAGGAGATGATGATTCCTTTCTTTTTTTTTTCGTCCCGGAGAGGGGGGTGTAACGAATGGGAGAGCGTATCTGGGCAAAGGAAATATTTACGAGTTTCATTTTGTTGTCGTCTCATGCAAGCACGTCAAAGAGTCCGGAAGGATGAACCTCCGAGATGGCAGGAAACATGCATAACCACCACCGCCTGGCGGACAATGACCTGGTGCAGTTTGTCATTCTCCGGCAGAGATGCTGCGGGCTTAGATGGAAGGAGGCTCGGGTAGACGCCATATTCAGCCGCTGCAGCGCGGCCGCAATTTGATAGAGGCAAATTGACCGCCAAAGAGGCAACGTCTTGCATATGTATGTACCACACAACCCCGAGTGCAGCACCCACCTGCGGCGTACGATATGCACATCATGTCTGAAAAGCCGGCCACGCCGCAATGGGCAGGGGCGCGGAAGCAGCTCCGAGATGGTGGGTTGTTTGCAGCGGCCACCGCGCAATCGACGAGTGGCATGAGATTGTCAGGGGGAGGACGGTACCGTAGCATTGCAGAGAAGCATATGCACGAATCCTGCCAGAGGGCCAGGTAAAATACGATATAGGACATGACTCCGCATCATGAATGTGTCGCCCTGGGGTAGGATAAACCTAAACCGCGACAATTCATGTAAAATATGACAATGCAATCATTCTCGTTTAAATTACGCCGATTTGCCTGCGTCTTGGGTTGTATTCATGTTGCCTTTGCGCTTGACAATTGGCATGTGAGGTGTGTCGGCCATGTCCTTTGTCCCACACCGGTCTCTTAATACGATCGATCGAGTGCCCGACGTCAGGCAGACGGACCGACACAACCCTACACTCGACAGGGACACCCAGACGGGACGCGTCAATCATGTCTGAGTTGGAGTGCCGTAGCTTTAGCCACAGCCCAGCTTCACCGCATGAATCAGGTTTATAGTGGACGGGCCGTGATGTCGACTTACATGTGGCAGGCCAGCTTTTTTTTTTTTTTTTGCCTTCCGGACTAGACGACGAGGTGGCAATGGGACTAAACACGCACGTAGCCAGCCGCGGTATGCTGAAATTGAACACACTGGATATTGGGTCGGGATAGGAAAGGTGCAGCCGTCAACGGCCAAACCTGGCGTAGATCCACGGGCAATCAAACCGGCGGCAGGTTAAATCAGCACCGATTCAATAGCCTAGTGGGGTTGAAACCTGAGGCGCCTGCGGCCTCTTTTGCGGCCTGGCCTCAAAAGTCCGTCCTCTTCGGTATGCGATGCTGCTCCGAGATGCATAGGATGCGTTTGAGCTGCCTGTAGAGTGGCAGAGTGAGCTACTTGGCAAAATCCCCGAGTTCCTTGCCGGGGGGAAACGTGTGTGGGTGTTATCGTGGTTTGTGTCAACAGTTTGATACAAGATCATGTAGGAGTACCGCCAGGCGGAACCGGGTTTGACATCTTGTTGCGTTCTTGGCATCAGACAGAGGGGTGATTGCAGCATGCCTACGTGAATATGATAGTATCATGCATGAAGCAGAGATTCTGCGGATGAAATGCTGACGACCAGCCTCTTTCTTCGGCCTGGACCATCAACGACGTGGTGAGCAGGGGTAGGCGGGAAGGTGGACCAGGGCCTTGTCGGCGCGAAGTTGAGGCGACGCCTAGCAGCCAAGTGAGGTCGCCACGAAATGTGACAGCCAACGTCGCCCTCGACGCTATCCAAACTTTATCAAACTAACAGGTTTTTCTCTTCCTCCCTCTGCTTCCAATAGCCTAGTTGCTTGGGCCCAGGTAGATACTTACCCGGTTTGGCTAATCGGCTATGTACGTGTAGTGTTGTAATGTTGCACATGGCCAGTTGTGGCGACCTGCGGACGGGACGTTTTCCAGGCCATGTGGTCAAGGGTCCGGTCTACTCTGTAGGCGGGCGACGGCGCGGCGTAGTCCTGGCCAACATTGCGGCTAGCAATTGATGGATCGCGATTCATCTTCGGAGGCTGCCCGGGCGGCGGTTTTGGCTTGTGAGCTCCTGTCGAGGTCGGCAAGGCGCGGGAGCGTTGGATCGTGCATCCCCTGCCCCCATCTGTGCGATACGATATCACCGGGGTAATCACGCACGTTCATTGCAGGATTTACGTCCCGTGTAGCCGTGGTGCGGTAGGCGAGTGGTGAGCGCTGTCTGCCGTCGAGGGACGCTCAGACGCACCTGGATGCGGATGGAGATGCTGTTGTTGCTGGTGTTGGTGTTGGTGCCGGTCGTGGTGTTGGTGGCTGCTCGACTGACACTGACATGTCTGACTCTCTGACGGGGCCGACAGGGGACATGTCGGGCAGGATGAGGTGGGCTTGTCTCGGCTCGCCGAGTGACATGCTGGAGGCGAGTGCGATGGACGATGGGCGATGGGGATTGAAAGAAAATCTTGATGCCGCGGAGGTTCGAGGAGACGATTGGTGGTGAAGATGGAGCACAGAGCGCGGTCGCGCTATGTAGATCCCATTCTCCATTTTCCGTTGTCGTCAAGGGATCGCTGGTGGAAAACGGACGGGAAAGTGGCCCGTCCACAGCGGTTGCCACTCTGGTAATACCACCTGCATGCCTGGCTGGGAGGTGCCTGGGTAAGGTAGGATTGGCAGGTACAAAGATACCTAGTGCGTCTCCGTCGAGTTGCAGAGAGCGCGGTTACACCACCATCGCATCGGTCCACCCAGCCTGGGAGTTGAGACGAGATGGCAGGCCTTGCCACAGCAGCCAATGATGGGTTTTGCTGCTGATCTCATTGGGGACATGGGACGGATCGAGATGTTCTAGAAGAGTCGTCCCGCCTCTATCCGGCCCGCCCCCTCAAAGCCTGCGCATGCTTAGTCTGTGGGTGAATTTTTTTTTCTTTTGCCCATGTGCCGTGCTGTAGGTAATTGCAGCCGGGCGGAGCAGAGCGCCATCACCCCGTCCCGCGGCCGTGGGTTGCATACGGAGCCGCCGGTCTGATCGCGCGCCTTTGAGATCTGCCGACAGGAGCAGGCGACGACGGTCTGGTCTGCAAGCAGAGTATAACAAGTATAGACCTTGCTTCGAGTCGTCGGACCGTATTAAAATTAACACACAGAGTCCCTGTTGGCGGGCCGGACGGGACTGTTGATCGACACATTTGCCGGATGCGAGCGCTAAGCCAAGCGCGAAGGTCTGGAGATGGGCTTTGGCCGTCTGCTCCCAGGACACTCCATGTAACTTGCACGAGACTTACAGCGCATCCTGCTCCGTCATAGGAGCTGGACGATGCAGCATTGACGGCCGTGCCCCTGCCTGCATCACAAGTTACACATATTTTCTTGGCTAACGTTGCGATGTATTTGTGTCTGTCCAAACTCGGCTCCCTGCATTGAGCCGTCTCTTTTTCTGCATCTGGGTCAAAAGTATGATATGAGTCTAGGACTCTTGGATCGGCAGAAGCTGAGGAAACATGTCATTGAGACGAGGCCCTAGCCACCAATCTTTGGTAGTTCCCATTACCCCCGCTCATACAGAGTAGCATCCGTTGACCAGCATTCTGGTCAGCAAAGCTGGCGAGGGGTTACTGTGGTTGACAAAGAAAAGATCCCCCAAAAACATGCCGGACGAGGAGGAGTCTTGTGAAAGCCGAGGGCCCGCTGGGAAGAAGAGGCTCATTCCACCGAGCAGCGTGGGGTCTCGGATTTGGAGACACACCTGCAGGATGTGCTACCCAATGCAACAGCGACTCAGGCAATAGTGGGCTACAGAGGCGGAAGGAGAGGATGCTCTAGGAGGACATGAATCCGCGCCGACGTGTGCTACAGACACGGGACGCCGTTAGAAAGTAGCTCTTGGGGACGTGGGTGTGGTTTTGGATGTGGATAGTAGAGGGAATACGGGGCGTCAAGGCAATACTGCTGTGTCGTTGCTGTGTACGGCGTATGCATGCGTCAATGGATGAGGTGGTGACACATCAGTTTACAAACATGCTGGCGCAACGCATGAGATTGAGACATGTCAAATCGCCATTCGGAAGTTAACGACAATAGCAACCTGACAACCAACAGAGGCTGAGCGTTGGGTGAGTGGTGGTGAGCGATGCCACGAACCAAACAAAAAGCCCTAAAGGGGTCGTGCCAGACCAGTCGCCGGCGTGGCTCCCTCCTTCTCGCCCCCCCCCTGTCGGGTCCGTCTCCCTCTTGATTTGTCCGTTGCGGGCTTGTCCCTGGCCCGCAATGGCAATGACGAACATGGAGCTCCATCGCAAGCTCGGTAGCTAACCACTAGTCCGCCGCCTACGCGATATGAACGGGCCATTGTCCAAGCCCACCCCCAGCCCAAGCCCAGCTCGCCAGTCCGCCGCCGGGTCCGCACGTCCATTGGACCCCTTGGCGGTCCCTGTCATTGTAGGTGCCCGGCTCCGAGTTCGTTTGCAAAGGTCTGCTTGTGCGGGCTCGCGTGTGCTGTGTGTGCAAACATGATCACGATGGTTGCAAGGGGGATGGGAGCTTGTGGTGAGTAACCCGGCGCCGGCCTGGCTAGCCGCTTTGGCAGACTCCCCTGCCGCCATTGGCATACTTATACACAGACGTATGGTACTAATACCAAGTAAGCACGCGCAGGTAGTACATGTACGTACATTGTAGTAAGCAAGCCCATGCCATGCCATGCCATGCTACTGTATTAT
The DNA here is from genome assembly GCA_013403855.1 of Calonectria honghensis. Classification (NCBI taxonomy): domain Eukaryota; kingdom Fungi; phylum Ascomycota; class Sordariomycetes; order Hypocreales; family Nectriaceae; genus Calonectria; species Calonectria honghensis. The sequence goes on from VTGB01000046.1 coordinate 751,025, forward strand.
GTATGCCATCTGCCATGCCTATGCCATGCGACGATGATGTGCTATGCAGTCATTGTGCGGTCCAGCGGGAAACAGGGCCGCAAGCGTGTGCCACTAACAAGATAGACGCTGGGTGGTTCGGTCGTGGCTCATGCTGCGTTCGCGGGTGACATTTCCTTGCAGGCTTCCGCATCGAGGGCATTTTTTTCACCTCGGCTTCCGTCACGTTCTCAATTCAAACTAGGCACGGAGAAAAAAAAGGAGCCGGAAGCTCAGGCCAGGCGTGGGACAGTGGTGAGAGTGGTGGAGGAGGATTTGAAGTGGTCCTGGCGGGCACCGGGTGGAGAGAGCAAGCGGGCGCCCATTATGACTTGATGGCGCATACTAATAAAGAACAACGAACCCCTCCACATCCACTTTCCAGTTTGTGTCTGGGGCCATATTACATCGGCGGATAATTTATTTACACTCGATTGTTTGACCGCCCATCCTCTCCTTCACCTCGCACTATCCCCTCCCCCTCGACGCTCCCATTTCCCGTGCCGCACTCCTCCTCACCTTGACAGGCCCCCGTGTTGGCGCACATAATTGGCATACCACAGCACTGTACCGAACCGCATTCATGCTGATAGTTGCGGTAAGTTGGAATTGACCTACCTGAGGAAGCAGGCCCTGGTCTCAATCATGTCCACCATATCCCTACATCGTCTCTAACACACCCCTCACTCCTTTTCCCGTTGCCTCTCTGCCCACGCCGTACCGCGACTACTAGGTACGCACATCCATCCCTATCCTGTCGTCGCCCATATCCACCATCAACCCACTCGCTCGTCCACGCGCCCACTCATTGTCTCGTCCTGGGCTCCAGGGTCTTGGGGTCCTCTCTGATATACCCTGGTTGTTTCCCCTTGTGCCCTGGGGAGGAAGGGGGGGAGAGGAGAAAAATAAAAAAAATTAAAAAAAACACTATATACTGGACTCCTCATACCAATCCCATACCCGTTGTCCATACCCAACCCAGGCCGTACCAATCATACCCACACCATCGTCATCCCGGCAGACGGCTGAAGGCCGTGTTCGTGCGTTGGCGCCGCCGTGTTAATTACCTACTGGCTGCCCCCTCCTCGTCCGCCATCTGCCATCCGCCTCTCCGTCCTCCGTCCCTTTGAAACTCCCTCTGCCCCTTCGTCTCTGCCCCTCCGTTACTACGTCGCCGCCGCCGCCGCCGCCGCCGCAACGTCAGGCACACACTACACGCGCGCGCACACTCACACTCGCCTTCACACCCACACAAAAAAAGAATCCCGTCCCGCTTCTCTGCCTTTCTTTGTAGCCCAGCGCGCTTACCTCGTCACCTCACGACCTTTCCCGCTAACTTGGGCGTGTGCTCTTGACCCAGGCTGGCTTTCCTGCTTTCTTTGATACCACCAAGAGCTTAATTCGATCCCCCCGGTTCCGCTGTCCCTCCTCACCCCCACCTGGGAGCGCAACCTCATCCTAAGGCTTTCCCACGTCTTTAGCTTCCACCCGCTTTGCGCCTCCTATTACTTGCCTGCCTTGCTCTCATCATCGAGCCTCTGAACCACTTCCCCTCCACTTCACGCCGTTGCACACTCTCCGCCCACATTTCAGCAGCTGCTTCACCTTTGGCTGTTGTCGGTAACACCGTCGTCGAGTCTACGCACCCCTGATTCTTGGGTTTTGCATCCGCGCTCCGTGCCGTGCCGTGCCGTGCCGTCTTGCTCGTCGCCTGCCGTGACTTGCCCTCTCGACGACCTCATCATTAACCCCGCGCCCTTCCCCGCGTGCCTCAACACCACCACGGCTCGATATTTGAAAGTGCCTAAACCATGGCCGAAAACGAGAAACCTTCGGTGCTGATTATTGGCGGCCTTGGCTACATCGGCCGCTTCCTCGCCCTCCACATCCACCAGAACAACCTCGCTTCTGATGTACGACTCGTTGACAAGGTCCTTCCCCAGCTCGCATGGCTGGCTCCTGAATTCTCTGAAGCCTGCTCCCAGGACAAGTTTACGCAGGCCGACGCTAGCAGACCTGGTGAGTTTTGAACTTCCCTCCCCCTCGCCGTCGCTGCCCCGTGTCTCGCTTTGGGGGCCGCATGTATAGCGTAAAGCAGCTAACGTGAGACTGTCTTCCCCACCATGCAGATGCTTTGGCAAGGATATTCGATCGCGCCGATGGAAAGGAGTGGGATTATGTTTTCAACTGCGGTGGTGAGACGAGATATTCGCAGGAGGACGAGGTCTACAAGCTGCGATCCCTGAACCTGTCCATTGCCGTAGGACAGGAGGCTGCTAAGAGAAAGGTCAAGGCCTTTGTGGAGCTGAGCACGGGTATGGTATATAAGTCTGATTCCTCGCCCAGCAAGGAGGGGGACAAGCTGAAGCCCTGGAGCAAAATCGCCGTCTATAAGCTCCAGGCAGAGGAGGAACTGGCCAAGATTGAAGGGTGAGTCAAAATTCCCGTGAGCGGGTGCAGCGTGCCATTGTGGTTGCTAACATGGCCTCAGTCTTAACCTCGTTATTGTGCGATTGCCGCACGTCTACGGACCATATGCGTCCCAGTGGATTGCTACAGCCCTTTGCATGGCACGCGTATACCAGCATATCCAAGGAGAGATGAAGTGGTTGTGGACCAAGGATTTGCGAACCAACACGGCTCACATCGACGACGTTACACGCGCGCTGTGGGACATTACCAAATGGTACGACGCCGGTAAGGCTGGCTGGGAGGAGAGCAGTATGGGGAAGAACATCATATTCAACGTGGTCGACAAGACGGTAACCTGCCAAGGCACTATGTCCAAGATCATCGGCGAACTATTCAAAATTGAGACAGGATTCCAGGGCCAGTTAATCAGCACATTCGCTCGAATGAACCTGGACAGTGTCGTGGACGACGTCAACGACGAGCTGCTAGGACCCTGGGCCGACCTTCTCGCCGATGCTGGCATCACAAGGCCAGGACCCCTGACACCGTTTATGGAAAAGGAGCTGCTGAAGGATACCGACCTCAGCATGGATGCAAGCCGGCTCGAGAAGCTGCTGGATTTCAAGTACACCAAGCCGACGCTTACCAAGGAGCTGGTGGAAGAAGTGATCGAAAGTTACAAGAAGATGAACTGGTGGCCCTGAAAAGGCTCATTGCGGGGCTCTCAGAGCAAGATAAAATGATGCATGTATGGGTATTGGAGCGGCTCTTTTTCTTTTCATTTGTGCATCGAGGCGGCGGAGAAGAGGAGAAGGGACATAAGCGAGCGGAGGACGATACCAGGGACGATACACGACCATGGCATGAGAGACGGCCAACGACACACCCGATGTTGGCTACTACAGGGAGGCAAAGTGACCTAGTGGTCATGCATGGGGGAGAGATGTATTCGAGGACGAGAAAGATGCAATGCAGTGTATGACTAGAACATAACCGATTTTTGGAGAGGGACGAAGAAAGAAGGTTCGAGAAAGATTTACGTAGTACAACGACGTATGTTAATAATATCATTAAGGCACATAGACGTATTTATCCGTTCTAAGACAGGCAGGCGTGCGTAGTCGACTGTGAAACCGAGGGCTTCGGGCTTGGGCGAGAAGGGCAGCGATGGTGGTGAGAGGCACGAGGAGATTGGCTGGGCAGCCGAGGTGGTTACCTAAACCATCGAGGCAAGGAAGCATGTGGGAGCAGGATATCGGCCGGTTGTCGCGGGGTCTCATGATCCAATGTGAGCGGAGCGGTGCCGCATCGTCTGGTTCGCTTAGGCCAGGATGCTGCTGTATGTGCGTGCTGTGTGCCTGTGCGGCGTCTCTCGTGTGGAGGTGTTCTGCAAGGGGTAGCATTCCCGGACGGTTGGGCGAGCGTGGGTGCGGCATTGTTCCTTTTTTTTATCAAACGCGAGGGCGGCCGGTAGCCGAGCGGGATGCGTGTGTGATTTGATTCGGTGCAATGTGATGTGATGTGATATGATTTGCGGGAGAATAGTAACAAGGCTCGGTGTTCACCTCGGGTCAAAGAGGGATTGGGGGAGGGGGCTGTTTCCTCCGAGGATATCAGGTTCTGTCAGCTGATCGGACGAGAACTAAATCGGGGTCTGACGTCGTTGGCAATTATTACGAAGATGTGCCTGGATGTTGATCTGTTTCCCCTTATTCCTTCGCATTTGAGCTTGGGCCTTTTCGGAAAGATTGAGTTGCTGAGCTTACTTTCCCACGTGCTCGGGTCGTACGAAGGAGATGGTGATTCGACGTCATTATGTAAGGTACAACGACCACTTTTACGGTATCAATGTATCTGCTACTAAGACACTGAGCATATCCTCACTGTTCCGTCACCGTCGTGAATTCAACCACCTACTTACCTACCTACCTATTTAGGACACGGGGGCTTGATGTATCCCCGAGACAATCTATCCGATCTCAGTTAGGTTGTTGGTCAGCCGCGAACACTCCCCCTCTGATCTTCATCCACCGTTCTCCGGGCACTGGCTTGGCTCCTTGGCATCACGAGCCGTACCGGCGCCCAGGTTCCCGATTCGGACCTTTTGCACCTCCTCCACCTCCTCATCGGCTGCCAGCCTGGACCCTCGCTGCCCTACCTATCTAGTGTTAGTTGTCTGTCTCAGGCTCGTGCCGACCCTCTTCCCTCCATCGCAGTTAGCCAAGTGCTGTAGCTGAAGCATGGGCTGTCACAAGCAAAGTGCACCCCGCAATAAGCTAAATGGTGGGGAAGATTGCAAGCTGTAGCTGCCCCCCCCCCCCTCACCCTGGTCTGTCAGTGGTGAGCTGCCACCCCTGCGAGCGAAGCTTGACCTCGGAGCTGTTCAGCACTGGCCCGTGTTATGGATTTTTGATGTTTTTGCTTGTGATTGTCTTCGACTGACGGCGGTACTGCGTTAAAGACAAATATTTATTCATTCAGGTACTCCGCAGGATCCGTGACGAGGAGACTTTTTTCCTTACTTCCCCATTGGCTATTCTGCTCTGCGCTATTGGCTCCTCGCTCTCGCATCGAACCATTCAACGCTCTGTGGCTGAGTGTGGTAACTATTGTGGGCTTGCTCTGCAGCTCAGAACTGAAACCATTGATTGATAGGCACCGCCGTCCGGTGGCTCTGGGCACTACCTTCCTGGCTTTTGGCATCATTTAAGAGTCCGCTCATCTGCAGACATCGCCTCACCTCAATACCTCATCACCTTGCTTCACTCTGCCTGGCCTCGTCTTCAACATCACACACATACTTGCTCAAGTGACCAGCATCCAAAATGGCTGCCCCCGCGGAGAAGACCCTGAAGGACCTTAGTGGAAAATGGACCCTTGTGAGTTGCTGCATTCCCCTCCTTTGGACTTTCCCCCGCCATAACATGTTGCACGTCATGGCGCAACGGTCTCCTCATGATTGCTACCAGGCTACCCCTCCACCACCACATTCACTGACCCTTCCCGGCATTGGCTAACCACTTCATTCCAACCAGAACTCAACCCTGTCTGAGAGCTCTGATCCTGTTCTTAAGCTCCAGGGTATTGGCTATGTCGTCCGTACCGGCATCGCTTACGCCACCATCACCATCGACGTCAAGCAATATGAGGCGACTCCCAAGCCCCCCAACGACAAAAGCGACGACATCGTCACCCACATCGACATCACGCAGTCCGCCTCCAAGCTGAGCAACACGCAGGAGAACCGGTGTCTCGACAACACATTCCGCGACCATACAGATTGGCTCTTCGGCTCCGTCAAAGGCCGAACCACGTGGGTCAGCGCCGACGAGGTCGAGGATGACTTCCTCAAGGCGGGCTGGCTCAACGAGGGCGACGGCAAGAACCTGATCATGAGCCACGTCGAGAGTGTGGACAATGGCTGGATTGCACAGCAGATCTGGGGCTTCCGGTTGCTCGATAAAGATAGGCACTACTGCCGACGCATTGTCCTCACAAAGGGAACAGAGAGGGCTGCCATTCAGCTCGTGTACGACTGGACCCCGTAGAGGGGTTTCAACTACTGGACATTCTGCTTAGGTCTTTTGATGAGTGAACAAACGTTAACACAGAGGCGAGTTCACTCCGTCACCGATCCACAAACACTGAGATTGTTCTACTTTTCACTGGAGGAGATGAATGGGCTGCTCCCGTGAAACATGCAACCTACTTATTCATTCACCCTTATAATAGCAATAAACATTACCAACATTGTTACATTGATGAGCCTTGACGGTCCACTATGTTGAAAGCGGATTTTCTCCAGCTGTGGTAGTTGATGATTCGGTGCCCATTGGACCTAAATGATGCTGGTGTCGTGACGAATTACAGACTGTGACGCCAAGAAACCGTCTTTCCCGATACCCTGTCTAGTTCCTCCAACGCCCGTGATGCTTTGCATTGTGTTATTGCGATGCTCAGTTATTTCATTTTTCTCTCCGTTTCTCTCATTCAGTATACCAGTGTTCCCTTGCCATCCCTGATCATAAAATTCGTAGTTTCTTTCTCTCTCCCATCACCGCTTTTTTTTTTTTTTTAAGCGGGCCTCCTCTTGACAAACTCCTCGAGGTCCTGAACGGTGGCGACGCCGAGGACGAAGCGGCGGTTCTCGTCGGTGACGACGGCAAACTCCTCCTTCCAGGCAGAGCCCTCGGGCTGACCGCCGCGGAAGAATTCCTCAAGCTCCTCAAGGGGCGTGTCCATGGTGATGACGCGGTACTTGCGGCCGCGGCGCTGGAAGCGAGTCATGGCGGCGGACAGCTGGTCGCCCGAGGAGAGCTTGCCCGACTCGAGCAGCGACTGGAGGTGGGGGATGGAGATGTAGCCCAGGAGGGCGCGGTTCTCGGCGTCGACAATGGTCAGGTGCGTGTAGTCGCGCTCAAAGGCAGACTGGACGGCGACGGAGATGGAGTCAGATGGGTTGAGGGACAGGGCGGCCGGAGGGTCGAGGTCTTGCACGGTGGCCTGGAGGGCGGGAGAAGAAATAAGATGCGATCAGTTTCTGGCGAAGGGCTAAAAAACGAAGGGGGCAAACGGCGGGAATAGGCAAAGGTCAAAATGTCAAATGTCAAATGTCAAATGTCAAATGTCAGCTGTTTTCAACAAAAAAAACTTACCCCGCGGTATCGAGACGACCAGCCAGTGACGGCGGGGACCGAAGGAGTGGCAGAAGCAGTAACGGCAGCCATGATGAAGATTTTGCGTGGGTGGTTGTTTTTGGAGAGCTTCGGTACTTTGAACGACGAGGTGTTGCAGAGCGTGCGAGGCCAACAGCGACACCAAAAGAAAGTGAGGCCTAGTTCAATGGGCGGTGATGATTGACTCAAAGGCGGGCAGAATGCACGTCAGGGAGAAAATGGTGGGGCACTAGAACCTGAACTACCCGTCATCAGGTGCAGTGAGGGGCGGCGCCTGGGGGAGCTTGGCCTAGAGGAGCCGACGGCGCGGCGAAAACTCGCCCTGCTCCGCTGCGAAGGTTTCACTTACATGATGAAAAGCTGCCAAGGTTGGAGAGGGCAATGCAGTCCTTGGAATAATTGTCAGTTCAACACTTTGTCACACGGGACCCTTGCAAAAGGTCGATGGGCCTTGGGATTTTAGTCCAAAGTAAGCAATAATATTACCTAAATAATTACGTTTATCTAAAGATCATTCCTTAGGTTTCTTCTTCTTCTTCTTTGGATGACCAGTCATTACCTCGGATAGTAAATGCGATGCAGAAGTAGGCCTGTGACAATCCCTCAACGGCTGGCTTGTTAGTGTTTCCAAAAATAAAGGAGCCCCCCGACTTTAATGCGAAAGCAGATCCAAAGGCACGCGTCAATGTCTGTTGAACTGTTTAATTTCTTACAAGACTAGTAAAAAAATCAATTCATGTCTACTCGGGTGCGACGTCATCTTGACTCCAGCTTCCCCCCATCTGCCTGGTCGAGTACGTACTCTCCATCACCAAACACGTCTGGAGTAAGCGACCGTCAACTTGGCCAGTCGGGCTCCCTCAGTTCTTAAATCCGAGAAGCTGGGGGAGCTCACCTTGTGACACAACTTCCAGATCCGTATCTTACCAGCCATCTCCTGCGCTGTTTTCCCTTCGAGTATACTTATCATCTTCGTCGTCGCCGCGGCTATTGGCTTCGAATCCGAGGTGAGCTGCCTTCTTCCATTGCCTCACGGGTGGTGTTCCATTCGTCGACGTCATCTTGAACGAGCAAGTCACGCGAGCTGTGTGATTGCGATGCTTCCTTCAGCACTCTCCCCGAACCCCATTCTGAGAGAAGATTTCGTCCTACCAAAACTCTCTCGCGATGCCGCATTGTCGAGGCATGGCGTCCAGCATTCTATAGATCAATTGATATTTCCCAGTCGCTCACTTGCAGCTGACTCGATATCCCAGTCGCTCTCAGATACCTACTAACATCGTCGCAATTGCACAATGTTGCCCCTGCACCCGCCTCTAAGCTCCCTTCCGTCCTCTGTCTACAGCGGCGGGCGAACTCCTTACCAGGCTCGCACCGAACTATATAGCGCCTACTCCATCGTTGATGAAGCTAAGAAGCTCAGCGAGGAGGCAGCGCGCGAGGTCGAGAAGGCAAGCGCAAAGGCGCAAGCCAAAACTGGCAAGATCGAGCTCTACTCCTCACAGTACTATGCCGCTTGCACATTTGGCGGCTTGATGGCCTGTGTAAGTCTCAATTGGCACTCGCTCCTCAAGGAAACCTGTCCATGAAAGTTCCATTATCTTGCTGACGCCAGTGCCATACCACTAGGGCCTTACCCACGCCGCCGTGACTCCCCTGGATCTCGTCAAGACCCGTCGCCAAGTCGACTCGAAGCTGTACACCAGCAACTTCCAGGCCTGGGGCAAAATCTATCGAGCCGAGGGCGTCCGGGGCATCTTTACCGGCTGGAGCCCGACCCTTTTCGGATACAGCGCTCAGGGAGCCTTCAAGTATGGTTGGTATGAATACTTCAAGAAGACGTACTCGGATATGGCGGGCGAGGAGGCAGCGTACAAATATAAAACAGGTTTGTACCTGGCCGCCTCCGCCTCCGCCGAGTTTCTTGCCGACATTGCCCTCTGCCCGTTCGAGGCTGTCAAGGTCCGCATGCAGGGCAGCATTCCCAACCCGTACCGCGGAACCCTCCACGGCATCAGCACCGTCGTCGGCAAGGAGGGTGTCGCCGGCTTATACAAGGGCCTGTATCCGCTGTGGGGCCGCCAGATTCCGTACACAATGATGAAGTTTGCGTCGTTTGAGACCATTGTCGAGATGATCTACGACCGTCTTCCGGGACAAAAGGACGACTACGGCAAGGCTGCTCAGACAGGTGTCTCATTCACTGGTGGATATCTGGCTGGCATTCTGTGTGCCATCGTGTCTCACCCCGCCGACGTCATGGTCAGCAAGCTGAATGCCTACCGAGAGCCCGGCGAGGCGTTTGGCGGTGCCATGGGCCGCATCTACAAGGACATTGGCTTTTCCGGGTTATGGAATGGGCTCCCAGTACGAATCGTCATGATCGGCACTCTGACTGGTCTCCAGTGGATGATTTATGTAAGTCAACCCATCAAGGCCCTGTTGGCGAGGGAAACCGCGGTAAGTGGATATTTCCAAGCGCTAACATCATCGGACAGGACTACTTCAAGATTTTTATGGGTTTCCCAACTACTGGCGGTGCTCCGCCGCCTGCTGAAAAGAAGTGAAGCAAGACATTGGGCACTGAGGCAGTCGGAGGGTGGTGAACATGTCAGCCGAGAGGAACTTTCTGATTGCTCGAGGAGAGATTTTATGGCGTCAACTTGTCCCTAAGTCTCACAACTTATCGGGAACAAGGTTCTGCGTAAGCAAGTGGCTAGATATCAAGAGAGAAACACGAACGATATACCTACCTATCGCGGCCTATTTATTTCCTGTGCGCAACCCGTCGTCAAAAGTGCCAATAGTCTTGATAACAGAGCGGGTCCGGCCGTCGGGATTAAATTCCCGTACCTCCAGGCACAGTACGGGTGTGTGAATGAGCTCCGAGCCCTCCGGATCATTTGTCAGAGCCCCCATCTCTTTGAACACGGCCAGTAACGATTCGTTGTCGGCTTGGAACCTAGCTACGAGATGGTGGCTCGCGATTTCCCGCCCCAGGTGGGACGAATGGCGAGAAACCCGCATGGTCCTGGCTTTTTGGCCTTCGACCAGTCAATGAAATCGAGCGGCAGCCTCGGGAGAGCCCGCAAGGGAACATCCATGCGTCTGCAGCGAGAGCAGCCCCATTGCGATTCGGCAACTAAAGAGGCGGCGTCGTGTTTCACCATTTCCCGGAAACACAGCCAAGGCTTTCGTCATAGTCACCCTTTTTCGTCAGCCCCGAGGGAAAAAAAAATACACTCCATCATCAACTCTCCTAGGGGAAGTTGAATCGCCGCCCCGGAAAGGAGGATGGCCAACAAGATATTGATGACGAATACAAGAAAAACTAAGACTCACCATTGCGGCTGGCTGTGACGCAACTTGGGGTGTGAGGGGGTGTCAAAGATGAGCCAGATGTGAATGTGTGGATGCCCCTAGGATCATCGTGGTTTGGATCCTATGTCATGATCGATTCGCAGCCAGAATAAGTCTTCTTCAGGGTGAACTAACAAATCAATACGCTGAGGCATTGTCCCTAAACTACTCAGTCGTGTATTATTAGTGAATAGGCCGCGGGGTTAGGCGAGATTCTGATAGGCCTTATCTGCGGGCTATTGCGATGCTCGCGGTGTTCTCTAACACGGCTTCCAAAGCTTCCAAGTGTATCGAGCCAGGGTGTGTCCTCAGAGTAATCAATCGGTCACCGAAAGCGGTCACTTTTCGTCATGGTACATGAAGGCGGGGAAGCCAGTTGCGCTTGCGTGCGTTTAAGCGGGTGTGATAATCAGGTGGTGTGTGTGAGAGGAGGATGAACCTGCGCTAACGCACATGACGTTGTTCCAGAACAATGCCAAATGGACACACTACGGGACGAGGGCAAAAAAAGCAAGCATGCCACATTTATAGCGCAAGTCTGCAGGGCAAAAGGCTTCGTTGCATAACGCCCTGAATAGCGCCACGCATAACGGGGCCAGTTCACCGGCGCCATCACACGAAGGCGGGGCTCGCTTCACTGGAGGGAAACGTTGGCTCAGGTCGGTGAAGCTGGCGATGCCGAACCATTTGCAGAGGACGCGCCATGTCGGCTCGCGGCACCCATAAATAGGTCACATGGTCACATCAGAGATCGCTGGCAAACGAGGACGATTTGGTCGGAGTCCCAGCCACGGGACCAGAAGCCACGCGGTAGCAGCAGCAGCGAAGAAATGATTCACGGAGAGTCGGGCAGGCGGGTAGGCGGAATATTAGCCAGGATGCGCCTTTGGCCATACTTGGAGATGTGCGAAGGCGTAGATGGGCTCGACAACGGACCGACTAGGCGCGGGAGGATGCGTGTGATAGGATACCGCCCTCGTGGTTGGGAACCTGGGGCCAAGTGATTGGTGATGTGAGCAGGTTACTGGGACGGAGTGCGCGAAGCAACCCCACATGCTGTCGCTATGTCGCATCATGTTGGGCGGAGAGGGATGGTGAGCAGAGGCGGGGGAATGGATCATGTAGCTGAGGCATAACGTTGCCAGCTCTGGGGATGTATGGTGCGTGATATGCCATGGGATGCTGCACCATCCCCGCGCTTGTATCAGAGATGGAATTGATCCAGCAGCTCATGGGACGTTTGGGGGACTCGTCTCAAACAATGGTCGCTCACAGGTTTGCTATGCCTTTGAAGAGCCGCAAATCAGCCTGGGCCTTCTTGAGGAATATGCTCAGGCCCAGAACAGTGGTCAACTGCCTACTCGGGCACAGTGGTCCAGCCCATGGGCGTCAGAAGCGGCTCGAGGTACAGCACAGCTGGGGATGCAAGGACCAGGATGATACGGGGCCTACTTCCCTAGATGGTGTGCCTGGCCGCGACCTTGCTAAGATGGGACTCGATGAGGAGCACACGCTCGCCTTGCCTTTTCAGTACAAATTAGGCGCATACTCCTGGTACACCCGATGTCTGGCGAGACTTCCCGAGTGCTAAACTAACTACATGAACCAGATCGAAAAGAATGGAACAGTGAGAAAAAAACCAAGGGTAGGAAAAAACTAGAGACCTGAGACTTACAGAGAGTACTATGATGCTCTAGGTGGTACCGCCAACCTCCTTGATCGGCTAAAGTGCACTCCTGAATGGGTTCCTCTTACCTGGTCAAGACCCTGGACGATCTATGCTCTTCTCTGGGGGATCTCCATCGTTAGGGGTTTTGAGTTTTTATGCTGTACTTGCGATTCGCTTTGCTAAGCCTGACTACAGCTGCGTTCTCGATCGACACACTCGGTTTCGTAAGTGATGACAATTCGCACATTGAGATCATCAACGGAGATAGCTTATGTCCACTACAAACTACCATTGCGGAAAAAAAGAAGAAGAAAAGGATGTGCAAGGACAAGGACACGTGCCGTTTTGGACGCTGGCCCCAAGCCCATCCGCGCCAATTTGATTGAGAGAATGTGTCCGAGTTGGCATCCAAAGACTGCCGTGCCGCAACGGCGGTCTTGGCTAGATCCGACGGTCGAATGGCCAAGTTGTCGTCCCTGTCTGGGTCCCGGCTAAAGTCAGCCCCCCGACGCCTTCGGCAGCAAGAGACTCTAAATCCATCATCGCTTGGCTGCCATCGTGTGGCACCGTTGGTTGCATGTCGCTGTATATGCAGTTTGACTCGCGCGGCCACGTTACCTTGCCTACTCGGGGTAGCAGGTTTGGCGGCGGTCGGATCCAGTTTCTAGTCGTTGGCGATGTGGTCCCGATTCCGTATCGGTGGTGTGCTGCAGGCGGTGCTTTATTTCCCGCTGCGGCGCCACAGGTTTGGGTAAGACGAAACGGTGCCTCCTGTAAGATAGATGGCGAAAGGGTGTGCGATGCGAAGGGGCAAACAAAAAGTACTGCCATTGACAACCTGGGGATGGCCGCTTTTGGTGTGTCGCTTGTTCAATGTCCTTGCTGGCTGTCAACTCCAGGTACAGTACAACCAGGTAACCCACCAACCCACCCCTCGATTTGGCCCCATCCTTCGGCTCGGAAACTGTCAATCTACTGCAGTTGTGCCTCTAGCCGCTGCGACTGCAACCTAGCTCGTCTGGCGACGGTGCGGTTCCTGCTGATGGCTGCTTCCTCGCGAGCATCACATCGGGTTCGTCCAATCCTGCCCGCCCCCCATGCCTGCCCCATGCCCATCCATGCTTAACACCCTGCCTCGCGTCTCTCTCGTTTGGTCTGTCGACTACTCGCATCCATGCCGGCGCCTCGTGGCCAGGTCTCTCAGTCCTCGCCGTCAACTGTCGACCCGGCCAATGGGTTCGTCGCCCGCCTGGGCCCGATGGAACCACCGCCCGACGACCTTCCCAGACGTCTCCATCCTGAACCACTGCGGTGCCCCCCACCACACCACCCATCTCCACTCTTGACCTTCTCCGCTCAGGCGCTCCGCTCCACCTGCGAGTTTCCTCGACTGGGAGCTCCTCCACTAGTTGGCACACTCAGCAGCCCGGCCGCCTGGATTACGCTGCCAAGAGCCAAAGGTACGGTCTTGGGCTTTCCCTGCCCTGGATAAGTCTTGTTGATGTTTTTCCCCCTTGGCCTTGTTTTGTTGGGGAGCGTTCGGTGTTCGGTACAATCTCTGCCCGTTCCCACACGCGGCACAGTATCAGTAGTTTCGTGCAATGCAGTCGAATGCTCCTCGTCGCTCCTCTAACTGCTACCACCCCAGACAGAGCCTGGGGAGGGTTCTCTTGTCGGGGTGGCCCACCATTATCCACTCCTCGCTGGGGGCTGCCCGGGCAAACTGGGGTCGGCGCCTCCCATTGCGTCGTCCATGGGCAGTAGACTGCAGCCCACTCTGCAACTGCTGCATCCCCGTCCCAGCAGGGAGGAAGGGGAGGCAGGTCTCTTGGCTCTTGTCGAATCTCGAATGGTAGTCTCGCCTGGGTCGAGTCCGAGCAAGCCTACTGCATTCTGCGCCAGAGCCCTCCGTGTTGTGCTATGGCCACCCCTTAATCGGCCAGCATCGCCCGAAACCAACACACTTTTTTCCCCAAAAATAAGATACGGACTCCTGCTTTGCCTCGTCCTGCACCGCCTTGCCTGGCCAGAGCACAGGGCGCTACGACGCCTTGCCTCCCGATTCTCCATCCCGGGGCAAAGGTGTGAGCGGAGGTACCGATACGTTGCGCTAGACGTAGGCAGGTACAGAGTATGCCACCACCACACCAACTGTAACACCCACTATTCCCAGTAGCCTCCCTCCCCCCGGCCCCCCAAAGCCCCCTCCTCCCCCAGGTTCGAGCCTGGAGTCCTAGACGCTCCAAAGCAGGCCATCGCTCTCCCGCCACCACCTACGCACACCTACCTACCTACCTGCTGCTACATCAGCCTGCGACCTTTAGCTCTCTTCTCTTTTTGCGCATCCTCCTCCTTGTTGCTCTCTCCCTCCGACATTTCCTCCTCTCGTCTCCCGTCGCTCATCCTGCGAGCCCAAAACGTTCAACCGTCCCCGAATCCCTCTCTGCCCTCGGCGCCATTCGCTCATCCGTCGCCCGCCTACACCATTAGCCCGTTCCAGCGCCCATCGCGTCCCACGCCACGCCCTCCGCCGTGGGCAATTCAGCGACCGAACCACTTCGCATTGTGGTTTCCCCAAAGCCTGCGTGCACGTTTCTTCTTCGCAATCCGCCCTCGACTCGCTTTCGCATGACACCCAATCCCAATTGCGACCTTTCCCGCTGAGCTGGTGCCGTCCAGCTTCTGTGGTCGGCCGTCCGACTCCGTCTCCAGCTCAGTTCGGGCTCCCGCTTTCAACCCCGACGACACCCCGACCACGCCGAAATGGCCAGCTTCTTCAACAAGATCAAGGGCTCTGGCACGGTACGTCGCCACCCCCTCCCCCCTCCCCCAAGCCCCCCAGAAGCCCGCGACCACGATGCTCGATCCCGACCGTCTCCATCATTTTGCGCAGAGCCTTGCGACCGTTACTGACAAAATGCCGCTCCGCTAACAGGCCTCTACGACACCGTCCAAAGATGCCCTCGCCAAGAAGAAGGAGGAGCCTGTGCTCGACCTCACTCCTCTAGAAAAGATGCTGCAGAATGCCGGCCCTTTGCGAGACGACGGCACTGACAGATTCTTTGGCCTTGAAAACGTATGTCCCCCAGTCGCCCTCTACCTCAATCGTCATGAGCACTGTTGACCTAACTTGTCGCCTAGTTTGGAAATACATGGTATGAAGCCAACGCGCGTGCCGTTTCCGTGGACCTACTGACCTAGCCTCCAGTTACTGCAATTCCATCGTCCAAGCCCTCTTCTATTCGGACACTTTTCGCGAGAACGTCATAAACTATCCGTCACAATCCCCCTCCGACACACCGAACGGCACTCAGCCCAAAGTGAACGTCACGATCAGACCTCCTCCCCCTCCAAATCCCGCCGCACAGCCCCCCGGCAAGCAGAAGGGCCTCAGCACGGCCCAGGTGATCAAACAGCGACAAGCCATAAATCAACAATTGCCTGGCCAAGTTGGCCTACGGCCTGAGGACAAGCCTGATACTCCTGAATACAAAAAGAAGCAGGCCATGCTCAAGGGTCCTATTCTTGAGCTAGCACAGGAAAATGCTGCAGCATACGGGATGGAAGAGTGCACGTTCACAGGGCTCAAGGATATATTCCTGGCCCTCCTCGAGAGCAGCACTCGCACGGGAGTTTTGAGCCCTCAGAGATTTCTCGAGATCTTCAAGCGCGACAATGAAATGTTCCGAAACTCGATGCACCAGGACGCACACGAATTCTATGGTCTCGTGCTGAATGATGTCATCACCAATGTCGAGGCCGCTGCTCGGAAGATGCTCCAAGCAGATGACGGACTCAAGAAGTCGGTGGAAAACGCGTTGGGATCCGCCCTAGTAAATGGCACAGGTGCCCAAACACCAGGAACCGGATGGGTTCATGACATTTTTGAGGGTGTGCTGACCTCGGAAACCAAATGTTTAACATGCGAGACAGCATCGCAGCGCGATGAGACATTCCTCGATCTTTCGATCGACCTCGAAGAACACTCATCTGTCACATCATGCTTACGCAAGTTTTCGGCGGAAGAAATGCTTTGTGAGCGAAACAAATTTCACTGTGACCACTGTGGTGGTCTTCAGGAGGCGGAAAAGAGAATGAAAGTGAAACGGCTGCCGAAGATCCTCACATTGCACTTAAAGCGCTTTAAGTACACCGAGGACTACAGCCGATTACAAAAGCTCTTCCACCGTGTTGTGTACCCCTATCACCTCCGCATGTTCAATACTACAGAGGACGCGGCCGATCCGGATCGCCTGTACGAGCTGTATGCGGTGGTGGTCCACATCGGCGGCAACGCCTATCACGGTCACTACGTCTCCATCATTAAGACCAAAGATCGCGGCTGGGTTCTGTTCGACGACGAAATGGTCGAACCTGTAGACAAGCACTTTGTGCGTAACTTTTTCGGTGACAAGCCGGGAATGGCCACTGCCTACGTTCTCTTCTACCAAGAGACGACCTTTGAAAAGGTCAGGGAGGAGCAGGAGAGAGAAGGCATGGAAGAGGTCAAGCTTGCCAATGAGGCAGCCAACCTAGCCCAGGACAACAGCGACAAGTCCGATTCAGTGCCACTGAAGCGGCAAATGACGCAGCCTACATCTCCTATTCATGAGCAGGAACCGATGCCCGGCTTAGCTCACGCAACCACAGCCCCCCCAGTGCCCTCAACAATACCAGCCATCCCGGAGGTACCCGTTCCTCAGATTCCCGTGCCGGTAGCGAACGGCATTCGAAGAACCGAGACGTCAAAGGAGGATACGAAAACAAAAGAAGAGAAGAAACGCGAGAAGAAGCAGCGCGAAGCGGCCGAAAAGGCAGAGAAGCAAGCCGAAAAGGAAAGGGAGAAAGAAAGAGAGAAACAGGCTAAGCTGGACGAAAAGAAGCGACGAGATGATCAGGTCAAGGCCGTACAGGCACGGCGAAGCGAACAAGACGAGCTCCACAAGGTCCTCGAGGCCAGCAAAAAGACGGCAGCACAAGAGGATGACCAGAGGAAGAAGGAAAATGGCACAAGCCACTCGAGTTTCTTGGACCGGTCAAAACGCGGCAGCAAATCAATGTCCAAGAAAAGCTTCAGCCTCTTCCACCACAAGGATAAAAGTACAGCGCAGGCCATTAACGGGTCGCAAAACGGCGACGGCGGCGACAAGCACGAGAAACTCAAGGACCGTCTCAGCTTCGGACTGGGGCGGAAAAAGAGCGCAAACGTGCTTTCATCAACATAGGCCCATCTGTGTGATAACATGCGTTATTTTTGAAAGGGATATGTGAATATTTGCCAAATATGGCCTCGATTCTTATGTGGATGATGGATGGCAGGATATACATTTTCGATGTTTTTTTTTACCACATTGTGCAGGGAAAACCAGGGACGGAGCACACAGCATCAGAAAGCGCATTGTTGTTGGCTTATTCCCTTCTTGTAACCATTTCTTGTTGCAGATGATGTCGTTTTGGGATGGCCATGTGCTTTTTTTTTTCTTTACACCACGTCTTGGAGTCGGGGCATGAAAGACAACTTTTGGCTTTGGAACAATGTGACGTGCAAAGGACATAGTGGAGGTTGAATTAATCGTTTGGAGCGATATTTCTCCTTAATGGGCAATTGTGCGCTACTGCGTCACCGAGGTGGCAGGATTATATATCGCAGAACCGTGAGCCAAGCGTCATGTGTTGCTGGCTACCGGGTTCGGGATGAGGATGAAAATAGCAGCCAGAACTTGACCTTGCATCTTTTCCTGTTTCTCTCCCATAAGCTGTAAAGCTATGCTCCAAACAAAAAAACCGACAAGAAACCCGCGCACCGCTAGCCATAAATCATTTCATAATACGCAACGCCAAAGATGCCGAAAGGTGTATGTCGTCCGTGTCTTTTTCGGTCCTTCATGTTCGTCCTGCGAGATGCCAGCGGCCCCCCTTCTTAACCCAGAATAAGCTCGTAAAGGATGATGGCTCCGTTGAAGAATATCAGAGGCACTATATCGCAAACAACATTTGTTAGCAATCCCTAGCTGGCGCGTTGTTCCTTCATGTTGAACATGCAGGCGTGTGTGTGGCGGGCACGTACTTCGCATCAGGGTTCGAACGCTGGCGATGAGGTGGATCACCTTTGCCTTGATGCTGGCATCGGCGCCGGAGCCAAAGGCAGGGTCGTAAGAAGCGGGCGAGAGGTTGACTAGAGCCAGGACAGAGTCAGAATAGAGGAAACCAATTGGTTTTTTCTGCTTTGCGCCAGGCGCAAGGGGGAGCCAAGGAGGAGCGTACTGCGGGCGAGGAATCGATCTTCAGACAGAATGGCGACGGCGTTGATGAGGAGCTGTCTCGAGTGTTATCAATGGGCTCTAGGGGACGGCAAAAGGGCCACGGCGGTTGGTTATGCGTACGACAACAACTAGCTATGGGGTTAGCAAGGGCGGCTCACGGGGGGATAAGGGAGAGAAGGAGCAAATTCACATACTGTAGATGAGGTTACCAAGGAAGAGCATGGCGGGCAACGGTATGTCGTTACGCGACACGAGCGGAGAGAGCGAGGGGAGGGCACGGCGTTGCGAGTTGCAGGTGCAAAGGGACAACAGAGCTGAGAGAGGCCGTCGATGACATGTGGTAACAACTATCACTTCCACTCAACCTACGTATAGCGCCTCTCCGCCCTCCCGGGGGGGGCGTGTGGCATCAGCTGCGGGCCACGTTTGGTGTGCGCGGGGGATTGGTTGAGCCGATCCGATGGGGGGGGGCCGCGCGCACCCCCCCTTCCGCGCCATTCGGAGGGAAGCTCGACCAGTGGTTTCACTAACTGGCGCCGCTTGTGCCAGGGAGATAGCTTACACGTAAACTCAACGACGACATATATATGACGACGCCACCGGTGTCTTTGCTGCACGTTTGATTTCTGAGGAACATGGGACTCGTGAAGCTGAATTGATTTCTTTTTCGTGTATTCCGCCGTCATTGACTTTCTTTTCCCGGTCTGGCTTCAGTGTGCACCCGGTTCAAACGTCATTGGAGCTCTGAGCAGCCAGCTCATCCATGCTCTCACTGAGCTGAGGCTCTCACCAACCACGCCGCGTCTCCCAAGGTGCAGCAGCATAATCGCAAAGATGAAGTCCTTAGGTATGCCCTTGGTCCGTTTGTCTTGTTCAATTACAACACCCAAACTGACCCGGCCTCTTCACAGATCTCCTGCTCGGCGGCCTGCTCTTCGCAGTGCCCCTAGTCCACCTCATGGCTGCTCCCTACACCAAGGTCGAGGAGTCGTTCAACATGCAGGCCACTCATGACATTCTCGTCTACGGCACTCCAACCAGAGGCGACATCTATGACCGCCTCTCGCACACCTACGACCACTTCACCTTCCCCGGTGCCGTGCCGCGCACCTTTCTAGGCGCCGTCCTCCTCGCCGGCGTCGGCCAGCCAATTGTGAACCTCGTTGGCTTCCAGCACGCCCAGTTCGTCGTCAGGGCCCTCCTGGGCTCTGCAAACGCCCTGGCTCTCCTAATCATGGCCAGGAACCTCCGAAGGGCCTATGGAAGGGGCGTTGCCAACTGGTGGGTTGTCATGGTGGCTGGCCAGTTTCACGTCAACTTTTACCTGACCCGGACGTTGCCCAACATGTACGCATTTGGCCTGAGTGAGTCTGACCTTGTTCGTTCGTCTTCAACTATGCGCATGAACTAACCAGAAGTGATGCTTTAGCAACACTCGCCTCTGCGTTCCTGCTCCCTCAGGACAACCCCCGTAGAGCTGCTGTCCGCCAGAAGCAGGCCCTCGCCCTGCTGATTCTGGCTGGCGCCATCTTCCGCTCCGAGATTGCCATCCTCCTCGCCACCACGACGCTCTACCTTCTGGTCACCCGTCGTGTGAATCTCTTCTCCATCATCCCTTCCTGCATCGGATCCTTCTTTGGCGCCCTTCTTGTCTCTGTGCCTATTGACTGCTACTTCTGGCAGACGCCGCTCTGGCCTGAACTCGCCGGCTTCTACTTCAACGCTATCCTCGGCTCCTCGTCCGAATGGGGCGTCTCTCCCTGGCATTACTACTTCACCTCGGCTCTGCCGCGCCTTCTGCTGAATCCTCTTGCCCTGCTGCTCATAGTCTTTGCGCTCTTCCAGCCGGGCGCCTCCCGCTCTGCTCAATCTCTCATTGTACCTAACCTCCTCTTCGTCGCAATCTATTCAATCCAGCCGCACAAGGAGGCGCGCTTCATCTTCTATGCCGTCCCGGCCCTAACTGCCGCCGCCGCCCTCGGTGCCAACTACATCTCCTCGCGCGCCTCCAAGTCCTTCTTCTACGGCGCCGCCTCTCTCGTCCTTGCCGTCTCAGTCCTCGCCTCCTTCATCGCAAGCCTGGGGATGCTCCTCATCTCCTCCCTCAACTACCCCGGCGGCGAGGCCCTCTCGCACTTCCAGACAATTGCCCGCAACGACCCAGCGCCCGTCGTCAAGGTCCATGCCGACGTCCTCACCTGCATGACCGGCCTGACCCTCTTCGGTCAAAACCCGCAAGGCCTGCCCCTCGCCCTCGACCTCCCAGAGGAAACGTCCGACGGCCCCGCCATTGTCTTTGACAAGAGCGAGTCCAAGAATCAGTACGATTGGCCGAGCTTCTGGAAGCGTTTCGATTATATCCTCATGGAGGATGCTTCCAAGGCCCAGGGCCGCTGGCAGGTCATGGGCGTCATCCAGGGGTACAACGGCATCGAGCTTCTCAAGCCGAGCAGCCAGCCCGCGAGCAGCGACATTGATTCCGAAACAGGCGGCAAGATTGTTGGGCTGGGCGCTCAAGTAGGCGCTGTTCGAGACTTTGTGCGCAAGTACACAGGCGGGTGGTGGATTGGCCCGCGAATGTCGCCTCGCATCCATATTCTCAAGCAGATCCGCACTCCCTAGATATATATATATAGCCTCACATGTGTAGTTGGCGAACGCCTTTGTACCATCACTTGTAAAAGAAAAAGATATTACTACCAACTTTTGACTCTTTTTTTTTCTGTGCCTCTAGTCTGCATTTGCATGAGGTTTAAAGAGGTACAACACTGAGCGTAATCTCCAAAAGCCGCCCTTGGCCATCCATCCTTATCCATCCCATCCATCCACCCCGGCCGCATTCCCAAAACGTAAAGCCACACCAAACGAGAAAAAACCGTGACCAGCAAAAAATATCAGTTAAAAAAACAAGGGTCCGAAGATTGGGGGGGCGACCTCCCAGGCTATCATCCCCCTTTGGTTCCCACAGCCCAACGCCATGTAGTCTCCTATGCGTTCCCATCCAGAAGTAGTAGTTGAGTCCCCGCCAAAAAGTTTCTGGATCCATAGACAACACCAGGCAGACAAGACATCCATCAAAACGAAAAGGGCGACCAACAGTTGGTCATAAAGACATTGAACACAGTCAAACCAGTCCTCGGTAATCCAAATTCCATGGAGTAAACTCCTTCATTCATTCCATCCAAGCATCCCATTCGTCCGTTTGTTCATACAGGTCCCAATTCCGGCAAGCGAACTGAGCCAACGCCGTTCTGTTGAATCCTTGGGGCCATGCAGGGCTTGTGTCATAAGTGCAGGCTGATGCATATCGTACAAAAGCGTCGAGGTTCAGTGTAGTGTTAAGGCTCCGAGACTCTAGTTATACGCAAATCGAGTCCTTATTATGAGTACTTCCTTACTCTTGCGCCGTCTCGCTTCCTTCAGACTCGGAATCGATTTCTTCAACTTCACCATCGTCCGAGTCATCGCTGCTGATGCTTGGTAGCTTGCCGTACTTCTTCTTGTACTTGTCAAGTTGCTTTTGCTGGTGGAGGAAGTGGTTTAGTACTGAAGACATGGGGCCAGCGAGGTCCTCCAGAGCACTGAATACTCCGCCGCCAACAGCGAGGTGCCGCATTGTCAAGGTTGAGATGCAAGTCTAGGCAGAGTTGTTAGTTAAACCAAAATCAATATGTAAGGGACGTGCTTGGCCACATACCTCTATCCGGCAAACTTGATGCTCCATAAAATTCATCAAAAATCTATCAGTGAATTCGTTTCCTTGTTGTTTCATTCTGTCCAGCATCTCCGTCTCAGGCGCTTGAAGGCCGGGTCCGTCGACTCCCTCCAAGCTGCTGCACAGCATCTCGAGGCGCAAGCTGATGTGCCACAGCGTCCAGATCATCTCAGTATCAAAGCTGAGTTCGCTTGGTCCTACAGGCGCCGCCTTATCCGTTCCATCCTCACGCTGCTGGTGGGTCTCAATTCGACCAGCCAGGGCATGTGGGTAAAGCGAGTAGACAACTTCGGGATTCTCAAGACCCTTGAGCTTCCTCTCACCCATCTCCTTTACTTCAAAGCCCTGAGATGTGAGAGACCTGAGGTCCTTTCGAATCGTGGCCGCGAAACTCTCATCGTCAAAAGCGTCTTCAGAAGAGGATCCATTGCGATCGTTATCCTGGTAGTTCTCAAGACACCTCTGAATTTCGGAAATGAAATCGGTAGAGACAGTGATTTGGCCACCGTCTGCCACGGCCGAGATTCGCGCTGCCTTGTTCACCATGGGACCGAAGTAATCCATTCGACGAGTTACAGGATCCGTCTCGCTCACACAGTCACCAAAGTGAATACCCATTCGCACCGACAATCCCTTAAAGATGAGGGTATTATCCTTGTCAAAGACAGGCTGGCAGTGGACCGAGTTCAGCACTTCTGATGGCCAGGCGACATCCAAAAGCGACATCTGAACAGCAAAAGTCCAGAGCAGCGCAGACGTGGCAGTGGGGAAGGACACCATGAACGCATCGCCTTCAGTCTTGACTTCGTATCCTCCAATCCGACGAAGCTGTCGACGCATGACCTCGTTG
Organism: Calonectria honghensis; assembly: GCA_013403855.1. Taxonomy (NCBI): domain Eukaryota; kingdom Fungi; phylum Ascomycota; class Sordariomycetes; order Hypocreales; family Nectriaceae; genus Calonectria; species Calonectria honghensis. Next base: position 773,988 of record VTGB01000046.1, read on the forward strand.
TGAAGCTTGATAGCCGATCGCATCGCGCTCGGGTGCAGTTCCCACAGGTTGGTAGAGTTCTTGATATCAGTGAAGACGATGGAAACATTGCCAGTTGGCGCAGGAATCTCAGCCTCAAGTCGGTCAAGCGCAGAGTCGAGAACACCACCCTTGCCCTTGCGGCCTCTTCGGGTGATGAGAACTTGAGCAGCATCGGGAATTCCAGATGGGTACAGAGACATGCTGGCGCCGCGATGAAGTCTCGAACGCTCGACTCTCCGCTTCAAATCAGCGACGCTGATCATCATAACCATAAGCTTGCTCGAGGCACCGTACGCGGTTGCAAGGTCACGGAGCTTCTGGGCCGCTCGCATGAGATCTTGACGCTCAGCTCTTGCGATGTCAGTTACCAGACCTGGCGAGAGGTATTCCCAGAGTTCGCGGGTGGCAATCAAGATAATATCATCTTGCTCTCGAATGGTGAAGTTGCTCACATACGGAGCTGCTTGCACAGCCGGCATAAGGTCAACATAGCCAAAAGCCCTCGACACTTGGAGAAGGTCATTCAACCTTCCGTTTCGGGATACCCATCCTCCAGCCTCGCGAATCCTCGTTCGCTCACCGGGCTCCGCAGGATCGTGCTTTCGTGTCAGCATCTTATGGGTACCATCAGTCTGAATCAACATCGCCTGAGCATCGCCAATATTGGCGACGTAGAGTTCTGTGCTCTGCAGATAAACGACAGTAGCAACGCCTCCCGAGTTCAAGTCCTCCTTGGTGAGAATAACTGGTTGGCCAGAGCCCCTGTGTGTCTTCTGTGGACGCTCTTCCGAGTGCTGATAGGCAATTGTGACAAGGTCCTTGTTGAGACCGAGGAATGCGCGTCGCAAGGCATCAGCCGGTGTTTCGTTAGAGCGAGTCTTGAGTGCCTTGAGCTCGAGAGCGAAGATGTGGCCAAAGTTTTCATGAAGATACTTGGCAATCTTAGAACCTCCGCTAGATAAAGCCTGTCCGTCAAACAACCCAAGAAGCATCTCTGTCTCCGAAGAGTTGAATCTGGGCACAACCAAGTCAATGGTCGACAGATGTTCGTGCTTTCCAAGCGTATCCGCCATTCCGTAAGGAAGATGGCCTGCTAATGAGCCGGAGGTACGGACACGTCGATCCTCGCTCTGGTCGGGAATACTAGGTTGAGTAAGAGTAACATCCATCAAACCCAATACCCGCAGATTCAATAGGCGACTGAAATCAGTGTAATCTTCCCGTTGGACCGCGCCAGGTCCGCTGGGGGCTGCCGTCTGTTTGATTTCTAACCGCTTGTTACCAGAGAGATTGAGATATCTGAGGTTGGGGTTGAGGTTCCAGTTCCAATCATAGGGCACATTGGAAATATTATACTTGAGATAGTTGCTTCCACAATCCAAAACCGCCAAGTTCTTTGCCCGCGATATGTCTGCAGGCAGATTGGTAAATCTGTTGCCATTGATGTAGAGAGCCTGGAGGAGACTGGATTCTTCCAAATCATCGGCCGGCAGTGTGGTTAAGGCATTTCCGGAAAGGTAAAGCTCCACGAGCTGGGGCCAGCTCTTGATGGATCGCTGTGGCATATCGCTGATCTCATCATTGTATGCCAGGTTCAGTACTCGGAGTTCTGAGAGAAGCGTAATCTGATCAAACACGTCATCATCAAGACGGTTGTCAGCCAAATACAGATTCCGCAAGGAACCTGCGAAGGTGTTGGTCATCCGGGCCACAAGGCCGGAATCCTTTCTCGTGTTGTTGGATGCCGTTGTGGATCTCGACACTACTGACGTTTTACGGCCACCTTTGCCATATACAGACACCACTGAACTCTTTCGGTCATTGAGCGGAGACGGGCCAACGCTGAGAAGAGTGCTCGAGTTTTGGCTGGGCCTTCGCTCATCTGAAAGCTCCTCCGAGCTGGCGGTCGCCGAGAGAGAGCCAAGGGTTGGGGCTCTGCCATTGAGCGGAGGGGCAGGCTGCGAATCATCACCGGGGGCTCTGGGCGGTCTCGATGCTGGCTTGGGGAAGTGCTCAAGCACATTGGAGGAGGCATTGAAAGTCTCCAGTTTGTTAGCCCACCAAAGTTCCATGGGTAGCTTGGAGATGTTGTTGTTCCGGACGTTGAGCACACGCAGTTCGCCGAGGCATCCGATTTGAGCTGGGAGCTCACCAACAGAGTTGTTGGCAATACTGAAATACTCCAGTTTACTAAGAGAGCCAATCTCCTGAGGCAGGGAGACAAAGTAGTTCTTGTCCAAGTTCAAGTGTTCCAGATTCATCACATTGTTAAACGAGGAATCGATGCTCGCAAGCTGAGCAGTGGAGAGATTCAGGGTCTTGAGCGTAGGAACAGGTGCCACAATCTCGAACTTGTTGAGTGGGTTCGAGTTGAGCTTCAACTGTCGAAGTGCTTCGAATTGGCCAACAAAGGCAGAGATGCAGTTGTGGTCGGCAGAAAGAATCTCCAGCTTGGGGAGCTCTGATATGGTATCAATTTTGTTGATGCTGTTGTACTTGATGTCAAGCTCGCGCAAGCTGATGAGCTGACTGAAGGATGCGGGAACATTATGTGTGAGCCTGTTGTTGGTGATCAGCAGCTTCTCCAAATTTTTGAGATTTCCAATCTCATTTGGCAGAGCGGCAATGGCGTTGAAACTAAGGTCGAGGTCAACAAGACTCTCGAGGTCGCAAAGAAAAGACGGAAATTTGTCAAGAAAGTTGGAGGATATGTTCAGGGAACGCAGGGCCTTGAATGCGCCAAAGTCTGGCGGTAGCTGCTTCAGTCGGTTGTTGGCCAGGTTCAACCTCAGCAAGCCAGTCAGCGTCTCAAGCTCGGCGTGCTCCAACTGCTCCAGCCGGTTATTAGCGACATCTAGGTATGTCAATTTGCCTGCGCGGCTCAGGCTGGGCGGTAGTTTTCTAGCTTCGTTATTGTTGAATTTGATATCTCGCAAGTGCTTGCAGGATTGGATAAAATCACGTGGAACATCCAGCGAGAGGTTACGGGAAAGGTTTAGGGAAATGATCTCTGGCGCCTTGGAGTAGAGAGAGATGGGAATGGTGACGAGGTTACGGCCCGACAGGTCAACGTAGTTTAGCTTCTGGGCGCGAGCCAGACCCATGTCGGTCGTCTTCGCGTGGAAGTCGCTCTCACGAGCAGACAGGAACATGAAACGGCAGAGATAACTGTTGTCTTCCCGTCCAAGGTCCTCTATGCGGTCCTTGTCCTCGTATCCGACCTGCTGCAGCAGCCGCTTCTGCATCATGAGGGGTCGCTCTGGGGGCATGAGGACACGAATAAGATCATGCTTCTTCATGATGATGTGGTAATTCTCCAGGCCATCGACGACGTATGTCTTCTTAATGACCTGCGAGATGACGTCGGTGACGCTCGAATCCAATTGCATCGAATGCGTCGAAAACGTTCCATCCGAACGGAAGATTCGAATGCAGTAGGGCGCGGCCTTCTCATCCGTCTTGGGGGGGCTGGTAATCTCATCGACGTCGGGCCCGTGGTACGAATTATCCTCAGTGTTTCTTCTCACGGCCCAGCTGTCTGGAGCATCCCACTGCCCCTTGGGCTGCACCGAGATGATGGAGTCGGTCCGGTCCATCTCAGTCAGGTTGACATGGCTGATGTCCACGGGCGCTAGCTGCGGGGGCTTCGTCAGGATACCCTCCATGTCGTTAAGGTTGGTATCCAATGCGAAGAAGCCACCGGGGTCATTGCGGTCGGTAGGGCCAATTGCATCGTCGACGAAGTCCATCGCTCGAGGGGGTCGAGTCTTCTTGGAAAAGGGGAACTTATTGTTGAAGGTTGCCCCGCGCTGGGTGCTGGGCCGCACATCTTCGCCGTAGTCCAGTACGTACTGGCTTGGGGGGGGGAATGCTGAGGGCGACAGCTCTGGCTGGTGGAAATTGGACTTTGACGTCTTGGTCTGGAGCGACTTTGTCGACTGCGGCAGATCGCGAAGCTTTGCGGTGTCGTCCTTGTCCTTGTGATGGCGTCGGAATCGGCCCAGCAGACCACGCTTCTGCTGGTGATGGCCCGGCGACGTCTGGCCGTCGACCTGGCCGGGCTTGGAGCCAAAGGTTGGTCCTGCGCTCCTGTTGCTGGGTGTTGGGCTCTGCCCTCTCGATCTGGTGGAATACATTGCGGCGGTTGCACCTCCTCGGTCACGATGCAGCTGGCTTCCGATGGCTGTGTCTTCCCTGCTGATGGTCGGCCTCAGAGTTCGGGGGTCTTCATTGCTCTTGTTGTGCCGGTGATGGTGGTGCCCGTGGGCGAAGGAATGGCCAGAGCGTGCTGATGATGATGTTTTGGGAGGGATTTGAGAGGAAGATTCGGACACGTATCGTTCTCGATCAGGCCCGGTCAAGATATCTCGAACGGGTGCTTCGCCAAGTCGTGCGATATCCTGCAAGTGTAAGGTTAGCGAGGCAGCTCCCCGTGGCAGGGAGCGGAGGAAAGGACTCGGGAGCGGAGGCTGTGCGGCCGGAACTCTGTGGAGGGAGGAATGGGGTGGCGGTGGGTATCATCGGGAATGGAAACTGGGCAACACATAGCTAACGCACATTGGTATCTTGATACAAAAACGGCACCACTTCCGGGTCGGGGACTGGTGTTCTTGGTCTAGAGGATGAGGGAGATGCGTCTCGCGTGTGATCCGTGGCATTGGAGTAGTTGCGATCCCGTTGAGTGGGGCGGCTGTGACTGTATGAGCGTTGACGCTGGTCCTTGCCCATGAACGAAGTGGGTAGGCTGCTCTCGGAGCTATCGCGACCAGGGAATTCCTCGCCAAAGAAGCCTTGAAGTTTCCGGAAACCGCCGCGCGTCGCGCTGGTCTTGGAACCGGTGCTGCTTGCTGTGAGGATACTGGCCGCCGACGGTCGCCGGCCATCGTTGAAGTATGGGGCATCGGGGGATTCTTGCGGCCCGGGGCCCATGCCGGATCGAGCATTGGCGGCAGAGTAGCCGGGGGAGAGCTGCGAGGCGAGGGACAGGTTGTCGCTGGAGTCGTTGAAGAAGGTGGTCGGCATGGTGGAGGATGAGGCGGACGAGCCGTTGGACGTCATCCACGGCGCGACGAAGGGATTGGGGCCGGCGGTTGGGGGATTGTGTTGGATCTGGGGAACGCGGGAGGTTTCGAGAACGGCGAGGTCGCGGCGGTAGTTTGTGAGGTCGCTCAAGCGACGGTCCTTGTGAGAGACATTGGAACCGCCGCGGTTGGAGAACGAAGGTGCAGTTGGTGAGACTTGGTGATCATCGGCGGACGACCTGAAAGGCGGGAGAAGACAGGGTTAGAGCCACATGGCGACGCAGGCGAGGCGACAAAAGCGACGGCGGCGGCAAGGAGGCGCGACGACGCTTGGCGGGCGGGCATTGGGGGGGACTCACCAGTGGTTCACAGCTCCATTGTCGTCGCTAAGGCGAGAGGGCGGCGGGCGGCGGCGGGGGTTTGCAGACGAGGAGTTGTTGGAGGTTGTAGAGGTAGGCGAATGCTCGCTGTCGGCCGATGTCTGAGTGGGAAGAGCAGGCCTCACGGTGACGGAGGAGTGGGCACTGTCGGTGCTAGAGCTCGTGATGGAGCTGATGCGGTTACCGGCCTCATTTCTAGTCATTGTCGCCGGGGCGTCGATGGCGTATATGGCAGGACCCTAGGCCATATGGCAGAGCGAACTAGACAAGCATTCGCGAACAGTCGGTCGAGAGGCGGGTTGGGTCGAGTTGAGTCGCGGACGGGGCTTTCACGTCATGTCTCAGAGGAGCGAGAGACTATGTGGGATGGGGATGGGATGGCCCTGTCTGTCGGTATCGCGGACGTCTGTACTCCGTACGATATCGGTAGCGGCTCTATTAACCTGGTGAATGGGGGCGTGTGTGAGTGAGTGAGTGCGTGTGTGTACAGTATGTATGTGTGCTTGTGTGTGTGGATTCTGGGGCTCTAGGCTCTAGCTCTTGGATCTGGTTCTCGTTCTGGTTCTGACGAGGTCTGTGTATGCGTCTGTGTGGATTTTGGGGGCCTTGGTCTGATGCGAAGCGGACGTTTTGGCGTTGGGATGGACGGCGCCTTGCTTGGTTCGTCCGCGCAGCACCAGCATGAGCGTGGAATTAATCGACGACGACGATACCGAAGGCTGGCCTGGCCCGCCTGGTTTGGACTTTTTGGCGCTACGACGGGGCGATGACGGGGGGGACGGGGCAGATGTGCCCAGGCTGGTTGGTTGGCTGAGATGAGCAGTACTTGTGATTGCGCAGTACGTATCCTGTGTAATGAGGTAGACTTGAATGAGGTCTGGTCCGGTCACATCGGCCGGGGGGGTGCGGTAGATCCCAGGTGGGAGTGGGATGGTTTAGACTGCCCGCGACCTACGGCCGAGTAATTAATTCCCTTTGCTTTCCTCAAGCAGGTAGGTAGGTAACTAGGAACGGGGTTTTTCGTCCCGGTGGACATGCGTAACCTGCAGCTTTCCTCGAGGTCCTCCTTGGCCCGCGGATGCTTCATCTCCGCCAGCGGATTGCAATTGTGCCGTATTTCAACCATGCACAAGACGGACCTTCAGCCCCAGTCTCACTCGTGCAGCATCGAGGCGCTCTTGGCCCGACTCTCCACCAACGACGGGAGCCATGTACCGAGCGAGCTCCTGCCTCTGCACCCCTCTGGCCCCCTCTGGGCGATCCCGCCGCCGTTGCCCAATGCCCAAGGCCCATGGCCAAGGCTCCCGTTGGACGGACCACTTGCGGCGCTCCACCAAGTGCCACATTGGGGACGTGCTGGGGGACCATGCTGGGGACGGGACATTCATCGGACAGTCTGTCGCCTAGACTGGGGGGCCATGCCTGGGGAAAAGCAAGTGACCACAGCGTCAAGTGCCTCTGGTCTGGGTGTTTAGTGGGTTACTATGGGGCACCCAGCGTTTCCCGCTCTGCTAACCCGGGCCAGGGCTAGCTCCGTCATCCTGCTAGCTACCAGCAGTGCTTGTACTTTTTGGTGTTTTTCTTTTGCCAATCCCCCTCCAGCTTGTCAACTACCATCCATCAGCGTTGTACTCGACTCGATTTGGCTGAAAGCTGACACGCCGCCCACTGTCTTACTTGCTTCTAACAATCGCCACTGTCTCTCAAGCCCGCTGTTCAATCCCTTGCACCTGATCGCCCCCCCCCCCCCGGCCTCGCGCTATTTCCCGATGGCGAGACGTACTAACAAGTAGCAGGCGACAAGTGCAGCGGCACTGGGACTGGGAGTCTCGAGTAAGCCTTAGCCAAAGCCACACCAGAATCCGCTTCCACCTCGCATTTCAACGGCACAACTCGGGCTCTGCCACGTTCAGCTCAGGAGACATATAGTTGCTTGCAGGTGTGGGAATCCGCCATCCATGCAAACCAGGTTTACGAAGCACTCGGGTTTGAGTCGCAGGTTGTTCTCTTTTTTTTTTCTCTCATTCATCATCTCTTTCCACCTCTTTTTACCTTTGCCCCAGAGGCGGTCATGTCCACTCGATGGCCAACTAAACCCATTGCAGCCCACAAACGGGCCACCAACACGCTCAAGAGACACATATAGTTGCTTTTTCTTCAGGCCAGGCATGCACCAGCTGGGTAGTTTCCGACTGCGAGGACGGGTCCGTAGCCATACAAGACCCATACTCTAAGTGGACAACACTTGGCAAACCTCGCTACAAGATGCAGCCCTTGCAACCAAACCAAACCCCATGCTTCCTCCCTATCTCTGTTGGTCTGCACTGTTGAGGAAATTTTCTCTCGTACTGGCATACCGCCCGGCCCGAGGCATCGCTGAATTAGAGTTTCTCAGTATCTCAATATTTTACTATATATCGCATCTGAGCCTGCGACTCGAGCGTTGTCCATTTACGTGTCCCCCGGCCTATTGGTTCTTCGCTCAGTGCAGCTTACTTAGGTAAAACATGGCAGACAGGCATGGGCACAGAGCAATGTGTAACACAGTACCCAGGCACGGTGGCGGGCCAGAGCTGCTCGTTTAGGCTCTCCCTTTCGCTTTTGGCTCGCTGAAGCATGGCCAAAACGCCAACTCGCCCCCAAGTCGGCCCGCCGTAATCGCTTTTCGACCCCGAAAACCCACATGCTGGGTGCCGCATCCCACCTGGGCCGACTGCCGCCAGCCTCCCATGACGAAACGAGATGTGACATGAAGTAACCGTGCCTGTGTTACGGATCCCATGCCGAAACGGTGCACAGCTCCAAATTCGAGCGAGCGAATGGCGCATGACCATGGCCGTGCTTATTGTTTGCTTGTGCTCATCCTCTTGCTTTTTCGACCGCGTCCTTGGCTTGCAGTGTCCAGATCGAGGTCTCGTGTTTGTTTTTGGTTTTGATGGCTTTTTCATTTTTTTCCTTTTTCCCTCCCATCTTCCGCCACTTTCGATCGTCGTTAGCGTTGTCTGATGTCGCATGTCATGTTCCACGGGCGATCTGTGCACCACTCTGCTTCTCCACGGAACACAGCGCGGCAGATGCTTGCACGGATCCGAATGTGGCCTCCAGCAGCGCCTCCTAGTCTGACCTCTGATATCTGAGGCGGCTAAATCAAAGGCTGATTGGCGACGAAAAGCTGCTGCCTTGGCCAGTGAGATGGTTCCCTCGTTTTTTCCCCAAATGATCATCCACCAGTATCAAACACACACCAGCAGCAGCCCAGCAATAGGTTTGCTCGTTGCATACTGTAATTTGCAGTGGTACCACCAGCTCAATGCTGAGCTGTGAGCCAACGTCAATGGATAAAGATGATCCCCCCTCAAGCATCTTGTCTCGAGCCCGCTCAGACTTGCATGCCTCACCGTCTTTCGATTCTCGCACGTCTGAAACGGTATACAAACCTTGAAACTCATCCCCAGTGGGGCCTTTTCTGCCTTATCCCCCTCCCAGAGTGGACATTCGCGGCGCGAGAACTGCAGACATTTTGCTTACCCGGCCACCCTGCACTACCATGACACTTGGCGAGATATGCTGCCGGCACCCAAATTTTCTCCATAATGGACGGCACAGCGTGTTAGATGACGCCATGGCAAACGAGAAACCCTATTCATGATATCAAAAGAAAGCATTTCCGCAGCTGCGAGGCTCGACCGCCCTTATCAAGACCTTGAGTCGGGAGCTTGTCAGGGAAGCATTGGTAATTGAGGTACGCCGACACGGAATAGTCTTGCCCTCAACAAAAAACAGCCATTTCCTCTCATTCCAGCGATAAACTTTGAATTCCGATTTTGTAGATCGATAATTTCCCCAGGCCGGCGATGTTACCCCTCACCGGGCTTAGCGGTAATTTAGCCAGAGCCTTTTCCTTGCCTGTCGCGTTGACACGCACTATCGGCGGCTCTCAGTGAGGATAGCACATTGTTCTCCACAGCAGGCTGTCGCGGCATTCGACTCGCGGTCGATACTCGCTGGTCAAAGTCCATTCTCATGAGACAGAAGCTGGGTTCGATGCCAAGTTATTCATTCCCCGCGAGCCGAGAGATCAGGTGTTGAGCGCATCACATGGCACAGTCTCCACCCCCATTGGGAAATTCCATCCGAACCCGTAGCGGTAAGAATCTTGAGGAACATGTTCCATGTTGATGCAGTTGTTGCTGCATCACCAAAATTGGCAGTCTAATAATAGATTCTTACCTTTCCTTTATTGCGATGAATTCCGGCACTCACAATGCCTGTTCCCTGTCGCAACGTAGCAAACCATTTAAGCCAAAGTGTCCAGGAAAGACGGGAATGGTGGATGTAGAGTTCCAGACAGCAGAAAAAGCGTGGTGGTGGAAACGAAGGCCCCAAAAAACAAAGAAATCAGAGGGCAACTGCACCGTAAGAGGTGGCTGGCTTGTCTGTTCAACACGGGTGTGAGACAAGCTCATCCTTGTCCAACCTCTCAACTGCAAAAACGAGACAAGGAGAACCTGGGCTTCCTCCGCCTTCAGACCAGCATGGTTCCGTCTGCCCAGAGGCAAGCAGAGGGGTCGTGCACACGACGTTGCATCTCACCCTCGCCCGTCCTAGTCCTGGGCCTGCACCGGAAATGTGACACGAGGTTGATTGATAAAGGCGAGTAATCGACTTCCGTCAGCGCCCGACGACCCGGCGGGGAATTATGCTGCGGATGGAGCCGAGTCACAGATTCAACAATAGGTAAACTCGCCATGGCAAAATGTCGACGAGTGAGGGGCCAAAAAACGACAACTCACGATCTGCGAAATCTCCGGAAAATACTCCGTGACCACCTATTAGTATCGAGACGCCGCTGAGATCGTCTCACAATGTCCCACTCCTCTGAGCTATTTCCCAAGGTCCTCTGGACTTGCTGTGACGAAACCGCCTCCACCAGCGACCTTCTAGCAACCCCACGAGCCCCGCCGATTCGACGAGTCCCGCCAGCTCGTTGGTCGTTTGCGCAAATCGAGCAGGCCTTCTTCCCGTTGCGTGACCGCCGCCGTTCTGACACACAGACGCTAGTTGTTCCGCGCAGTAGGACCTGCAATAGTGAGAGGTTGAGCTGGCAAAAAGGAAAAAAAAGAGAGGGGAAAATTAAAAGACAACTGCGACACCTACAAAAAAAAAAGTAACGGTGACACAAGTGAGACATCAATCTCAAAAGAAGAAACCAGGCCGTATCTCGCTTCAGCCTGTTGTGTGCCGTTTGGTGTACCCATCCATCAACGTGACACGGCAGACCAACCACTGACAACTCTTTTTGGGTTGAGACAAGATCATCCAGAAGCCCAGGCTTGTGCAGACGAAAAAAGAAACAATGGGCGCGCCAGCTAACCAGCAACGTGCTTGGTGGAAAGAAAGCTCGGTGTACCAGGTGTACCCGGCTTCGTTCCAGGACTCTACTGGTTCGGGAACGGGAGATCTGAAAGGCATCATCTCCCGAGTCGACTACCTCAAGAACCTTGGGGTGGATATTGTATGGCTGTCACCCATCTTTGACAGTCCCCAGATTGACATGGCAGGTGATCCGAACCGATAGGAAGACACACGCAATTAGTTAACTTGCTACTTAGGGATATGATATCAGCAACTATAACACAATTTACCCCCCATATGGAGATGTCAGCGATGTCGACACTCTCAGAGACAAGCTCCACGAGCGTGGCATGAAGCTAGTTCTGGACCTGGTCATGAACCACACCAGCGACCAGCACGAGTGGTTCAAGGAGTCCCGCAAGTCCAAGGACAACCCCTACCGGGACTGGTACGTCTGGAAGCCTGCCAAATACGACGCGGCCGGCAACCGGCAACCGCCCAACAACTGGACGGCTCACTTCCAGGGTAAACCCCTTTCCCCAACTCCCAGCCCTGCAACGTTAATGCACAGCTGACACTTTTCATGTGACTAGGGAGCGTGTGGGAGTATGACGAGACGACGGACGAGTACTATCTACACCTCTTCTGTAAGGAGCAGCCAGATCTCAACTGGGAGAACCCGAAAGTCCGCGCCAAGGTCCACGAGGTGATGCGCTTTTGGCTGGATCGCGGCGCGGATGGTTTCCGAATGGACGTTATCAACTTTGTCAGCAAGAATCTTGCATATCCCGACTCAAACAAGACCGTGCTAGCCGGGACTGAGTACTACGCCTGCGGTCCCAGGCTCCACGAGTATCTCAAGGAGATTGGTGACATTTTAAAGGAGTACGACGCGTTTAGCGTCGGTGAGATGCCATGCGTCCACGACGAGAAGGAGGTGATTGGAGCCGTGGCTATGGACCGCGGCGAGCTAAGCATGATTTTCCATTTTGAGCTGTGAGATGACGATCCCCAACCACCAATGGCCTTGTTGACTTGCCGAGCTTTTGCTGACCCTTCTCCTTTCCAGCATGGACATTGATCACGGAGATAGGGGCAAGTTCTCTCCTGGGCAGTGGCCGCTGTCCAAGCTCAAGGACATAACCAACAAGTGGCAACGGTTCATGATCGACAACAACGGCTGGAACGCCCTGTACCTCGAGAACCACGATCAGCCACGAGCCGTCAGCCGTTTTGTGCACGATGACCCAGAGAACCGGGCCGCAAGCGCTAAGCTGATCGCCAGCTTCCTCGGCTTCCAGTCCGGCACGCCGTTTATCTACCAGGGACAGGAGATCGGCATGACCAACCTGCCCAAGGACTGGGGCATGCAAGAGTACCAAGACATTGACTGTCTCGAGCACTGGAAGTGAGTTTCCTCCCTCCCTACCCCCCCTACCCCCGGAAGGAGAAGAGTTTTCAAATGACTCTTTCGTTGGGTGCAGAGAAGGCTGACTTGCGGAACCCCTTGCTGTGAAATACAGGCTGTTCAAGGACACGGCTGATGCCGCCACCCTAAACTCGCTCAAGCGGGAATATCAGCTCAAGTCTCGCGACAACGCTCGCACGCCGATGCAGTGGGACGCCACCGAGAATGCCGGTTTCACCACGGGCGGCAAGCCGTGGATGCGCGTCAACGACAACTACCGCGAGATCAACGCGGCGTCGCAGGTCGACGACCCCAACTCCGTGTACCGCAACTACCGCAACGTCCTCGACTCCCGCAAGGCCCACAAGGACATCTTTGTGTACGGCGACTTCCAGCTGGTCGACGAGGCCAACGAGAAGGTCTTTGCCTACAAGCGGGTGGCCGAGAACGGGGATGCGGCGCTGGTCGTGTGCAACTTTGCCGCCGAGCCCGTCGAGTGGACGGTGCCGGCCAAGGTCAGCAAGGTCTTCGTCAGCCCTAACAGCAGGACGGTCGAGGAGCTCAACTCAGGAGTTGTCAAGCTCGCCCCCTGCGAGTCGTTTGCGGTTCTTCTCAACTAGATTATAGAATAGACGGCCGAAGAATAGAATCCGCTTTGAATGAATGCAAGTTTGCTGCTGCAGGTAGTTATATACTAGCTGTCTGCTCCACATGTGCTCGCTCTCTACTCTGATAAACCCATCAAAGGCTGCCGCCTAACCCAGCTAGATACACCGCCATCGCTACAAATGTACCACCTCGCCCGCTGTTGTTTTGCACGTCTGTCCCTACAGCTGCTATACATCTTCGTGTACCATCTCGCCAATCGATTTGCTCTCTTCCAGTATAGTCCGAGCTTCTGTAGTAGACACATCCATGTCCTCCTGTATCAGTCGCACAGCCAGCTCTGCCACCAAGACTGACTCGATAAAGGCAGCTGACCCACGACCGGCAATCACCCGATCGCCGACGGCCTTTTCCTTCAGCAGATCGCCAAACTCGCCGACAAGATAGTCGCACATGAGGTTGAAGCCGCGCGGCCCATAGTATCCGGGGTTTAAGCTGCCTTCTTTCTTGAGGTTGCGGGCCTTGCCCGTTTCTATCTTTTCGGCCAGGATGGAACGGAAGTGGGACGACTCGCCCCGCACCACTTTCAGCAGATATTCACGGTGGTCCTCGAACCGGCTGTGAAGGTCGGACCACGGAATGTCGGCGGGATACTTCTTTTGGTGCCAAATATCCATTGCAGTCTGCCGCTTGTGTTTCTTGCAGAACCTGGTCTGCAACCTTACGTCCAACCGTCTGCCCTTGGAGAACTCCTTCAAAAGGGTCTCTGAAACAACATCGCCACACCAGGGGCAAGTTGTCGTAGTGGCTGCTTTTGGCTTGTCGTCATCTCCGTCACCGGCTTTTGCACCCTCTGCCGCGGACTGAGAACCACTTGGTTCGTCAAAGTCGGAAAGATCAGACAAGTCGGAAAGGTCTGACAAGGGGGGGAGCGGGCTTTTTGACGGGCTTTTCGACTGATCATCAGTCCCCTGACTCTCTTGGCTGAAAGTAAAATCCGGGAGGTCTGCAGGTATTAAGAACTTGGCACGCTTCTCCGGTGGCGGTTTGCTTTCCTTCCATATGTTGCCCCTATTTTTTCGCTTCGAGCCTTGCGGCGCCGTCTGGCGAAGGACGCGATTGCGAACTGGGAGAGAGCTCGCAGTGTCATCAGAATCATCCTTTTCCTGCGAGTGCTTAATGAATTTGACCGGGGCTTTTGATGGCGACTCCAGCATAGGGTCCGAGGGGGCACGGAACTTGGCTTTGGTCGACTTCTTTGGGCTATCCAAGGAGTCTGGTGCTTTTAGTTTGGTCTTTTGACCATACGCAACTGCGATATTGTTAATTGAGTGTTTTGAGGTCATGACTTCGGATCGATGGCGAACCTTTCTTTGTTTGCGACTCCTGAGAGCTGCCATATTTTTGCCCATACTTTGACTTGACAGCCTGTTTTTTTGTGAACCCATGCTCATTTGTGAGATGTTCCGCTGAACTTGAGAACGACGCAGACGGTTTTGGCTTCCTCAGAACAGCCTCTCCATCATCCATTCTGCGCCGCTTGGCGCCAGAGTCTCCGGTGTCATCGCCTGATGAGGCTTTTCTATGGGTGCGCAGATTCCTGGTTCCTCTGTCGCGAGACTTATTTTCCGAGGCACCAAAGGTTGTGCGCTTGATTGCCCCCCGCGAGGCTTGGCCAGACTCGGAATCTGAGGATCCAGAGGTTGCTGGACCGGCGCCATGCCGAAGGGACTGTTTTTCTCTTGAAATTGCCGGTGTCTCCTCCTCCTCATCGGCACTGGACATGGGCTCAGCATCATCTGCCACCTTTTGCTCAAGCTTGATTCTCTCCTTGTTGTTCACCCGGCTGAGAAGTGGTTCAGGCCGCTGGGTTTTGGCCAGTCCCACCCTTCTTGGCGTCATCTCTCACTGAGCTGTCAGTAGCCGTTCGCGCATGCATCGAGATGCGGCGGAAGCGGCAGGATGTTGTGCAACCCTCCTCAATATGCGGGCTTCCAGATGCGGGCACCAGGCAGGGGACGTTGTAATTAACGATGGATTATGGTTAGGCTGCCCCTGCCAGAGAAACGTACTCCGTCAGATATCAGAGCCAGCTGCGTGACAGATAAATGAAGCCAGCTGGAATTGGTGAATCAATGTATCCTGCACTGCAACTCTGGTTGTCAAGTGGCATTTCCGGCTGCCGGCTCTGGTTGGCATAAGTGCAGCTGATGCAACGGTAGCTTCCCGGAGCGCGTTCGCTGGACGCGCTCGGCAATTTGGCTGAGGCGGTGGAGCTCCCCCGCCTCTGTCACTGGATGGTAAATAAACGCTACTGACGGGTCGCTCCAATGCCTGAGCTCTGTCGCTAGTGCCTGGAGGCCACTGAAGCCCCCCCCTGGAGATCGGGCCATCCGACTCCGTTTTGCGACGACGTATGGTTGATTTGGCCATCCGGTCTCCGGCTTCCATTTCCCTTTGTCTGGAACTTCCACCACCGCCTGGGCAGACCAGGCCTCTTCTCACTGTATAAAACGCTGCGCAGGTTCGCTTTAAGTGGTACAAAATGGCCCTCAACCGTAAATACGCGGCGCTGCCTGACTTGGTGAGCTCCATCGAGAGGACAAGTTGTTTGCTACTCCTGACCGTTCATCAAGGATTCCGCCCCAGATATCTACGAAACCCCCGAGCTCACAGACGATAACTCGACGGTTCCTGTATTTCCACCAATTCCATTCGCATTCAAACATCTTCTCACAGACGCTCCAGACTACCGCCGCACGCACCCACTCCGATGACGAGTTTTATGACATTGAGGACGACAATGCTGGAATCTCGCGATCACGCCTGCGGATAAACGAGGCTCGCTCCCGCTTCCTGCCTTCAAATGTCAATGCAAGCGAGGTGGATTTCTCGGATCGAGTAGATGGGAAGCGCAAATCGTACAAGGCATCGAGCCGTCGGCAGCGCATCTTGCAAGATGGAACCCAGGAGCTGGGCGACCTCTCCGACGATGATGACGAGGAGAGTTTGGAGCGCCGAATCGCCCGTCTCCAACGAGAGGTCGCGGAGGCCAAGGATGAATATGCCAAGAGAAAGGCTGCAGCTGCGGAAAAGAATGATGATGATTCTGCCACCAGCGACGAGAGACTAGTCGCCTTGAGCCAGGTTCTTGACGAAATCTCCAAGCCCACCAGCACACGGCCCGCAGCCCAGCTCCCAACATCACGAGCAGCAACTGGACAAGAGGGACCTTCGATAATACCAGATGGGGAAAATGCCACATATACTGTCACGTATGCGCCTACATACGAGCAAAGCCACGCCCTCGCTAAGGCTGCCGACTTTGACCGCCGACTTGTCATGTTGGAGAAGGGATTGGGAATTAGCTCCTCGTTGATGCCGGAGGCAGATGCTAACGGACTCCCTCGAGCAATTCTTCCCACCCTTGACGCCATGAACAAACAAATATCGACATTGGCTCAGGCGTCCACAGCCAACCTTGATGCTATCAGTCGCAGAGTCCGAACTCTCGCTTCTGAGCAGGACAAGCTCAATGACTCTCGGGAAAAGGCCAAGTCTCTCAGAGAAGAGCTTGGTCGACATGCTCCATCTCCACCTTCAGAAGAATCTGAGCAGGAAGCCAAGATTAATGCACTCTACGGCATTTTGCCCACCATCGAAAACCTTACCCCTATTCTGCCTCCCCTGCTGGATCGGCTGCGGTCTCTCAGAGCAATCCACGCGGATGCGGCTGCGGCTAGCGAGACTTTGGACCGCATTGAACAAGAGCAGGTGGAAATGAACGCAGAGTTGAAGCAATGGAACGAGGGTCTCGAGATTATCGAAGAAGCTATGAAAGAGAACACGGCTACCATTGATAGCAACAAGACTATCATGGAGGGCTGGGTGAAGGATCTTGAGGAGCGTGTTATGAAATTGACATGACGACGAATTGCATAGATGCATAGATACCCTATTCTATTGAAAGCTTTTTTGGCCCATAGTTATGATCATGACCATGTTTGGTGACAGTATGAAATGCTTATTATTTGCCCCACTGATTGCATGTGCAAACTAGCAGTTGACAGTCCTTGTCACCGCCACTGTGGCTGGGTTCAGGCATCCTTGGGGGGGGGGGGCCTGCTTCGGGACCGGGATAACAATTCCCCAGCAAACCGCTTGGCCTTCGGCTGCGGTCAGTGGGGTAAGGGCTTTGGAGCACGAAAACCCTGACAAACTCACCAAAAAAAGTTGTCCCAATCAAGCCTCATTCTCCAGCTCACGTCCGCGACCACCGACAGTCCACATCTTCTCACAGTACGTCGCCGCCCTCGATCTCTTCAACCACCCAGCCCTCACAGCTCACACTCTCATCAGGTCGCAAAAATGGATTCCTCCAAGACCCCCGTCAAGCTTGTCAAGGTTACCCGAGTGCTCGGCCGAACCGGTGCGTCCCCACGATAAATTCGATGTCCTCCAGTGACAAGCGAAGAAAAAAAAATATTCACAACTCGAGGAACTATGGACCTGACCATTGACTAGGCTCTCGTGGTGGTGTCACCCAGGTGCGCGTCGAGTTCATGGACGACCAGACCCGATCCATTATCCGAAACGTCAAGGGCCCAGGTACGATACAGACAAAAACAACGATACCCCCTCCTCTCCACCCATTCCGACGGACTACCAGGCAAGCAATTAGTGTAGTGCATAGTGCTGACTCTCAATTCTCTCCACAGTTCGTGAGGACGACATCCTCTGCCTGCTCGAGTCCGAGCGTGAGGCCCGCCGACTTCGATAAGCGCTGTGTTCAAGGAGTAAAGGGGCTTGGACGGTGGACGACGGATGGTCTTTGCATGCTAAGGCGGGCGCGCCTTGTATTGGGACATTGCCTGAGGCTGCGTCACCCGCACCTCAGTTTCATTTGTTAGAGGAGTCACGGATCTGGCATTGCGAATCCCAGAACAATTCTTCTGCAGCATGGAATCCGACCACGAAAAGTGATTTTTTGACCTTCAGGTCTCGCCCGAATATTATACAGCTCTTCGACCACAATCGATGCAGGTTTCACGATCACGATGCCACGTTTATCGTTATTATTTTTGTCCTTCGTTCTTTTTTATTTGTCCCCGCGGACAATTGTGAGCCGCTCCATGACAGAGTCCACCTTAACCCTGACAGTTCTAGTCACGTGAAGTCCGACTTCTTCAAATTGGGCGGGGCGAAGACAAGCGATTTTTGCTCTTACACACACTCACACGCAGGTTTCACGAAGCTTCATCCGCATCATTGGTAAGTCTAATCACTTTTTTCCTCCTTCACCTGTTTGGTATGATGTTTTATAGCATGTATTACCTGAAATCTACATTGATGTACCTTTTTATCACCAAGATCTCTGATCCAAACCTTGACACTCATGTTTATTTTTCAACCCAATTCTTGCAGAAGATCTGAGGCTAACATGAAGAAGAAATCACAATAGGCCCTCCGAAGTAGCGATGTCAGCAGCACCGAAACCTCCGTCCGGGCACTTCAACGTCCTGTACTTTGCTGGTGCCAGCTCCTTCACTGGCAAGGACCACGAGCCCCTTCCCGCTGCCCTGCCCTTGCGGAATCTATTTGCCGAGCTGGAGTCGAGATATCCTGGCATCCAGGCCAAGATTCTCGATTCCTGCCTCGTGACCGTCAACCTTGACTATGTAGACGTCTCTAGTGAAGATGGCACTGGTGATGTCATTCTCCAGGAAGCAGATGAGGTGGCCATTATCCCACCCGTGAGCTCTGGCTAAGGCTTTGTTGAACATGTCAAATTCCATGATTGTTTGCCGATACGCTCCTGTCAATCTCGCCCTTCCCATGTATCCAAGTATCGTAGATGTGACGCCGTGCTCTGCCGGCGGCCACGGCCACCCTTAAGTCGCGCGGGGATCGTCCACCCAGCTCCCCGGCAGGAGAGGTTCTTGCTCGGGGTCTTGAAATAGTAGTTTCCTCTGCCAGCGCCGCCTGAACCGGGGCCACCAGGTCGGGTGGCGCTTGTTGAACTGACGAAGGCGGCGAACCCCAATGACGGTGCCAAAGACCAGCGCCGCAAGCGCAAGCGTAGACAGGACCGAAATGATGGCCGTCAGCGTGGTAATGCTCGAAGCGCCGCACCCGAAAGGTCGTGTGCGAATCTCCCACCGCTCCTCCAGCTCGGGACACAGGCGCTCGCGATGCGCTGGTGCCAGGAACGGGACGGCATGGGAATTGGGGACGCAGGTAGAGCTCTACATGCACGGGCGTGATGGATCAGAAGTGAGCACACGGCGACGGGGGGGGGGGGGGGGGGGTGGCACAATGTCTGGGAACATGGGAAAACGTAAGGAAATTCAACGTACAAACGGACACCAGCTGCACTTGGATGCATCCAGGCACCCGCCACAGGACTGGATCGACCAGCATCGCCAGAAGTGCTCGTCGGCCTTGACGCTAAAGTTGGGCCACTGAGTCTGGATCTCGGCAAGGGAGAGGTCATGGGCGTCCATAGCTGCCGATAGAGGCTCTCTCGCCAATCAGAATTGCCCCGCAACGAATTGGATTTGATAAAGGACAATGGCGCTGGAGGTGCGAGTGATGGTGAAGGAAGCCAGCATCGCTCACTGAAATCAGGTGGTGAGTGAGACGTGTGCACCGCCCCCGCCTCCGCACCCAGGCAGATCCGGCGCAAGTTAATCAGAGTGAAGCTTCATTCAGGTTTTCTACCCAACCCAATTCTCGTTTCCATCCCTAAGATAATATTCATTTCCATATCGGTACAATAGCCGTAACTTAGACCCTTGTACCTCCCATAAATAAATATGCCATGCCTACGGCCAGACAAAAGCATATGATTGTAATAATACATGTTACATCCGAACATTAGCTTCCGTAAGCCATATAACTCAATACGATACCAAGCCCGCCGTCTTCGCCCTCTGGGCACGTTTAGCCCTTCGCTTGGCCCTTTTCATTTCAGCCCTCTTTTCTGCCCACTGCTCATCCGCACCATGGCTCAAATTTTCAAATAGCATGAGGTCAGCGAGGAACCTTCGGATCCGCAACCCTGTCTTTGCACTGATAAAGGCATCGATTTTCTCATCACAAGCCGCAGATGTGGCGATATGAAGACCTCTCAATACATCACGGTCAATAATCTCACTCTCCTTTTTGGTAACACGGGCTTTCTCTTGGATGGATGAAATTCTTTGCGGAATGCTTGGTCGAACTAAATCAAAGATTGGGTGGCCTCGGGAACAAAGCGCGACATGTTGAGGTGAGCTAGGCAATTCAAAAAAGTCATCATGCTTCCTTAGTAGCGATTTGGTTGCTTCTTTATAGCTCTCGTTCTTGATAGACGGTTTGTTCGCCAGCTCCGTTACCCAATCGACGTTGGACCCATCATCTACCATATTTTGGGGTGTCCAAGCTAGATCTAACATGTGATTTATATCTGTGTCAATCGATCGCACATCTTTGGATATGCCGTGCATTGGGGCACTTCGATAACGCTTGCGGGGAATGTCCGTCCGTCTTTGATGTTGGCTCAACTCCTTTGATGAATGAACTAGCCGGAGCGTCTTGCCCAAGCCTCCATCCGGCTTAGCTAGATTGCTCTCTGTAATCGAATAATGGTTCTCAGGTAACCCAGAATTTTGATCTTGTCTGAGCAATCCAATTGGATCCTGATGAAGGTGTGACAATGAGACAGACCGGTGCGGCCCCGAAAAGAATACCGGAACCGAATGTTTCTTTCCCAACTGCGCCTTCTCAGCTTCACTGAAAAGTTGCTTGATATTGATACTAGTGTCATGTTGATGTTGAGGCGGGCACACTATATGAGGAGAAACCGGATTTGCCCGCCCTGGAGCAGAACTCGTTGCGGGAAGCTTGGGTATTGTCGACTCAAAATATGCTCCAAAGTCTTGACGCTTGGTTGTGGGTTTTGATGTGAGTAGCCGTGGCTCAGACTTTTGCATCAGTTGCAGGCACCCCCAAATTCCTGACCTATTGGTCTGGCTCGGGACGCATGGAAGACATTGGGCTTCGGTTGCGTTATTTTCGTGGTAGTCTTGTTGCCGATTGGAGATAGCCTGGTGCGTTGTGGTATTTCTCCATTCATTCATACTTTTTGTCACATCAGAGACCACTTCTCCCCTGGAACTGGGGTTGCCATCGTTCCCGTCCAATTGGCCGAGTTGCGTTCCTGTAATTGAAGGCCGAGGGAATGGCGTTCGAGTTCGTGGAACAACACCAGCTCTTGTAGGCCGAGTGTGCATCTTTGCTTGGTCATTGGGCGTCACAGCCAAACCGGCAGCTGTAAACTCAGAACGAAAAGGGAGGAGGGCAGGGATGGCTCGAACAGTTGCATCAGGCCATGTTGGAGTTGGTGTGAATGGTGGTGTTCTATCTTTCGCTCCGGTATGTCCCACATGTCTTTGAAGCTCTTGTACAAAATGATCCAGTGCTACTTTTTGGCTTGAAGTCCGAGACGAGCTTCTTGGGGAATCAGGTCGTCGTTCCCCCAAGTATTGGATGTCTCGCTCATCAGATCCTTGGAAACTTCCGACGGACAGCGAGCGAAATTGCTGTGCAATATTCCGCGTAATCGCCTCCACAAGCAAGTTATCAACCTCGCGTGGTCGTGGGACGCTTGAGGTGCCAGGTGCCAGTCCAGAAGCGGGCTTTTCGGCGTCATCGGATAAATGGCCTTCAGTATTGGCAGTGCAGGTATGGCTATCAGGGTTTGTGCAATTTAGTAAACAGTTCATTGTGGGACTGGATATTGCATTTGTATTCCCAGTAATTTCATCGACGTCAGTCATTCTATCCCAAGGTTCTGTTCCGGATGTTGCGAGTGGTTTGGGTATACATCGAGGTCTATCAAGCAGCATTCGACAGTTGCCAGGGACACGACGGCCAGTCGAGTGGCAATCTGAAAATTCCAGCTTCGAGATAACTTCACTCGGCTCCCAAGATTTCCTCTCGTGCGTTTCTTGGCTTGTTGACTTCATGGCTGCGCTAATCGGACGTACATGGCCACCTGACGGGCCCGTAGTATTGGTAGACAACTGATGGGAGCGGGAGTGGATTCGAGATTTTTGCCTAGGATATTTTGCGCGCCGTGGGTGACGAGACGGTGAAAGTGGGCGTGGACGTGGGCGACGTCCCTCCAGGAACACCCTCATCTGAAAAGAAGATGCATCTTGAAGATTAGACAAGCTATTTCGCGGCACGGAAGTTGATGCTTGGGTAGTCATCTTGAAACAAATAATACGATGGGGTTTTCAAATATAAAACGGTGGGGAGTTTATAGTGTCTAGTCTTGATCGTAAATGTGTAAAAGTAAGTAGATATGGTGCTGTCGAATCTGCAGCGCGAAAGATTAGAACGGTGGGGTTGGCCTTCCCAAACCGAGCTCAGGGAGAAGGCGACAACAAGCGATTGGGCCGAAAATGGAAGGAAATACTGAGGCCATTGGTCCTGCAGTACCATTAAGGTCTTATATCCTTGATACCCGGTGACGAGTAAACTTCAAGCTGGCGGCGACCTTTGCGCAAAAGAAATTCGATTGCTGCAAAGTCACGTTTATCGAGGCTTAGATTGCGGTCAAACTCGGCCCTGGCAGTTGATTTGGTTTAACATATGGCATCAATTAGGAATTATCGCACAAGGCCTACCTGGCAAATGATTGGAAGTGTGGTCTGGTGGCCTGGAAACACATGAGCATTGGCACGAGGAGGCGATGCAATGGTTTTACTGACCTGCGGTTTACTGCGGCTCTCACGGAGGCAGTGACGATAAAGGGTCAGGACCTCTTTCTGCAAACCAGAATATCGAACCATTTTGGAGGCTGGTGCTAGTGTGCTGCTATGTAGCCAGGCGGTTTTCTCTCTTGGTTTCTTCAACAAATGAGGTCTACAATGACAGTTACAGGACGGGATTTTCAGACTTGAAAGTTGGTGGAGCTCGGCTCTTCGCGTTGAGAGGCTGGCCGAAGGCGAATTGCCGCATCATCCAATCACGATTAACATACCCGGACCAAATGCCAAAAAAAAAAAACTACTCTTGCCAATTGGAAAGCAGGGAATGAGGATGATTTTTCTATTACATCTCAATGATTATCTGTATTTTTTTCTGCGCACATAATGTGATTATGGAGATATCGCAGTATTGTCAGTCTGGCTAGTCCGCCAACCAGTTTGTCAGCTACAGACAGGATGGGGATATCGGTGCTGGGGTTTGTGGAGGTCCAAGCTTACTTAGGAGGCGACTGAAGTGCAGACTGATAGTGGTGTGTGTGGTGGGTGGCATTTTTGTAAGCGGCGCAACTTTCAACCATGATCGACACTAATAAGAGAAGTTTGGTTCATCAAGAGAGTGCTAGAAAAATATACATTTTTTTATTTCAATGTATATTATTATTAAATATGTATGATATTCTTATCATCCTCGCCAGGTATGCAGTGCGAGAATGCAGAATCCATCTCGGAAAGCAGACCAGTCAACTCGACTCATGGCGGAAACAGGCCGTCGTCTGCTCGGAACACCCAGCACACAGGTGCGAATCAGTGGGGAGATCTCTCCACACATGAAAGCGCCCGACTTAGCGCAGCGGCGCAGATCCCTCCCACCAGGCAGCGATTACTCAAGAACTGATGGAGGTTCGCCTGAGCCGTCGGTTGGCTGTTTGTACAGTTTGCATGGCGACTTCTCCTAGCGCCAAACAGACAGTGGGGACTGCTATATTTGTAGCGCACCCAGACGTGGCCAGCCCTAAACGGGACCTAAGCAAACATCCGATGGTAGGCCCGCAGGGTGCTGGGAGGTGGTAATGGACGCCTCCGCAGATCTGCCCAGTGGGCATCCAGCAGGGATTCTATCTGCATTGTTGACGCTCCAGCACACGCGAGCAGGGGCATGCGGATTACATGCAGGCTGATGCACAATCAGTCTGAATCCATCACCGAGTGCCCCTCGCCCTCACTTCGGGTCCGGGTACGCCAGTCTTGCTTCCTGACCACAAGCCGGAGCACCATGATCATCTCCCGTCTTGTTCCGGTGCTGGCATGGAATTCTGCTTCAGGCACTGCCCCGCGACGGGGGCTTCCCCGTCCGCTTTTCCCTGTTCGAGAGACCGGGCGACTAGCGCTCACAGAACAGAGAGCTGAAGCCTCCCCCTTGCTAAGCTGCAACCCAAACACAAACAGGTGAGCGCAGGCGTGACAGTGTGCGGCAGAGCTCATTGGCCATGTGTTGAAAGCGACTCGAGTCGTTCTCCATTACAAGGCATCTTCCCCCCCATCGACATGCCTCAGCCAGCCAGAGCCCAGCGGCCGGGGCTGATTCTGGAGCAGCTAGCACCCAGCCTAATTTCTATTGATCCAAATGTTCTTTTGCTTGGCCAGAAACCTGCACCAAGGCTCCCAGTAGTGTGGGCATGGCAGGACGTGGCAAGGGCTAGGCAATACAGGGCATCACAGAACTGCCCATGTATAGGTGCCACGCCCACGGCACCAGAGCCATTTCCTTTTCTGGCACTGGCTAAAACCAAGTGTGCCTAGCCAAACGAACCACGCTGTTTGTCACAGTCACCAAGACAAACCACTCTTGAGGCCCTTTGACGCCGCTTTTGCTCACCTCCCTCTCCTCGTTTTTTTCTCATTTCATTTCATCGTCTTTAGCTTTGTATATCTGGCAGCCAGCCTATTGTTGATCGGATCGCTCACTTACACCTGCTCCGTATTCTATTTCTCCGTATACTATAGTGCCTGCGAGCCCGAGAGGGCGCCTCTGTACTCGTCCACTGTTAACCACCTGACACCTTTATCCGGAAACAGCCATGGCCGTCAAAGCCGCCGGCAAGAAACCTCAGATCATGCCAGGGACATTCAGCCCAGAGGATTTTATAGACTATTACGGCGATGGTTTCCAAGAGCTTGAACAGATACAGGCTCGTTGGAGTGAACGAGATATACCAGTGCGTTGGTCCACTAACAATCTCTCCGAAGTCGATGTCACCGATATCAACTGGCATGAGTACAATCCTCCAGCTGCCCTGCGAAAGACACCCAACGTCACTTCTTCGGTTCTCCTCGATATCATTTACTCACCTCTTGAAAATGTGAGGGTTCAGGCTACCGAACAGCATCTCAGGGAGCTCGAGAAGAAGCGCGAACTTGAGGAGGATGCCAAGAAGTCCGACAAGGGCAAGGGAAAGGAGCCATACCTCCCCATTATTATTCCAGAGGACAAACCAGAAGAACTATCACAGGTTGAGCATTCTTCTCCTCCCCGTCCATCCACCGCATCCCAGTCTACTTCCATATCAACCATCATTGATACATCCGCCAAACCCAAAAAACGCCGCATGTTTGTCCTGCAAAAATTGTTTCAGCGCAGCCACGAGAATGGCGAGAGTAGCGCCACAGGATCCGCTGTCGAAAGTCTTCGCAAAAGATATCACTCCCACAACCTTAGTGCCGACTCCGTTGCAAAGAAGCAGGTTCCAGAGGAAGATATGTAAGTGACAATCTCTACTCTCCCATCTAGTTTATCCACTAACAACATCTAGTGAATGTGTCTCCTGTCTCGATGAATTCCCGCCTAAGCAAATGATCAAGGTTCCCTGCCATAGCTACTGCCGTGATTGTTTCGTTCGTCTTATCTCCGCCGCCGTCCAAAACGAACAACAGTGGCCTCCAAAATGCTGTTTAAATACTATTCCTGTTCAGATCATTGTTCGTGTTATTCCTTCCAGCCTGAAGAAGACGTTTCAGGAGCGCGCACAAGAGTGGGACATCCCCATTGCCGAACGTGTCTACTGTTCCCACCAGGGATGCGATCTCTGGGTCAAGCCAAATTCCATTGACACTAGAAAGCGCCAGGGAGTCTGCTCGAGCCGCCATTACACATGCACCATCTGCCGCGGGCCTGGTCACAAGGGTAAAGACTGCGAACGGGATCCAGATATGGAACTCACTAATATTTTAGCCGAGGAAGAGGGTTGGAAGAGATGTTTCAGCTGCAATGCCCTAGTGGAACATCGAGAAGCATGCCAACACATGACCTGCAGATGCGGAACCGAATTTTGTTACGTCTGTGGTGAGCGCTGGAAGACATGCAACTGCACCATGCAGCAGCTCTACGATATCAAATCGGCTGCCGAGAATCGCCGAGAACAAAGACAGTTTAGAGAACAAGCTGATGCGGAGGAACTACGAAAAATACTTTTGCAAATTGAAGAATTTGAACGAGAAGAAGCTTTGAAAGCCGAGATGCTTCGTCAGGAGCAGGAAAGATTAGAGGAAGAGCGTCGACAACGTGAACTCGAGGAGAGGGCCAGACAGGAGAGCCTCCGCCGTAATGAAGTCGAGCTCAAGTATAAAGAACTGAGGGTCAGCTTGGATCAATTGCACGAGTTGCAACTTGTCCTTTTGGAACTTGGTCAAGAGGACCTGAGTAATGAACTGGCAGCAGACACCAGCGCGGCAATGGACACACTTGCCAGGAAACAGGAAGCTGAAAGATTTGATCTTGACACACTTATGATGACCAAGCTGACGGATAAGGAATTTTCCCTCGACAGGGAGTTTCAGATCCGCGCAGCAGAAGAGAATGATATTGAAGAAGCATATCACGAGAAATTACGAGAATATTGGAAGGACAAGAAGGATGGCGACAACGAAATCGAAACTGCAATGCTAACCCTGAGAAAGCGCATGGATCAGGGATATCATTCATGGCAGAAATGGAAAAAAGATTTCCTGGGGCGATTCGAGGCCAAACTGAAAGAGGATGTGGCATTAAAGGAGGAGCTGATGTACAGCACAAAATCGAGGCTTTCGGATACGTACGCAAACAAGTGCGAAGAGTTGCAAAAGAGAAAAGCAGCAGAGAAGAAATGGTTGGAAATGGTCGTTGTAGAAAGAGAAAAGCTTTTGGGTGAATGGGAGGTTCAAGAAGTCGAAGGTGATGCTGACAGCCTGTTTACCCCCGACTCAGATAACGGGAGAGAAGAGGTCGTCTCAACGGGCTCGTGAGGAGTTTAATTTTATTCTAAGGATGAATAATGTAAATTTTTGGGGGCTCAAATAAGTTTCTTATAGGAAGAAATCATTCCCATTTCATAGATTTCATTTATCGGATTTAGTGCTAAGAGGCTCCATTCCCATCACGTGGTCACCATCTTTCACAAAAACCTCTCTTTTGAATGATTCATACCCGATTACACTATTATACTTCTCGTTGAATAAGCTACCAACTGCACGTCTATCCCCTCCATTTTTAAAGATAAAAAACAAGGTCCAATAAAATATCACTGAATCATCAGCAAAATGTCTATTGGCGGGGAGGGCGAGTCCGCCCAGTAGGTGCCATTTGCTCCAGGGTAGTCCACTCACTCACCATGATATAGCCCCCTCAAGATATTTGATGTCACGAAGAAACAAGATCGATTTTTGTATGCCCTGGCTCCTATGGTTAGATATGGAAAGGTAAATATATGTATATTCACTCCATTGGAAAGAAAATTTCTAACATGCACACCAGCTTGCATTTCGACAGACAGTGCACAAATACGGTGTTGACTTGTGCTGGTCGCCCATGATCCTAGCCAAGGAGTTTAACAGGAGCAGCTTTGCCCGCGACAGCGGCAAGTTCCCCCATTTATCTCCTTGATTGCGATTAGACCATAGAGGCTAACACTGTCGCATCAGATTTCACAGTCTCTACGGCGCCCGACCAACCCGCCACCATTGTTCAGTTCGGCGCCAATGTGCCTCTGGAGCTGGCGCGGGCCTCGGCGCTCGTCGCCCCCAGCGCCAACGGCGTTGACCTCAACTGCGGCTGCCCTCAGTCATGGGCATGCGCGGAGAAGCTGGGCGCTGCGCTCATGGGACACCGCGAGCTGGTGCGGGACATGGTTGTCGAGACAAGGCAGCGGCTCGCCAATGACGGATGGCATGTGGGCATGGAGAAGGACATGCACAGCCCCAAGGGGAGGAGCGTGAGCGTCAAGATCCGAGTCCACGATGATCTCAGGTATGTCTCCAAGGGGGAAAGCGGAAAGGGGAGAAAAAGGAGACTGACAAGTGCGGCAAAGAAAAACGATGGATTTTCTTGATACCGTGATAGGACATCCCCAGAACAGACTTGTCGACTGGGTGACGGTTCACCCGAGAACAAAGTCCACGCCGTCAACCGTACCCATCAGGACCGAATACCTGGAGATTCTTGTCGAGAAATACTCCGGGACCTTACCCATACTCCTCTCGGGCGACGTCTTCGACATCAACGACCTCCCTATCCGGCCCACCACCACCATCACCACGAACAACGACGCACCTCTGTCCTCGGCCGTGTCCTCCCTCACCCTGGAGCCCGCAGTCAAGCCCAGGCCGTTGCCAAGCAACACCAACCTCTCGGGCTTCATGTCCGCCCGCGGCATGCTCACCAACCCGGCCATGTTCGCCGGCTACTCGGCCTGCCCGTGGGAAGCTGTCGAGACCTTCATGTGCAACGTGGCCCGGTGCCCGGTGCCGTTCAAGCTGGCCTTGCACCACGTGCAGGAGATGTGCTCGCCAGGCATGGGCGCCGACAAGTCTGCGCTGCTGACCAAGAAGGAGCGCATCCAGCTGACTAGCCTGACGGACATGTGCGAGCTCATCGACTTTCTCGACGACATGATTGAGGAGAAGACGGGAAGGATAGGGGGCCTCAGGCGAGATCTGTGAGCGTCTAGGTGATTTCAAAATAAAAGTAAAATAGTAAAATAGACAATTAGACGGGGATAATGATGGTATCGTATTCCAGACTAAAAACACAGACTCGCTATATATCCTCTCCTCCCCCTTTCCTAGGCCATCATCACAGGCCAGACAAGACACTTTGGATCCCCACCGAGCCCGAGTCATCACGTCTCTGTACAAATGCCCTAAAGTCCACCTTGGACAACTTGCCCTTTGTTCCCGTGGGGCCGGATGCCAGAGTCCTCGACTTCTCGCGCAGAGCTTCGGGGCCAACGATGAAGAGGGAGCCAATCTCGGTGAGCATCTCGACGGCGGTGCCGACTTCTTTGGTCAAGGACCAGTCGCGCATCGTTGCCACGTACTTTGAAATATCCTGGGTAACCATCAGGCCACCCGTCGCGTTGACCTGGAACTTCTTGAAGTGCTCAAAGAGCAGCTTGAGTATCACCAGGGCCAGCTCGCTGAAAAACTTTTCGGCATTGGCGCCATCAATAGCTTGGAGGACCAGCTTGTTGGCGCGGCCGAGGAATGTGCAGATGCCCAAGCATGTCGCTGTCTGCAGCGAATCGAGCTCACCATCCTTGGGGCGGAAGTCGTTCTTTTTCTGACTGTTTAGCGACTTGGTTACCCAGTTGGCGACCACATCAATCGTGCCCTTCATCACATTGTTCGTCTTCTTTTCAATGCTGTCAATCGCCATCTTCTTCTGTGCCTCCATGCTTCTTCGCACTGTTGTGTTGGACTCCGCGAGGCGGATGAGAACAATTGTGATAAACCTATCCATTACGCTTGTAATGGTGACGGCTGGTTGGATTCCAGGCAGATATGACAGATCTGGCTCCGTCTTTGCGTTTTCTAGCGTCGAAATCTGATAGAGCGCCGCATCGAGCGCTGTTTCGATGTAAACCTGGCCCATGCTCGTGAGCAAAAGGTTGAGGAGAACGTTGACATCCTTGGGAGTGTCAACTTGGGAACCAAGCTCAAGCGTGCGCTGCACACTTTCTGCGAGCCACTTCAACATGCGCTTGGCGTTGGGGACACTCAGTGTACCATCTTCCTCTGAAACTTCAATGTCGTTTTTGCTGCCTTCTTCTCGCAGGCCAGCAACGCGCAACATCATTGCTTTTTGCGTTGGTGCCAGCTCAGAAGATTCCAGTCGTTCGATGTAAGCGTCCTTGGCTGAGGCAATGAGTTGGGTGCCCTGCTGGGCCAGGGATGCCATGAAACCCGTGGGCCCCTTCTTCCTTCGAGAATGATAAATACTAAATTTGAAAAGTAGTGAACTGTACATTTCTTCCAGACTCTTCTTTTCTCGATCAATGTACGAATTGCCAACTAGGTATGGGACAAACAAGTCTTCCATCTGTTGATCAAGTGTTTGGGAAATTTGCGCCGAGCAAGGTTCTGGGTGTTCTGTTAGCCCGTGAGATTTGAGATCTTCGACGAGTGAACTGATGTAACTCCTCGAGGAATGTAGAGATCGCAAAAAGGCCAGAGTGGAGATCGTGTTGGTTTTGTCCAGAACCATCTCAAGTCGCTGCTGAACTGACTGCTGGAAAATTCGCTGAATAAACTTGACGAGGACAGTCTCGTAATACGGGAATGCGCGCTTGATGATGAATGATTCTTCTTGCATAACAATCTTCACTTCATCAACCAGCGACTGCAGACTTGGCTCAACGCCAGGTGGTTCCGAGTCTGGGTCAGCCAATTGCTCCCACGTCTCGCCATCCAAGGTAACCTCGTCGGTCAATAGCTGGTCGCGATCGATAAAGAATTGGTGCTGGTTAACAAAAATAGCAATGACGCTGGCGCCGCCGTTAAAGTCATGGAGAACCTTGGAGCATTCCATCATGTCCTCAAAGTTTTGTCGGCGATAGCTGTTGTTGAATTGCTGTAGGAGTTCCTGCTCCAACGTTTCGCAAAACTTTTCGAGAACCTCTCGTGTATTATGCCCCTTGGTACTGATGGTAACGCCATTCGTAGTGCCATTTCTGAGCGTGTGTTTGTGTCCCCATGAAACCGGATCCAGCCGTTGGCTGATGCGCATAAGTTGCCTGGCAATGACAGCGCATCGCACCTTGTTCTCAGAGCCTCCTTGTCTCTGGACATCTTGGAGAGATGTGAGTTTGCCCGTTTCGCTAACCTCAGTCCAGCATTGAATCAGGAACATGGCATCCTGGGCGCGCCGTCGCTTCTTGTCCAGGTCCTCCAACTTTTCACCGATTTGCACAGCAATATTTCCGTGACCCTCTGATCGAAGGGGTATTCCGCGGGCAGAATCAGTGTGCGTGAGGGAGAGATCCAGAGCTTCGAAAGAGCTCATGGATTGGTCGAGTTTCCGGCCAAGGGTCTCGAGGGTTTGGTCATGCTGTGCTTCGGCGCGACGCACTTGGGACAGGATCTCCGACTCCTTCTCCTGGAGCTCGTCTCCAAGGGAAGCAAGCTGTGAGAGAGCATCTTCACGCACCAATTAGCACGGCAACATCTTGCGCTGGGGGTAAGGTAGCGACCTACTCTCAAATGTGCGGATGAGCGGCTTGGGATCGAATGCGGCTTGGGAGTTGCCAGATCGGCGGTTTAGGGGGACAGAGCTCTCGGCCAAACTGTCGACAAAGTCGCGCACGATAAAATCCTTGCTAGAGAAGGTCTCAAGAGTAAAGCTGGGCCCCTTGGGAAAGAGGGTCTTGGTGCCCGAGGCAGGGCGCTCCATGGTCGCAATTCGGTCGGGTGGGTGGTGAGCTTGGGGCCGATGGAGGGACTACATGTGGGGGAGCAGCCGCAGTCAGGAACAGCGTTTCAACAGAGAATGCTGGTCGATTGAGGTCGCATCGGCGGTTGTGGGTATGGCTGCGGCCGTGATGGCTTCGTCTTCGTCGTCGTCGGGATCGT
Organism: Calonectria honghensis; assembly: GCA_013403855.1. NCBI lineage: Eukaryota > Fungi > Ascomycota > Sordariomycetes > Hypocreales > Nectriaceae > Calonectria > Calonectria honghensis. The sequence goes on from VTGB01000046.1 coordinate 805,414, forward strand.
CTCTGTCGTGTTGGCCGTTCATGAATATGGCCATGTCTCGAATCGATCAAGTCCCATGTCCCTCCGTGTTTGGGCCTGGCTGAGCTCCAGGTGGCTCCAAGTGGCCCCGCCTTCCAAGTTCCAGAGGGTGGGCTGCGCCACAGATCTGGAGCTGGCCCGTTGGAGCACATGCAATCGTCTGTTGGGGGAGTCGTAAGAATGCAGTGGCTCAACCCAGCATGTGGAGTCTCACGACGTAATAACCACCTGGCACCGCCACATCTTCAATGCCAGCTTTTTGGAACTGAACCACGTCTGCCCACACATCCTCGCAAGCTGCCTTATCCCTTTGAGTGCCGTAAGACTGCACTTAGGTACCAAGCAAAGTAGACTGTCAACCACTAAACCCTAAACTGAAGATATATAATTTCTAATTGACATGCATAATGCTAGTGGTTTTAGGGGTTATTTTATTTATATAAAGTTATATTATCCCTTTAGAATTTTGCTTGGTGGCTGGGTGAACAAGGTGGGGTACCTAGGTGCAGTCTTACGGCACTCAAAGGGATAACTAGCACGCCCCCGGCCTCGTCCCTGGAACACGGGAATTCCTCCCAACTGGCCATCTGTTGCCTCGCTTTTTCCCGACTCTCGCCCATCAACAAGCACGCCTTTACGCTCTGTCAGTCAGCCCCTCGAGGCTGCCACCACATCCAAGATGCCCATGATGACAGCCCGCGATCGTGCGGCCTACCGAGCCGACGAACACCAGAACCATACGCTCCTGGATGAGAAGGAAAGGCAAAGGATGCTCCAGGTACCTTGAATAATCAATCCAGAGTTATGACACCACTTTTTAACAATCAACGCAGGCCTATCTTCCCGCTCCGAATGAAGTGGCCGCCCGATCCTCCAACACCCGAACAACCCCCCGGGGCTCACCACTCGGCCTTCGTCGATTCTTGAAAAACCAGCTATTCATCCTTACTTTTGCCATGATGCATGGCCTCTTCTCCCTGTACATCCGGGTTCGACAGATGTGGAACGTACTCTGCTATCAAGTCGCGTCCATCTTCTACTACCACCACGGCACCCCAGAGTACATCAAGAGGGACATCACAGCGTTAAAGAAGATGCCCAATCATCTCAGCGTCATCCTGAAGGCGGAGACGAACCACAGGGCCAAGGACGATCTTGAACGCTTAATAGACGAGACTGCCGATATTGCGACATGGTGCGCCTGCGCAGAGATCCCCATGCTCTCTGTTTATGAGAAGTCAGGTACGGCAACAGACAGGTTTACCAACTCTGAATGGCTCAAGTCTAACATCGCACAGGAATTCTGAAGAAGCACATGCCGCGTGTTTATGACGCCGTCAACCAGAAGCTCACCTTTTACTTTGGAGGACAACACCCTGGTCTGACCGTGACATCGCCTCACAAGGAAGACTTGCCAGCTCCCCTGGGCGAAATTCCTAAGGGTCACTTGAGGTTGCATCTTATCTCCTCCCAGGATGGCCGAGATTCCATGGTTGATCTCACCCGCACTCTTGCCGAGATGTCCCAAAAGGGGAAGTTATCTCCCCGTGATATCTCGACAGAGCTGATTGACGCGGAACTGTCTGAAGGCATCATGTCCGAGCCGGATCTGCTTGTCACTTTCGGACCTTACCTAGAATTGTCCGGGTACCCACCATGGCAGATTCGCTTGACCGAGATCTTCTGTCTCCAGGACAATGAGAGGGTTGGGTACCAGGTGTTCCTCAAGGCCCTGCAGCATTATGGACTGGCACAGATGCGTAACGGAAAATGATTTGATGTATGGCAATTATCTCTTTTGTTTTGCCTTAGATGGCGTATCCAGTAATACCCTCACGGTTTCCATGCCCTCATTTCACGAACTTGTTTATCCCACCTGTACACTGGCCCAGTTCCCACGTTGTAGTTGTAGTAATTTTCTGTTCCGCCTTTAATCATTGCTCTCCTAAACGTGATGTTTATCCTACCCCCATCTTCCTGGTTCTTTCCTGTCCGTTTAGGAATAGAATGCAACCAGTTGGACTGCGTCTTCCCTCGCATCAACACCATATCACCGCTACCTAGGGGCAGTTTCAGAGGTTTGACGTTTATCTCGGGTGAACCTACACTTCCTGGTGGTGCAGGTTTGTGTTTCATGAGAAAGTCACGTCGTGCTCCGAGAGAAAATGAGGCAATAGCAGGGTCACGACCCAGAAACTGCTCGTCGTCGCTGTGAAAGGCAATGCTGTCGGAGCCAGATGCATAGTAGTTTACGAGGCAAAAGTTAAACTTGCAACCTGTTGCTGCTTCTGTGCATTTCCGAAGTTCGTCAAGACATTTTGGAATGGGCCGAGGAGGGTACTTGTCGTAGTGTTTGTCAGAAACCCTGGTTCTGAGGTTTGTGTCAACGACGTGACCGTCATCGTCAAACCTGGATGTCTCATCAAGGCCAAACACGGTTGTCCATCTAATCACTCTAAGAAGCTTGAATCAAACCTGTGGAAAATCAGGACTACTATACCTAGGCGTTTGTATTTGTGTTTCAATGCCAGCGCGTTTGATCTTATACTCGACTCTGTAGAAGGGAAGTTCCGCGCGAAGAAATTCAAACAGCTTTCGCGAAGCTAAGCTTGATATAAAAGGCTTAAAATATAAAAGGTCTAGCTCAGGCTGGTCGGTGATTTCTTTGCCGGGTTTGACTGGGAAAGCAATCAAGTCTTTGCTGAGGGTAGACGGGAGATTCGCTATTGAGTGGGGGTATTGTTGATGAGAAGAGCTGCCAACCTGCATCCATGTTTAACATTCTAGAAATACACCACGAAGAGTTATAAGCCGTACGTCTTCTTGTTGTTGGTCATTTTCGCATTCATTCTCATTCCTGGTTCGCTTTGATGCCGGCGCAAAGAACGCGTCGAGAGTCCGTCTCTTAGACATTGCTTGCCCACAGAGCTAGGAGGTTTTGGAAAGACCGATATTAAAGTCACAAATTGGACCAGAGATTCACACTGTATGAATGGAGATGAGTATCAATTTCGCCCATCCAGAAATCTTAGGATAAGTATTTAATGACCCAAAGTCGTGACATCACTTGTAAACAACCCAGTCTTGTACTAGCTATGTTCCATAAGTGTGGCGGTGCATATGGCGGTGCTATGCCATCAAGCCCTAAAAAATTTATTTCAGCCTCAGCAATCCCTGTCTCAGCCAAAGAGTCAGTGCATCTGACCTGTACCCAAACCATACCTGAGGAACAAGGCGTCACTATGGATGTTAGTTCTACCTCGTGTGGAAAAAAAGTCATTTGCCAGGCGAAGATACTGACTCAGAGGCAACACAGAAAAACTCGCAGCTTCAAGGCATGAACCTGTTCCGGGCACCAGCCGCCGTTCGTGCGGCCAAGACGCTCGATCGGGCTCTTTTTTCAAATACTCTCAACGCTGCTGCAGCCTCTTTTAGGGATAACAGGCTGCTTTCCAAGTACCGCAAGGAACTCGAAAAGACCAACGAAGTTCTTTTTCTTGACCGGTTCAACCCTATTCAGCCGGATCCAGATGCTACTCTTGCTTCCCAGGGCAGAAGATGCATGATCTTGTCTCCCCAAATTAAACCTTCATGTGGGTTGCCAGAGACGAGCGGGGGAAAAAAACCATTAGTCTACAATATATCTGACTGGAAATGTTTATAGCGCCAGAAACTTGGAGCTCAGTGCTCAAGGACGCGACAGAGGCCGGCGATATAAAAATCGTGCCATACGACCTGGAAGTCAACTATGATTTCTGGTCCTACCGTAGGAATTCCTGTTGCATCACATCAAATGCACCTGAGTGACACAGGCTTACAGAATTTTAGTCGATGTCCTCAAGGCTGTACTTCCGGAGGAACTCCATGATGAAATCCCGAGCGGCTTCAACACTGTGGGACATGTCGGTACGTGTAAACGGTACATGCAATCAATGGCAAAAAAAGTCACTAACTACGAAAAGCCCATCTCAACATCCGCAATCAATACCTCCCTTACAAGAACCTCATTGCCGAAGTATTGATGGACAAGAACCCCCACATCAGGACGGTAATCAACAAAATTGACAATGTTGGTGCGGAAAACGAGTTCAGAACGTTTGCCTATGAGGTTCTGGGCGGGCCCGATGACATGGACGTCGAGGTTCACGAAGCCGGCTGTGTCTTCAAGTTCGACTACTCCAAGGTATACTGGAACAGCAAGCTTGACACAGAGCACAAGCGAATTACAGCCATGTTCAACCCAGGAGAGGTAGTTGCCGATGTCATGGCTGGCATCGGCCCATTCGCAGTACCCGCGGGCAAAAAGGGTGTCTTTGTCTGGGCCAACGACAAGAATCCGGAGAGTTTCCGCTATCTTGAGCAGGCAATCACGAAAAACAAGGTTGGTCCTATCAGTGGGCGAGTGCTATCAGTCTCATCTGCTAACTGCGCCCCTCTAGGTCTCACAATATGTGAGGCCCTTCAATGCCGACGGACACGCCTTCATCCATCAGGCAGCTGATCTCGTGCTCAAGGCGTCCGAGCGCCGCGATTGCGCAGTTATCAAACCTCCAAGGCAACCCAAGAACTCCACTGCGCCGCCTGCGAATCCCACGATTGTGCCAATCCCTCCCACTATCTCGCATTTCGTGATGAACCTACCAGCATCGGCAATTGAGTTCCTCCACAACTACCGCGGTGTTTATCATGGTCACGAGGCCTTGTTCGCACCCCACACGGAGACGAAGCTGCCCATGATACACGCCCACTGCTTCTCGGTCAAGGCCGACGATGAAACGCCTCTTATCGACATCTGCGAGAGGATAGAAAAGGAGATTGGCGTAATGCTCAAGCCGGGAGATGCTGAGAACGATGGTGAGGTGCTTATCTACGACGTCCGGGACGTGGCGCCCGCGAAACGGATGTTCTGCGCCACCTTCCGACTGCCGCGCGAGGTCGCCTTTGCGCCGCGGGCATAGATAGCCGGGGCATCCTTCGGCCCCGACGGACGGCCGGAGGGTCCTCGGTGGCCTGGTTTTTTGGTGGTTGATGGAACTTTGCAATTGCAGCCTAGCCGCCAGGGTGAAAAGCGACTGCGACGAGCCAGGTCCTGCGATTAGATAAGACTCATATGTACTCCGTGTAGCGCTCTACGGCGTCGTATTGCAAACGGACCTGCCCGTCAAGGATGATCCCTTATCGCGCGCGCTGTGCCATGCTGCGCTGCGCTGCGAGGCCGTTTTCTTTGCGACAACGGGGACGCGGGCATGACGCTGAATGACAAGCTGGGCGACGGTCCTCCTCAGAGGGGAACGACTCCGACCACTCATGTATCTGGACAATTAAACGAGGACTAAAAAAGAGCCCTGCCTGCAGCCGGTCAAGACAAACTGGGTCTCGGGATTTTCAAAACATGATCGATACGAACCACATCGGCCACCTGGCGTGCGTGCGTGCGTTTGCCATTTACCGTCCCCTGCCTCCATGACGGGAGCCCCGTGGTTCGCTCAGGATGGCGCACAGCTCGCATCTCTTCTTGGGCGACGACTCCAGTTGAGGGAGGCATGCTCGGCACCCTCCCCCTCTGTGGGGAGAAGGTGGCCCTCCCCGCCATGTACACGCCCCCTCCCTCTCTCGCCGAAATCTGGCTGGTGTTGCACGGCAGCGCCGTTGAGCTGCACACCGATGGTGCATGCATTTCGAAGGGTGGGCGGCTGTTGTGCAACCATTAGCCCAGGGAGGGGGGGGAAGAAGGGGGGGCAGGATGCTTCAGACTGGACGAAAAGGAAAGGGAAAAAATAAAACACTAGCCAAGTTGTGTGTTGCTTGGGCCTTCCGGCTCTTGCGTCTTGCCTTTGTCACGCCAATGACGGCGTCTACGAGTTTGACATGGTGGCTGCATCATGTCAATGTGGTGTGAGGGTAACATTAGATGAGTTGGACGTTCTTGCTTTCTTCTTTTTCTTCTCTGTCAATTGCCCTTAGTTTCCATAGTACCATGTTCAATTGCGTGTTGGGAGTGTTCAAGAGAACAAACCGAAAAACACCGCTCCTACCTCTTTGACCATTCTCCATTTGGTTTTCGCTTGCTTAACGAAGGCTCCCGCCCAAAAGCGCCAAGGTCAGCTCTACGGCAAGCGACTGCACTGTACCTTGGCCATGCTCGGTGTGATTCCCAAATAGTAGCCGATACCCTGGTCATCGATTGATCCCCCTCGCCCCATACCCTTCCTTTTCCCCTTTGCACACTCCGTTCCGACTGGACTGGGGGGGGCCCATCAAGGTCGATCAACTCACTCGGAACGCGGATGGAAGGCTCGATACCGGCACCCAAAGCCCGGGCTCGGGCCTCATTTCTTCAGGCGGTCTTCTCACCGGGGTCTCGAGTTTGGTAGGACTCTGCTATCTGTTTGAGGAGGCGCGCAATACCGGTATAGCAGGGATTCAAAAGAAAAACCAACACCATCGATTCATGATGCTGACTCGGGTTACCCTAGTGGGACTAACCGCCGCCTATGATGTGTCGTCTCCATGTTACTCGCCACAGAGTCGCTTTTTTTCTCTCTTCAAACCGGGAAACGCAGGGATGTCGCCAACAAGGCAGCATCTTTCGTTGCCCAAAACTGCAGCGGATGTGGATTTTTTCATCTAATAATGACGCTGCAGGGTAACGAAACGCGATTCCTCCACTGGTGGTGCAGCTCTAATGCACGTTATTGACCCTTGAACACGTTCCTCGTTCTTGTACGACCCGAACGGCCGCTATTGTTGTTGTTGTTTTGCTTATTGCTCGGAGGTTTTCCAGAGACAGGTTTGGGGTGCATCCTCCCATGCAGACATGACAGCACAAAAGAAACCCAATTCCAGGGGTTCTGAGCCGCATTGGCGTCCCTGATGATCAAAGTGGCGAAAATCAAGAAGAAAATCAGGGATCGAGGTCTCCATGACTCCGAGAGCTCGGAGAAGATCCGGCCTCACTTCCTTCCACTCCCCCGCTACCGAACAGCAAGGCATCCACTTGATCAACGGCGTCGTCTTTTTTTTTTCTCCGAGATGAGCCCTCGGACCCATCGCCAATCCCCATCTTCCAGCGGGCCGTCGCGGACCCCGATCGTGAATAGCCAGGGTATGGCCTGACAATCAATCTCATTGCAGATGGCGAACGCTTGCCTTCGCAGCAGCACCGGGCATTTCCCCAAGGGGGGGGCCTATGTTCCACCAAAATACTCGTTGACTTGCATGCCTGTATGCAACCAGGGCCATGTCCATTTAGGTTCTGTTGCAGCAATGGTGTTTTTGGAACCCCGGTTCGGGTCAGGCAGGAGGGGGCGTGTCCAAAGCAAGGGCTGCTTATTGAGGCTGATGAAGATGTCGTGCTATCTGTATGCAGGCGGCGTGGTGTTTACTTACATGTCGAGCTGTCGAGTCGCACAGAAAGCCCCCAAGGTGTTCGGGAAGACGAAGCGGGATGTACCACGGCGATAGCAACGTGTGACGGATCTAAAATGGTTCAACAAGGTGTTATCTCGAACAACTCCAAGGGATCTTACGGCTCTTGTTATCTGAGTTTGTCGAAAACCGCACGGTCAAAATACCCGCCTCTCAACGACTTTCACATGAAAGAAAACGAAAACACCCCCAAAAAAAAACAGCAGAGGCGAGGGACCAGGGTGTGTGAGCTCTCAAACCTAAGCACTTTACTAAAAAAGAATTGAGCATGTAATGCACAAGCTGTCTCAAAGCATAAGAGGAAGAAATAATCCCCAATCAAAGCACCAATAAGTCTCGGACTTCGTATTCCGATCCGCCGTAGCCATATTTGTCATCGGGAGTTGACTTCCCTGAACAAGATGCTGTCCCGGGTGAGAAGGTCCTGAGATGCCCAAAGGGTGATCCGATCAATGGGGTGATTTGGGACGGCGGGTTGCTGACAACGAGCCGGGGCCCATTGTCATGGTTGGATCGATCAATTCGGCATTGCATGCCTCGCAGTTACTTAATTGAACTTGTTATAGGGTTGGCTGGAGAGAGGAGGGTACGGATAAAATGGGTCTAGTTCTTGGTGGGTTACGCAGGCGACGAGATGGAAGTGGAGCGGATAGCAGCAGCCCAAGCGAGAGGAAAGAGAGACAAGATGACGAGATGAGAGAAAACAACAAGATGAAAGGGTGTCGAACAGCGTCATCAAATCGGTCACGAAAAACCCTGGATCAAGCTCCAGAAGCTTGATACGGCTTCCGTGCAATCGAGCATCTGCCGACACCTCCCTCCCTGGAGCTGCAGGGCACAGTCACGTCCGATGCTGGTCCATGCTGGCCGATGCCCGTCAACTATCGCACTGTAGCATCGCGCTCATGAGGCCCCAGGTGGGCGTCAGTTGAAATAGGCTGAACCTGATTGCCACTGTCAAGCAGAGCAGCTCAGGGCATTGGTTGCAATCGGCACGCCCTCCACTCCTCCCCTCGCCGACGGGCACCATGCTCGCACAGCGGGCCATCCATCCATGGTGGAGGACGGTCAGCGACGCGGATACTACGATGCATCTCATGGCCCCAGGCACTCTAGGCGCCGTCGAGATTTGGCAGCCGGTGAGAATATGACTGGTCAACCGGCCGGGGTTGTCGGGGAGGGTTGCATCACAGTAGTGCTGCGCATCGTCAAGCACGAGAGAAGCATGTATATGTGCGTCGGCGGGCCTAAGGACAGGATCCAAAAGTTGCGCGTCCAGACCAAAGTAGCACCGGACGTCCTCAAGGCACAGTAGACGCGCGTGGGACGGCGACAGTGCGGGACTGGGCGAGGGAAAAGTGGATAAGTGGTTGATAAGGCGCTTGTTCGCCCTCAGAAACGCTCTATGATGCTATTCTTACACCTTAGATGGTTCTCATCATGTCGGCCGCAGGGGAGAGGGCTCGGAGATAGCACGCTGCCAGTATCCTGGCAGTCTGGGGGAGCTTCGCCTGTCCTATCTGCAACTTCAAAACTCCACTTGGCGGGGAAGGCTCGATGACCGAGCAGCCCGTCTGGTCAGCCAAGCAGCCAACCTCCGTGGCGAAAAAATATGTCGACAAAGACGCCATGTCGTCGGCCATCTCCAGCGTCGCAACGGGGTATCAAAACAATACTCATCACAGAGTCATCACGCAGGTGGCAAGCCAAGAGGCTAGCAGTTCCGAGGACCCAGCCAACCTCCTAGCCACGCCATGGTGGTAATTTTGGACCGAGGGAGAATTCCTCGAGTGGAGAGTGGCGGGGAGATAGCTGACTAGACATGATAGTTTCCTATCAAAACTGTCCGCGGCTTCACTCAGGACGGCTTACCTTGCTTGCTGCTCACCTGCTGCATAATTCGTATCAGCAAACATCATCAAGCGGCTTAGAGAGTTCAAAGCAGAGAGGAGGGCCATTGGGTTGTGGCAGCCTCTATGAACTGGTTTGCAGGGATAGATGTAGAAGAGGAAACACGCAAGACCGAAAACTAGAGGCAGTCGATTTTTTTTGAGTTTGTGTGATTCAGAATTACACCATGACTCGAAAAAAGTTCGTATTCACACAACAGTGCAGCGGAAAGTCTCGAACCGCAGTGCCTGAGCACTACGTCGCAGAGTTTCAACCGATGAGTGACAGGATGTGGTTGTGGCTGGACCAATTGATGCTATCACAATGCAGTCACTATTTCGGGTTACCAAGTTGAGAAGAGGACCGACTTGCGGGAACTAGGGAGGGGGAAGGGGCTGGATAGCGTCAGAACAGCTAAGTAAAGGTAGATATGGATACATGGAGAGGTGTTCATATCGCGCGCGCCGGCCTCCATTAGAACGAGCGCAGGTTTCGATAAGGCCATGACCCGCCGCCATTGCGAGCTCGATGGCGACTAGCTAAACGAAAGATACCTTTGTGTCACGGTGCAAGGAACCGGGTGCTGGCGGCTAGACGAGTGGCTTGGATTCAAGCTTCAGGTGCATTCGCAGCACTTCTGCGGGACTGATGCAAGACTGCTGCGAGACTGCACCTGTTTGCGGGAAGACGTGCAGCAGCACCAATGTCTGGTGTGGCTCGTTCAGCCATCTGCTTTGCTCGTCGAGTTTTCAGTGGCTTGGGTCTTGTAAGAATAGTAGTTAGACCCAGTCCACCCGGAGCCACATCCAAGTTACAGAGTTCTGTGTGAAGAGGTTTAGCTTGGCATGGAGGATGGATAGGGATGGGCCAATGGCAGAAGCGAATGAAACCTCACCGAGAAGCCGACGTGGATTGGCCCGAGAAGTGGCCCGCAGAACGTTTCACAGCATCGCCCGGATCCTCCGTAGTCCGACATGGCCAACGCCGAGCTGATATGGCGTGAGGACTCAAGGTTGGCTTTACATGGATGGGCCAAACAAAGGAAGGCGGGGATGGGGGCTGTATCTGATACGGATGCGGGAAGACCCGTGAGGACCAATAAGACAACGCGTACACGAAGAGGCGGAGGAGATCGGAAGAAGGCCGAGCGCAGCGGTGCACAAAAGTTGGTGGTTGAAAAAAATCAGAGTTTCGACGGAGGCACGACGATCTAGCAATGCGGCGAAGGGCAAAAAAACCAAGTGCTAGGGGGGGAAGGCTAGATGCACCAAGCCCGGACCCGGACCCGGACAGTTGCAGCGAGGTGATGATGATGATGATGGCAATGATGCGTGCAGCTTCGGTAAGGTGAGCAAGCGACACGTTGACGTGGTTGCGGGGAGCGTGGGCGCACAGTCTGAGACATGGCTTATGGTTCATCAGAGACATACAGAGCGTTTGTCTGGGGAGCATGATCTGGGGGAAGCGCTCAGGGCAATTTTCCGGGGAGAGTCTGGGGTTCGAGTTGGGGAAGTTATCAAGGTCAGCAACTGGTCTGGGTCAGCGCTGATCACTGTGCTCTGGAACAGGGCCAACTGGCCAACGGTAGCGACGACAACAACAACAACAACACAACAAGCAGACCGGGGCGACAGCAATCAACAGAGGCTTGAAACAGCCAAATCCAGCGACATCAGCACGAATGCCGGACCGGTTGGCTGGTCCATCCATCCAGGCTCGGATAACCCAAATGGTCCAAATTCAGAGAGTCCGCTGCTGTGCTGCCGGGCCGCCCTCGATCGTGTCCTCTCCCCCCACGACCAGATGCGGATGTTCCTCGACCTTGCTCGTCAAAGCCAAGCCGCGGAAGGGTTCGGTGCCACCCTTTACCAGAAGAAGGATTAGAATCCGGTCACGGGACTGCGACGATGTGCGATGCATGAAGCGTCCTGGCATAATCAAGAGTTGTTTGCGTGTCGCAGGCTGGGGAGACACGGTGCGCCATGTCGCTAGCTCCCCCGGGCGTGCAAGCCGTGTACTCAAGGACAGGGACACGACAGGGCCACTGACACTGACATTGACACCAGCCTCCCCCCTCCCTTCCAAGTTAGCCCCCCACACGCACACAGGCCACGCCCACGCCCCCCATCCATCGTGGACGGGCAGGACAGCAAACAAGACAGCGAGGACGCAATCAAAGGAGAGGCACGGACAACACCAACGCCTATCGGGATTGTGTGGCATAGTGCGATCCGTTATGTTTTACGGGGCTCATGGGCCCTTCCCGGATGATCCCATTCTGGGGGCCTTGTCTGGGGCTGTCGATCATCTGCATCTGCATCACCGTACAGTCATCATGGGTCATCGAAGCCCCCTCGGCACATGTCATGGTTAGATGATGCCCGCAGGGACGGCGAGCGAAATCAATGCTGCTTTCGTCCCCGGCCCTCGCCCATCCGCCACCAAGTTGTCGCACGGTCCGTACCGTCGCTGAAACCCCAGGAGGTGGGAGGGAAAAGAAAAGAGAAAAAGAAAGTTGGGCGCCCAAGAGCCAGCCCACCCCCTCATCCATCCCGCAATGGCGAGGCATGATTTGATCAAATGGCAATGGCACGCACGTTCTCGACGAGTAAGCTGAGCCTGTGGCTCGGCCCATGTACAACTCATACTCGCACACACGCATACATGTTGCATTCCTGTGTTGCAACAGCACCCCCCATTTGAGTCCGAAGTAGGTACGAAGCCACGCACGGCACTCGACATGCAACCTGGCTGATACGGCACCATCGGCGTCCGTCGTTCCCCTCTCGGTGACCCCTCTTGCTAAACCGGTGGCTGCAAAGTCAATGAGGTCGGCGTACATGTCAAAGTTCCATCTTACGTTTTTTAGCTCCAGGCCACATCATCGCAGTCAAGTGAACAAAATAGTCGCAATAATGTGCCTTAACTACCGGCTCAAAGGGGAGCTTTTTTTTTTTTTTGGGGGGGTAGCCCGGAGTC